>JAEIFJ010001802.1:0-1200000 GCA_018903435.1 Leucophenga varia
TTTCCCTTTTCCTTTTTCTCCTCCCTCTCTTTTTCCTTTTTTCTTCTCTTTTTTTTTTTCTCCTTCTCCTCTTTCCCTCCTTTTCTCCTTTTTTCTCCTTTTTTTCCTCTTTCTCCCTCTCCTTTCTTTTTCCTCCTCTTTTCCCTTTTTTTCCTTTTTTTCCCCCCTCTTTTTTTCCCTCTTTTTCTTTTTCTCCCCTTTTTTTCCTTTTTCCCCCTCTTTCTCCTTTTTTCTCCCTCTTTTCCTTTTTCTCCTCTTCTTTTTCCTTCTCTTTTCCTACTTTTTCTCCCTCTCTTTTTTCTCCTCCTTTTTTTTTTTTCTCCTCTTTTTCCCTTTTTTTCCTTTTTCTTTTTCCCTCTTTTTTCTTTTTTTCTCCTCTTTTCCCTTTTTTTCTTTTTCTCCCTCTCTTTTTTCTTTTTCTCCTCTTTTTTTTTTTCCTTTTTTTTCCTTCCTCTTTTCCCTTTTCCTTTTTTTTCTCTTCTTCTTTTTCCCTCCTTTTCCGTTTTTCTTCTTTTTCACTTCTTTTTCTCCTTTTTTAATTTTTTTCTTTCCTTCTTCCCTCTTTGTCCTTTTTTCCTTCTCCTTTTTTCCTTCTTTTTCTTTTTCTCCCTCTTTTTTTCCTCCTTTTTTCCCTTTTTCCTTTTTCTCTTCTTCTTTTTTCCCTCCTTTTCCTTTTCTCCTCTTTTTTTTTTCTTTTTTCTCTCCTCTTTTCCTTTTTCCCTCTTTTCTTCCTCTCCTTTTTCTTTTTTTCTCTCTTTTTCTTGTTCCTTTTTCCATCCTTCTTCTATTCTTTCTCCTTTTCCCTCTTATTTTCTTCTTTTTTTTCGTTGTATTTTTCTTCATTTTTTTCTGTGTATTATTCTTCCTTTTTATTGACATGCTCACTTCATTATTAGCAAACGACTACAAAGATAAATATAACTAAAAAAAATTATGCTTTGGTAAATATGCATCAAACATGTGATAGTTGTTATCAAATACTTACATATTTTTACTATTTTACAGAGCGATCAATCCCATTTACACGCTTAAATCAAAATAACCAAGCGGTGCTGTATTGTCTGGGCATCTTGTAATTAGCTTAGTCGGGCTAACATTCGGAGGTATGATCAACTCACTAATGACAGGAATGATAGAAGATAAAAAAACTATCAATTTTTATTGGCTATGGTGCCGCATTGGTGCTCACACACAAACACGGCTTTGTTTTTAAATGCCCAATTGCATACATACATAAGAATATTAACAGATGTGGGGATGATAGGAAAGGAACAAGAAAAAGTTTGAGACAATTCTATTTGCATGGCGCCGCAATCGCACCCCACACATAAACACGGCTTTATTTGCTGTCCCAAAACAAAACAAAAAAAAAAAAAAAAAAAAAAAAAAAAAAGCAGACGCACGCAGCCGCATAAACTCTACAATAGTACAATAAATCGTACAATAAGTTTGTGTGTATGTTCATATGATCCACGCACTAATGGCAGGAATGATAGAAAAGCAAAGAAAATAAATTGCTATGGCGCCGGCAATCACATACACACAAACACATATATACACAAATTTTGTTTTAATTTTTAATGGCGCCCGCAATCGCACGCACACAAACATACGCAACTTTATTTTGAAACGTCCAGTTGCATACACATTTACATTTACATACATAAGAAATAGTAACGAATGGCAGGAATGATAGAAAAGAAACAAAATTCGATCAAGAATAATCGTTAAATTGAAATCTGTAACAATCAGCTTTTTGTTACGTTTTTCTACATACCTAAGTAAATGCATTGGCCAACACTACAAATCTTATTTGAATTTACATTTTCTTGATGCTCGATAAATTCCAACTGGTGTTCTTTTAACGGCGCACAACAAAATGTTAAATTGTATGTGGACGTTATTTTATTTGAAAGAAAACAAAGCCACTTGTGCGTTGCTCATGTGTATAAAAAAAAATAAAATAAAAAATAAATAAACAAATAAATAAAAAATAAAATAAAAAATTAAATAAAATAGAAAAAAAAAAGAAATTATAAAAAATTGTGGTTTGCCGTCGGCAGTTGAACTTGACGACTTTGCGCATTCATACTGAAAATAAATAATTACTCAAACGCTTAGTGGCAGTACCTTGTATGATTCCCCCTCCCCCTTTTTTCCTCTCCTTCCCCCTTCCCCTTCCCTTTTTCCTTCTCCCCCCCTCTCCTTTCCCCTCCCCTTTCCTTTTTCCCCTTTTTTCCTCCTTCCCCCCTTTTCCCTTCCTTTTTCCTCCTTTTCCCCTCCTCTCTTCTCCCTCTTTTCTTTTCCCCCTTTCCCCTCTCTCCTCTCTTTTTCCCTTCTTTCCTTTTTTTTCTCCCTCTCCTTTTTTTTCCTCCTTTTTTCCTTTCCCTCTCCTTTTTCCCTTCTTTCCCTTTTCCCTTTCTTCCCCCTCTCTCTTTTCCTTTTTTCTTCTCTTTTTCTTTTCTCTCCCTCTCCTCTTTCCCTCCTTTTTCCTTTTTCTCCTCTTTTTCCCCCCTTTTTTCCTCTTTTCTCCCTCTCCTTTTCCTTTTTTCTCCTCTTTTTCTCTTCTTTTTTCCTCCTCTTTTTCCTTTTTTTCTCCCTCTCTTTTTCCCTCCTTTTCTTTTTTCTCCTCCTCTTTTTCCCTTTTTCCTTCCTTTTTTTTCTTTTTTCTCCTCTTTTTTCCTTTTTTCCTTTTTTTCTCCCTCTTTTTTTTTTTTTTTCTCCTCTTTTTTTTTTTCCTCCTCTTTTTCCTTTTTTCTCTTCTTCTTTTTCCCCTCCTTTCCCTTTTTTCTTTTTTTTTTCTTTTTTTTTTTTTTTTTTTTTCCTTCTCCTTTTTCCTTCCTTTTCCTTTTTCTCCTTTTTTTTCTTTCTTTTTTCTTCCTCTTTTCCTTTTTTCTTTTTTTCTCTTCTTCTTTTTCCCTCCTTTTCCTTTTTCTCCCTCTTTTTTTTTCTTTTTTCCCTCCTCTTTTTCCCTTTTTTCCTCTTTTTCCTTCCTTTCTCTCTTTTTCTTGTCCTTTTTTCCATCCTTCTTCTATTCTTTCTCTTTTTCCCCCTTATTTTCTTCTTTTTTCGTTGTATTTTTCTTCATTTTTTTTCTGTGTATTATTCTTCCTTTTTATTGACATGCTCACTTCATTATTAGCAAATGACTACAAAGATAAATATAACTAAAAAAATTATGCTTTGGTAAATATGCATCAAACATGTGATAGTTGTTATCAAATACTTACATATTTTTACTATTTTACAAGAGCGATCAATCCCATTTACACGCTTAAATAAAATAACCAAGCGGTGATATATTGTCTGGGCATCTTGTAATTAGCTTAGTGGGGCTAACATTCGGAGGTATGATCAACTCACTAATGACAGGAATGATAGAAGATAAAAAAAACTATCAATTTTTATTTGCTATGGTGCCGCATTTGTTGCTCACACACAAACACGGCTTTGTTTTTAAATGACCAATTGCATACGTACACTGTAACGCTGCGGGCAATACAATACAAACAAAAAAATGCGAACAATTCCGCAATCGCACACCCACACATAAACATGGCATAATTTTCAAATGTCCACAAACAAAGAAAGCAAAACAAACAAAAAAAAAAAAACACCACAAGCAGACGCAGCCGCGCTAGCTCTACAATAGTACAATAAATCGTACAATAAGTTTGTGTGTATGTTCATATGATCCACGCACTAATGGCAGGAATGATAGAAAAGCAAAGAAAATAAATTGCTATGGCGCCGGCAATCACATACACACAAACACATACATACACAAATTTTGTTATAATTTTTAATGGCGCCCGCAATCGCACGCACACAAACATACGCAACTTTATTTTGAAACGTTCAGTTGCATACACATTTACATTTACATACATAAGAAATAGTAACGAATGGCAGGAATGATAGAAAAGAAACAAAATTCGATCAAGAATAATCGTTAAATTTAAATCTGTAACAATCAGCGTTTTTGTTACGTTTTTTCTACATACCTAAGTAAATGCATTGGCCAACACTACAAATCTTATTTGAATTTACATTTTCTTGATGCTCGATAAATTCCAACTGGTGTTCTTTTAACGGCGCACAACAAAATGTTAAATTGTATGTGGACGTTATTTTTATTTGAAAGAAAACAAAGCCACTTGTGCGTTGCTCATGTGTAATAAAAAAAAATAAAATAAAAAATAAATAAACAAATAAATAAAAAATAAAATAAAAATTAAATAAAATCGAAAAAAAAAGAAATTATAAAAAATTGTGATTTGCCGTCGGCAGTTGAACTTGACGACTTTGCGCATTCATACTGAAAATAAATAATTACTCAAACGCTTAGTGGCAGTACCTTGTATGATTCCCCCTCCCCCTTTTTTCCTCTCCTTCCCCCTTCCCCTTCCTTTTTTCTTCCCCTCCCCCTCTCCTTTCCCTCCCCTTTCCTTTTCCCTCCCCCTCTTCTCTCTTCCCCCTCTCCTTTTTCCTCCCCCCTTGCTCTCCTCCTTCCCTTTTTCTTCCTTTTCCCCCCTCCTTTCCCCTCCCTCCTCTTTTTCTCCTCCTTTCCTTCCCCCTTTTCCTCCTTTCCTTCTCTCCCCCTCCCCCTTTTCCCTCCCCCCCCCCCTTTTTTCCCTCCCTTTCCTTTCCCTCCCCTTCCCCCCTCTCCCCTTTTTCCCCTTCCCTCTCTCCTTCCCCTTCCCCCTCTCCTTTTTTTCTTCTCCCCTCTCCTTTCCTCTCCCCCTCTTCCTTTTTCCTCCCCTCTCCTTTCCCCTCCCCCTCTTCCTTTTCCTCCCCTCTCCTTCCCCCTTTTCTCTCTTTCCTTTTTTCTTTTCTTTTCTTTTTTCCTCCCTTCTCCTTTTCCCTTCTTTCCTTTTTTCCTCTTCTTTTTCCTTTTTTTTCTTCTTCCTTCTTCCTTTTTTCCTTTTCTCCTCTCTCTTTTTCCTTTTTTCTTCTCTTTTTTTTTCTCCCTCTCCTCTTTCCCTCCTTTTCCCTTTTTTTCTCCTCTTTTTTTCCCCCTTTTTTCCTCTTTTCTCCCTCTCCTTTTCCTTTTTTCTCCTCTTTTTCTCTTCTTTTTTTCCTCCTCTTTTCCCTTTTTTTCTCCCTCTTTTTCCCTCCTTTTTCTTTTTCTCCTCCTCTTTTCCTTTTTTCCTCCTCCTTTTTCTTTTTTTCTCCTCTTTTTCCTTTTTTCCTTTTTTCTCCCTCTCTTTTTTTTTTTTTTTCTCCTCTTTTTTTTTTTTTTTCCTCCTCTTTTTCCCTTTTTTCTCTTCTTCTTTTTCCCCTCCTTTTCCCTTTTTTTTTTTTTTTTTTTTTTTTTTTTTTCTTCTCCTTTTTTCCTTCCTTTTCCTTTTTTCTCCTTTTTTTCTTTTTTTTTTTCTTCCTCTTTTTCCCTTTTTCTTTTTTTCTCTTCTTCTTTTTTCCCTCCTTTTCCTTTTTCTCCTCTTTTTTTTTTTTTTTTCCCCTCCTCTTTTTCCCTTTTTTCCTCTTTTCTTCCTCTCCTTTTTTTCTTTTTCTTGTCCTTTTTTTCCATCCTTCTTCTATTCTTTCTCTTTTTCCCTCTTATTTTCTTCTTTTTTTTCGTTGTATTTTTCTTCATTTTTTTCTGTGTATTATTCTTCCTTTTTATTGACATGCTCACTTCATTATTAGCAAATGACTACAAAGATAAATATAACTAAAAAAAATTATGCTTTGGTAAATATGCATCAAACATGTGATAGTTGTTATCAAATACTTACATATTTTACTATTTTACAAGAGCGATCAATCCCATTTACACGCTTAAATAAAATAACCAAGCGGTGATATATTGTCTGGGCATCTTGTAATTAGCTTAGTGGAGCTAACATTCGGAGGTATGATCAACTCACTAATGACAGGAATGATAGAAGATAAGATAAAAAAAACTATCAATTTTTATTTGCTATGGTGCCGCATTGCTGCTCACACACAAACACGGCTTTGTTTTTAAATGACCAATTGCATACGTACACTGTAACGCTGCGGGCAATACAATACAAACAAAAAAATGCGAACAATTCCGCAATCGCACACCCACACATAAACATGGCATAATTTTCAAATGTCCACAAACAAAGAAAGCAAAACAAAAAAAAAAAAAAACACCACAAGCAGACGCAGCCGCGCCAAGCTCTACAATAGTACAATAAATCGTACAATAAGTTTGTGTGTATGTTCATATGATCCACGCACTAATGGCAGGAATGATAGAAAAGCAAAGAAAATAAATTGCTATGGCGCCGGCAATCACATACACACAAACACATACATACACAAATTTTGTTATAATTTTTAATGGCGCCCGCAATCGCACGCACACAAACATACGCAACTTTATTTTGAAACGTTCAGTTGCATACACATTTACATTTACATACATAAGAAATAGTAACGAATGGCAGGAATGATAGAAAAGAAACAAAATTCGATCAAGAATAATCGTTAAATTTAAATCTGTAACAATCAGGTTTTTGTTACGTTTTTCTACATACCTAAGTAAATGCATTGGCCAACACTGCAAATCTTATTTGAATTTACATTTTCTTGATGCTCGATAAATTCCAACTGGTGTTCTTTTAACGGCGCACAACAAAATGTTAAATTGTATGTGGACGTTATTTTATTTGAAAGAAAACAAAGCCACTTGTGCGTTGCTCATGTGTATAAAAAAAAAATAAAATAAAAAATAAATAAACAAATAAATAAAAAATAAAATAAAAAATTAAATAAAAAAGAAAAAAAAGAAATTATAAAAATTGTGGTTTGCCGTCGGCAGTTGAACTTGACGACTTTGCGCATTCATACTGAAAATAAATAATTACTCAAACGCTTAGTGGCAGTACCTTGTATGATTCCCCCTCCCCCTTTTTTCCTCTCCTTACCCCCTTCCCCTTCTCTTTTTCTTCTCCCCCCTCCCCTCTCCTTTCCCCTCCCTTTCCTTTTCCCTCCTTCTCTTCTCTCTTCCCCCTCTCCCTTTTCCTCCCCCCTTTTTCTCCTCCCCTTCCCCCTTTTCCTTTCCCTCCCCCTCCTTTCCCCTCTCCGCCTTTTTCCTCCTCCTTTCCTTCCCTCCCTTTTTCTCCCCTCTCCCCTTTCCCCCTTTCCCTCCTCTTTTCTCTCCCTCCTTTCCTTTCCCCTCCCCTTCCCCCTCTCCCCTTTTTCCTCCTTCCCTCTCTCCTTCCCTTCCCCCTCTCCTTTTTCTTCTCCCCTCTCCTTTCCTCTCCCCCTCTTCCTTTCCTCCCCTCTCCCTTTCCCCTCCCCCTCTTCCTTTTCCTCCCCTCTCCTTCCCCCTCCCTTTTCTCCTCTTCCCCTTTTTTCCACCCCTCCTTTTTTCTCCTCTTTTCTTTTCCTCCTTTTCCCCCTTTTCTCCCTCCTTTTTCCTTCTTTCCCTTTTTTTCTCCTCTTTCTTTCTTTTTTTCCTCCTTTTTCCTTTTCTCCCTCTCCTTTTCCCTTCTTTCCCTTTTTCCTTTTTCTCCTCTTCTTTTCCTTTTTCTTCTCTTTTTTCTTTTTTCTCCCTCTCCTTTTTCCCTCCTTTTCCTTTTTTTCTCCTCTTTTTCCCTCTTTTTCCTCTTTTTCCCTCGTCCTTTTCCTTTTTTTCTTTTTTCTCCTTTTTTTCCTTTTTTCCCTTTTTTTCTCCCTCTCTTTTTTTTTTTCTTTTTCTCCTCTTTTTTTCTATTTTCCTCCTCTTTTTTCTTTTTTTCTCTTCTTCTTTTTCCCTCTTTTTCCCTTTTTTTTTTTTTTCACCTCTTTTTTTTTTTTTTTTTTTTTTTTCCTTTCCTTTTTTTCTTCCTTTTCCTTTTTTTTTTTTTTCTTTCTTTTTTCTTCTTCTTTTTTCTTTTTTTTTTTTTTTTTCTTTCTTCTTCCTTTTTCCCTTTTTTTCCTTTTTTTCTCTTCTTTTTTTCCCTCCTTTTCCTTTTTCTCCTCTTTTTTTTTTTTTTTCCTCCTCTTTTTTTTTTCCTCTTTTTCTTCCTCTCCTTTTCTTGTCCTTTTTTCCATCCTTCTTCTATTCTTTCTCTTTTTCCCCCTTATTTTCTTCTTTTTTTTCGTTGTATTTTTTCTTCATTTTTTTTCTGTGTATTATTCTTCCTTTTATTGACATGCTCACTTCATTATTAGCAAATGACTACAAAGATAAATATAACTAAAAAAAATTATGCTTAGTAAATATGCATCAAACATGTGATAGTTGTTATCAAATACTTACATATTTTACTATTTTACAAGAGCGATCAATCCCATTTACACGCTTAAATAAAATAACCAAGCGGTGATATATTGTCTGGGCATCTTGTAATTAGCTTAGTGGGGCTAACATTCGGAGGTATGATCAACTCACTAATGACAGGAATGATAGAAGATAAAAAAACTATCAATTTTTATTTGCTATGGTGCCGCATTGCTGCTCACACACAAACACGGCTTTGTTTTTAAATGACCAATTGCATACGTACACTGTAACGCTGCGGGCAATACAATACAAACAAAAAAAATGCGAACAATTCCGCAATCGCACACCCACACATAAACATGGCATAATTTTCAAATGTCCACAAACAAAGAAAGCAAAACAAACAAAAAAAAAACACCACAAGCAGACGCAGCCGCGCCAGCTCTACAATAGTACAATAAATCGTACAATAAGTTTGTGTGTATGTTCATATGATCCACGCACTAATGGCAGGAATGATAGAAAAGCAAAGAAAATAAATTGCTATGGCGCCGGCAATCACATACACACAAACACATACATACACAAATTTTGTTATAATTTTTAATGGCGCCCGCAATCGCACGCACACAAACATACGCAACTTTGTTTTGAAACGTTCAGTTGCATACACATTTATATTTACATACATAAGAAATAGTAACGAATGGCAGGAATGATAGAAAAGAAACAAAATTCGATCAAGAATAATCGTTAAATTTAAATCTGTAACAATCAGGTTTTTGTTACGTTTTTCTACCTACCTAAGTAAATGCATTGGCCAACACTACAAATCTTATTTGAATTTACATTTTCTTGATGCTCGATAAATTCCAACTGGTGTTCTTTTAACGGCGCACAACAAAATGTTAAATTGTATGTGGACGTTATTTTATTTGAAAGAAAACAAAGCCACTTGTGCGTTGCTCATGTGTATAAAAAAAAATAAAATAAAAAATAAATAAACAAATAAATAAAAAATAAAATAAAAAAATTAAATAAAATCGAAAAAAAAAAGAAATTATAAAAAATTGTGGTTTGCCGTCGGCAGTTGAACTTGACGACTTTGCGCATTCATACTGAAAATAAATAATTACTCAAACGCTTAGTGGCAGTACCTTGTATGATTCCCCCTCCCCCCTTTTTTCCTCTCCTTCCCCCTTCCCCTTCTCTTTTTTTCTCCCCTCCCCCTCTCCTTTCCCCTCCCTTTCCTTTTCCCTCCCTCTCTTCTCTCTTCCCCCTCTCCCTTTTCCTCCCCTTTTTTCTCCTCCCCTTCCCCCTTTTTCCTTCCCCCTCCCCCTCCTTTCCCCTCTCCTCCTTTTTCTCCTCCTTTCCCCCTTTTTTCCTTCCTTTTTCTCCTTCTCCCCCTCCTTTTCCCTTCCTTCCCCCTCCTCTTTTTCTTCTCCCTCCTTTCCTTTCCCCTCCCCTTCCCCCTCTCCTTTTTTCCTCCCCTTCCCTCTCTCCTTCCCCTTCCCCCTCTCCTTTTTTCTTCTCCCCTCTCCTTTCCTCTCCCCCTCTTCCTTTTTCCTCCCCTCTCCTTTCCCCTCCCCCTCTTCCTTTTCCTCCCCTCTCCTTCCCCCCTCCCTTTTTCTCCTCTTTTCCTTTTTCTCCACCCCTCCTTTTTCTCCTCTTTTCTCCCTTTTCTCCCTCCTTTTCCCTTCTTTTCCCTTTTTTCTCCTCTTTCTTTCTTTTTTCCTCCTTTTCCTTTTCTCCCTCTCCTTTTTCCTTCTTTTCCTTTTTCCTTTTTCTCCTCTCTCCTTTTCCTTTTTCTTCTCTTTTTCTTTTCTCCCCTCCTCTTTCCCTCCTTTTCCCTTTTTTTCTCCTCTTTTTTCCCCCTTTTTTTTCCTCTTTTCTCCTCTCCTTTTCCTTTTTTCTCCTCTTTTTTTTCTTCTTTTTTCTCCTCTTTTTCCTTTTTTTCTCCCTCTCTTTTTCCCTCCTTTTCTTTTTCCTTTTTTTTCCTTTTTTCCTCCTCTTTTTTTTTTTTTCTCTTTTCCTTTTTCTTTTCCTTTTTTTTTCTTTTTTTCCCCTCCTCTTTTTCCCTTTTTTTCTCTTTTTTTCCCCTCCTTTTTCCTTTTTTTTTTTTCTTTTTCTTTTTTCCTTCCTTTTCCTCTTTTTTCTCCTTTTTTTCTTTCTTTTTTCTTCCTCTTTTTCCTTTTTTTTTTTTTTCTCTTCTTCTTTTTCCCTCCTTTTCCTTTTTCTCCTCTTTTTTTCTTTTTTTTCCTCCTCTTTTTCCCTTTTTCCTCTTTTTTCTTCCTTTCTCCTTTTTCTTGTCCTTTTTTTCCATCCTTCTTCTATTCTTTCTCTTTTTCCCCCTTATTTTCTTCTTTTTTCGTTGCATTTTTCTTCATTTTTTTCTGTGTATTATTCTTCCTTTTTTATTGACATGCTCACTTCATTATTAGCAAATGACTACAAAGATAAATATAACTAAAAAAATTATGCTTTAGTAAATATGCATCAAACATGTGATAGTTGTTATCAAATACTTACATATTTTACTATTTTACAAGAGCGATCAATCCCATTTACACGCTTAAATAAAATAACCAAGCGGTGGTATATTGTCTGGGCATCTTGTAATTAGCTTAGTGGAGCTAACATTCGGAGGTATGATCAACTCACTAATGACAGGAATGATAGAAGATAAAAAAACTATCAATTTTTATTTGCTATGGTGCCGCATTGGTGCTCACACACAAACACGGCTTTGTTTTTAAATGACCAGTGCATACGTACACTGTAACGCTGCGGGCAATACAATACAAACAAAAAAATGCGAACAATTCCGCAATCGCACACCCACACATAAACATGGCATAATTTTCAAATGTCCACAAACAAAGAAAGCAAAAAACAAAAAAAAAAAAACACCACAAGCAGACGCAGCCGCGCCAGCTCTACAATAGTACAATAAATCGTACAATAAGTTTGTGTGTATGTTCATATGATCCACGCACTAATGGCAGGAATGATAGAAAAGCAAAGAAAATAAATTGCTATGGCGCCGGCAATCACATACACACAAACACATACATACACAAATTTTGTTATAATTTTTAATGGCGCCCGCAATCGCACGCACACAAACATACGCAACTTTGTTTTCAAACGTCCAGTTGCATACACATTTATATTTACATACATAAGAAATAGTAACGAATGGCGGGAATGATAGAAAAGAAACAAAATTCGATCAAGAATAATCGTTAAATTTAAATCTGTAACAATCAGCTTTTTGTTACGTTTTTCTACCTACCTAAGTAAATGCATTGGCCAACACTACAAATCTTATTTGAATTTACATTTTCTTGATGCTCGATAAATTCCAACTGGTGTTCTTTTAACGGCGCACAACAAAATGTTAAATTGTATGTGGACGTTATTTTATTTGAAAGAAAACAAAGCCACTTGTGCGTTGCTCATGTGTATAAAAAAAAAATAAAATAAAAAATAAATAAACAAATAAATAAAAAATAAAATAAAAAATTAAATAAAATCGAAAAAAAAAGAAATTATAAAAAATTGTGGTTTGCCGTCGGCAGTTGAACTTGACGACTTTGCGCATTCATACTGAAAATAAATAATTACTCAAACGCTTAGTGGCAGTACCTTGTATGATTCCCCCTCCCCCTTTTTCCTCTCCTTCCCCCCTTCCCCTTCTCTTTTTCTTCTCCCTCTCCTTTCCCCTCCTTTCCTTTTCCCTCCTCTTCTCTCTTCCCCCTCTCCTTTTCCTCCCCCCTTTTTCTCCTCCCCTTCCCCCTTTTTCCTTCCCCCTCCCCCTCCTTCCCCTCCCTCTCCTCCTTTTTCTCCTCCCCTTTCCTTCCCCCTTTCCTTCCCTCCCCTCTCCCTTTCCTCCCCCTCCCCTTTTTCCCTCCCTTCCCCCTCCTCTTTTTCTTCTCCTCCCTTTCCTTTCCCTCCCCTTCCCCCTCTCCCCTTTTTTCCTCCCTTCCCTCTCTCCTTCCCCTTCCCCCCTCCTTTTTCTTCTCCCCTCTCCTTTCCTCTCCCCCTCTTCCTTTTTCCTCCCCTCTCCTTTCCCCCCTCTTCCTTTTTCCTCCCCTCTCCTTCCCCCCCCTCTTTTTCTCCTCTTCCTTTTCTCCCTCCCTTCCTCTTTTCTTTTCCTCCTTTTCCCTTTTCTCCCTCTCCTTTTTCCTTCTTTCCCTTTTTTCTCCTCTTTCTTTCTTTTTTTCCTCCTTTTTCCTTTTCTCCCTCTCCTTTTCCCTTCTTTCCCCTTTTTTTCCTCTCTTTTTCCTTTTTTCTTCTCTTTTTTTCTTTTCTCTTCTCCTCTTTCCCTCTTTTTCCTTTTTTTCTCCTCTCCTCTTTTTTTCCCTCCTTTTCCTTTTCTCCTCCTCTTTTTCTCCTTTTTTCCTCCTCTTTTTCCTTTTTTTCTCCTCTCTTTTTCCCTCCTCTTTTTTTCTCCTCTTTTTCCCTTTTTTTCCTCCTCTTTTTTCTCCTCTTTTTCTTTTTTTCTTTTTCTCCCTTTTTTTTTTTTTTTTTTTTCTCCTCTTTTCCCCTTTTTTTTCTTCTTCTTTTTCCCCTCCTTTTCCTTTTTTCTTTTTTTCACCTCTTTTCCCTTTTTTTTTTTTTTTTTTCCTTCTCCTTTTTTCCTTCCTTTTCCTTTTTCTCCTTTTTTTCTTTCTTTTTTTCTTCCTCTTTTTCCCTTTTTTTTTTTTTTCTCTTCTTCTTTTTCCCTCCTTTTCCTTTTTCTCCTCTTTTTTTTTCTTTTTTCCCTCCTCTTTTTCCCCTTTTTTCCTCTTTTCTTCCTCTCCTTTTCTCTCTTTTCTTGTCCTTTTTTTCCATCCTTCTTCTATTCTTTCTCTTTTTCCCCCTTATTTTCTTCTTTTTTTTCGTTGCATTTTTCTTCATTTTTTTCTGTGTATTATTCTTCCTTTTTTATTGACATGCTCACTTCATTATTAGCAAATGACTACAAAGATAAATATAACTAAAAAAAATTATGCTTTGGTAAATATGCATCAAACATGTGATAGTTGTTATCAAATACTTACATATTTTACTATTTTACAAGAGCGATCAATCCCATTTACACGCTTAAATAAAATAACCAAGCGGTGGTATATTGTCTGGGCATCTTGTAATTAGCTTAGTGGGGCTAACATTCGGAGGTATGATCAACTCACTAATGACAGGAATGATAGAAGATAAAAAAAACTATCAATTTTTATTTGCTATGGTGCCGCATTGGTGCTCACACACAAACACGGCTTTGTTTTTAAATGACCAATTGCATACGTACACTGTAACGCTGCGGGCAATACAATACAAACAAAAAAATGCGAACAATTCCGCAATCGCACACCCACACATAAACATGGCATAATTTTCAAATGTCCACAAACAAAGAAAGCAAAACAAAAAAAAAAAAAAACACCACAAGCAGACGCAGCCGCGCAAGCTCTACAATAGTACAATAAATCGTACAATAAGTTTGTGTGTATGTTCATATGATCCACGCACTAATGGCAGGAATGATAGAAAAGCAAAGAAAATAAATTGCTATGGCGCCGGCAATCACATACACACAAACACATACATACACAAATTTTGTTATAATTTTTAATGGCGCCCGCAATCGCACGCACACAAACATACGCAACTTTGTTTTCAAACGTCCAGTTGCATACACATTTATATTTACATACATAAGAAATAGTAACGAATGGCAGGAATGATAGAAAAGAAACAAAATTCGATCAAGAATAATCGTTAAATTTAAATCTGTAACAATCAGGCTTTTTGTTACGTTTTCTACCTACCTAAGTAAATGCATTGGCCAACACTACAAATCTTATTTAAATTGACAACATTTTCTCGAAGCTCGTTAAATTCCAACTTGAATTCTTTTAACGGCGCACAAGAAGATATTAAATTGTGGGTTCCAGCAACAAACATACATACGGAGAGACATACGAACATGGCAAAATCGATTCATCTCGTCGAGGTGATCAAGAATATATGTATATACTTGAATAGGGTCTACGATGACTCCTTTAATACATTAGACACTTTCCGAGAAACTGAATATGTGTGGCAGCTATCAATAAAAAGGACTACCTAAAAAACAATAAGCAAAAAAAAAAAAAAAAAAAAAAAAGTTGTGTTTTGCCGTCGGCAGTCGAACATCAACCACCTTGCGCCACGACGTTCATATTCATAATGAAAATAAATAAGTTCTCAAAAAGACTACTTAAATAACAATAAGCAAAAAAAAAAAAAAAAAAAAAGGTTGTGTTTTGCCGTCGCCAGTCGAACATGAATCACCTTGCGGTACGACGTTCATATTCATTATGGATAAATAAGTAATCAAAAAAGACTACTTTCAAACCAATAAGCAAAAAAAAAAAAAAAAAAAAAAAAGGTTGTGTTTTGCCGTCGCCACTCGAACATGAACCACCTTGTTCTACAACGTGCATATTCATAATGAAAATAAAAAAGTACTCAAACGCAGGCAGAGAAACAAAACGAACCAGTAGCGGTACCTTGGATTATTGTACCAAAAAAGCCACACAAGTAGACGCAGCCACGCCAGCGCTGTAACAGTCAGAAAGAAAAGAAAAAAAAAAATTCCTATGGCGCCGCCAATAACATACACACAAACACACACATATCCACAAATTTTGTTTCAATTTTAAATGGCGCCAGCAATCGCATACCAACACAACACAGCAAAACAAAATAGACGCAATTTTATTTTCAAACGTACGCATACGCATACACATACACATTTACATATATAATAAATATTAAGAAATGGTTGGAGTGAAAGAAAACAAAATAAATTCGATTCGATCAATTTTTATTGGCTATTCCGCCGCAATCGCACACACACACACAAACACCCCTTTTATATTCGAATGCGCAATTGCATTCACATATTTTAACGCAGCTGGCAGTACATACTCGTGCATACAAAACAAATAATATAAATACAAAAAAAAAAGAAAATAAAAAAATTCAATTAAATAAAAACCGTTAATTTCGGTGCGGTGCGGTGGAACCAAAGCCCAACTACCCTCCATCAATGGCGTAGATAGTATTTCGTAAAGGGGATGTTAGGCCCATAAGCCGATACGTCTCAGCTTTAGACACTACGAGTATGTTACGGCTCATACGAGTATAAGAAGCAAATGTATCAAAGGCAATAGTTTTTTGTGAAAAAAATATCAAATTGTTACAGGTTAGTTTGTATGGCGATGGTATGGTGTATTGGTGTATTGGCCAGATCTGAATTGTCAGGCTTTACTCGAAGTATTGTTTCTTTACTCGAAAAACAAAAATAAATGCGCAAATGTATGAGAGAAATGTAATGAGAAACACCAAAAAAAAAAAAAAAAAAAAGGGGCCGCACTGTTCTGTCAGCTATTATGAAGTACAAGTATACTTCATAATAAGAAGCAAAAAAAGAAAGGGTTCGCACTTTCCATTTGGCACCTATTAGGTAGTATAATTTTAGTTCATAATCTTACTATAAGTTAAAGAAGATAAAAAGAACGAAGTTTTTTTTTTTGCTTCTCACCTACAAAAAAATGTCTTAAAAAATTTTTCTTTTTGGTAATTTATGATAAATCAGCAAGAATATAATTAGTTGTCCAGTCATCAACAATCGATTATGTCCAGCAATCACACAGCCCTATATACATCCATAGTTTTCTTTCAAAAGTTCTAAGTTTTATCGATATGCTTTTTACATTTTATGACACTATTGTACGTAATTCAACCAAAACTTTTATGTAAACATGCGTCCATGCAACTTACAAAAAAATATTTATAAGAAATAAAAAAATATTAGCTACTAACTCGTTCGTCTAAATAGCTAATTTGACTACAATTTTAAACTAAATCAATTACATACAATATATTTAACTAATGAGAGTGTAACTTGCGTAATCTACATCTGCGTAATTTAATCCGCTAAAATAAAAAAGCAACAACTTATAGTATTTCTTTTTTTTTGTTCAATTATATATTTAAATTCTTTTGAAAATTTGATATACTGTAAAATACATACGTGTATGACATGAAACTTTGCTATACTATATATTCTATAGTTGGAAAATACAGTTTATAGCACTTCTAATTGTAAGATATTTTATTTTTTAATTTTTTTTTTTTTTTTTTTTAATATAGTAAAGTTGTACAATAGAAACACCACCAATGCTATTAATGCTTACAATTAGATACTATTAAAACTCATAGCATTGCATATACATATACACATATTTGTAATTTTAATTTAAATTTAAAAATTAAATAAGATCAGCCTTTAACAATACTCGTAACTCGTACATCAACTGTTTTTTTTTGTTTGTTTGTTTGTTTTTACAAGTGATTTTTCTTTTAGGGTTTATACATAAAAATTGCAAAAATTATGGAAAAGACAAATATCAATTTTAAAATTTGACAATTTGAGAATGTGAGATTCTTATATAAAGTGGCTTTGCTTTAACAGCCTTTAATTAATTTAACATCGATGGTGGTTTCTCAACAGAGCTGTTATTTGTTGTATTTGATAAGAGCTTCTCCTTATTTCGCCTAAATGAAGAACGAATAGGGTAATGACGTGGCACATGGACAAACGGTCGCCGATTTGATGATCGACGAACATTTTGAAAGGAATCGGCACTGGTGCTTAAACGGATGTTGCCAGCTTGATAAATAAAAAAAAAAAAGAACAATTAGTGGTTAATGTAATTACTAGTTTTAGTTCAAAAATTCAAGTTTTAGTTATATAAATATAATAAGGTGTACTAAAGGTGAGAAAAACTGATGAGGTGTGGTGCGAAAAGTGTTTAAGTAAAAATAATGCGCCGAGTTAGGTTTTTTGATTAGGTAATACCAAACAAACACTTGTCAAGCTGAAAAATAATATATTAAAAAACATGAATGTAGCAAATAGGTCATCTAATTCATAAGTGGGCAGCGAAATTCAGCAAGTTAGCTATAACATCTGCAATATTCACATGTTTTTGTAATTGCTCGAACGGTATTCTCAGCGGCAGCAATCTCATAATTTGTTGTTGCATTGCAAGCATCAACGAACATTTCTTGTGCTCGTCGACGACGAAGACAGGAAAATCAAATGGCGAAAAATAACGGCAAGAGCTCGGTGAGTCAGTTGACCCACTACGTGTCCACTACCGATCTTAATGATCGGGTTCTTTTATGTATGTATACATACATATGTATGACATTTGGCTAATTTTCGAAAATTAAGAAAATCATTTCTGTATATCCACAACTATGTATGTCACTTGGCTCGGTTTTTGCAAAATTATTAATGTTGCTAAATAAAGTCTTACGTAAAGTATTGCATTTTTTAATACAAAAGTATACAGAATGTTTTGATAAACGATAAATATTTATTTTCCTTATATTTGAATTCAAATATGTTTCGACAAAAATATAGAATTAACTTGTTAAAATATTTGGACGAATACTTACAATTACTTTTGACATGGTTTATCTCAATATGAGGACATCAATTAACATACTTAAAATTATGAAGTAGCATTAGAAGTGTCTTTTTTTTATGAGTGACATGCTGGTAGTCACAGATTATTTAAACACCGACGGTGCATTTAAACTAACAAAAGAAGACCTCGATTCGTACATGCAATCAATATTGCGTGATAACTTAGATGGAAGAGGGATCTGTGCATTTAAAAGCATAAAAAATGAGAATGTTCACACTTTAAACCATTAAGTACTTTAAAATAGTGTGTATGAAGCTATCAATCATAAAAAAAGTTACTATCCAAAATTCGCTCCAGCTACTGTTTTCAATTTAAAAATAGCACAAATTAAAAGAACACAAAGAAAAACGTTAACTTCGGTGAAACCGAAGCTCAAATACATGTCACACAAATCATTAATTAGTTTATGTATGATCATCAGTGCGACGGGTATAGAAATAATACAGCTCTTAAAAGCTTTCAAAACATTCTTTTTCTTATAAAAACTTACCTTTCGGTACTAAACCTGAACTTAGTCAAAACATTTAAAGTCTTTGTATTTTTTTTTTTTTTTTCATAGAAAACAAAAGTTTGTGACAGATGAATGTTTTTGTGATGTGTAACACTAGATATAATTAAAACAAAACTTGAGACAACATAACTACCGGAATTTGTGTCCAAAAACAGGCTGTGTACGTCATCGTCAGCTATCAAAGCTTGTTGACCTGGAGCCGCCAAAATATTCTGACATTTTAATATTTTTTTTGTGGAATGTAGAGGGGCAGCCAAGCACTCATCAATATCCATGTGTTCAGCCTGTAATTTGTTTTGATGTGGCCAGTGATGATGCGTTTTAAAAAGTCGATAAACTATTTTATTACTAGTTTCCAAAGTTATATTGTCAACACTTTTTTGGATTTGAGTCCGTAAAACTCTGCGATTACAGTCCTCCAGGTAACATGATTGTTGCATAGAACAGTTGCTACAGGAGTCATTTAACTTTAGCGTAACAATGTCATTTCGAGGGTTTAAAAACCAATCAGATCGGCTTCTCATACGTTCTGTTTGACGTTGATGTACCTTTTGGTGTCAATGGCAAAGCAATCCAACAATACGCAAATGTATTGAATTTTGTGATGTAAAGACGGAAATAAAATTTTAATTTTACAATATTTAGCGACTCTTATTTTCACATTTGGAAAAGTTACCAATTTATGATTTATAACTCCAATGTAAATTTATGCACAAAAGAAAAGTATAAATATTAATGAACTATTAATAACAAAATATAAACTAATATACATATTGGTTAAAAATAGACGCGATCAAACTAAAACAATTGTTCGTTTAACATAAAGCTGTACCCTGCACTAGAATATAAGTAAGCAAGGTTTATTGTGAATGTTGGAATGTCAAAATTGAACGCGGAAGAATACTACGGAAATTAAATGATAAATTCGATGAGACTATCGCTAAATCCAACCATACATCTCTATTGTTTGTTAAACTTTTTTTTATTTAAAGGAACTAGAGATAACTAACCCGAAAGCTAAACGTTCAAATTTAGTATTCTTATTAATATGTCATATAAATTTCACACAAAGCGTGTTGTGTGTTTCTTTGTATACAGTTTTTTGATTTTCGACACAAATTTTTTTATGATGTGCCGACATCAAAATGTTATGAAAGGTATTATCAAGGTGCAGGGCACAAATGAACAACGTTTGTAAATTATTAAAAATTTATACCGAAAGTACCAAAAACCTACACTATGTCGAATTTTGCTTAAATATTTTGGATTACACCCTCACAAGAACAAATAGCTCAAAAACTAAGGCCCTTTATTATTTAAGTTCAAGTAAACATAGTCTGTCTGGTAGGATGAGTAAGCGTTTTTAAAATTTCGACATCCATGTATGAACTTCGGTAATAATTTGTATTCGTTTCTCGTTCGGGAGCTTAAACATGATAAAAAATGCATTGTCTAGCATAAAAGAGTGGAAAATATATTTTATAACTGTTCGGATATGAAGGCGCTGACAACAATATTAAACGTAGTAACTTGAGTAAATGGACTTATAACCATGATATACACAACCCACGAGTATAAATGTATATGCCTAAAGCGAAGCCTTTTTTATTTAATTCCAATTTGTTGCCAATTAAAAAATATATTTTCCAATCCTCATTTTGCCAAAATGATAAAATGCTGGAATGATTTTTTAAATACTATTTTAATGATCTTCACAAAAGAGTAAGGTTGTATTGAATTCCAATGGGCGCACTATTTTCCTTGCATTGTGACCTTGATGTGAAAACAGACGCATTCAACGCCTTTACAATTCTAATTAACTGCATAAGTGCCAAGGAAGAACAATCTTGAGATCATCAATGGTTTATTTTACGAATGTTCTGTGATTCAGTTAAAACTTATATTAAAAAAAAATAAATGAATAAAACCAATAAATAAATAAATTAATAAATGTAAATGAATGTTCTGTGATTTAGTTAAAACTTATATTAAAAAAAAAATATATGAAAAAAACCAATAAATAAATAAAAAAAAAAAAAAAAAAGAAACACATTTAAAAAAAAAAAAAAAAAAAAAAAAAATAAAGAAACACATTTTTTTAAAAAATAATATCAAAATAATTCTTTGAAAAATGGGGTAATTATGTGAGCAGAAACATGGAACGATGCATTAATTTAACTATTAATATTAGACAGTTTACGATACATTCTTATATTGATGTAAAATAAAAACTCAATCAGTTTGGATAAAGTGAAACATCCATTTACTAGGGACAAAAACGTTTGCCAATGCTGTTAAGCTTAAAACATGCATGAAACATGTACGAAGAATTAGATAAAGGCATTTCATATATATTTTACTCACATAAAAATATAAGATATTAATTTGGAAAAGCTAAAGTACACAGGTGTCTATTTTTGAAAATTTAGAAAATGGATTTATCCGATCAAAAATAATAATCGTCAATCACGCTACTTGTTGTTAATACTATATATAAATGACAAATTAAACAAACATGTTCAAATAATAAAAAAAATTGAATGGCACATTTTACACTGAAAGTCGTGAAGCGAACATTAAATCATCCCTCACCTGTGGTAAGTACGAAAGACTTTTGGTACTCTCGGCATATCGATTAACTGCACGCAGTTCGTCCATGGTCATGTTGTCATTGGGTTTAGTTCCTCCTGAAGTTGAAGAACAGGACGAAGAATGGCGTATGCCACACGTGCATCGACTAAAAGCTCGAGCATTGTTTGAACATTTATATTTTGACACGTGAATGGAATCTGCGTTGTAATTTGTAGTTGTGCACTTTTCTAAAGCTTCAGCAGAACCGACATATTTATTTGTAAGTAAATCTTTAAAATTTGTAGATATTTTGGTATCTCCTTCTTTATTTGTTTGTTCGTCGTCTAGACTTTTAGTGCCGGTTCGTAGTCGCCGTTGATGTTGACCACGCATTTGGGATGATTTTAATGCTGTTTTCTTTATATTTTGTCGATAACGCCTTTTCATAAGAAATATATTATCATTGGTTTTCTCTCGATTGTCGTTATTTTCCGAATTAAATGATTTTGGGTTCGGTGTATAAAGTAATTCTTGATGTTTTAAGTTTAGTAAATGTAGTTTTTGTTCGTCAGTTTCATCATTGCTAATTTCTTCTAATTCTGCAGAATAGTCGTCGTCGTCGTCGTCTGCATAGTTGTCTTCATAGTCATATTCTTGTTTTGCTTCATTGCATTGCTTTGGCAAAGGTGAAGACGTCATTGCAAATAGTCCTGGACCCTCCAATGAAACAGACAATCTTGCGCAAGACTCAATAAATGAATGTTCTGGTGATACACCTAATGATAGTACGCTGTTTTCCAAAGCAGAGCTCGAACTAGTTAGCAATGCTGGTGTCGATCGCGACTCTTCCTGAGCAACTGTTTTTTTTAACAAAGATGACATGAAATGAAAATAATTTTAATGGCCTTTAAGTCAAATAACAGAATGCTTTTGATGCATAATATATGAAATATACTTATTTAATACATATAAACTTTTAAATACATACACACAGTTTTGTATTTATTTATTTTCTTGTTTTAAAAATTTGTCTGTACATACAAACCTACCTCAAAAAAATTTTTTTTCATAAATACATTGGTGTTATGTAATCTTTGCACTCTCATACCTATAATAATGTCATTATTACTCTACTTGTCACATTATTATTTTTTAATCGAATTAAAAATATTATTGGACACTTTTGCTTACTTTTAAGGCTACTAAAAAAGCACACTGGGTAGTATTAATATAAACTATAATCTAAACATTTAAAAATATCAAAATTTTGCTTCGCGGACTCTGTTCATCATGCTGATCAGCATAACACCTAACATTTTGCCCAACTGGAACTACTCTTTTTAACTAAAATGAATGTATTTTTTTGTTTTTGTTATATAAGCATGTTATATATGTATACTGTCAGTTAAAAAAGGAGCACTTGGGTACTGTGGAATCCTATAGTGTTATAGTTTTATATGTTTTAGTCTGATCTGCTAAGTTAGATGCTCTTAGATCAGAGTTTGTACTAAAAAATTGTATGGAAGTTTTGTTATTTTTTCAAGGATTGTTAAAATGTTGATGGAATAAAATTTCTACAATACACTAGATCTCGAATAAAAATGTAAGACACTTAGTACTTTTTGTAAAAAAAAAAGGGTATTAATAACTTACACGTCTGTTTGTTTATCTAATTTAATTAAAATTTAAAACTCAATCGAGTACCTACAATACATTAAAGAAATGAGTGTAACTTACGTAATCCCCATCGTTCACATTGGCACTGTAGCCAAGTTTTTTCCGCTTCTAATGAGTGTTGTACTAAAATTGAGAAATTTGAAGATATAATTAGTTAGTAGAAATGAGGATAACTTTGGATTGGCTTACAAGCATATTTCTGTTGAGCAAGTTTTCCTCTTGGCGGAGGAGGATATTGGAAACTACAAATCCATTCATCTTGTACTTTAAGGATACGGCCAGTAACTCGTGCGTAATACTCGTAATTTTCTCGACCAAAGAGGTCATGCGTCGCAAATTTGTCAATGATGTGTTGCATAATTTTAGTTGCTACCTTTAATGTTGCATTTATATTTAAAATTACTAAACAAATGTTATGCAAAGTAAAGCAACGTGCAATAGTGCTTTCATTTTGAAATAATATATTCTACTTGCTTAATCATAGTTACGAAATTATATATTTGCTTTATTATAAAATTGACTATAAAAATATGTATTGTTTGCTGACAAATTTATGTGTAAAGCATTAAAAAAAATATATTTTTACATACCTTAAATTTCAAAACGTCTTCCATACGTGCTGTTTTACCATCACTGACGCATGACTGAAAAAAACTAGGCGCAACAGAAACACCTAAAGCTTCACTTGTCATGCCGGTACCAGCATGAATTGCATTACTGGCAATAACCCGGAATGTTCCAAAAAGCAAAACTAATAAATGTTGCGTATATCTAGGCAGTGTGGAGAAAAGTCTGAAAAATTTTTACAAGAAAACACTTTATTATTGACCAAAAAAGGTTTAAAATGTATGTTTTAAACACAGCCATACAAAAATATAAAGTCATGTCAAGTGTGGCGAACCAGAGAGGTCATTTCTAACGTATTTTGGGTCGCTGAATCGGAAGTCAGAGTGTTAGTTCGCATTTTCTTTCTAACCCAAAAAACGGACTTTTTTGGTACGCACCACACCAAAAAAATACATAACTTGAGTGTAGAACCAGGGTAATGAATGTAATTTGCGTCGCTGAATCCGAATTTGAAGTCAGAATTGAAAAGTTGGCTCGCGTTTTCATTAGATTAAAACCAGTTAATTAATTCAGTAACGATACACAATTGATCGTAACAGTCGCAGGTTCACTTTTAACAAAGCGAACATATCTCTAAATGGATGAAAACAATTCTCCGCGCACTAGTACAAAGATAATGAATGAGAGACTTTTTGTCCACTCTTTATGATCTATATGGTCTTATTAGTCATTTGTTAAGTGTAAAGTGTACAGATAAATAAAATAATAAAAAAAAAAGGTTTCTTACAATTACAAAAAAAAAAAAAAAAAGCATTAAAGAGCAGTGGTCTCAATTTGACTAAATTTGACATGTGCTTGGTCGTTACAATAAAAAGTTGTCAGCAACGTGTAGTGTACTTTTAAACCAGATAGTATATCTTCTTAAAACGGAAAAAAAAAATTAATGATTTTGTTTAAATCGCTATATCCATTTTTTAGCTTACATCCGCAAACTCAATCTGATTAAGTATAATTTGTGTACTGCGTTAAGGTTGTTAGAAAGACTTTTAAAAGGGTCTGTGTAATAGATATTTGTACTTAATTTAATCGAATTAAAATATTTTGAAAGAGTTACCTTTGTAAACGCTCTGTTTGTTCTGCTTCGTTGTGTAATTCATTAATAGCAAAAAGTTCTTTTTCACCTGAACGCCCAAAAATGCCGTTCGGGACTTTACGGAGAAACTTTTTTAGTACGCTAGCTATCGTGTAAACCGAGTAGTTGTCAACATTTACTAGTCTACCAGTTTGCAAAAAGTGTATCAATTTCTTCATAGCTCCCTGGTGGCCTGGTGCCCGAAAAACATCTCGTTTGTTTGGTGATTCCTTATTTAATTTTAATATGAGAACCAAAAGCGGTCCTGGAATGTTATTGTTGATTTTGCATACTTCTTCAAGCGGCACTCCAAACTTCACTTTTTCAAGACGATATGGATATGCAGGCGTTGAAGAACCTGGATGTCCGCAAGATGTTACTACACTGCCAAAATCGGCGGCTCTGCGATGCACTCTTTCCGCCCAACTCGACATCATACAGTATTTGTATTTATTTATTTTTTTGAAATTCGTTGATTTTATTGTGATAAAAATTGGTTTACATACATTTTAGTGGAATGTCACTGTTGATGTTTAAAATAGTTGTTTTTGTATTTTGCCCTTTATATAGTTGTGTGTATATGTATGTATGTACCATTAGTTGCAGGCATTGTTCATTTGATTTCACTTTCTACGCGATTCACTGAATAAGTAAAAATAATGACTCTTTTAAGATTTCACTGAAACAATAATAATGCAATAAGTTTCGGATCGCTTTTAATAGGTTGATTTTTCAAATCTTACCTTTTTATTTTTAAGTTACTTAAATTGTTTAAAGAGCGTATACATACATATGCATACATAGCCACTCCTGTTTTTGCATTATATGTATGCAGTAAGTTGAAGGAAAGCAAGATCTCAAAGTAAGAACTGGACAATTTTTACTACAGCACTTAAGCACTATTAATTCTATAAGAATACAATTTTTAATTAATACTTATTGCGAATAACAAAAAAAAAAGTAAATTATTTACTTCAAAGTAAATTAAGCACTTATGAATAGTTTTAGTGCGAATGAGAGAGGTTTAAGTGTAGCACTGCTTGAACTTAAAGCGAACGTGACTGCTCAATTCAAGCTGTACGGTGCTAAGTACGCAAGTGTGAACGTGACGCTAAATAATTATATCTAACTCTGTTCCACTTACGAGGCTGATATATGACGAACCGTGCGGTTATTACCGCTCGAATCGTCCCGTTATGTTGTTATTGTTGTGTGACGCTCGCACATTTGTTGCTTTCTTGCTCGCACCTACGTGGCTGTACACAATTGCAAATCGGTTGCCCTAAAAAAAATGTTCAGTTACAATGTTACCGTAAAGCATTTGTAATTATAATTATGAAATAATAACACATATTGAATTTTGCATTTGTTTATTATAATTTTATGTGGTTGAAACTTTATATTTAAAAACATAAAACAATATTTTTTTAAGGATACTTCTCACATGAAAAGGTCAGGTCTTGAAAAACAACTATTTGTGCAAAAAAAAAAAAAAAAAAAAAAAAAAAAAAAACGGTTGAGAAAAGCTCAAGTAGACTTTGTTAAAATTTTTATTCTTCCTAACGGATTGTAATGTAAAAAAAAAAGTTTGGAAACATTATTTTATATTTTTATAATTTCTATTTTAAAAATAATATTTATTTAATAAATATTATATACTCCGTCTTGGCAAGTTTTTTATGACTTAAAAATATAAATTATTTTTTTTTGCTTTCTTTAACCGTTTTTTTTTTTTGCGCAAATGTTTTTTTTTTCTTGACTTGAACTTTTTAAGTGAATAGTTTGTCATAAGTTTTAAGTCAAGGTACAAAAATAAAATTAGTTTTTTGATAGTATTAACAGAAACATATTTTACTGTCAGTTAGATCTAAAACAAAAAGTTAAAAATGTTTTCTTCTATTAGTTTATTGTTCTCGGTCTCTATGGCCCTTCTAACGTGGATAATCCTTTGCTACTTTAAAATGATTGAAGAACACCGAGTGGAGGGTGGTGACTTCAGAATCGAGCTCAATACGGGTAGGTAAAAATATATTACTTTAGTCTTTAAAAAACCAACTATGTTTGCAGAATTCTCCAAAGCTGATCATTTTAATGAATATCACAAATGCGTTGAAAAGAGTGAATATCGTAATACGTATTACAACTTTCTTTGGATTTTTGTCTGCACATGCGTTTTGACAACGTTTACCCAATGCATTAATCGTTTCTTCTTGAAACGCACGCTTCTAAATTTTTTCCGAGATATCTACAAAATACCTGTATGGTCAAAACTCTACCAGTTGATTAGACAGATTTGTTTAAAAAGTTCAACCGACTTATCCGTATATCAAGCCAGAAAACGAATTTCTCACAGTGGAAATATAGACAAACGCTGCACACCCATTCAAGATCAAAATAAAATCGAGGAATTGAGTTTGGCAGTAATCCAGTCAAGTGATCTAGTTTGGCAATTGTCTGCTATATCACTGCCAAAAATAGAAATCCGAGCAATGACCACGGCTATACCGCAGAACGTACTTATTTTAAACAGTCACATCCATATCGTAACAGGACAAATATTATCAAAGAAATACAACATAAACGTTAACATAGACCTTAAACCGGTTTCCAGTGTTACGTTGCAACATGAGAATGAGTTTTTACAAATCTGGTCTAAATTTATTCAAAAATCGATTGATCGCCCCTTGATTTCCAGAAATTGGTAGGCAGTTTAGTTAAATAAATTTCTTATTTCAGTTATGCAATCTTAGAACAAAGCAAATTAATGTCGGTAAAAAATTGAAATCATTTCAAGTATATTTTGTATTAAAATTAAATAACTGCAGAACATTGTTAATACTTAAATGTCAATATATATGGCATGTATAGGTAATTCATGTGTAGTATGCGTAAAAATAGTTTTGTGACTTAATTTTCGGGCTTGTACACCATAATATTAAGCTTTTTTTAATAAAATATATTTAATGTCCAAAAGCATCTTTTTTTAGTAAAAGTTTGTATGGGGGCTACAGTAAGATAATAAAAATAATTTTATGGAATATGCAACACGACGGAGCCTGGTGTCTTAACTTTTTAATTTGGTGGACAGACAGATTGATATATTTATATTGACCGCTTTCGATGCTGATTAAGAATATACACTTTTTAGGGTATGTAATAACTTATTTTACTCGTTACTAGTCGCATTGTTGCTTGTAGTAAAATTTGATAAATCTAGACCAGTGTGCGCTGCGGAGTGAGTACCCTATTTGTTAAAAGATTTGTATAAATCTAAATCGGATCGAACCGATATTAACCGCATACCGTGCGGTAAGCCCGATGTCAATCTAAATGTATCTCTATCTGAATAAATGTATGTGACGCATCGCAACTGACGCGCGTGAAACTTTGACGTACATATGTCCGTTAAAAAATAAATAGAAATTACGAGTAATGTGTTAACAATTATGTATATTGTACTATTCCAAATTATCGAAGTGCGCATCATACGAAGTAACGAGAAAAAAATAATAAGTAATAATGTTGAGACAAACCTCATTGAGTCAACTGTGTTGCCATATGCTCTATAATTTTCGCACTAAGATGTGGTTCTGCTTTGATATAATTTTAATGTGTTTAAAATTGACATCACGATAAATAGTTTTGTGTCCTTTTGTGTTTTATAAATTTATTTTAATCCAATAATAGAAATCTATAAAATACTAGAAAATAAAAACAATATAAAAAGAAGCAACTACATATAATAATAATTTTTATTTTGTGTGCAATCTGTTACTTTATTAACCCGCACGTAATACATATGTTTATACATGCATATGTACATATTTTTAAACATACGAGCAGGTATTGTAACAAGACTATCTTATCTACATATATATTTGTATGTATATGAATATATGCATATGTAGGTGTATCATCTTTTATCAGTCTATTTAAGACTGTTTTGCATCTGTTTTGTGAGATAGTCCATATCAATGATGATTCAACAAGTTGTTGATTTTATTGTAGTTATGGTCATGAAGAGGCAAATATCTTTTCGATTTTTTTTAGAAATTTTCTGTAACATTTTTATTCAAAGAATAGTTAAGCTCCCGCATTTATGTAAATATATTTATTTATGTATATAAATTTAAAAATAAAGTTTTGAATGTAAAAACGTTTCTATAAAAAAAAAAAAAAAAAAAAAAATGATTCATACACACATATTTGCATTAACGTCTTTAATAATACTTCCAAGTTAAAATGGGAACAAAATATGCTTATAAAAGGAAGTACATGCACATATGTACATATGTATGTATAAATATACATTTATATCATAAACAGCAAATCTTACGCACACACAAATACGCACTTTTTATATATGTATGCACATACATACATATATAGCCGTATAATGTGCAATAAAGATTATCGCTTCTTATCACAATTTATTTTTGTGTTCGCTGAGCGAAAATAGTTGCACAACGTGCTCTTTCATATATAAACTTTAAATAATAATTTTGTTTTTGTGTTTAATTGCACCAGTACAACTCATACTTTCCATTTTCAAATATTTTAATGTTGAACTTTAGTTGGTTTAATTTTTTCTTTTTACATTATATATTCCCAATGAAAGTAAGAATGAAAATAAAAGTGGAATATCTTATGCTTGGATTACTAAAATCGTATTTGGCTCCCGGTAAATGAGTACGCCACGTTTTTGTAGAACTTTTATACAGATAAATTTGTATTTACATGTAGATTTTGTGGAAATTATTTAAGTTGTACCTAAAAGGGTGGTTGTTTTTTTTTTATAGAGCTTCAACAACATTCAATCTCCAAGATGTATGACACTGACGGATTTTCCTTGGAATGTGCAAAACAACCAATATTCAAATCTCTAGAGTTATTGTGACAATTTAGCACAAGTTTTAATGGAATAGAAATGCTCTTTAATTTTTTTGCGAAAATTTGTAACTCTTTTAATGAGACAACGCACACTATATAAAGTATAAATTTCTGATCAGCCATGGTGTGATACACATACGTTTTATTCGCTTAATTTTGAAAATATTGAGCTAAAATTTTAAATTACCTCTATTTTGTATATTTAAAAAGTATGTTTTTTTAAAAATAAAATTAAAAGTAATTAGTTTTATATTAACTATCTGAGCAACATTTTGGTACTGTTTATGAATTTATTTACAATTGGTAACATTTTTCTATAGAGTAACGTTCTGCTTTTACTAACCCTAAACTATCAGCTGTCAAATTGTTATTTTTTTAGGGTGCAAATCTCGTTTATTCTGGGACTTATGTTAATTTTGGGACTTATGTTAATTCTGGGACTTGCGTTAATTCTGGGACACTCTTTAGTATTCTGTATTAACCTATGTATGTAATATAGAAATAATAGATACGTGTAGATAATTAGATAATGGGGATGGGTCTGGCCGGCTTGCTATGTAATTCTATCCAGCTCTTATCTAGGCTGTGACTAGCTAATATCCCAAGTTTCCACAATGTAGCTTTGCTTTTTAAATGAATAAGTAAATTGACCATAAAGTACTAGTTGCTTTCAACTATGGTGGAATTATAATATTTATAATTCGATTTCACCATACATTCAACTTGTTGTGCGCTCTTTCAACAGCTTCTGCTCATTTCTTTCTCTTCTAAATACTCTCATTTTCTTTTGGTCTGATAAAGAAAAATTATAAAATCATTTAAAAATAGAAACTTCTCGTCATTTAGTGATGAGCTAAACTTTAGCATTTCTGCAGTTGTTCACAAAATATTATAGAGCAATGTACCGAAGCTCAAATACCCGTCACAATATATGTACTTTGAATAGTTTATGTACGATAATCAGTGATTTAGGTAATATTTCGCGAACACTTCATTGAACACTTCATTGGGACTCATCTAAAAAGTATATGTCAAAATTTTCTTGAAAAAATCAGAAAATAGGAAGTAAGTTTGTTTGGGGACTATATGTTAAAATGACCCGATCCTTATACATAAGTTAATATAAAAAGTGTTTTTACTTAATTTAAAGTGAATACATTCATAAATAATAACTGTTTTTAATGTAGAAACTCAAATCTGGGAAGTAAGTTTGTATGATATAATGGCCCGATCCTTATCAAATCTGATTTGGATAGATATGTTCAATATCTTTTCAACTGGCTAAATTAAACACGTAGAAACAATCACATTTAGTGAAGTATCGCTCATCACTTTCATTACAAAAGCAAAGTACATACAGATATACACATCACAAAATCAACTGCTACACTCCCAGTAGAAAATTTTGCTTATACGAATGTGTCCCTTGTTTTTTTCCCATTGATGTGAAAGTAACCTATTCTTACATAGGGAAGTAATCGGCATTTTAAATATCAATTAAATTAGAAAATCGTCAAATATTGAGTATACTTCTACAATATACAAATTTTAAACTATTAAAATTAACAATCATTTCTAATGTAATATGTCGCAGTATGTGAAGATGTATGTACATATATTAACAAAATAATACAAATCGTTTTAAATCAAATGTATTCTTTGGCATTTTATTCAAATCAGATTATAGTTCGTAAAGTAAAAATAATACGTTAATACGTTAGTATGGTATTATTTGCCTCAAGTCATTATGTCCCAGATGTTATCGAGGAAGCTGATTATTGAACATCAGGTATTTTGTTTGGCATTTACACAATACGAGTTAATGAAAACAGGATATATTAACGAATCATAAGGTTCTCTGGATATTTTAAGAATTGGTATACTTTCGTATTTCGATGCGCTGATTATAAATATCGTATTGAAAATTGGCCCAAATTTGATTATCATATTGAAAACCTTCACCAACTTTCACTAAGATATTCGTAACAATCGCTTTAAAATGAGTATGTATAGCAAGCTTCAATCACAATAGAAGGTCCCCCTCTATCTGAAGTATGCCAAGAAAACCATTCGTCTCGTATACTAAAAGTATTGAGTACAAAACTTTAAAAAAGAATTGATAATTTTATCGCGCTAATTTACGAAGTACTTTCATAAATTTCTGCTGGGTTGACTGTGGTGATCTTCTTAAAGAGCGAGAGGCATTTAATTTAATTTCTCAGTTGCTCTCGCTCGTTGCAAGGCATTGGATCAGTTTTTTCGCAGTTATTTTGTGTATATACGTAATTAAATCAAAAATATTGTGCTGGCTCTGAGGCGTTTAATGAATTTTATTTTTATATTGAAATGCATGACACTTTAACGGCTAAAAATACATTTTAATTATTAAAAAATTCTACCTAGTAGTGATAATTTTTCAATAAGATTTAACGAGTAGTACCACTCGTTGTGCTTTGTGCGTGTGTTAGTTCCAATGAGTTTGCGCGAGTATGTGTGCGAGTAAAGTCTTGGAGTAAGAAATTTCAAATAAAATAAACAAGACAACAATAAGTAAAATGCGCAATGCTTCAAAACAACAAAGGCAAAATAAACAAAAAAAAAAAAAAATATCATAACAAGTGTTGAACTATATTTTAGACATTTACTATTTCCAAGCTACTTAACATTTGCTAAAAAATAAGTCAATGTTTAAAACGAGCCACATACATACTATATGTACATACATATGTATACGTATATACATACATATGCAGAAATATACTTAAAAATTATATAGATAACGTTAAATGATAAGCTTATGAAGACAAAATATTCTTTAAAATATAAACAAATCAAAAACGAAAATTGTTCGTTTGTGTAACTTTTTTTTCTTTGTTTTTGTAAACTGCATTGTTCGGTGTATATGTGATTGCACTGCTATATACGAGAACTGTATAAAACATTTTTATCACTCTTATTAAAATTTTTATTAGATTAACCCACAAGATGATTACACCGGTGCAAATGCATATGAATGATGTATTTAGAATGTTCTAGAAAAAGTCTGTTGATGACATTATTAGTATCGTGGTCGTTTTTGTTTTGAAAAATAAAATTTGGGATCCATATAAACAGAAAGATGATTGCAATTTTTTTTCTCAAATTTTAGACAACTCAGGAAGGACGGATAGACATAAGACACAGCTAACTAAACAAATCTATATGTTCATTTGTCACTAACATTTTAGTTTATATGCTGTAAAGGCACTAATATTCTAAAAACCAATTATATTTTAGCATAATCAAGAAAAAACTTTAAGTTCAATAAAATCGAAGCTTGAATTCCCGTAATACAGCAAATGAGATAGATTGCGACTGGTAAAGGGGATTAGTCTACGATGCCACGTTGCAAATTTCTCGAAACGATTATACTCCTTTTACACTATGTGAAAGGGTATAAAAATGTGTGTACAAGGTTCATATTTTTATTTGATTTATAGGGTATTCCAGTGTCGATTATTTTTACTACCATTTTTTGAGATATTTTAAAGGTACGTTTATTGTGCTAAGTATTTGAGATCGTGTGATTACTTAGCGAAGTGTTAATTTAATTTGAATTTGTAGCTAAACGTGAATAGAACTGGTTCCCGAGATACATTACTACGCAATCTAAATAAGGGTAAATGTTTTTCTCATGCATCTCCGTAAAATAAGCGAGTTTAAAGAATTTGACGAAATGAGCATTTTAATTCTATTTTTTATAAAGCTGCTTTTATATTGCAACTAGAGATGTTATTGCCTGTGTAAAAACTAAAAACTCTTTGGCCTTGACAAATTTTAAGCTTTTCTCTCATACAAACATATCGCACATTAGCTGCGGTAGGTTTGTATGAGCTTTTATTATTTTAATCACATGAACAGACAGAGCAATTTTGAATCCGCAAAAAACTGAACGACTTTTTTTGGGTTATATTGCCACGAGATAGGACAATAATTTATCTAAGTTTCAGTTTGACTCGAGATATTTTCTTTCAACTTTAGACAAAAAAAAATTTTTTGACCTTATCTAATGCGAATTATTATGATGGCGTCCGTATATTCAGAGTTTATAATAAAATAAAAGTAAAAATATAAAAAAAAAAAACAATTTCCTAAAAATTAAAAATTGGCGGGCCGATTTCAACCCGATTTGTACTGAAGATTTGGCTTGATAAAGCAATTGTACCTAATTTAAAACCTATAGCTGTATAAACATATTTATATAGAAAAATTTATAAGTTGGCGTTTCGATTTCAACCAAATTTATACATTTTGGCTTGCTAAAACAAGCATTTGTACCAAATTTTAAAAAATATATATATTTTGTATGGTCTGCGATCATGTGATGCCTCTTTTAATGCGTAACATACATTCCGACAAACTGATAATCCCGTTCACAATGTGTGTGGCGGGTATAATAAACATGCCTTCTACATAAAAAATTTTTTAACAAAAATATCGGTATCTGGAATTAGGATTTTATAAGCCAATTTTTGTGTAATTAAAACCATAAACTTATGGATGAAGAATATAAAAATAAATATTTTAAAGCTGCAAAACAGTTTTGTAATATTTTAGTGAACAGTATTAAAACTTTAATTTCAATGATGTCATTTTTTTACTGATCCGTTTGTACACGTTACCGTTCTGGCTGGCAATAATTGATTGAATTGAACACTTCTTTTATTAAAAGTATTGTTTACCAAAAAATAAAAATATGTCAACAATCTTAATGACCACTTTACTTTAATACCACGGTTTTATTATTTTCCCATGTCTTATTTCTTTTTGGGCTTGTCGTTTACTTAAACGCTTTGTTTAATAATTGAATAGTTTGCTTAGCTTAACTCGCTCAAAAAGTTTGTCTCTGTTAAAGACTTAAGTACTTCGTGGTTGATAAACCACCCTTTGACAATGATAACGACTTTATTAGAATAATATTTAACCTTTATTAGAAGGATACTATTAAAATATTTTTTTCTTTTTCTTGCTTAGTATTATGCTTTTTCTATCTGTTTTACCAATTTTCTAAACGTCAAATTAAATGAATATTTTTTTTTTCACATTTTAAACGCCACCGTAATTACACTTATCTTTTTTCGCGTTACTCTACAAAAGCTATTGTTTATTCAGTTTTCAGTTTTTATTTAAAGAAAGAGTATTAAATTTGATAAATTAATTACAATTTTTTTTGCTGAATTCTTTTTATGTATACACATACGTATTTTAAAATTAATAACACCTGTAGTCAAAATAAAATAAATTCAAATCTTTTAATATAGGACATGGGATGAGTTCACTTTCTAGTAAAAACTTTGATATGACAAGAATAAATATGATAAAAATTGGACCGATCGGGCAACGATATTGACAACTGTTTCAGTTTGGTTTGTCATTTTATAAACTATCACCAGAACAGAAAAACGTTTGCTAATTGTGCTAATTTTTTCTGAAAATTATGGCTCGGAACAAGAAATTTACCGCTTATGTGAAATAATCAGTAACAAAAAATAAATGATTTGCGATTTTGCTGCAATATATTTTGTAGTGCGCACAGGATACAGACAGATATACGCATGCATTGTTTATAAATATAGCGTTTATATCTAATACAAAAACTTTTTAATTCAAAAGATCTTACACTAACATTTATTTTCTGTCAGAGAACTTAGTAAAATTCCAAGTTCTTACTTCAATTATTTGGTTTTTTTCATGTATACTTTATATTCTATATAAGGGAGACATTACCTGGATGGGTTAGTATTCTAGTATAAAAAAACATGTTTTAATTTGATAAAAAAAAAAAAAACTATCAACTTGAACATATTTGATATGGCTAAAAAAATGATTTGAATGAGTGTGTGTATTTGTACATACACATATATATGGCTTTATTTTCTTTATAGGCGTATAATCTATTGGACCAATCTGTATGAAATTATTACAGTCGGTTCTTATTAATCAGAAAATTGACCCGAAAATCAAAGCGTAAGCTTTTCTTGGTCCTAGGTAATTTGCATGACAAGGCCAATTTGTCACGTCCATTTTTAAGAATAGCTCATACACAAACCAACCGGCCATTTTCGAGTTTCGGGTTACTATAAAATACGAATGATTTATACTGTTTGTACAATAAATATATATAAAAATGTCTCAATTCAAAATTCGGAATAACAAAAACTTTAGCTACAGTGTCAATTATCAGTTCGAAATCGGCACCATGTTTGTTGTCAGTTGATTTGAAAAATTAAAAATCTATTATTTTTCAATTTTTATTTAACGTTTCTGCCTTAAAAAAAAAACATCAAAACTTACCAAAATTCAATGTTTCACTAAAAGAAAGCGCCAAACTGTAGACTGCCAAATTGCTCTGTTCACAAAAAACAAAAATTATGTGACTGCGAAACCATATCACCGGCATTGGCCCTAGATTATATCGACAAGACGCAGATTTGAAACGCTTTTGCGGCGTAATGGCGATTCACGAGCAAATTGACAACCTCAACATCTGGTGGTTCCCACGTGACTTTTGTCAGTCACGTTATGGAGAGTACCAAGAAAGTGGTACAAATTCGTGCACGCTTATCTCGCTGATTCTTGCCGACAAGGTTAGCAAAACGCATAGTTTCTTTCAGCGGGTAGGCGAGATGCCACCTCGTGGCTGGGAGCTTTTTGGCAACGCAATGAATGATGGCAACAATGTCTACCATAACGTAATTACCGCCAATACACCCCAAATGCGAAACCTGAATCTGAATATTCCAGACGCAATCTCAGCTATAAGGTCACAGCCAAAACTTAATTTCCGGCTAGAAGAATGGTTTTACACGCATATGGAGGCCGATCCAAGCAACACAATGTACAATCGCAATGTTGCACTGCAGTTATCACGCATATTTCAAATCACCCTTCAAGTCTTCCAGCAAGCTGGTGGGCGGGATATGCCATTAAACTTGTTTGCTGCCATAATTGCAGATAGTCGCACTGTTATGTTGACGTTCGATTTTCGCGCAAGTATTGTGGCGCTCTTTGATTCGCATCAACATGGACGCGATGCCGGTGCAGTTTTTGCGCAGTGTACTATACAAAACATGGATGATCTACTCTTTTGGTTTATTAGTATGCTGCATAATGTGTATTCAAGCCGACCCTCACTATTTGAAATATCTTTCTTAAGCTCGCAGCCTGGTGTAGCTAAGCGAATTCCTCCCGCTATTAAAAAGTTGCTGGCGACGTAAAAAAAATAAAGGCCACGAGGACATGAGCAGCTAATTTGTGCAAATAAACATATTTCCAATAGTCTACAATAATATAATAAAAAATGTGAAAAATATATACCAGTATATATGAGCATATCAGCTACACACTAGATTTACCATATTCATTTTTCATTTAATTGAGCCTTGGATAAATAGTTAATGGACAAACTCCCATACAAAACTGTGCTTTCGTTTCTTTTTTAATGTACGCGGTCGGTTAAAAAAGCGGCTTTTCACTTAAATCACACCTGAAACTTAAAATGTTTACGATTTTTTAGATACCAATATTTGATATATGTTTTTACAATATCGAAGAGCATTGTATGTCTTTGCTTATCTAACAATTATGTGGTTTATATGAAGGAAAATTATTATTTTCTAGAAATCTCGAGTTGAGTAATTTTATCTCTTTTGCATGTAGGGTCTTCAAATATATTATATATTTGATATGATGGGTATTATCTTCAAAACATTCTCTAAATTTTCAAAAGATAAAACGACACCTATACGATTCGAATCTGGGCTACCCGGCTGCTAACCATGAATCAAAGAAACAATGAAAATTGTCCCCTTTCATTTTTTTTACAAATATTTTGTTATACATTTCTCACATAGTGTGGACGGGTATTATCAGTTTGTCGGATTGTTTAAAACGCAATAAAGAAGACGTCGTAGACCCCATAAAGTATATGCATATATTCTTGATCAGGTCGATGTCCGTCTGTATGTTTAATTCAACGCGTGCCAAGCTAGTTATTATGTATAGCCCCCTACAAACTTACTGCTCACTTTCAAATTTTTGTATGAAAATAGTTAATATTTATACATGTATTCACTCCAAATTGGGTAAAACACTTTTAATTTCATCTAATATAAAAACCAAGGAAATCACTTTCGCTTAAACACGTTTCTGGATAGGAATATGCTCTATGAAATATATGACGCCTCGTTATATCTGTTAGATACGTATATATACCTTTGTGTAAAAGCTATTAAAGCACACTTTTTAAGTTTAAGATTTTAGATACTGTACATACTATATTGTTTTATTAACTTATACACAATTGTGAATTTTAATTACAGACTTATTTGTTATATATAGGCGTCGTGCTGATCGGCCCCGTCTTAAGGGGCCATGACGCGTTGGCCCTGTAGTTTGCTTCTCTTGCTCTCGGTCGTAGTGATTGGCAGGGTACCTAGTATGGCCGTACGCAATAACGAGAATCATACTGTGCTTACGGTTGGTTATCTAACAGCTTTAACTGGTGATCTGAAGGATCGCCAAGGTTTGTCAATATCGGGAGCCCTAAAAATGGCTTTGGATGAGGTAGGCCATTTTTCTTAACAATATTATGACTGAATCACATCTTGCTTTGTTTATTTTTAGATAAACAATGATACGACGTTACTGCCGAATGTTACGCTTGAGCTACGGTGGAATGATACCAAGGGTGACACGGTACTGGCAACAAAGGCTATAACAGAAATGATATGTGATGGAATTGCGACAATATTCGGTCCTGAAGGCCCTTGTTATGTTGAAGCAATTGTCTCGCAAAGTAGAAACATTCCTATGATTTCATATGTAAGTAACAAGAGTAGCAACGAGATTTGCTTATTAAAACGATCACGATCTCATTATATTAAGTTCCCTTATAATAATAAAAATAATAAAAGCATCGTAAACGTTTCGTTACATCGCTTTTATCAAATTTTATTTACATATTACTTACACAATGCTTAGACGACTCCAAAATGTGTTATCTTTATATTCGTAATCAATCTTATATGCAATCTTGTTTTCTAGAAATGTGCGGAAAACCGAGCTTCTTCAATACCGACATTTGCAAGAACCGAACCACCAGATACTCAGGTAAGAACAGGGGTACAAGGAATAAAGTTTGAAGCAAATTATAGACTTAACCCTACTTCGCAGAAAGTATTCAAAGATTCAAAGATAGCACTACCACAAGTTGGTAGGGTTTTTATCTCCGTTCCTATGTATATTTTCAAATCCCTAGTCCTCACAGCTACTTTTAAAATAGCTCTTTAAAATTAATTTTAACTAATTTTTGGTATATCAAGTTTAAATATTGAATAACTTGAACATCCACCGCGCTTATATAATACATATATGTTTTTTCCGTTTTGACATATTATAAATAATCTTTAAAGGTAGTAAAATCGGTAATAGCACTACTGCGCTACTATGCCTGGAACAAATTTTCTATTTTGTATGAGGAAGTGTGGGCAACTGTAGCTGATCTGTTAAAGGAGCAAGCTTCAAAACGCAACATGACTATTAATCACAAGCAGCCTTTCAGAGATGACCGTGCCAAGTGCTGTGAGCTAATGTTACCGTGCTGCCGCTCTGGTTATTGGTATCAGGTGTGTGTTTAAAGAAATGTAGACAGAAAATAAAGTTACACAAATTTTCAAAGGTTGTACAAAACACTATGAACCTCACACGAATATACGTTTTCCTTGGATCATCGAACAGTCTTGTTGATTTTATGACCTCAATGGACACAGCTACTTTATTTTCACGTGGCGAGTATATGGTAATATTTGTTGATATGATGGTATACTCAGAGCGGTACGTAATGATTTATTATAAAGTAAACTATAACATTTATTTTATCTTTTTGATTATAGTGAAGCTGCCAAGTATTTACGAAAAGTAGATCAAATTAATCTCATGAAAAATTGTAATGCAACTCGTGGTTTCAACCAGCTCGCGCGCAGTCTTCTCGTTGTCGCTTCTACACCACCTACAAAAGACTATGAAATATTTACAGAAAAAGTGCGCAACTATAGTTCAAGTCCGCCATTTAACTTTACAGTGCCCTCGTTGTTTTCCGAAAGTAACTTTAACAAAGTGAGTTACAGCTTTAAGTTGAATACTTTTCGTTTTTTTTTTCTGATTAACCTTTTGCAGTTCATTTCCATATACGCGGCATATCTCTACGATTCTGTGAAACTATATGCTTGGGCGCTGGACAAGCTATTACGCCAGGAACAACGAATTTTGACAGAAGATGTTATACTTGATGTAGCTAGTAATGGAACAAGGGTAATTGACACAATAATCAAGAATCGTACTTATATGAGTAAGTCCAATGAGATAATCTAAAAAAAGCGTAGATTACATGTATTTGTCTTGCTAGGTGTTACAGGTTCCACTATAAAAATTGATCAATTTGGTGACTCTGAAGGTAACTTTTCAGTTCTCGCATACAAACCGCACAAGTGGTACATTAGTGATGGAATTCAATGCGATTATCACATGGTGCCAGTGGCATATTTTCACCAAGGCGAAGAACTTCCAGTGAGTGAGTTATACTTTTTTTTTTATTGTAATATGAAATATGTAACTACACAAATATGGGAAAAGTATTTAAACTATATTTTCTATGTGATGTAATTTTTTTCTGCAGGAATACAAATTAATAAACGGTTCAATAGATTGGCCATCTGGTGGAGACAAACCAACAGATGAACCGATGTGTGGCTTTGATAATAAACTTTGTAAAAAGGAGAATTCACACGTTACCTCGAAAGTTGCGGCTATTGTACTTGGTTTGCTCCTATTCTGTGCTGGCGTAGTCACCATGAGCATATATCGCAAATGGAAGATCGAACTGGAAATCGAAGGTCTGCTTTGGAAAATCGATATTTCCGAAATCAAAGGTTATTCCGGAAATGATATAGTGTCATCCCCAAGTAAGGTGTGAACAAACAAAAAACTTTTTATTTCGCTTAAATATTTGTAGTTTCGACGAAAAATTAAATAAATATAGAAACAAATTAGACTGCCAAATAAAAATAAAAAACAAGGGAAAATTTAACTTTGGTTAAAATGAAGATTATATATGCGTCATAAGGTGATTTGCATTGTACAACAATAAGTCAAGAAAGTAGCTTCTCACATAGAGTGTCAATGATTTGATCTAGACCAATATTAGATGTTACGTTATCGAAGTTAACGTAGGTATCTAATTTAAAGTTAAAAGATAAGGAAATAACAAAAGTTCTTTAGTGGTAAATTTTAAATTTCAGCTTAATACGTATATTCAAAATTGAACGAATGTATCGTGCTGCACCAATAAATATGTTTTAATAAAACTTACCAAAGTATAAAAAAAAGCATTTACCCAAAGTTTAATTTAATCAGCTTTAATAACAGTTGTTTGAGCCACGACCTACATCTACTTTTTTGTTTATATGGTAGCTCTTCCCCATTTAAGTTATATGAAATTCGGTATACATGTTACTACTGAGAGGAAAAGTATAATCCATTGTAAAAATGGGCGGTGCGCACTATACAAATCTATTTGAACCAAAAAGATTCGTTATATTTTTGCAAATAATTAAATCAAATTTCATAATACACCAAATATACCAAATTTACATAACCCCAGCAAGGCCGGGTAGTTCAGCTAGTGTATTATATTAAATAAAAAAAGCGATAAAATTCCAAAATTTCTTCTTTGTTTTTGATGCTACTGAAGTAAATACTATTGCAGCTGGTATACTTGGTATATTGGTATTAACCATTTTGAATTCAATTTATTAAATTATACAATTTTTTAATCAACCAATTTCTAAATTGTTTTTAGGTAAGCTTAATGAGTGCTCAGTCATTTGGTTCTCGTTGGTCCAATCAGTTTGTTACTTCGACTGCGCGGTTACGTGGAGCTGTCGTGCGCATAAAAGAACTAAAGTTCCCACGTAAACGTGATATTTCTCGAGAAATAATGAAGGAGATGCGATTGTTGAGGGAACTTCGCCACGATAATATTAACAGTTTTATTGGTGCGTGCGTTGAGCCGACACGTATTCTTCTGATTACTGATTACTGTGCCAAGGGAAGTTTATATGATATAATCGAGAATGAAGACATTAAATTGGATGACCTTTTCATTGCCTCACTTATACATGACCTCATAAAGGTGATTACTATTTATACCTATGCTTAAATGAAAAAATATGATAGAACATTTTTTTGCAGGGTATGATATATTTACATAATTCGTCTTTGGTTTATCACGGTAATCTGAAGTCCTCAAATTGTGTAGTAACTTCCCCGGTGGATGCTACAAGTTACAGATTTTGGCTTGCATGAGCTGCGACTGTGTGCCGAAAGCGAATCTATTGGGGAACACCAGCATTACAGTAGTAGAATTAGTAAAAAACACTTAAAAAAATTAATGATTAACATTATTTCTTTTATAGATCTTTTCTGGAAAGCTCCAGAAATTTTACGAGATCATCATACATGCTCGGGTCTCAAAAAGGTGATGTGTATGCATTTGCCATAATTATGTATGAGATATTTAGTCGTAAGGGTCCATTCGGACAAACTAATTATGAACCAAAGGAAATCGTTGACTTGGTTAAAAAACTACCCGTTGAAGCTAATGCTCCTTTTCGACCCGATGTAGAATGCATTATCGAAGGAGAATTGTGTCCTGATTATGTGTTAAGTTGTATCAAAGACTGTTGGCACGAAAACCCTGACGATCGGCCAGATTTTACTACAATACGGTATGATTAACAAAAAGTTCATCAATAAATCAATATGACATAAATGTTTCTTTTGTAGTAACCGTTTGAAAAAAATGAGAGGTGGTAAAACAAAAAATATAATGGACCAAATGATGGAAATGATGGAGAAATATGCAAACAATTTGGAAGACATTGTAACGGAACGAACTCGTTTACTTTGCGAAGAAAAGCGTGTAAAACGGAAGATCTATTACACCGCATGCTGCCGCAAACCGTGGCTGAAAAACTGACTATGGGCTTAGGGAGTGGAACCAGTTTCATTTGATTTGGTACTAAAAAAATAGACTAATTGGAAATCGAATTTTATTTTTTAATTTTTTATAGGTGACAATATACTTTAGCGACATTGTCGGCTTTACAGCAATGTCCGCAGAAAGCACGCCTCTTCAAGTGGTTAATTTTTTAAACGACCTCTACACTGTATTTGATCGAATTATACGTGGCTACGACGTCTATAAAGTTGAAACTATAGGAGATGCGTATATGGTGGTATGAGCTTTCGTCACATTTATTTTTTTTTTTTTTTTGCATTTGTGTTTAAAATAAAATTTTTCTGTTTAAGGTGTCTGGTTTGCCTATAATAAATGAAAATAGACATGCTGGTGAAATAGCGTCAATGGCACTAGAGCTACTGCAAGCTGTAAAACAGCATCGTATTGCCCACCGACCCAACGAAACCTTAAAGTTGCGTATTGGTATGCATACAGGACCGGTTGTCGCTGGTGTTGTAGGATTAACAATGCCGCGATATTGCCTTTTTGGTGATACGGTAAATACAGCTTCACGTATGGAATCAAATGGTGAAGCTCTAAAAATACACATATCTGCCAAATGTAAAGAAGCATTAGACAAGCTAGGTGGCTATAACATGGAAAAACGCGGATTGATCAACATGAAGGGAAAGGGAGAAGTAGTTACATACTGGTTGATTGGTGCTACAGATAAAGCCATTCAAAAGAAACCTGTAGACGTAACAGATTTACCACCACCTCTTTTTAGTAGACCACGCAAAAGTCCTAAGTTGAATCCAGATTCTCGTCAGCCTAGCATATTAGCTATGCATTATTGTGGGGCAGGTTCCAGGCGTCAGTCTAGTGTACCCCGTGCCGAAATCGAATCCAACTATAGCTTACAAGGGTCTACATATCAAGTGCAGCGTGAATCCCCGCGTTTACAAACAAAGAGATATGATCGTCCATCTTTAAATGGCATTAGTGCACTCACAGGGAATAGCATTACAGATCGGCAAAATTTTTACAGTGGCGGCATTATAACAAACTCGGTTATTGAGTCTACATCACGGAGCACTTTAAATCATTCCGAAAATGAAACAATCTGTGATACTAACGCTACTGGGAGTGGTTGCGAAATGGGTACAGAGTTTACTTGTGGACTTTTACGACAACACAATGCATTTCAAAAACCTTTAGCTATGGTGCGTCCACATCGTATCGTGAGTAGTGCTCAAATGTCCGTATCTGCTTCTACACAAGATATGTTTCCGATCAATAGAATTTTATCCGAAACAGAAAGCGCTACGCAAAGTTTACTTCGCGAGTCTCGCTCCCTTGACCCTATGCCAATGCAGATACGAAAACGACATGAACGTTCAAAAGCACCACCATCTAAACTTTTAAAAAATAATTCACGATCATTGGATACAGGAGTTTCTTTAATTCACGACGATCCCAATGGAGAAACAAATGCAAATGTTAACGAAACTAGAACCAATACCGTCAACTCCAATAACAGCTATGAAGATGATGTTGGACTTCTAATGCGACGAAATGGGAACATGCCAATGCGGCACTCAGGAAGTTTACAGTCCGCAAATATAGTTCCCGTTTCTTCAATTTTACTTAACAGACGTCGAAGTGGCGCAAATGGCGACTCATCAATAATAACAACCGACTTTTTATCTCAGAAGCTTATGAACAATAACTGTAATGGTGGTATGTCTATGGAAGAGGATATAAAATCTCCTTTATTGCAAGAACCAGCTTTACTTACGTCACCATCCAATGATTTTCTTCCAAGATCTAAGAGGTGGCATTCCCTCGAAGCATTGGATCAGACAGCCACCAGCAATACCGTCAGCAGCTATACAGCAGACTTTAGCCGACAACACAATAATCCTCGCTACGGAATAACAAAGTGGTTGGTTAATCTTTTTCAGGGAAACGGTGTACGCCCTACGGAAGTTTCCCCGCGGCGTATTGGTATTACACCCAGTGGGTTCGCAGAAGTTCCAACAGTGACATGCGACAAAGAGAGTATTGTGTAAATTCATTTAAAACTAGTAAATAACTGTAAAGTCGCAAGGCACTCAGGAGAAATGCAAAGCATAAGGTTAGAAAAGTTTGTATGTAATAATTTGAATGCAGCGTGTTTGTATTATGGTTTTAAATGCGTTGCTTAAATGGTCTTGGTCAAATCGGCAAGTCTTAATAAAATATATTTAAGATTGTATAAAATTTTTAATTCCCATTTGTGTGAATGTGTGTTAATCTCTTTATGTTATTTAGAGTACCAACAATCTGTCTAGTCACTAAGTCTTCAGACCATTTATTGTTTCTTACTTTGAAATTTATGATGATCACATAGATATATCATAAAAAATATTATGATTTTAATTTGTTCCAGTATGTATATACATAGGTACGTCTAAAGCGTACATGATTAAATATCACAAGAAGCGCTTATAGACGTTTATAGCTTAAACATTCAACAAAGTAAAATGATTTACATTCAAATCGGTTAATTTAAACTGAAAGATAAGTATGTGTGATTTATTCATAGAATAAGTTAATGTTGTGTTTATAATTCAATAGATTTATTAACGACGATATCAAAACTTGATAAGATGTATGTTGTGTCAATATTCATAAGTTAAGAAATTGTTAAATTTTGCCATGTATGTATGTATGTATATAAATAAGAGTTAAAATTTAAAAAAAAAATTGTTTTACTATGAGTTGTGTTTCACATACATTTGTACAAACCCGATGTCTTACGTCATTCAAGGTCTCAATGGCAATTACAATATCAAATAAAAAATTGTCTATTACTTTAGGATTTATAGTTCAACGGAAAACTATATTTTGTATAGAAATTGTATTTAATACTTTCTGTCTAATCCATCATTCCCTAAATAAGTTTGACGAACGGTTTGTAATTGTAATCATTCTCGCTACGTAAGTCTATCCGCTTGTTGTTGCGCAATTTATTCTCCCATTATATTGTGGATAAAATATTTATGCACGCGTCGACAGAGTGATTAGAACGTAGAGAGTATTTGAGGTAACTTTATAACTTTGTTAATCAATCTTAAAGTCCCTTCAGCTATGACAGAGCGTCCATACACTGCACAAATGTAGCGAACAACTTTCAACTTAAAACCTTTACTAAACACAAAATAAGAAAGTGTCAGGTGGACACTTATTCACAGATCTGAAGAGTAGCTATATTCCATAGATTTATATATTCGAAGTGAAGCCTATACATTTTAATTATGAATGACATACGTGTATGTATATACTAGCTAATACCCGCGGCTATCTCTTCTCATAAAGCTGTTTTTGAAACCATTAAAAATTTTCGAAGATAACAATGTTAGCTCAACATTTTTCTTTATCCAACTTTAACTTTGAAAAGCAAAGGGATAGAAAGTTGCAACCTTCTGCAACAATTTAGGCAGACAGTAGTTCCATATTTTAATACCAGATAGAATTTAATATCTCTTTTAGAATGTAGCTATTAAGCATTAGTCAAGAAATTTTGTAATTTTTCATACAAATTGTACGATTTTGAAGGGTTATAATTTTTTGAAAACTGAACAGTATTTAATATGAATATGTATACATTTTATGGAATCAAATTAAAGGTAATGAAATACCTTTTAGAAAAATATATATTTGTTAGGGTCCATCCATAACTAAGTTGTAAACTTAGTAATGGATGGACTTATTATTTTGTCCAACCATTTTTTGTTGAGTTTAACGTTTTGAATCAAATTAAAGGTAATGAAATACCTTTTAGAAAAATATATATTTGTTAGGGTCCATACATAACTAAGTTGTAAACTTAGTTATGGATGGACTTATTATTTTGTCCAACCATTTTTTGTTGAGTTTAACGTTTTGACTGAGTTGAAACATTGTTCTTTATTTTTATCGATGTTTTCATTGCTTTAAGGTTTTATCTAGTTTATGCAATGAAAATAATAAACAATTTTTTTAAAATCATGTTTAATAAAACTTAATATATATCAATATAAAACGAAGTTTTGCTAGTGTATTTATTATTTTGGCCATATGTGTACATATATAGATTAAAGTGAGTGGATATTTGCCATTCACGTGAAGTTGTTTCGTTTTATGTTACGCACAACAAAACACACATACAAATTCAAAAGCAAACACGTATATGGTTACCCCAAAAGAAACTGGTGAACTGGACCGTGTTGTTACTCAAAATAAAATTTCGTGCCCCAAAAGAAACCGGACGTTTATATTTGTTTGTTTGGCCGTCAATTTTAATATGGAGCCCACAAACGAGCATTTTCGTCATATTTTACTTTATTATATATACATTTGTATAGATATTAACTAACATGATAAGATAAACTAAAATGATAAGATAAAAGAATGGGTAAATCCACTCTAGTACAAGTAAAATTTTGTTTTCCTACTTTTTATTAGCTATTTATTAAAGTGCTAGAAGTTTAAAAAATATTAACAATCAAAACAAAATCATTTTTCTACCAGGTACTTTTTCATATTGAAATAAAATGCAAGTGATAAATTAAAATGTGTACAGGTATACGATACGTATTTTTTATGTTTTTAATAATTTTATTTTTAGTTCCCACAAATTAAATTAACTATATACATACTTATAAAATTCCCTATATAAGTATACCTAGCTAACTCATTTTGTAAGTGCTAGAAAGAGGTCAAGAGACTTTATTCTTACAAATTATAATATAAATCATTGTTCTTTATTTTCATGGATTAAATCTTCCGCTTCTTAATTTATGTAAATCTTACAAGGACTACTTTTATATTTTTAAAAGGAAAACTTTGAACGATTAATTTTTGAATGAAGTTGCGAAATATCGAACATAAATTCACATTACTCATTTCAAAATCAAAAACCATAGTGAAATTGAAAAGCAGAACTGTTGCTAGCAACCACTAATCAGCAGGATAGGAACGATATACGTAACAATCTAGTATCTCGTTCGCACTTAACGTACAGTTAAAATTGAGCAGATGCGTTTGTTATAAGTGCAAGAAGTGCAACAATTAAACCTTTCGCATTTGCACTACCTCTAACAAATACATGGTAGTAATACCAAATAAATAATAATAAACAAAGAAAAAACTCATTTTGAAGAATTCGCGAAGATAACATAAATATTCTTAATATACGAGAGCGCCCAGTTGTATAAAACAAATTTAGATGGACTAGACGAAAGAATGTGAAATTATTACTCAATTTTCAATTTGTTATAAAATTGTGCATACAACAAAATAACCGTGACCTTTGTTTTACAAGGTGCCAGTCAAAAGAAAATATTTTACGAGTATCATTTTACTTTTACAGTATTTGAAATGCATAGTTACGATGAAGTGCCAGTAGGACGACGTACTCATAGCTATACGGAAGCACAAACGAACCCTCGATCACCTTCCACTGCTGAAAACTCATGCTGTGAAAGTGATGAAGAGTATAGATCCAGGCAGAATGTGAAACAAAATTTTGACAACGTTCAAACTCAGGAAACGTCGCCATCTACATCATGTGCTGTCCCTTTAAGAGCGACTGGTGATGCAAGCTATTCTGTAGAAAACAATGTAGCATTTGTAGAGGTCCCCGCGTCATCTTCTTTTATGGAGACCATAAATAATGAGGATCGAATGCGAAGAAGACTGCAATTTTTTTTTATGAATCCAATTGAAAAATGGCAGGCTCGACGAAAGTTTCCTTATAAATTTGTGGTTCAGGTACGGTGACAAAACCAGGCGGTATTAATCATAGCCAATTGATATTTGTATATGTAAATATTTTCAGATAGTAAAAATTTTTCTCGTCACCGTGCAGCTGTGCCTCTTTGCCCACTCACGCTACAACCACATTAACTACACTTGGGACAATCGTATTGCTTTTTCTCACCTTTTTCTTCGTGGCTGGGATTCGTCACGTGAGGTTGAATCTTATCCACCGGCTGTTGGGCCTTTTGCTCTATATGAGAAATCTGATTTTTTTTTAACAATCGATTACGCAGTTCAGGGATATGCATCTATAAATCGTTCTATTGGTCCCTATGATTATCCAACTTCTGATAACTCAATGGCACAACTTAAGCTTTGCTTGCAAAATTATCGGGAAGGCACTATATTTGGATTTAATGAATCTTACATATTTAATCCACACATCGATGAGTTATGTGAATCTTTACCACCAAATGTAACTACTATCGGCGTTGAAAAGTATTTAGAAGAACGAGGAATCAAAGTAAATTTTGCTTCGCTTGTGACCGCTACGCTTTTATTCGAAATCAAAACTATTAACTTTAAAGCAAATGGCGGACCTTTGTCCGCTCCAGATTGTTTTAAATTTGATATTACAATTTACTTTAACAATCGGGACCACGATGGTCAGATGCTTCTTTCGTTGGACGCTGAAGCAACACGTTTAAAGTGCAAGGGTGATATTGATTTTATTTCAGATGCAGAATTTGATGCTATTCTACGAAGCATACTTAATATAATTGTACTGTTGGTATGTGCGCTTTCTTTTGCTCTTTGCACGCGAGCATTGTGGCGAGCATATTTACTTCGCTGTCAAACGATAACATTTTTTCAATCGCACTTCGGAAAGGAGTTAAGTTTTGACGGACGTTTGGAGTTTGTTAATTTTTGGTACGTAATATGACATGTTGCTTTTTGTATCAATTGTTTGGTTAATATTTGCATAACTTGTTAGGTATATAATGATTATATTCAACGATATATTGCTGATTGTCGGATCTGCTCTTAAGGAACAAATCGAAGGCCGATATCTAGTCGTGGATCAATGGGATACATGTTCGCTGTTTCTTGGAGTTGGAAACCTCTTGGTGTGGTTTGGTGTATTGCGGTATCTGGGCTTTTTTAAAACGTACAACGTTGTGATCTTAACTTTAAAGAAAGCAGCACCAAAAATCATGCGATTTCTTATTGCCGCATTATTAATATATGCAGGATTTGCTTTTTGTGGTTGGCTTATACTAGGACCTTATCATATGAAATTTCGTTCGCTGGCAACTACTTCAGAATGCTTGTTCTCATTAATTAACGGAGATGACATGTTTGCTACTTTTGCTACACTATCAAGCAAATCAAGCTGGTTGTGGTGGTTCTGTCAAATTTACTTGTATTCTTTTATATCTTTGTACATATATGTCGTTCTTTCGCTGTTTATTTCTGTTATCATGGATGCATATGACACTATTAAACGTTATTACAAAGAAGGATTCCCGATATCCGACCTGAAAGAATTTGTCGGTACACGTACTGAACATGATATAACTTCGGGAGTATTTATGGCTGATATGGATGATGTGGATCAAATTACCTTTGTTGATGTTATACGTAAGATTTGCTGTTGTCAAAATTTTGCTCCACGGTTAGAATCGTCCGGAGTCTCAGGTTACACTAGCTTGTCGAGTATTATCAAGTAAATGGTAAAAGTTAAGAAATACAATTTGTAGGAAGAAGTTCATCACGAAAAGTTGTCCGCAGTTTTGTTGCCTAATAAATGTATTTCTGCGTATTACGATGCAGCTTATATCTTAATTCCAGCTTTGATGTTGTAATATAGACTAACTATTTTCGATTTTTATACTGTTGTTTACAAAATAAGATGAAAATAAATTATGGATAAGTTTGTTAACAAAAGTTGAATTAATATTGTTGAATTAACTGTACCGCAAATATTTTGATTAGCAGACAATTTTTACCCAACAAAACTTTTAATAGTTCAACAATAAATATAAATATTAGGCTTTTGTGTGAATCAATCAGTGAAACATTTGTTCAGAGTCCAAACATAGGACGTCAATTTTCATTTTCCACTTAGCTTAGCTAGGAATTAAAATCCTCATTACGTCTCAAACAATTTGTGAAAATTTCAGTTTCAATGTAGGATAAAGGATAAAATAATAGTATGGTTCGCATACTAAATAAAATGTGGATTACTAATTTAAACATTTAATTTGTACAAATTGTGTATAAATGTAAATTTCTCGCTGAACGCTTATGTTGCGAAAATGTAGTATTCATTTAATACATATGTAAACACGCAATTAAGAAAACGCTTTTTGTAACATACTATGTATCTAAGTACATAAGTCCAAAAGGACAAATGCTAATGAGGTTGTTAAACCCCACCCCTAACACCTGACTATTGATCGAAACGAATAACACAATTTTAGGACTGTTTTGTTTGTTCAGGGGTTGTTGCAGGTACTATTTTGAATATTAAAGTCAAAGCAATTATTAACCATGTATTGTACAATGTACATACATATACATATATATGTACGTTCAATAATATAGTTTGTATAACGGTCAATATGCGAGGTTTGTTAAAAAAGAACAAGATTTCGTTTTTCAAAACATAGATTTTTTATTTATAAATTTCAACAAAAAAATTTCAAAAATGTCTGTACACATGGTAAAACATTGAATAGGCTACACGACATATGTACATAGTGAAAAAGGAGAACGTAAGTTCCAAGTGTGATAGATTCATCATGTAATCTCCCAATTGTTTTTAGCGGTTACAAAATGCCGGTAACTTTTTAAATACACCCCATAAATATACATACTAATTCATATATACCAATGTAAATATTAATTTTACTGAGAAATAGTCAGCCATCAAAACTACTAAGACTATAATGTTATTTTGTAGTATTCAATCTGTTGGCGAATACAGTTGTGAATCAATTCATAGAAAATAAGTGATTGGTCCGCAAAAACTCCTTTTTGATATTAGAAATGAAGAATGAATTAAATAATGAATAATAATGACTGGTCTAGAGTTAATATTAGCTGCAGTGCTGTGCACGACATGTTCTCCAAACGTGCAATTGGGAAATCAACTTGTTGAATTTGCTTTAGATAGCAATGAAGGTAAAGGCATAGTCAGCGATGTAGAACATGTTGACCCAGCGCTAGATGATGCTCCAGCAGAAACATTGGCAACGCTGCACGCAAAACAAGAAAAGTTGCAAAATCTTAGGAAATGGATTAACGGCAAACATCTGCGTATAGCTACGCTTGAGGACTATCCCCTTAGTTACACTGAGCAGTTGGAGAATGGTACGCGTCTCGGATTAGGTGTCTCTTTTGAAGTAATCGATTTTTTACGCGAAAAGTTTAACTTTACTTACGATGTGGTCGTGCCGCAGGACAATATTATTGGATCACCGACTGATTTTGATCGCAGTTTAATTGAAATGTTAAACAAAAGTGTACTATTAACTCAATATAGCTTATTCGTGTAATCATTTAATAAAATTTTTTTTTTGTGCAGAATGTGGACTTGGCTGCTGCTTTTATACCATCACTTTCGGAGCAACGTAGTTTTATATTCTACTCTACTACCACTTTAGATGAAGGTGAATGGATAATGGTTATGCAGCGACCCGGCGAATCAGCTAGTGGTTCGGGACTTCTAGCACCCTTTGACTTCTGGGTCTGGATTTTAATTTTGGTTTCACTATTGGTTGTAGGTCCAATTATTTACCTTTTGATTATTTTACGCAACAAGCTTTCTGGAGATGGTGAACAGAAACCTTATTCATTGGGTCATTGCGCTTGGTTTGTTTATGGAGCGCTTATGAAGCAGGGTAGTACATTGTCGCCAATTGCAGGTATATACATTTATTGTTTCTAGTGCAATAAAAAAAGGTGCTAAGTTAGCTTGTTTTATGAAAAATTTTATTCATGCAGATTCAACAAGGTTACTCTTTGCTACTTGGTGGATATTCATCACCATTCTTACGTCGTTTTACACAGCTAATCTTACTGCATTCCTCACGTTGTCTAAATTTACTCTTCCTTATAACACTATTAATGACATTCTAACAAAAAATAAACATTTTGTAGCGGCGAGGGAGGAGGAATTGAATACGCTATTAGAACGGTGAGTATTAAGTAAGGAGTTCTGTCAAACTTATTTTCTTTATTTGATTTTCAAACCTGGTTGTAAGGGTGTAGTTTCCTTGAAGCTTTCATTTTATCTAGAGAGGTCCACTTAGTCACTAAATTTATACAAGTATATATGTATGTACGTAATAAATTATGGAGCTCTTTGAGTAATAAACCATTAAAGGAATATTATTGGCATATTTTATAAAATTGCACTTTTTTGGATAAATAAAGTATAAAATGGATTACAATAAAAAACAAAAAAAATTTCGTCACGTGGAGTTCCAGATGTCACGTTAAATTTAACAATTTACGACAAGTAATTATATTCTACATTTAAAGTTTCACAAAAATAAAATTTTTTTGTATATGAAGACTGGGAAATGATCTAATAGTTCTTATAGAAGCCATGCGTAAAATTTGGCGGGGCACATTGAGTTTGTGTTTTTTTTCGTTATTTTTGGGGTCAGCAATATGCTCCTTTAATGCGTTCAAAAAAAATTTCGGAATTGCTACCTGTCTCTTGCAATGTTTGATATGTACACAAAAAATATAAAGTGTAACACTATAAATTTTTTTTTTCTAGGTTTCACCGAATTGGCCTTTAAATAAGGAAATAATAAAAATATTGTTTTTTTTCAGCCCAACGAATCTCTTTCATTGCTCAATGGTATGATCCAAAAAAATTACGCGGTTTTTACAGATGCTATAAACGATACATTAAATTTGGAAAACTATGTTGAGAAAAATGGATATGTATTTGTTCGAGACCGTCCTGCAATCAATCAGGTTTTATATATGGATTATCAATTCAGAAAGACAATTAGCATGCACGACGAAAAAGTACACTGTCCTTTTGCAATGGCTAAAAAGCCTTTTATGACCAAAAAGCGGGCTTTTGCATATCCTATTGGCTCGAATTTAAGTGAACTATTTGATCCGGAGTAAGCGTTCTTTCGTAGATAACCATCATAAAATGAAAACATTAATAATAAATTTTTTGATATAGACTTCTCAATCTGGTCGAATCGGGCATCATAAAACACCTTTCCTCCAAAAATTTACCCAACGCTGAAATATGCCCACAGGATTTGGGTGGCACCGAAAGGCAACTTCGAAATGGAGATCTTATGATGACCTACTATATAATGATGGCTGGTTTCGCAACGGGATTAACAGTTTTTAGCACTGAGATAGTTTTCCGATATATAAATAATCGTCAAACTGGTAATAAATGGGCCCGCCATTTAAATGGAGACATGCCAAAAAGAATCATTAAACTAGACGAAAAACAGCCTCTAACTGCAAATGACAATGTTACACCACCACCCCCCCTACCAGAGTATATTTAGTAGTAAACACAAGGATGCTAACATTTTTTGTATGGAACGCTGGAATGGAATATCCAACTTGAATGGCGTCTTGTTAAACAACGAAAACAGTGGCGTGCGTCGCTTGATTAACGGGCGTGATTATATGGTGTTCCGTAATCCAAAAAACGGACAAAGTCAATTAGTTCCTATACGCTCTCCTTCAGCTGCACTCTTTCAATATACTTATATAGAGTAGTGTAGTTGTAAATTTTGTAGAAGCTATATATTTTCTTTATGTCGAAGACGTATGTAGGTGTTGTTTTTTTGCCGTAGTAGCAAAGTTTTTTATGCAACTTTGGACATCGAAAGCAAAATAAAAATAAAATTTTAGAAGTCTTTACATGTCGTATGCAAATCTAAAGTAAATAAGTTTTTCAACCACATATTTGTTTCTGTCTAGTAACTAAAATATTACTTCTTTAAGGTCAAATCTATAAAATGCAAAAAAGTAGGGTGTATTACGACCTCTCTACAAGAGAAAGGCTGAAATCCTTTTCCATTGGTTTTATAGTTTGCTACTATCCATAAATAGATTTTTGTAGGGTAAATATATTTTGTATATATATAAAAAAAAGTATATATATAAAAATGTGCGGTGCTATCATAATAAGAACAAGGAAAAACGTTAACTTCGGTGGAACCGAAGCATAAATACCCGCTACACGAATCTTTGAATAGTTTCTGTGTGATCATCAGTGGCTTATATACTTTTATAAATATATAGACGAAAATAATTAATTTTTCATACAAAAGTTCAAAAATATTCGGTGAGTTTGTTTGGATGATGTAAGAACTGTTTTTACCCAATTTGGAGTAAATAAATTCATAAATAACACCAATTTTTATTCTAAAATTGGAAAATGGGCGGTAAATTTGTGTGGGGCTACACCTACAAATGGGCGTGGTACTTTGTTTTTGACATTGGATGTCATTAGAAGTGTTTTTATTCAATTTTGAGTGAATACATTTATAAATAATACTTATTTTCATACAAAAATTAGAAAATGGGCGGTAAGTTTGTATGGGGGCTATACCTAAGAATGGGCGTGGCACCTTGGTTTTAACATACAAAGTAGTCGTTGCCGAGAAAAGCTTAAGTTCCAAATTTCGGCGTAATATCTATATATCTTCATCGAAAAAAATGCGTACAAATAAACAGACAGACGGACATGGCTAGATCGATTCGTCTCATCGAGCTGATCAAGAATATATACTTTATGGGGTCTACGACGTCTCCTTCAATGCGTTACAAACTTTCAGACAAACTGAATATACCCTTCACACTATGTGTCGGGTATAAAAATCTTGTCGATAATATTGTAGGGTTACATACATACATATGTAATGTTTTTGTTTTTTTAGCTTAAGATATAAAAAACCAGATTGAAAAACATAATTAATTATTTTAATTTAATAAAAATTTATATATACATAAATAAGGAAGATGAACAGAATTAAGAACATTTCTTACACTAAATATTTGGTTGATTCTTCTTTGATTGGAAAGGATGTGAGGAGAAACAGTGCCGAAAACAGTTTTTTGTCAAAAAATTTGAGTCTTATGCAGGAAAAACGTAGAAAAACTTTCTCCTTATTTTAATTCCCTATTTTTTTCATTTCTTATTTTGGATTTAACATCTTGAATTTCAAAAATTTCCATTTTGATTTTGCAAGGAGAAGTAAATACCTAAAAACTAGGTCCTATTTGAACTTTCTATGTCTAACTATATTCTGGTCTTGCATTGAGAAAGAACGCCCTATATATATTGTGTACATTTTTTCTTTCTGAAAAGCACATCCATAGAAAAAATTTAAACAACGAAGCATTGAACAAACATATTAAAACATTTAACCACAGTAAATTAATGAATTTTAACCAAGAGGAGAACTCTAGTAAAAAATACGCTTGTGATGTTATCCTTAATGCACTGTCGGAGTTTCAAAATATTCACTATACAAAAATAATGTTTAGAAAGGTCTATCTCATTACCACTTTCACTGATTGTCATATATAGTATAACCCTTAGCTGTGCTACAATAAAATTTGATTGTTTTTGTGGTTAAGTTTTGTTATTTTATCCCTAATATCATAACTAATAACAATAAGAGTTACTTCGTGCTTACATTTGTAATTAAGAACTTAATGGGTAATGTGTATAGATAGAAGTGATTATATTCAGTGGTATGTAAAAACCCTTTAGAAACTACCATTGGATGATGCGGAAAAGGCTGAATGTTGACGCGTGGAAGAGAGCGATGACGTCGACGAGCTGCTCGAACTAATCCATGCTTGTACACTTCTTCTACGGTTGTGACGCACCAACCCTAGTACATTTCCAAACACTGGAGAACCACGATTGTCTGCAAGAAATGTTCATTTAAACAAAAAACGTTGATTGGAATATGTATTACACAGAGTGATGTAAGAGGATGACTTAGTTATTTCAGGGACTATAGCAATAACAGATACTAAACTGGGGATCTCTTCTCTCAAGATAACGCCTATGTTAAATTTTATTTTGACTTTATATACTTGTAACGGGTTAATCATATTAGTAAATGATGTTCAGACCTGGACCGTAGATTAAATATCATTCCGACTTTCGTATAAATAACAAGAAAGAACACTGCAGTTGAGTAATATCGACTACATCTCGTAGTACCCAACCCATATATTCCTTAAAGTTCTGTTTTATCTTAGTACCATTCTTTGTTTCTAGCTTATTTAAAATAAATTTTTTTTTTTATTTAAAAAGTTTAAGTCCTCGTTAATTTTTGGTTTCGTCTGATTTAAATTCAGATATTTAGTTGTGCTTAGCATAAAAATAATCCAGATTTAATTTAGTGTTTCTATAACAAATAATAAAAAAGAGTTGCATACTAAAAAATTTTCGATATGAGCCAAGTTGTTACTTAAATAATAAGACCTTTAGATAATGTAAAAAGCTATATCAGCTTTACGTAAATGTAACAACAAAATGACGCATAGCGTTTTATATGTACTTTTGTTCACCGTCATTAGAAAAGTTTCCATAGCGACGCCCGTCTCTACACCTACTTTGTATGAGTAGCTAAAATTTTATGTGTTATCATTGAAATACTTTCTATATAGGACACTTATTTGAATCAATTAATTTGGTTGGAAGTGATTCTCATGTTTCGAGTATGTGTAAAAATTTTTAGTGGGCAAGTGGAAAAATTACATAAAATTGAATGGTATCTAATGTACCTGTTATACATATACATTTGTATATTCAACAGAACAAATTTACCATGGAGAAGGGCGAACCAATTTCCAAATCAATGCCTTATACCTGTTTTTAACATTTTACATCTAATACACATTTAAATATGTTAAACTAATATTATATTAAATGAAAAAATAAATAAACAAACCCGCAGAAGTGGTTCGTAGGTTAAGCACTGCATGATTAATGGTGGCTTGTGGAGCAGATACAGGACGTTGTCCATTTGTGGTGTTAGTTTCATTTTCTGAAATCTGAAAAAATGACTCGGAATGTGGCTCACTTGAAAGCGAAGAAAGTTCATTTTCATCAGATGTGGTCGAACGGGATTCGTGTGATCTATCTGTAGAGTTTGTTTGTAACCATTCCATATTTGTACGTAATAACTGCCCGTCAAGTATTCGAAGGGTCGGAACACTGCGCTGCAAAGTAGAGAAGTAAAATGGAACGTTGCATACTGGGTTACCGCGAAGTTCCACTTCAATCAGATTTGGACACATACCCAAGAATGAAAGGAGACCTAAAAACAGAGCCGTTGCTACTCAGTCAAATTAAAAAAAAAAAAAGTTTCTCACCAAGCTCGCTTATACGATTATTTTGAGCGCTTAATCGCTGAAGTAGAGGTAGCTCAGCCAAAGAACCGACTCGCTGAATCATATTACCATCGGCAATAAGTTGGCGTATAGCAGGAAGGCCGCTTGTGCCGTCAAAACTGTTTAAGCCACACTGTGATACATTAAGCGATGATAGATGTAACAATCCATATCCCAAGTCGCGGAGTGAATTCAGTACGCTTCCACTAAGATCTAAAATTTGTAGTCTCGGTAAAAAAATGGAAAGTCTCGATAAACTAAATGTGTAGGATATAACTCGCAAACGAACACTCTCAACGTTGTGTAAGTCATTACGGTCAGTGACGCGGCGCTAAAAAATTATACTATTGATTGTTAAAAACTATTGATCGAAATTGTAATACTTTGATTATCACATATTTGGTTTTTATTATTATACGCACCAACAGCTCATCTAAAGTCTGTTCTGGATCTTGCTGTGGTAAAACAACAGGCAGAAGGTGGACGAAAGCTGGATAATGTCTATCTTCATGAAGTAATTCAAAATCTGTTCTTTCTGTGTTTTCTATATTGTTTTCCGCAATTGCTGGTGGACCAAGGTGAACCTCATGCTCAAGCGACTCTTCAGGGGAAGATTGCGTAAGTTCAATTGGTGCTTCAAACGTGGGCATATTTTTTTTTTTTTATTAAAAGTACATTTTACTTAACATAGACAGACCACTTTCTATTGATGTTTTTTCTTCAAATTGATAAAACTATTAAATATGTTGCTATAGAAACCAAATTCTGTTTTTTTTTCATAGTTTGTTGATGTCAAAAATCATTAAGAAGTGACGTCATTGAACGATATACATATATATATATATATATATATATATATATATATATATAGCACAACATTTTTGTTAACTTTAAACATGTACATACCTACATAAATAACAGTAAAAGAGCAATTGCAGATTATATACATAGCCGTAGAGCAAATTAAAACCAGAGGATACATTTTTAATGATGCGATTTCTTGTGAGGGAATGTTAGGAGAACACATTACACTGCATAACTCAAAGCACACTAGTCCCATATAGATAATGGTTTCAAGACGTAGTCGCGTATGTCCTCTCGAATCGAGACCACATTTTACTAAAGAAGTTGTAATATAATAGTGTTTTTAGTAAAATAGAACATAAAATGCTGTATCTGGATACGAAATACCTGGGAAAGTAAGGTTCATTGAAACAGTATGCGGGCGCCACTTCCCCCCTTTTGTGTTACTTTAGCAGGACTGGGTATTTTGTATAGCAATTTAGAAAAAGCTTGTACTTATTGTATCTTACGACGGCTATGCTTTTAATGAGTTGCTCTCAGTTAAAAGCTCAGCCGGCTTTCGGAATTCATATTTTTTTCTTTTTTGTATACAAGCTTTCCTAATTGACGTCATCATCTGCGTGGCACGGCAACCAATATTGATCAGTATAAAAAGAAAAGAGTATTCCAAAATGGAGCACGTGTTTCAATATTTGTCGTGTAAAAACCATATCTCTAGTACAACGTAAACATTGTTTTTATAATTTAAAGAACATAGTTGTGCACCTTTCGTAGGTTAGATTGACTGATTGAAAAATGGTTTACAAGAATGTAGAAGCTATCTTGCTTTTAGTAGCTTTCTTGTTTCTTTCTATTCTTGCAACAAAAACAGTCAATTTGTTTTTATTTTTCAAGATTGTCCGTTGCATGTCTAATACAAGAAAATCGAATACTTAAAGTAGTACTGACAACACAAAACGACAAACGATTTTATGTCCATAGACTTATAAGTTTAAATGCCATTCAACAGTTTTTTCGACTGCAAGAAACCCTGTACCCAGTTGTTATAAACCTTAAATTACTTACTTTATTATATTAAATTTTTTGACAAAAAGTAATAATATTGGGGAAAATTTGTATGGGGATGTATTTAAAATTTTATTGATCCTACCCATGTTGGGATATTTCGTTGGCATAGCCATAAGTTTAGAGTTCCAAGATTAGGAAACAAAGAAGTTTTTAGTTTTTTGTATGGGTTGACCCCTGGGGCTAAAAAAATTCATTTGTAAGTGTGTTGACGACTCAGGAGAGTCTAAGTTTCAATTATGGTTGATCTATCTCGGGAGACAGCAATTCAGACAGAAGACGAACAGACAGACTATATCGACTCCACTTGCTGATTAAAAGTATATATACTTTTCTTACTATCATGCCTCCTTCTGCCTGAAACATACATTTGCACAAACTTAATATACCCGTTTACCCTTTGGGTAACAGTACAGGTATAAAAACATACACTTTGTCGATTTCGTAAAAATTAATTCAAATGTTGGAATCATATTTTATATTATTGTATTATTTCTAAGTAATTTCTAACAATTGACTCTATTTTTTGCTATGGCCACTATATTACGAAATTCAAAGAATGGTATTTAATTTTTTACAAATATTTGAATGCATGTGGGTGTGTGTGGGCGAAAGCTCGTGAGCAGTCGGCAAAAAAAAATGCGTTACGACAAATTATATACAAAGGCGATGCAAAAATAAAATCCTGAACAACAAACAGTTTGACTGACGTCATTGTGTTTGCATATGTGTGCGAAAAGCTTTTCTGTTTTTTCGATTCTATGTAGCTCGCGCTTGAGTAGTAAGAAACGCACTAGTTCCATTTCAACCACCATAAACCAACCACAACAATATATGGCAGCGCATAAATCGATAGCTGAGTTTCGGTATTGACCGAGTATCCAACATGAGTCAGTCGAATAGCAGCAGCAGACATATGCATACATTTGTACGGAATATATCTAGATACATAAAACAATTTGTTACAATAAAGAGTTATTGAAAATATTTCATTTTAACGCGATTTCAAATTAAAATTTGCTGACCACATAAGTTTTCTTCTTTTTACGCAGACATGTTTCACTTTTTTTCTTATTTTTTAAAAGAAATATGCACGGTCAGACGTAGCACGAGTGTTTTTAAAAACATATGAAATCAAGTGCATAACAACTGGAATGTATTTGGGTCAACAGTAAAAACAGTAACTTTAAACAGTTTCTTACAACAAGACCTGTTTAATCATAGGATGTAATAAAGAAATCGTGGTTGACTCTAAATAAAATGCAAAAAAAAAAATAGACATCTCGGGCACGGTGTACCCATTAAAAAGTCTCATGCCTTAAATATCGATTGCGATTTATTTTGCTAAAGTGCTTTACAGAGTTCAAGAGACTTTTGAACTACGTAATATGGAAGCCACCCCCAAAATACATAAGACGCGTTACCGCCGCAGAGATCAATATCTGCGTCGCCACGAGCGTCAATCTACTAATAATATTACAATGCCAACAGTGGAGCATGTCGTATCGCCAGAAATAGTAGAAACTAATAATAGTGGTACAAATGTGGAAGTGGAGGACGGTTTGTTAGGTACATCATCTCGAATCTTACAGGAAACCGAACGTCAGAGTTCAGCAGATAGTATTGAAATGGTTGGATCGCCTAGTCAATCTTCCTTGCAAACCGTGCTTTTGGTAAATGGACACAATCCATTATGTGGACTGGATAAAACTGAGCAGCAACAGGAAACAAATCACACTGAAATTTTAACATCAAATAATCCGATAAATTCTGAGTCGCCCACACATCGTAAAGTTAGTGACGGCAGTCATAACTCGTCAGGTGATGCAATGAGTTTACGAGAAACACTGCAGCAGCTACCGCCAACAACAAAACACACACGTCGCACATATTCACCACAAAATCCTGCTTTGCGTATGATTGAAGTAGATTCGTCCTTCCATCGTGGAATACTTGGTTACATGGATCGTGAGCTAAATCAAAGTTCACCAACACCTTCCGCCCTGAGTGTTGGCGCGGTAAGTACCAGTGCAGTTTGTGCAAACACCTTTCGTAAGATGCAGTCGTTATCGGATCCACAAGCTAGTCCTGCGCAACATTCAATCCGATCACGTGGTAGTTTGGAGAAAAGTCCCCGTCGTAAGCGTAGTAAATCAGAGTCACGTCGACGCCGAGAGCGTAAGCTTATTGCTGCCGGTGAGATGGAAGTTCGACAAGCAAACGAGACCCTTATGCGTTATTTAAAGCAGTGCTCTGAGATGCACGATACATCGCTCTCAGGTGAACTAGAAATTGATCAAAAATCAAACTTAGACGAGCGACGAGTTCTTCGAAAATCGAAATCGCAGCGTGATAAGAGGGGTCACCTTATAAGTGAGTATGTCATTATGAGTTATAAGAAAATATTATCCATATACTCGTCCATATGTTTGCAAGAAGTAAGAAAATGTTACATCGTAACAATAAATATTTATGTTGCTAATGCTATGTTCTTAAATTCTTAAGTTTTAGTTTAATTTTTATACCCTGTACCCAAAGGGCAAAAGGGTATATTAAGTTTGTGCGAATATATGTAACAGACAGAAGGAGGCAAGATAGACCCTATAAAGTATATATATTCTTCAGCATTGGAAGGCGAGTCGAACTAGCTATGTTTGTCTGTCCGTCCGTCTGCCGTATGTGAGAGATTATCTCGGAGGCTATAAGAGATAGGGCCACCATATTTTTACTTTTATATTTTTATTTATACTTAGACTCTCCTGAGCAGTCAAGTGTGCACTTGCAAACGGTTTTTCTCTAGACCCATTTTAAGATGTAGCCCCCATGCAAATCTACACCAAAATTTTGGGTTTTTGCATAAAAACGACATTGTTTCTAATTCTAGGAACTCTAAATTTAATATAAATTGTTTCTATGATAGTCCTAATGAAACATCCCAATATGGGTAGGACCAACAAAATTTTAGGTATAGCCCCCATACAAATTTACCCCATTTTTTAAGCTTTTGTATAAAAATCCAATACGAAAAGGTATGGTACTAAGATAGGACTTAACTTATGATAAAGATTGGGTACAGGCTATCTTGCAGTCGAGCATACTCGACTTCAGCGTCCTTTATTGTTTTTTCTGTTCACATATAGTAATATCTATATACATATAAGAATTTTTAGAATTTTTTCAGTGAAAAAAAATCAAAAACCTACTCAAAATACGAAGTTGTAATCTTTAAAAGACATATACTAAAATACACAACTGTCCCAGAATGCAACTTCGTATCTTGTCTGGGTTTTGAGCTATAGTAATTCTCCTCAAACTTGCAAACTGAACCAATTCCTATTTGAGAAAAAAAGTTTTACCCCACTCAATTTCGTATAACCTTTAGATTTCGAGCTAAATTTTTTTTAAGAAAGTGTGCGAAAGTGTATCAAATGATAGTCAAATAACCCTTCAGAAAAGTATATATTTATTGGACTTATCACTAAAAATAAAGGTACACTTTAACGAAAATGCTTAGAGGTACGAACCAATTGTGGTTAGGGCTTGCATTTGTTGAAATATTTTTATTTATTGTATTGTAAATATACCAAATATGGAGGAAATTATGTACCTTATAATACTTAAACTTAAAGTTTCTAAAACAAAGCAAAAATATAACTTTGGTAGAACCAAAGCTCAAATATCAGCCTCACAAAACATCAAATAACTGAGGTTCAATGGCCCGGTACAACCCAAGTTTGAACGTTATGGGCCTTACCAATAATCATAAAATAAAGTCGATTTTAGTGTCGACACAGTAAACTTCGTACTAATAAAAATATCATAGAAATTAATAAAGTAGTTAAAAAAAAAACAACAAAATCTGTAGTGTTCATAGGGTGACACTAAAATTGTTTTTTTACAATTTGGAGTGAATAAAGTTCATAAAAAAAAACTTTTTCCATATAAAAATACGAAAATGGTCAGTTGGTTTGTATGGAGGCTATATGCTACAGTGGTTCGAACCTATTCAAACTGAAACAGAAAACATAGGTACCCATAAGAATTATTTGAATTATATTATATCTTTTTTTTTTTTGATTAATAGACAAATTATATTCGGCTGGAGGGCTGTCGTCAATACTTAAAGAGCTTTCGGACGATATTTTACCCGCTGATGGCGAAGAAATTTATAATCCTTTCACGCCTGTGATTTCACCCTCTGATGAAGCGCATACCAGCATAGACAAGATGTTTCTACAGACGTCATCAGGATATAGACCAGTTAAACGATCCTTCGTCACACCACTTCGCACAAGTGCTCGGAACAACTGTGTTGAAGTCGAATCAGGTGGCATTGGTACGACACGCATCTTACGTTCCGTTGCAAGCTTTGGCGATTCACACTGTTTGTTGGACTTAGACGAATTCAATCGGTAAGGATTTTAAATGCTAGTTTTGGTATAATATTTATTAATATTTTAATTGAATTAGTGTTGAGATATCTACCAACATTCAATTATCATGTATAATTCAACGAGTTTGGTTGCTTGCTTCGAATATATGCCATGGTCTGTTGGCTGGTCTAGCTTTGGCACATTTGCTTTTGTGCTAGGTAGCCATCCTATGAATTGGTCAATGATTATTAAGGATATGACTCTTGTTGATGAGGTAATGACTAATTCGCCGGCGACCACAAAAACAGATTATCAAGCACGAACTAGTATCGAGGAAGAGTCACCATTATCGAATCATAACTTTTTGATAGAGGACTATGCATCGTTTGCCGAAATCTACCTTAATACTTTTTACTGTCTTGCTATTTTCTGTCTCATTTCAGTGTTTGATCGGTAAGTAAGCAATTCCAAAAAGTTTGACTATGCATTTATCAAAGCCAAATTCCATTCTCCTTATTTAGGTATGCCTCACAAACTATGTTCTTTCTACTATAGTGTAGTAAATTAATTATGAACAAAGTTTAATACACAGAAAGATATTGGGTTCCCAAAAATAGAAGTACGATTCTACATAAAACATTTAGCTATAAAATCAAATCAATTTGTATCAAGCAGGGTCGAGGTCGAAATGAGTGAGCAAATTGAAAAAAAAAAAACTCTTGTCTCTATATTTTTTGTGGACCTCACACCTGCTGTAATCTCACAACAAATTGATAGGATTTAAAAATATCTACAGTTTTTTAGTTATAAATTCTTATTTTAATTAATCCAAAAAAAGAAGTTAACAATAACAGCTGCTCATCAAAATAGTCTTACGGATGCAGAATTCAATTTTAAATGGCTACTACTGATAAAGTTACGATGATAACACCAACAAATAAATTTTCTTCAATTCCTATCTTCTCTAAATTTTTAATATTTCACCCAATTGTGTAAAAGAAAAACACTAGCTCAAAAATTGGGGCTATCAATAGTTTTGAATCCTCAAATTGAGAGTAGCATATGCATTAATAAATAAATACCTCATAGTCCACACCTTATTATACTTTATTATACTTTAACTGATGAAATTAAAACGAAACACCTAATCAGACACTTATATATAATTAACTAATATACCCTCTTAAATATACCTTGTATAAAAAAAGTTAAATTCCCATATTTTATTAAATATTGTACAATATATCTTTTAACAGTATGGACTTCAGCCGGTGGAACTTTTCAAATGCAACTGAAATGATCTCGTTTCGTTGGATAATAATCACAATGATCTACATGGCGACAATAATGCTAACTCTCTGTTCAGACTCTATCGAACAGAAAATATATCTATTTAACAACAATGAGAATATAACGTTAAATCGGCATGAAATGGCGAGTGAATAATATGAATATATATAGTTTTATATATATGTATATATTTATATATATATTATATAATATATATATATATATATATATATATATATGCATATATGTTTATGAATATGTATAAATATATAAGATCTCTTTTTTTCATCGTTAAACGTTTTTTTATCTTTACAGATCAGTAATAGCATAAAAAGCGTTTGGAGTAGTCTCTCAGTGACTCGGAGTATAACAGCTATTAGTGGATGGATTATGATTGGCTTAATGTCTGATAATGACAGGTTTTATGAACATCTTTCTGATTTAGCAAAATATCAGTTAACAAGTAATTAATAAAATGAATTGACGTATTTACAGGGTAAATACACAATCTAAATAAAATGTCCAAGAATTTATATTTTTCAAATGTGTACCACAGACAAAAAAGCTACTTGAATTTCTGTATTGTATCTGTATATAAACTACTATGTAACAATTACAATTAAACATTCTATATAAACAAAAGTTTGTTTCTAATTTACTGACAAATGTTTCTCGTGTAGGCTAAACTATAACAGCTATGATATGTTATATTATATAGAAATGATTTTTCAAAGTTCAGAAAGTGAAAAGAAGGTCAATTTTAAAAAGATTGGTTAGGTTTTTTACATATTATACTATCTGTCGATTGACAAATCGTACGGGGTTTAATTTTTTAAATATAATGAATAACCTAGTAGTGGTTGGAAAAGAATATGTGAAAATTTTAGATCTGTAAAGTTTTTGAATTTCGACTTTAGTCTCTATGACAGATATTAAGAGCCTTCAAGTCAGAAAAATGGTATATGAGATATTTCAATTGCCAACGTAGAAATAATAAGCAGATGTAAAGAGTGGCAAACGCCCATTTATTACATAATATAAGAAATTAAATTGTGGAGCGAGCGTTTTACTTTAATTACAAAATTTTTTACAGATACAGTTTTGCTGGGTAATTTAATTGGGTTGATCGCGATGTTTGCAAGTTTGGATTTTACACTTTATTCTATTCTGGCATTGCTCACAAAGACGTTTTGAAGAATACCTTCAAGTAATATAGTTTTAAGCTGCCATCTGTTAGCTCTTTATATGTACTTGTAAGTTTTGTATAAACAAAAATATTCTAGAAACACCTTTGCTCAAACACTTTTTTTTTGTATGTGAAAAATTATTTTATAATTGAGATAGTGTGTTGCGTACCTTGAAAGAAAAACAAATTTTGTGAAGAATGCAACGTGCTACAGTCGTTCCCCTCATACCTACTAAATGGTCCATTCACCAAATTAAATCAAAATCTCCTTTAACTATTCGTGAATCAAAATCTAAAGGAGAAAACAAGTTACACTTTTAGGCAAACAATCGTTTTACATTTCTCTCAAAGAACGCAACTTACTATCGCTTCTACAATAATTTGTTCCCCTATAAAGCATTAGTTACCAAATTTCGATACTTTTAGTACAAATTGTACGATTCTGAAGTGCTATTATTTTGAATTTAAACACTTTTTTGTTACACAATTTAATTGTAACATTCGCTGTACAATATGTATATGACATAGAATCTATATAAAATAAATATTAAATAAAAATTCAACAATACTAAAACCAACTTCATAAACCAACATCACAAGTGAAAGAACAAAGGCCAATTTGCATGTAATCAGCATATTAACGTCGAAAATTTTTTACGTATAATGTAAATAAATTTCGTACGTCGAGGTGTAAAATTGCTTACATACAGGGTATAATAAAAAAAAACTTTAATTTGGTGGGACAAAGGCTTTAATACTCATAATATGATTAAGAGATGTTTGCAACATCCAAAGCGTACGCAAGTTTATGCACTGTGGTGTATGCTGATCAGTTTTTTGAGCCTGTCCCGAATTTAAATACTTTAAGTCGTCCAAAATTTCACCTTCAATTCTTTTTTAATATTTTAACAAATTGAGAGTCGTTTTAAACTATGGGTGACGGGTATTACAAAAAAAAATCAATATTTAAAAGAAAAGTTTATATTTATATATATATATTAAGGGTATAGCATAAGCTCACATCGCAATGTGTTTGTCAACGTGTGTTATGTAATTAGCATTACATATTTCCTTGATGAATAAATTTTATCTTTCATAGCCACACACTAATACATACATATGTGTATCTTTGTCACTCTGTTTATAAAATGAGTTTTTCACGTTCGAATTATCCGTACAAACTTGCTGAAATTACCGCTAATTGAATTTCTGAATGAACACAAGCTCAACGTCCACAACAGCAATCATAATAAAAAATATTAAGAAAACACAAAATTCTTTTATGTAATTAGTTAGAACACACACACTATTTCAAAGGCCATCAACACAGCGCGGAGTGAATGTGATATAAGGATAGACAATCAAGACCCACAAATACGCTCCTTAAAAAGAATTCCACTAATCAAGTCAAACAAATTTAAAATGTACGATGCATTATGGCCAAAATTATTTTAAAGAATGAGAGAAAACACTTCGATTCGACTCTATTTATATTCCATGAGATTGCGTTCTAGTTTGTCTTTTGCAAAAGAAATTAGTACTTTTCTGTACTATATTAATCCTCTATTTTGACAACTACCTTCATAGCTGTACTAATGTTTCGGAAGCTCTTTAGGGATTTAATATAGAATAGGTAGGGGTATTTTGTAGTGAAGTTTTTATACATTTTTATATTATCGAATTGTTTTCATAAAACATATTTGTATATTCAGTTTTTAAATCAATCGTGGCAAAACTATCCGATGTAGACCTATGAAGCATATAAGTTTTAAAGAGTTTTTGCTTTTATCCCAAAAAATATTATGTAACCTATTTATAGGCTTTTTAAATAAATAAAATCTATAGGCTACAAATCAAATATACTACAATCAAATATATATATATATATATATATATATATATATATATATATACTTCAGTTAGTGGAGAAAGTCCGACCTCTGTTAAGCCATATTTAGAGATTTTACCTTTCTTGATGATATATCCTCGATGTAATCAACTTAACTAACATACTCTTTCACATATGAACAAACATATATATGTTTGTGTTTATGGAAAGTAATTTATATACATATATAATACATATATGTCATTAATAGCTAAATTTATTTTATATCAGGGCTGTAAATCAGTTTTGTACCGAGCCGCAGTACTTTTTGAGTATTTGCTCCGAACAGTGAACCTAATGTATAAAACTTGATTATGTTGAAAATACAAGAATAGTGGTCAAAACATTTAAAGGGATCCGTAATTTAATTAAATACTTGACTCGATTCAATCGTCGGATTACCTCTGCGATCAAAAATTAGAGAGGAAGCAATCGAGAGAATTTTTAATGTCACTTTCGGATCGGTCGCTAAAAGCGCTAGTCTTGAGAGTGAAATACTCTTCTTCGTATTTTCAGAAAGAATAATTGGTTTTAAAACTTTTTATCAGAACTTAATTAAATCAACAGAAGATTCAAAACCGTTTCGTAAACTGAACCAACCGCTACCAATTTTTTACGGTTTGCAACCCTGCAGTTTATATACATCAACTTTGCTACAAAAGTAAGCTGATAAAACATACATATTCTTGTTAAAGTACCGAAACTACTGTGAAAGAAGTGGTATTTAAGAAAATTAGTATGTTGGCAATATGTACATAAAAGCAATTGCCTACTTTTATTTTATGTACTAGCTACTATATATCAAATAATGGATACTGACGACGCCAGAAAATAGCTGGATTCGAATTACATGTGACCAAACAATATAAAACGATTCTGTTTCAATTTATAGGTGTTCATATATAAGTATATGTTGAAATGAACATGTGTTGTCCACATTTAAAGACTTTCTTTGGTAGTTTTTTTTAAACGTTTATGTGAAAAGAAAGTATACTCTTTAACGCCGGATAACCATGTTTTTTTTTTAAGAACTAACGATACTGTATTTTCTTATTGTATTTTTTAATGCATCCACTATTTTAATCTGCTCGTAAATTATAATATGAATCGGAGTAAAGCTTTTTAATAATATATGCCAAACTTGTTTGCATTATTTGACTTTCCTTGAAAATTTTATGTTATCTTATTATTCAATTTATGTTTCAAAACGAAACAACATTTAGCAATATTATGTATATCGCCGCAGAGTAATTGTAATGCAAAAAATAAAAAAAAAATGTTTTTTCTTCGCTACCACATTACTAAATAAATTTCTGCATTATTATGGTTCATATAAACGATTTTGTGTTTGATAAATGAAATTTAATGTTTAATTTTAGACGTTTACTTCTCTTATTTCAGACCAATATTTCGAAAACTAAGCATACATTTTTCAGCAAATAGAGGACAAACAGACGAACATGGTTTTGTATGGATCATAGGGTACATATGTGTATGTATATAAGTTTTGTCAGTAGATACTACCCACATTTCTCGTGAAAAGAATATAAATAGTGCCGGGAATACTTTTCAAATATATATATTTATATATCTTATGTTTCAACATCTCATTTAAATTTTTTATAAACACTATTAAAGAAAAATACAATATTAAAAAAGGGTATCGACTTACCAGTGTACAGGGTATATAAAAGTTGGAATTTCGACCAAAAAATGTTTTTATTGACATCAAATTCCACCCTAGTTGATTCGTTGTAAAAACGAAGTTAACAGCGAATGCCATATGTAGTTCGTGTCCTGGCTTATCAGTGTTAACCTGTTGTTGCTGCTGCTGCCATTCTTTGAAGTTGATTTTTAACATTTATATACGTATATGTGCATAAAAACGAATGAATGTCTTTCGTTCTCACCAATATTGTCAGTACCTTCTAATATTTTGTCGATTGCGGTCGTCGTGTCGGTACAATTTTGTGATTAACGAAATATAAGAAGTTAGGAGTGAACTTAAAATTTATTCAACTTTTGTGTGTATAGGTGTTGAACGCATTTGTTGTCAATCTGTGCCTTTACTAACGGCTGGATATTTTATTTCTTTTGTCTATAATCACAACGAGCATCATAAATCGTCTCCATGTGGTGATTATTGTTCGACTTTTTCTTTGCATGGAAAAATCAAGTGTTGAAACGTGCTTAAGCATTGCGGTTATATCATTGCAATGTGAATAATTTGATTTTGAAGGACTGCATTGTTTTATTTATGCATCTCAAATATTTTGATAAAAAATTTAAAAATTTAAAGATAAAAAGAAACAATTAATTAAAAATTGAATTGTTTATTACAAATACAATATCAACGATGTACAAAAAAGAGATATAAAAGGCATAAGTAAAAGTCATGAATAATAATACATATATACATATGCAGACAAATAGTTATACATCGCAATTACTGAGTTTATCCACTTACATATGTATTGCGTTATGTTAGTATTACACCTGAAACATAAGATCGTGGTCAGCTTCGAAGCAATAGAATTAATGTAGATACATAAACGTTTTTCAATACAATTTGTAATTTTTTAATTGTTATTTGTATTTGCGGAACATACAAAATTTATTATACAATATTAGATTCTTTTTACACATATAGTACGAGTATATTTAGGGTAATAATAATATTATTCCCACATCATTTCTAAACAGGGCGACGAGAAGGGCGAGTCAATATACTCGCTTGTACTATAGATTGATCAGTTTATCTATCACAAATAAAATCAAGTTCATCAATTTAAGATATATAAATTTGCGAACTTTTAGGAATAAAATCGATGTATTTAATATATTTGTTCATGTTCCACATTTATTTTAGTTAGTAATTTAAAAAAAAAAAACATAATGTCACAATTTTGAGTAGCAACAAAACTTCTCGATTTTTCGTAATAAGTTTGGACAATTTCCAAACGTTAAATGGCAAAACTTACTGAACACAAAAATCAACACATGTCAGATTTCTTAAATTCAAAATTTCCACGATCAGCAGTCAAAGTCCTATCCTCCCTTTTGGGAAACACTGTACATATTACTCACTTATCTGCAATTTTATAAAACGCTTGTTCAAAGTATGTTCAACTAAAAAGTATGCTAAAATATGTGAAATATTAATTCCTATTTATATAGTAACTAAATAAACTCGTATAGAAAATCTAATTAAGTGCATGATAAGCGATTGAAATGTTTGGTCAATAAATAAGTTCTGGTTTTTTTTTCCAAATATTTTGGATTAATGTTACAAAGTTTACTTTTGATTAATTACAATTTTTGATCGAATGAATTGGTATCACAAATACAGCGCAGCAGCAGTTTAAATTATTGATATTTAGTTTTATTTTAATACATAGGTAACTTTTTGCCACCAATTCCTGCTGGTGACATGTATGACCAAACAACAAAAACATTTCTTTATACCTAATAATATAAAAGGTAATGCAAGCAAAATAAAATTGACTTTATCAGTAATTTCGTTAGATAAAAATGATACAAAAACAAATCAGAAATAACGTTGCAATCGAGTAAGCTTGAAAATGAGATATGTTTTCTCTCCGGTTCGGAACACAACTCTAAACAAAATTTGACTGGAGATTGTACTAAAAAAAAAAAGAATAAAAAATATTTAGTTTAATGGTGCGCAATGGTCTCGGTAATGCAAACTCAAGGACTAGATATGTAGAATTTAGTGTAATTGTTTTTTAAAAGGATCATAGAGCGTTACATTTGTGAAGTGTTGTGATAATAAAATCATAAATATGAACTACATACTTAGTAATATACAACTTCAAATTTAAAAATATAAACTAAACATACATATATTTTGATTTATGTTGTTTTGTGACTGGTTCTTGTGACTACTCTGTTTACAGCATAAACGATTGTTTCATCTGCCAATTGTTAGGTAAACTCTCCCTATCTTTTATTGGCAAATCAATATACGTTTATTAATACTTATCTAATGAATCGAAATTTACATATGTTTTTTATCATATCTTCTTTTATAGCGTATTGAATAATAATAACCGACACAAAATGGATTTGAACATCCAATACGATCACATATAAAATAAAACAAGTCTTTAAAAATTATAGCGAAAACGGAAAAACTTATTAAATTTTGAGATAAAAAGTTATTACAACTCTGTTCCGGTAATCCACTATTTTAAAATCAGTGTCATAATGTAACAAATACTTCAGCCGGCTAAAAAAAAAGAAAATTAATCAATATGGTTAATATATCGGTAAGCGAAGAAAGTTCGACAATACCTACACCGTTCAACAAACCAACGACAATGAGTATATCATCGCCCGCAGACGATGTAAATATGCACTCCGTTGTAATTGAAGTGGATCACAAGCATTCGCAGGACCTTATCAACAATGAGTTTGTGCAGATTTTTTTTATATCTTGTATGCTACTGTATTTGTGCTGGGTGTATTCGGCAACGTACTCGTTTGCTATGTAGTACTTCGTAATCGTGCAATGCAGACTGTAACGAATATATTTATAACGAACTTGGCTCTTTCAGATATATTGCTTTGTACATTGGCAGTTCCCTTTACACCAATTTACACATTTATGGGTCGATGGGCATTTGGTCGTACTCTTTGTCATCTAGTTTCTTTTGCGCAAGGATGCAGCATATATATTTCAACACTAACTCTTACGTCAATTGCTGTTGACCGATACTTCGTAATTTGTTATCCATTTCATCCTCGAATGAAGATGACTACATGCATTGGGATTGTACTTAGCATTTGGATTGTCTCTCTGCTTGCTACGCTTCCCTACGGAATGTACATGAAGGTAGTTTCGGATGAAATACATGATAACACCACAGATACAACGAATAATACAATTGTTACCAACCTAACTTCGCTTGATTTAAACAATAGCGTAAACGGTGTTTATATGGTTACCAATATCAACATAACTCCAGACATTTTTTCAACTGACACGTACTGTGAAGAGAACTGGCCATCTGAGGAGTATCGCAAGATATTTGGGTCCGCTACTACGTTTTTGCAGTTCGTACTACCATTTGTTATAATATCTATTTGCTACATTTGGATTTCAATTAAGTTAAATGCACGTGCACGGGCTAAGCTCGGGTCAAAGTCATCGAGGCGAGAAGAAGTCGATCGCGATCGTAAGAAACGTACCAATCATATGTTAATAGCTATGGTGGCAGTTTTTGGCCTTTCTTGGCTGCCAATAAATGTTGTTAATATTTTTGACGATTTTTACGAAAAATCAAATGAGTGGAGATTATATACTCTCTTTTTTTCATTGCACACTCAATTGCCATGTCTTCCACATGCTACAATCCATTTCTTTATGCATGGCTTAATGAAAACTTTCGCAAAGAGTTTAAACATGTTCTGCCGTGTTTTAATCCATCTAACAATAACATTTTAAATATAACACGAACCTACACGAATCGCAACACATGCGGACCACGTCTACATCATAGAAACGACGTTAAGGAAACAGGCATAGATGATGACGACAATGATAGTAAAAAAGGGACACATGACGCCATCCATAAAGATACGCTGGCAATCGTTCCACGCGAACCTACCTATGGAAATAGGAACGCTGCAACGAATATTTTATATATATCAAATGATACGTCTGTTGTACATTCCAAAAAACAGAATGAAAATTTACACAATGATCACCAATTCCTTTCGAATGAACGAAATATTGCGATAGGATATGATTTCACCAATAAGCATTCTGTTGACAAACAGGCTGTGGACTTGCAGTTAAATGAAACTCCTTTTGCTGTTAGTTCGGAAAACCCTACTACTTTTAGTATGATGGAGACAAGTATTACCCATCGTCTTGACATTGAATTTATGGCAGAAATGCAGTAAATTACTATCAAAGAGGGCAGAATATAGTTTACTGAAACGGTAAGTCTTAGCATTTGAATTGTAACGGTTAGATATTTCTATATATTACTATATTATTCTACTATAGTATTTTTTATGCCCGTTTCACAAAATATAAAGGGATATTATCACTATTTTTTTTACCATTATTATGTATAGTATGTAGCAGTATTCTAGCACTTGTTTTATAGTTTTTAATGTATCCTGTAGAACGATTTAATTTAATGCATTTATTTAATACGGTCAAAGGAGGAAGAGAACTGCTGACATCTCTTTTAAAAGATATGTCAGTTTGAAGCAATTTAAAACAATTTTTTGTTTCATCGAATTGTATTTTCAAATGAATATTAAAATCATATATTTTTCATTATTTTACATAAGTATCACACGGATTTTGAAATTAATTATTTTTCGAAAATCAATAAAAAAAGAATTAAAATCCTCAGTTTTGCTGTTTATTAAAGTTTTCTACAAAAAAGATGAATATACTAAAGATTTTATACTAAAATAATTTCTTCTAAAAAACTAGATGTATGGTACATGTAACATAATTTCAATATTGTACATGGAGCATTAATAGTCAGAATTTCACGAATATATACTATGAAATACGTTAAATTTTGGTGTATTTTTCATGAGTTTCTTAAATGTTTTTATTACTGTTTAGGCAATATTTGAAAAAACACGCTAGCGTTTTCGTGTCGAAAGTATAATGGCTTTAATATCCAAATTTTACCTATCTTTTCTTAACTTACATATTTTATTTTTGTTTTATATATTTTTTCAGGTGTTTAAAGTCTATTTCTAAATAAAACGAGATTATTGACATTGAAACAAGGACTAGCGAATAATGGAATTGTTATACAGAAGTAATACTTATTGATTTGCGGATAAGCGAAATCTTTCGACAATGTAGATGCTAATATATATAAAATTTAATAATGAAATAATATTTTAAAAGTAAAAGCCGACTATATTATGTAACATATATCCTTTGTATCGACCAATTACGAGTTCATTTTATTCTAGAATAAGTATGTGTCAAAAATGATTTTTTACAAAACGTAAAAATTATATAAGAAATGCTTGCCTATATATGGATGGCAGTTTTCATGAAAAATAATTTTATGTTAACTAAAAATGAAGCAAAGTATTGATGAAATATTTAATTATATAAGGTTGCCAGAACTTTGCTGCATGAATGCCGTTAATTCTGGGAACCCCTATATTAATACTGGCTTCTGACAACACGTGGAACAAGCGTCTTCAAATCACGAAACGAAGTATGTAGTTTAATCTGCAATGTTGCATGGTGAATACTAATTGAGATGCTCTAATAATTTTTTTTGTTAAAGTACTAAATTAACATAAAGCAGTGTGAGATATACATAGGAGGCAGAAATAACGGAGGCACAAATAAAAAAAAAAAAAAAAAATTATAACTTTGGTTGAACCAAAGCTCACATACCCATCGCACGAGACTTCAAATTGCTTAAGTATCATCAGTGGCGTAGACAATATTACACAAAGAGGGTGGGTTTGAGCCAATTTCCCATCAGAATTCAAGTTTGGAAACTACGTTGGATTAAATATACAACAATACAAATAATTCTCTTCATGTGGTACTTAAGTTTGTATAGATAGTCTCCAGTGGCGACAAACTGTCTGAAAGACGGATATGGCTAAACTTCATTGGGCTGATCAAAAATATACACTTCGTAGGGTCTGCGATGCCTCCTTTCAGGCGTTACAAATTTTTCGACAAACTGATAATACCCTATCCACGCTAATTGTGGCGGGTATAAAAAATAGTATAGAAGCAAATGAAAGAAAACTAGGAATAGGACTAACAAAACATCAGGTAGAGGGAAGAGACAAAAAGTGACACACTAGAGATTTTTGGTAGTAACTGAGAAAAAAAACACGTTTTTTAAGGTAAATTTTTTGTCCACAGTTTTTCATTTTACGCCCAAAAACACATGAAAATAGGTCCCCATGAGAAACCAGCTCATGTTTTGATGTCAAATAGGAAATAAAATATTTTTAACCAACATAAGAACAAATTCTCAAGTTAAAATGCGGGAGGCCAGATTTGACGATAAGCAATTTACAAACTTAAATATTAAGTTATATTTTATCAACCAATCACCCTTTTAATTTCAATTGGATGAAATACTTTCAACAGTGATTTTATGTTTGATTTTACAAGTTTAAGGGAATGGCGAGCTCTATTACTTTTTTTTATTGTTTTTTCCCTTAACTTGAATCTAGAATTATTTTGACATAATTTAAATCATTTATATAATTTACTAGAAACTAAAAATCACACTTGTAATAATTTTCGGGAAATTAACAAACAATATAATTAACGAGTTTACTAGTTTATTTTTATTGTTTTTTTAGTAATGAAATATTTGTTTTAATCTTTGTTTATATTATTATGTATACACAATATATCCTCGACAATGCAATAAACAGCTATTAAATATTAAAGCAGGACATGTACGTTGAAATAAAAGATTCACGCTATTAAAGCAATAACAAATACATTGATTCGTACAGCAATAAAAATAATTGTAGTTGGCGTCATTCATCAGATAAGTTTGTCGAGAGATCCTCATTGATTTTTGAAGAAGATTTCGGTTCAAGTTGTAATTGAACATCTGGATTTGGAATTGTTTGCATCACATTGCTAACCGACTCATGAGATTTTGTTTCATCGATATTAACGTGCTTAGGAACTTCTAACGTTATTAAAGGCGAAATTGCTGCCGATTTTGGTTCAGATTGACTCATTAATGTAGATGTAGACGATGTCGTATTTATCAGGATGGTGGTTGGATGTACATTTGCTGAGGAAATAGACGTTGAAACGATAGGAGTTAGTGAAGGAGCGGTTGTATATGTTGTTATTGTCTCTCCTTTTCGAGTTTCACGGTTCCCGGAACCCGCAGAGCTGTCCGAAGACAATAAAGTTGGTGTCTCACAAGCTATTGAAATTGATGTAGATAAGGATGGTGTTGTTACAATTGCTGTTGACGGGATCTCTTTACTTGCTGATATAGTTCCGACTGTTTCAGTTGTTGGGGTTGTAGAACTAATGATAGCCCGTTGAGATAATTTTGGAATTTGAAACTTAGTGTGAAGACCCCTAATAAAGCCCTCCATATTAGCAGCCATTGTTGGTGAAGCATATTGAAGAATTTTCATCATATCCGTATTGTGGTCAAAGCGAGAAGTTGGCTGCGATATAGAACCGCTGGAAGTACTAGCAGCCGGAGATATTGAACCTGGCGACGACTTCCTTTGTAAATTTGATCCCGTGTTGCCTGTGCTAGGTCTCCTACGAGGAGCTCCTAGATCATGGACAACTGTACCGGAAGCACATTTACCACTACTGTTGTCGCTGGCAAGTTTTGCACATAGGTTCCCAGATGAATTGGATTTTTGAAATCCGTGCTTTGAACTAGATGACGAACTAGTCTTGCCTGATGAAGTTTTTTTTGAAGCCGGACCACTTTGTACGCCTGGCTTTAAGCCAGTGTGCTGTTTCCTTACCGTTGAACTAGCGGAAGGTGAACATGATGCACTGCCACTTTTTCCTTTCGAGGTCGATGTTGAGCTTACAGATAAGGTGCACTTTGCTGAACTTGTTTTGTTAATAGTCAGCTTAAGCCCTTCTTGGCTCGGTTTTACCATGTACTCTGTTGAGGAGCTGCTACTGCCGCTACTGTTTCCACCACCGCTACTTAATGAGCCCTCACCGCTACTGCTTCCGCTACTATGTGGTCCTTGTGGTTGCTGCGGTACTTGATTTGGGGCCACCACCGTTGTTGATGGCGCTGATACTGATATTGAAGTTAGAGTTACAGGTGTGGTTGACGTCATCAAACTAACCTGACAAATTAAGGCATGTATGATAGAGAAGGGAGATGACAATATTGTTGACTCGATTTTGATGCGACAATTTAAAATTTGGTGATTGTATACACAATAGTGCAATTTAACACGACGACAAGATCATTAACGAGCGATCGAACGAACAAACGAGTAAAAGTGTTTGTGTGTGATTGTGTGTGAAGGATAAACATGAACGGTGGATGTCAATGAGAAGAATAAAAGAGGAAAACAGAGCGACATTAGAATTATTTTAATATATCTGCCATTTTTACTGAGGATTGGTGAATTACTACAGCTATTGGCTGGTATAGTTAAAAAATCAAATTAGAGTAAACCAAAACCATTTACATTTGAAATAGCACCAAACAATTATGTATATATTAAACAATGTCATATAAAGGTTACAAAGTCATGTAAGTAGTAATAAAAAATATTAAGTATGATTTACATTTATATATGAATTTATTTGTACTGGGACTAGGTATAGTTCAATTCTTGATAAAAGTATTTGAAACATTGGCCGAATTCAGAGAGTAATTATACTAACATTTGCCTTGCACAAAAGTTTTCTATACATGCAAATTAAAGCTAAATAAATTCAAATTAACACTTCACAATTACTAAATGTCACAAATTATTTTTAAAACGATTACAAACTAGACTTATAGGCATACAGACGGACTTAGTAAAATTAACTTTTCAGAGTGTGTATACAGAATGTGTATACAATGTAGCTATAGTTAAAAAGCGCTTCCAGCTATCAGGGCTAATCAAAACAATTTGCATTACAAACTTTTCGACAAACTGACAATACCCGTTTGATACTTTGTGTGACGGGTAAAAAAGGTTACCATTTTAAATTTATAAGGTCGTGCCAATACGATTCCTTCTATTCTTCTCCTACTTATGTTTAGAATTTTATGAAAGACAGAGAAAATAAAGTGCATGCTTTAGTCAAAGTCCACAGAAAAAACAAATTACCAAAAGGAAGTCAGAAATTTAAACCTTGGAACCAATTGTTTGGAAAAAGTTTATTTCAAGCCAAGCATCGTTTTGCGGCAAAACGTCAACGCTGCAGAGAACAGAAAAATTATCTAATATTTAAAAGCAGGCAAATATGTAGGTACGGAATATAAACTATTGTATATATTATATGTATTAAAAGTACATACATTACAGCTACATTGAGATAGTTGAAATAAGAGTTACAAGTTTAAGAGTTTTAAAATTAAAAATAATATTAAATATATTATATAAAACAAAAGATAAAGGGTACTATATGGCTACTTTTGCTTTTTATTACGAAAATGGACTTACCGCACCTCCTGCCATGCCCTTGCGAATTGTTGTATTTAGATCCATAGGACCGCCCGTAGTACTTGCGACAGACTGTGAAGCACCAAATCCGCCGGAACCGATGTGTGAGATATTAGCCACTGATTTGAATTGTGGCGTTTGTAGCGCAGGAGCGCTAAGATTTGGCTTAAAACCGGCGGAAGCAATCGTCTGGTTAGATATAACTGTTCCAGAGACACTTGTATTAGCAGGTGGGTTACTAGTTGTCGATGATTTTTCTTTTTCACCTCGATTTTTTACGGAGCTACTTGCGGTTGAAGGCCCTGTCATGGTTGCAGTGGATTGAACGCAACTGCTGGTAGTATTATTAACTCCAGGAAAAGAACGGACAAGTGGCACACTACCTCCACCAACAGCTGAACTTGATTTGTCACCTTTTGGGCTAAGAGTAGTTGCCGCTGTGGCACTTTTAAGTGTCGACATGCTCGGTTTGCCGGATGAACTATGTTTCGGCGAGTGTGTGCCAAATGGTGATTTTGGACTGTTTGAGGCAGTGTTGTGTTTGGGACTGCTATAAACTGGTGAATGCTTAGGGCTTGGTCTTGAGGACAATGTGGAGCCAGGTGGCGCATTAGCAATTCCACCTGCGCTGGAACTTTTAGGCGAGGAGGAGGGCGATGTAAATTTTCGAACTACAGCTGTTGAACTAGCATCGCCAGTAGCAGCGGGTGAATTCTGTCTAGAATAGACCTTTTCCGGGGGACCCATGGGTGAGTCATCCCGTTTTTTCTTCCGTTTTTTTCTTTTTGTGGATCACCAACTGCGGATTGAGCAGATAAGTTAGCGCCTTCTAACTGTCGCTTAGGTATAACCCCGCCTGATGAAGGAACAGACGTTGATGCAATGACACATGATTTTTTTTTTTGATATCCTTTCCAATACTGCCAGATATAGGCGTTATTGTAATAGTGGATGAAGAAGGCGTGGATGTACTAGTTCCAGCAACTGATACACTCGCCACACTAGAAGCGGTATGAGATAGCTGTGCGTTTAAAGGTATAATTTCAATAATACCACCAGATCGTGCAACGTCCAAGGTGGATCCTTGTTGCATTTGCTGAGCTGAAACACTTTTTATAGATACTTCCCCAGGAATTGGAGTTATACTGACACAATGCTTAAGGTTCGAAGTTTTATCCTTCCATATATTTTTGTACTTGTCTGCAATTTCAGTGTTGCTCAAGTTTGCTGTACTTGATGGCGATTGTGATAAGGTAATGTTTTTTCCAACAGTATCAGTATTCTGGGATGATGTTTCTGAACATGCAGTTGGATCCGTTTCTCGTTTTAAATTTGTGAGGCCACGAATAGCTGCTGCAGTTGACGATGATGCTGCAATTGCGTCTGCAAGAGATCTTACTTGAGCACCAATTTTCATGGCACTAATGCTGGTGAATGTTCCTGAACCAAGTCCACCAGGAGCTGAAGGATCACTTGAGCCCAATACTAAACTAAATTTTCCGTTTGTATTTGGTCCCTTACTTAAGCTTCCAGTAGATGATCCACCTCCACTACCATTTCCCGCACAACCGCCCGCATCAATGTTCGGAATGGCACCTTGTACTCTTTCTTGTTGTTCTTTGTGCCACAAACGTAATAATTTGTACACAGTAAATGGTATTGAGTACACTTTTTGCACTGTGCGTGTTAAAACTCCCGATAGATTTGTGTAATCATGATTTAGAGAATAAATTTTGCAGGACACAGTACCATCGGCTAATATGAAATCGACAGTAGCCAGCGACTCGTCGTATGGATGTTGCAGTTCTACGGTTATTTGATTAAATGACACTGCTGTTACCTCCAGAATAATTGTATTATCCATATCTTAAAAAAAAAAATAAAATAACAATATCTATTTTTATAAGTGTTAAGTTAAATATGATTTACTTCAGATTGGCTTTACTCCAATCTTAATAAATTTTTTGAGTGAGTTAAAATTATTGTAGAAAACATTGCCATAACATATACACAAAAAAAAAATTTTTTTTTTGTACTAATGGTTATTTTTAAACGAATTTGGCTACATAGAAAAGTTAACTTATTTTTACATGTTTTGGGCCGTTGGAAGTTATGTTTCTAAAATAACCATTTCCTTAAGTTATAATAAAAACTGATTTTCATTTTTCGGTTTTTAATGAAAAATGTTTGTCTTAAAAATATATAAGTAATATTAAATAAATTTAAAAAAAAATGTTGACTTACCACACAATTGCTTTTGTTCCTCACGGACACATGATGCCAAAAGAGTATAGTAAAGAGCTTGTTTTTTCAAAAAAGTTATTATTTTAGGAACTTGAGATGGTTCTGTGAAAGCTAATGAAGATATTGATGTGGCTTTAAGATTTCGATTATCCGTAAAGAAGTAACAATGAGTTTCATTGTACAAATTTACATAAAGACCTTTACTAATTGCTTTTATTGTATTATTTGATGCTGTTTGGACGCATAAACTCATTATTGATCCAATGGGAGTAGGTTTCTGGGCTGATTCGCTAATACCGCCAGAACCGTCTCCAATTGAAACAAGCGGCAAGTTTAATGTAGCCAAAGCATCATAACTAACAGGAAGCAATGTGTTAAGGCGTAGAACATAAGTGGCCGGCATAAGCATTGAATTATTTAATGTTAGTGGAGAAAACGTTGGTGTGTCCACTCCAGTGTTAGCGTCTTTATTAAATGTAACAATAGGAGCTATCTGCAGTTTATTTGCAGAGGATCCTTCTAAGTTTACAGTAGCAGAAAGACTCCATGGGCAGCGAATTACTTGTTCAATACTGACATTTGCTTTCTTTTTTCAAAATTTTAGCTCCTGCAGCGCATATTAATGGACTAAGATATGTTAACTTCATAGGATGTCCTCCACGTCGCTGTAGGACGAGGCCAACAGATGACAATGCCATTTTTTTCAAAGCTATTTCCAGTAAGAATTTGGTTCTTATACATGTTAAAAATGTCAGTTTCCATAGCTTGAAGAGCCACAAATGCTTTATTTTTGACTTTAGGCTCGGCATTAAGTTGATATATAGAAGAGAGACCTTCCAGCTGCACCGTAAAGTCAGCGAAATCGCCTCGTTTTAAACAGTCAACCAGCTCACTACAAGACTGTTGCTCAATTTTGCATTCGTGATGCACTTTCACGTCAGTTAAATTTCCACTGGAATCTAGCAAAATTTCCAAGTAAAACATATCGGTGGAAATAAAAAGCACCGAAACATCTTCCAGAAATTTTAATCCTAATTGTCGTGAAAGGCTCTCCAAACGTTCAACTAATCCATGCCGCGATGAAACTTTTATGTAGTGTTGCAATTTGTCTAGCGCAGCTTGCAAAGTAACTTTGCAGGCCGGATCTAACCTCATGTTTTTTTCATTGAAGTGGTTTCGAGCGGATTTTCTTAAATCTTCAAAGGTTTTTGGTTTTAACCTGTTTTTTGCACGAATTTTTTCCATTAGCGCCTCTTGCTGTACCTTTTTGTTTTTTTTCTTCAATGCTGGGTATTTTGCTACTGCCGTATGTTCCTGCATAATTCAAAAAAGTTATTTGTATTTTATGTGTTGGTTAAACTAACGAAGTATAGTTTCATTACCGCTAGAAGTTGAAGCTTCGTTTAAAGAACTCATTTTGATACCGTTACGCTATATAAACAATTAATGTATGAACAAATTTGCAGTTTTAATACATAAGTTGAAACGAAATTAATTTATTGTAAAATTATTTGATGTATTTCAGATTCTTTCGCAGAGTTATTCACATGCATAAGTACATACAGCGTCAGACTGCTATTTGTATCTTTTACAATATTTTCATTTTTACGTTAATATTTTTACTGTTCAGATATACGCGAATGACTACTAGTTGTTTAATATTGGAGAATTAGGCTTTACTAAAACTTGTCCATAGACTTTCATTTATGACGCCATATCCACTCATTTGGTAGCGTATATGATCATGACGCCATATCTTTATTTTTCTTTTCTTATATATACTTATTTGGTTGCGTATATAAGTGCGAATGTGAGAGGTATCTGTTCAATTCAAACTGTACGGTGCTAAGTACGCAAGTAAGTGTAAATGTGACGCTAGATAATTATATTTAACTCTGTTCCACTACAAGGCAGATATTCATAACGGGACGGTTCGACCCGGTGGGACCGTGCGGTTATTACCGCTCTAACCGGTTATGTTGTTATTGTTGTGTCTCGCTCGCTAAATTCCTCGGTTTCTTGCTCGCACTTATTGTAATCATGATAATTATAATAATTATATATATGACGTCATATTCACTTATTTGTTGGTGTATATGAGTAATGAATGCGAATGTGAGAGGTGTAATACTGTTTGAAAATCGAAAATTAGTCGCTCAATCGGTCCTATAATCGGTCACACGTTGAAGCATATGGACGCCAATATTACTGAGGTCGTACTTTTAACTCTAGGACTACCATGTTTAAGCATTGGGGTAGTTCTAGTAGTGAGGACAATTTGCGGCAGCTGCAAGTTGTAGACAAAGCTGACGAACCAGCAACGGACATAAACATTGATAGGAAGTTAGTAGAAGAAAGCTCCTCCTTCTTTAAGCCGTCGTATTGTAGGGAAACATTGATTACCTTAGTAGGTGATGGTAAGAAGCATTGGGAGGAGCTAGGGAGGTTGTATGAAGGTTCAGTGCTGTTTGATTCTTTAGTTAGATTCGAGTAGTGATCGAAAACGTAAACGTTGAACATGGTTGCAATATTTGTCATTGTATTGTCCGTTATATTCATCTCTAATAACATATGTAATGCACTCATATCTTATTAATTTTATAGTTCACTTTTTAATTTAAAAGGGTAATTAAATATAAAATAGTTGAAGTATTAATATTTTACATAAACATTTTAAAAATAATATGAATAATTTCGAATTATATTTAATAATCGTCCTATTATATATAATTAAAAGTAGCCAAATTGTGTTAAAAAGTTTATTTTGTAAATAAAAAGTGAATATTAAAAAATTGAAATATTTTATACTTTACAAAGATATTTCATAAATTATCAATAATTTCGTATTATATGTATAATAAGCTCAGTAGTCAAATTGTGTTTTAAAAATCTTATTTCCTAACCATTTGCTTTCTTTATTTATAAATATAAAAAATGCAATTGCATATATCGAAAAAAACCCTAACCATCATGTGAGTTGCTACGCCGCAATTGTTGACCGAAGATTTATATTTTATCGGTATATTTTAGACATAAACTAGCATTTTCATTTGGTAACATTTAAAGCGTTCGTACAAATGTTTTATTGTAATTAATTTATTTATTGAGTCAAAATTATTGTATATAAAATTTAATCTTGCGTTTTCTTGCCCTTGGATAATATGTCGGAGTTGCCACAAATTAATAGTAAACCCGAATCTCCAGAAAAACGGAAAAGTGTAAATTTAAAGGAACGTTTAAATTTACATGTGAAACGACGCTTGCAGGAGGATGTAGCTGTGTCTTCAATGGTGGACCAATATCACAAAATTGCCGGCCATAAGGAGTCGATTAAAGCACGAAGACCCTATCAAAAACGCGCAGAGAAACTAAGAGGGGAGACAGCTGTGAAAAACTTCAGGACTGTTAGCGCAAACGGTTTAAATAAAATAAAATTATTCTTTTATACATATATGTATATAACAGAAATTTAATGTAATAGGTAACGGTAACAATGATATTTCCGCTGACTTGGATGTTCTAGACGATCAGGAAGGCACACAAGAAGTCGATAGTAAACAGAGCTCGAATAAAGATAAATACCCCGACTTACTAAACATGATACTAAATATAAAAAAACGTGCATTGATAAAAGATCCAAACATACACAATTTTTTTAATATAACTTTAAATGCTATAAATGGTGGCGCGACTGAAAAAATATTTAAAACTTCGCATTCTAGTTTACTTAATGATAATTAATGATAGAATAAGAAATAAATCAAGAAAATATTATAAAAAAAATATATTAAAATCTTAAACAGCAAAAAGCATTTAATGGAAAACATATACATAAGTGCAAAAGTTCAAGAAAATTTTGGAATAATTGTGCACTTATATACAAACAAAAAAATTCAATCAAATGAGAATTCTAATAACGAACTTTTGAATCTGTGGCTAAAACTGATTGGTTTTTATTTATATTACTACAAATTTATTGGGAATGACTTGCAAGTTTATCAAATTTTCTTGAAATTTGTTCCTCATTGATTTTTTGGTTGTTGATTTACATTTTTGGCCTCGATGAACGTCGCAATCTCTATATGTTAGCTGGTTCAAAATTTAAAATATTTAAAACAATAATTACTGATACTATTGTGATGATCTGTTCCGCGTAAATCGTAAATGTGAAGAAATAAAACAATACTTTACCAAAGAACCAATTTACTCTCAGAGAGACCACATGAATATTATTAATATTGACAGATAAAAATTATTTGTAAGAAAATTAGGTGTGCTATTCAAGTGAAACGGAGTATGTTAAATACACAGTGTAAATTAAATTGGATTTCTTCAATATTTTGTTCTACTCAAACTGCTAAAATCGTATCTTCTCCTCTTAGACACCATCATGGTAAAAGTATTTGTAAAGAGGAGCGAAAACAAGACGAACTGGTTTTGAAACGACTCAACAACAAAACACTCAAGACCTGTTCTACTTTGTATTGAGTTTAGAGTAGCCTGTTTGCTGGCCGAATGCCCCGAAAATTTTTATTAAAAGAAATAATCAGTTTGTACGTTGGAGTTTAGATCGCAGCTTTGGTTCATTTTTAAGCGTGAAAATGAGTGTAAATTCCATTACGATTGACGTCAACATTTTTTAAGATACTTAAAAATATCTGTAATGCTAATTAGAATCATATCAAGCGTTCCTTAATCTATATTTTTAATATATATTTTTAAAAAATATAGACAAACATAACAAACACTAATTATTCATGGAACAAAATACAAATTTGAATGTTTAGATACTTTATTTACACAAATTACATATGTAAAATTTAGATTCAAAGTAAATCGTGATGTGCAATTTAAATATCAAAGTTATTAAGTCTGAATAAAAGATGAAAGATGAATATAAGAGATATATGAAAGATGATCAATAAATAAATGTTTGTTTACCAGCAACGCCTTTTCAAAGGTGCACTAAGAAAAAGTAATCTTGTACAACATATAAAAGTGAAAAAATACTTTATTAAAAATGAGCGTGTCACTATTATTAGACGGTGGAGTACTTATAGAAAAACGAATTCCAGTTCCAACAAATAAAAGTTTATTGCCTATTAAAATTATAAAGAATAGTTTATTGTTATGTTTACACTAGCGTTAGCGTTATCTTGTAGCTATCGAAACCATTGCCTTCTACATAAGTATACAAAATTACTTAATCGTATAACTTCCCAATAATTTGAATATGAAAAATATTTGATTATATTAGTCCTTGCTTTTCAGAGCAAAATACTAATGCATACGCTTATGCCAGAGGAGACAAAACATAAGTCAGATATTTTAAAATAATTTTTTCAGTAAATATGCCTATATATTTTCCATCACCAAAAAGTCATAATTTTTTAATTGTTTTTTTGTGTTCGTAATAAAAATACTGGCATTTATTTATACGAAAAAAATTGGTGAGATAAGACGATTTTGTTTCTTTTGAAAAATGTTGTAGACTATTCTTTTTTGATAGTATACAGTCCAAATTTTACATGATAAATACAGCCAATATAGATAGTTAAACTGAAAAAAATGGATGTTTTTAGTTTTTTTTTTTTTAAATTTGAAAGAGGTATTGTGTGGACACTGTAAAGTGTTTTAAATTTGATCTTAGTGATTTTCAATAGCATTACAATATACTTATCTTTTAATAATCCAGTGCCTATTTTCCTATAAGTACACATAATCTTAACCTCTCTTAACCTCTCTCCCATTGTCATATAAAGTATGTTAAATCTACGATAAATATTATATTACAGAGGTAGGATATTGTGAAAAAAAAAGAATTTTCTTTAAAATGTCTGTATGTAACGACAGAGTTGAACACGTGGCAGGTGTATTTAACCCGGCTGTCACAAATCACCATGAAATTGTGAGGCCAAAACCACGAAGGTAAGTACATTAAACAAATAATAATTTTTTTTTTTTGGTTGCTTAAAGCTAAAGTTTTCTTTCCGTATTTTTTTTTTAAGAGAAGAGTATACAATATGTAGCAAATTATATGACAATTAAGTTGTTCTCTCATTAAAGCTAAGTGTTACTATCAAATATTTTTTAAATAAGTTATGGCATTAGTTGCGTTGCGGGATCATTTGCGTTTCAGGATTATATTTCTGATTTTCTAGTATTATACCTGAGATACTTTGTTCAAGCCAACCTTTTCGTATTGTTTCTCGCTTTGGGAGAAAAGTAAGGGACAATAGTTAAACTATTAGAAAGTGAAGAGCAAAAAAACAAAAAAATTGGTCTCAACTCCCTCTAAAACTTAGCGCAAAGGAGATAATTAAATGTGAAGAGTACAGAAAATAGTATATTACAATTTATGTTATGCTTAGCAAATGGTAAAAGAAAAGAGAAATGCAAATAATTAGCATGGAAAACATATGTACATAATACTATAAATTAAAACAAGCGAACAGAAGCAGCGACTCCATCAGGTGGGAAAGCTTCAAAGTTGCAGTATTTTAATTGTGTTCAACAGCTACAATACTAACACCACTTGATTCAAAGACATTGACTGCCAAATTGGTAAGTCAACAAACTTCTTCTTAAACCTTACATATTTTCAACAATCGTAGGGGTGTATCTACTTTTGCTTAGTAAAAATTGTACTTGCATTTATCGATAGTTAACATACTTAGGATACCCTTCCTTAAATCTCGTCATAAAAACATCTTTTATGTTTAAACGAAAATTTGAAATAAAAGCTCAATTTTAGACGGCTTGTAGGATAAAAAAATTATACAAATGGTGTATATTTGGTTAAAGGATCGACGTAGAGTATAACAGCCTCAGTTTTATTATAGATAACGTTTTTGGTTTTCTTTAAAGTAATGTAATTTTCGTCATTTGAAAAGAGGAAGTGCCAAATGGAAAGTCAACGATTGGGCGTACAAACAAAAATTATCGTCAAAAGAAAAATTGTAGCAATGTGAAAATAATTCTGAATTGCTGTCATATTTTATTGTATTGTACCAATGATTTTAAATAGATATTTATTGCTATTTTTTTTTTTTTTTCAATTTTACAAATTTAAAAACAAAAAAAAATGTATGCTTTTCCTAGTCCAATTAATTTTCAATCATCTCTCGCTTGTGAATATTAGCATCAGAAGACAATGGCACAATGGTAATGTGGGAAAAAAAATTCAAAAAATAAAAACACTTCGTTAAAGCCGAAGTAATAATACACATAATATTCACGCGTGTGTGTTCTTAGAAAAATGAGACAAAATGTTTGTAGATCATCTTAAAATTGATGGTGGGTAATGTTAATAACTCACCAATGTTCATATTTACCAATATCTGAGGATATCCACACCGAGATGTCAAAATATTCAAAAAACCAAAAGAAAAGATTTTATCAACTAGGCAATTGTCTGTTAATTTTTTTTAACAGATGTAAAACTAGAAGAATTATTTTACATGACGAACAGGCATAGATAAACTGATATGTCTCGTCGGTCTAAGATTAACACGCACAACATTTATGAGGTCGTCGATATTTCATTAAGCGTAACAAAATCTGTATAAAAGTTACATATACTACGTTTTACTTTACGGGTGAAGAGTATAAGGAAAAAGCTCGAATGCGAAGTTTTGTATAAATAAAACAATGGATCATCACACCATGGTTCAAACCTAACACTCTAGAAATTGTTGGCATTTGTACGAAAAATTAAAAACGTAATATTTAGTTAGCTTTCGCTTTTGGGTCCGCGCAGTCATATGGTTTAAGCAGAGTAGCTCCGTACGACTAGTGTTTAATATTTTTAAACATCTCAAAACTGTCATTCTATGTTACACATGAAACATACTGAAAAAAAAAAAAAAAAAAACAAGAATATTTGTTAAATTCAATGGTGCTCTTTGTCTTTGTATATATGTATTTGGTAGAGGTTTAATTATGTTTATAATGCAATACCTCTTGAGTGGAAGTGATATGCCGTTTTACAAATATCGATCGAATTTTCCGGTCTACGAATTCGAATATTGTTAAAAACTGAATGGTTCGATTTTCAATTCTATCGCGTTTGTGTTAAAACTACTTTTCCAATTGAAAATGAATTTTACATTTCCACCAACATTTAAATTTTCTTATTAGTTTTCATACAATCCATGATAAATCTAATGCTACTCACACAACATGAGTAGAATTCAAAAATTTATGGAAAGTTTTCCTTCTAATTGTTGGTTTGGAGAAAAATAAACGAATTTATCATTAATAATAACGTCAAGAATGAACTGTTCCAAAGATTGTGGTTGTACTTTATGTCGCGAGCTGCATATTTTTAAAGTTGATGTGACCAATTCTGCACAACCAACATCGCCGCTTGCTCGCTATTTTAATGATAATTTTATATTACGCAAATGCAAAACGAATTCAATAAAGTCATTACAACAAATAAACAGTGACTTGTTTCAGTATCAATCGCAACCTCTTGCAATCAGAAGCACCGCAACACCATCGCCTACACCCATTGACGAGGTACCAACTCCTGTAAATAAGCTGAATCATAAAGTTGTAATTTATTTTGGAGATTCTATAGCGAGTACAACTTTAATGAACAAGAACAAATATACAGGGAAAACTAAAATAAATCAAATGAACCAAAAAGATAATACGATGATTACACCGCCTATACAAGATATTTCCCAGAAGCTTAAGGTTAGTGGTAACGGTTCAATTACCATTACAAAACATGAATATAAGAACACCAACGGAAACAAAATCATTGGAGAAAATAATGACAAGATTCAGAATGACTTAACTAATATTCGAACTGAAGACAAATATCATTATGCAAGTACACTCGTAAAAACAATTTCTAAGCCGATAAACACAGTACGTGGACCAATCATAAACTCTGTGACATATGAGCCGACAAGTCAAAGTGACAATTTCGATTGGAGTTTTATTCAAGAGTGGAGGGCAAGGTATCATTAGATATTTAAATTTTGTTTTTTTTTTTTTTTTTTTAAAGTATTTTACATGAATTATAGAACCATAAGCACTTATATAACCATATCCGTTTGCCGTTTTTTATGACAATTTTACCTATGTATCAGTGAATTGGGATCCATATAAGCTGCTAAAAATACAGATATACCAATATCTGTACTTTTAGCATCATCAAAGTCGTTGTCAAGCTAAGGTTTATAATTTAAGGATTTATAATTTAAAATTGAGCAAATGAATCATACTGAGCAAAAAGAAGGAGAGACGGACTAAATGGCTAAATTTACTCGTCTCGTCGAGATGACAATACCCGTTCACAATATATGCGAAGGGTTTAAGAAAAAAGAGCTAGTAGAACCTGTAAAATAGTGTATATTTTTCTCGGACAGTTCTTCAAAACATCGTAATGTCACATATGCGGTGTTACTTGAACCGAAATTTCTGTGCGAGCTTATGACGATCAAATGAAGACACGTCTACATTCTGTCGCCAAACTGATCATGATCCTCCTAGTAGATTGTAACACACATTTTATTTTAATAATATGTATATATAACACATAACACATAATATAATTATAATAACAATATATATATGTATATATATTTCAGTATAAGGGTTTATAAATACTTATTTAAATATTTTTAGGCCAACAGGTAGCGTACCTGTGTTCAACAGTGGACAACTCCAGTCAATTGGATTTTCTCATTGCTCACACAATTTAACAGATGTTCATACGGTTCCATCGATTGCATCTTTACATAAAAAGATTAACAACAGTTTGACCACAATAAATTCGTTTGGTGAAACAAAATTTAGAGATCTATCCTCTTCGGACAATTTTTTAACACCTCATTTTGTAAAAGATACCATGCCGCATGTAAAAATTTCACCGACACACGTAACAGCTCACAACACACCAATAAAATTTGTTCCACCAATGGTATCCAGCGTAAAAAAAACGACAGTGGAGGCAGTATTAGGTTACTCACACAATCTCACTTCTAGAAAGTTAGAGAATGAAGAAGCGCATGACCATGAGTTTCGAGCACTTCGCCGGGTTCATGACTGTCATAGCTCTTCAGATGAAAATCGTTCTTCAGGCCATGCTAGTATGTCAGATAATGGTGGAAACGGGAGCTCTTCGCCTGGCTGCGTTATGTTGGGTCCTTTGCCTGAAGATAGGTTAGCAGCAGGAGTCACAAACAGGAGTACACGCTCACGCACTAATTCGAACTATTTTCGCCAGCGCTATCGTGTTGCTTCTGTAAAGTCACCGTGGAATGGGAGTGGTCTAGACGACGTCAGATTGGCCATGCAACAATTGACAATGCGATCGCAAACTAGCACCAGCACATATAGCAGCTTAAGCGCAGGATCTGAAAGTTCTGAACCTGCTCGCCGGCTGGGTCATTTCTCCTCATTGGAAACAGTTAATACAAATATTACAAACGCTGATGAATTTGTTTGGGTGGACTCATATAATCGCCTTGTAGAATTACAAAATCCACCTTGGGGTCAAAGTTGTATCATGCGCGTCATTCAAAATGGTCCTTTTAAAGCCCATGCTGGCAACATTGCATTGGACATCCTACCACGATTAGCATATTTACTTCAGCGTGCCTTAGTTCGCATAGCAAGAGAGATACAGCGTCTTTCTGTTGGTCTGGGGCTCTGTTCAAAACAGGAAGTAACAGCAGCTTTAAAAATAATTTTAAGCCCTAAGCTTGCTGACTCCTGCATTAAGGCCTGTCTGCGAGCTGCCGCAATGTTTGCAGTATCTGGCGAAAGTGCTTTAAAACAAACTAAGTCAGCCCGAGCTGGACTTCAATTGTCAGTAGGTCGATTTTTCCGTTGGATGATCGATGCTCAACTGGGAAAATTCATACATGAATATGCAGCAGTTTACCTTTGTGCAGGTATTGAAAATTTATTAGAGGAAATTTTATTTCAAAGTTTTCCAGCCGAGAATTCGAATGAACTTATAACTTTAATAGTTGTTGAGCGAAACATTGCTCAATCATCAGAATTGTGGGGACTGTTACAACCTTTTGAACATCTTGGTGCTGGTCGAATTGCTTCCGGCGTTTTGACAATACCCCAAACAATAAACAAGCCCTCAACCATCGGAATAAATATGAACAAAAGCAATTCTTTGAAAAGTAATCTTAGCGTAGACACTTGTTTACTTACAACCTGCGTTGGTAGTATTATGGAATTAAAGGACTTGGCAATGCGCACTCAAAAAAAATGTCAATATTCAACCGCCCTATCTAATTCCGCTATCTCAGCACTGTTTTACTTTATGCGTTGTTCTCAGTTAGAACATAGTCAAACAAAAAGAAAAAATCACGCTAACATTCAGGAACTCTGTTATGAACGTGCATATGTGGTTCTACCACCATTGATTGAGTGGCTACGTGTTTCATCAGCTCATGCAGAGTATCGAAATGCTTTTATGATTGATGTAGATGATATAATGCAAGCAGCGAGACTTTTACTACCTGGAGTAGATTGTCCAGTGAGGCCATTATGCGTCCAAGATGACGAGCTACCTTTAAAAAAGAGTTACTTTTCACAAGGATCAGGCACGATAACTCCATTAGTCTCAGGTGTAACTGAAGATATCGCAGAAATAGGTACCCGTGCCACAATCAACTTAGCATTTAAACTAATGCTGACTGGCCGCGGTGAATTATTATCGCAGGCATACAATCTATTGCCACCAAATACTCGCTATGATACGCTAAATAATGCAGGAATGTCGGCACTAATGATTGCGTCCATTCAAAATGATGAAATAGCTATACAGGCTCTGCTTGACGCAGGTTGTGACCCTAACAAGGAGGTGCCCGGTACGACTAATGTAAATTGTTCGGCTATTCATCCGGATGTACATTACTGGACTGCTGTTACTTTTGCTGCAAGCAGAGCCAACTATACAGCACTTCGCATACTTTTGGAACGCGGAGGAAGGGTTGAGGGCGGAGCAAAAATGACTGATGAAACTACCACACTGACACCTTTGCAACTGGCTTGTGGTTCAGGAAACTTAGAAATAATTACACTGCTATTATCTCACGGTGCAAACGCTTTTCTCTCTACAAAAAGTAAGGACTCTGTCTGTTTTGCAGGAAACGCTCAAAAAGGATGTTTCTGTGCTTTATCGGTGGCAGCAGCTAATGGTCACTGGGCCTGTGTGAGAAAGCTGTTATCGCATCCAATATCACCAGGCTTACGTGATGTTCTTTCCTTTGAAGAAATGCTTGCGGAAGCAGATACAGGCAACGGTCGAAATATCTTTAATGACCGATCAAAAACTAATACCGACCAGTTTCTAAAATTTAATAAAGCTCAAATTAGAAGTCTTCAAGAAGCAATGTACCACAGCATCGAAAATAATCACCTTGGTAAGAGAGCAAATTAAAAAATTTTTAAAATTCTATTAAATTTTTCTTCTTTTAGAAATAACAATTGAACTTCGAAAACTGGGAGTTCCATGGACGCTTCACTGTTGGATGCATGCACTTTCGGTAGCACATGAATTGCAATTAAGTTCAGTTTCTAATAATGAACATCTAATAGATGAGTTGCTACAAGATTTTATTCAAGTTTGCCCCGACTACAATGAATATAGTGCACAATTCGTAACCGAGTGCTTGCCGCTTCTCTTTAACATATTCGGAACTTATTCTAAAAACGAAAGCACAACTCTATTGTTAGCAGACATTTTTGCCACCTGCTTTGGTAGGGAGACTTCAAAAAAGGGGACTATTGAAAAGCCAAAACATTTCTCAGTTATTAATCCCAAGTTTGTCAACAATCCAGAACTGAGCGATGTCACATTTCGGTAAATCTTCAACTATGTTGCAATCTATTATATTAATGTTATTTTTCTATTGTTACAGAGTGGAAGGGAAAACTTTTTACGGTCATAAAATAGTACTAGTTAATGCTTCGCCGTGTTTTCAAAATATGTTAAACTTTAAGCCCAGCGAGACAAGTGACTATCCATCGATACAGATTAACGATATTCGATATCATATATTCCAGATGGTAATGCAGTTTTTGTATAGTGGCGGATCAATTGCATTGGAGTTATCTCATAGTGACTTACTTGAGTTAATGGCAGCAGCTAGTTTTTTTCAACTCGATAGTTTATTGAAATACACTGAAGTGCGATGTTCAGAAATAGTCGAAATTGAAAACGTAGTGGCTATGTATATTCATGCCAAGGTATAATTTTTTTTTAACTAAATAAAGATCGTATAGTAAAATTTTTATTTTTAGATCTACAATGCGCACAACTTACTTCAATATTGCCAATGTTTTCTTTTACAAAATATGGTAGCTCTTTTAACCTACGATGACTCTGTAAAGCGGCTGTTGTTTGCAAAAAAATTCCAAACCATGACGTATTGTCCGGTCTGCTGAAAACATTACAGCAACATATCAAGAGCCGCTCCTTCAAAATATAGACTGTTCTACCGTTTTTTTTTTTTATTATTTTACTTATTTATTGAAATCATCGAAAATTCTATAGAGGAAACATAAAGCACACTTTTGACAAACAAAGATAAAACGTATTTTACATTAAATACTGAAAAATATTAGCTTGAAAGTATATCTGGAATGGATCAACCGTTTTAAGCTGCTTTCCGCTTTTATTGACTGGTAATTAAGCCAACGGGCTCATGTGATCGTCTTACGATCAGTGTAGTTAACTTGAGCTCTGTCGATTGAGTTTATAAAAAACACTGGGCGTATATCCAACTCATGATTAATGATTTTGTTACTAAACAACCACGGAGCAATATAAATTGGCCTATAAATGTATTTAAAAATTAACTAATTATCACCTATTTTTATGAAATTCCTCAATTTAGTAGAACTTTAAAAATTATGGACACGTATTTTATATTTATGAACATGTTGTATAATTTTAAATTAGACCTCAGATTCGTAATAAGAGACCCTAAAAACACCTAAGGAATGAACTTCAACTGAATATCTTTTTCTTTATAAAGCGTTGAAACCACACATACTTTGAAGAATTGATTTGTACACTAAAATTAAGACCTTTGCCGATATAAAAAATACGTTTCATTATTTTTCATAGTTTTACTAAAATGTACAATTTCATAAAAGCCGGAGACAGTTGTCTAGGTTTACTCAGTTATCAGTTATAATATAAACGATAGAATAGATGGTTGCTCCATATAAGACGTTTATTTAACAAACTGAGGAAAACACTTAATAATATTGTTGAATGTAGACGAGCAATTCACGGACTTGGAGCTGTTAGTATTAATGTTTTAATGGTTAACCTATCAATGGATGGACCTAATTTTCTTAAATTTGTAAATATTTCAATCTATTTAAAATCAATTCAATCAAAGTATCATTCATTTTGTTAATGCTTTATAAGATATCTAGCCGACTTTGAAGTATACAGTGGAAAAGAAACTATGGCTTCTTCAATATACAACGATAAATAAAACAAATTAAGTGAATAATATTTTTTTTAATCAAATTGCACTATTACTAGCACAATATAGTATTGTAATTAGTTATATACATTAAACTATTTTTAGATGAGTATTGTTAAAAATTATCAATGAATAAAAGTTATCGTGTCTAATTTTACACTTCGTTTTTTCCTTTTGCTCTTGTTCGGTGATAGCGGAATGTACTTGTTTTTGCTCCTCTCTAACTTGTTGAGCAGCCATCGATATCTGTTGCGATATATTTCCACCTTCGGGAACAAAACCACGATCATCGGCTTTATATGATACAACTATTTCTTTTCCATCAGTATCAAAGTAGGAATACGAGCCGATCACTTCAAGGTATTCGTCATCTCTGCCGGCATTTTTTATAATTGCAACTTCCTCACGAAAACTGCCATCCTCTCCACGGAAATGGAAACTGTAAGAACCATCTTCTAGCATCTCCTGGCCAGATTCAATAATTTCCACTCTGTGCTTGGAAGGCTCCTTAAACGCTGGGGCCGCAAATGCAAAAGCCACACAGAAAAATAATATCAGTAAATTCTGGAAAAAGTATAACTTTTTAAGTCACTCATTTTTGTTTTTTTTTTTTGTTTTTGTTTTTTTTTTTTTTTTGAATAAACATATGTATGTGCAAATACTTACGAGCTTAGTCATATTTCAATGCGGCTCGTTTAGTGAACGTATTGGAAATGGACCAAACCGCTTACAAAGTTCCTTATATATTCAAGTTCAAGGCAATATTTGTTAAAAAACGATGCGTCATTAAAAAAATTACTTATTTTAAAGACGATATGAAAAATATTGGTAATTACATAAGTCAAATTCTTTTACAGTTTTGAATGTGTCACTATATCAGAGTAACTTAAAAAAGTAACTCAGAATTAATTTTATAAGGTAAAAACTTGTTCTTGAAAACGATTAAAAAAATAATTGTAACACACCCAAATATTTTCAATAAGTTAAAGTATATAAATACGTATGTCTGTTGAAAAGCAAAATATAATTTGCATAAGCATTCTGTTTTGAATCCGATGAATATAATCACAATTTTGGAATGACTTTTTTAAGGAACATATTTAAATAAAAACATTGCTACATTTGGTAGTAACGTATTATATGCAAATATTAGATAAATGAGTGATTTTAATATTATGGTTCTTTTAACCAAATATTAATATATATACTACTGTGAACAAAAAATAAGGACAATTTGTTTGTAAAATGAAAAATTTTTATTAATTCTTGTAAATCAATTTCATCCTCTTCAAAGTATCAAAATACTTTTGCCAACGTTTTTCAATCCTCTAAACATGCCAAATAGTCCCATTCGCTATGCGCCTTCGGCGATTCAGCTTTTATCTCCTCAATCGACTCGAAACGCGTTCACCGGAGTAGTCTCTTGAGTTTTGTGAATAGCCAGAAGTCACACGGCGTCAAATCAGGCGAATACGGTGGTTGCGGAACGATATCGGTTGAATTTTTGGCAAAAAAAGTCACAAAAAATCAGTGCATTTAAAAAAAAATCAGCATTTTTGGTACCAATCGAGACTTGACACGTTTGAGGCCCAAAACATCCTTCAAAATTGTATTAATTGATCCTTTCGATACGCCAATTTCATCAGCAATGTCTCTCATAGTTAATCGACGGTGTGCAAGCACTAATTCTTTTACTTTTTGGATGTGAGCATCGTCCGTTGAGGTCGATGGTCGACCAGGGCGCTCTTCGTCATCAACACGTTCTCAACCTTCTTTGAACAATTTATACCAATCATTTATTGTTGATTTTGGAAGAGCTCGGTCCACATAAGCCTTCTTCAACATTTTAATTCCATTTATTCCATTCAAAAAAAAAAAAATTTGATGACACTTCTTTGCTCAATTAAATCAGACATTGTAAAATTCGCCAAATACGCTTTTGGTCGTTTGGTAAACACAAGCGTAAATATATTACTGATAATGATATTGACATGAAATTTGGCCCAGATATTATTAACAGTCCTACCAACTCAAGAAAAAAGAACTAGCCCGAAATGTTAAGCCCGCGAAGTTTAAATTGAAAATTCTCCTTATTTTTTGTTCACAGTAGTATTACTAACTATGTATAATTAACACGTGATACTGGAGTCTTCTTTTCATTTTAAGAAATTTCCTACAGAAGAGTAATATGATTTACTAAATTCAATCTCAAAAGGAAGTAGGATATGCATGAAAAAACAATTTTTTTTCTTCTTTGAATCGTGCACAAATTATGTGTCAAATTTCCTTATGAATTTAAAATTTGTCCAATTCCAATTATCCTCTGGGAAATGCAAACGGCGTTTTTAAAAATTTCGGTAAATTATTTAGTGCGATGTCAGAAAAAATCTGCTTTGGTTGGATTTAAATCTCTAATGATTTTACTAGATATTTATTAAAAAAAGTGAAAGAGATAGGGCGTTGCATTGCCGACTCATTTATACATATTTCGTTAAAAGAACGCAACGCCCTGATTTTTCTATTTTTTTATTTTTTTTCCAAATGCCTAGCAAAGACGATAGATTCGCAACCTACACAAAAAGACTTTTTTGTTATATTTTTTTTATATTTGACACGTTTCCATCTGCTTGTTACATACATATACAATGCACGTTTCGGTTAAGCAAATTAAATTTTCCTTCTCTGTTTTCATAGAAACATTGCATCGTTCAGTACAAAATACGGGTTATAGTATTAAGTATGTTTTTTAAAACTGTTAAAAGAACATAAATTTAGAACATTAGACGTTGGAATTCATAGTTCATACGCCTTTTTCCCTTTCCTGTCGTTGTAAAATAAAAACGTCAGTAAGCGGAAAAAGACAAATCGACCAGAATTCATTATAAAAGCTTTATCATTATTTTTTTTTATATATTTAATAATTTGTATACTAATGGTTTCACACCCACATTCATACATACGCATTCGAATATTGAACATTTTTTTGGTTGTAGTACTTTCAAATACTAAGTTAAAATGGCTGCAAACTATTTCACATTTACAATTTAAATACTTAATGCAAAACTTTTTGACACCTTTATTAAAAATTCGAAATAAATTCATATGTATGTAAAAACGTACGATCTTATTTAACTTTGATTGGTTGTTTAAGTAGAGCTACATTTTGTACATACATTCTAATATTTCACAATATTTTTTTCTTGTTGACCCAGAAATTATTAAAGTAAAATCAATGAACAACAATCACTCTGAACTGACTAACGCGCCGATACATACTGCACCCACACTCCAAGTTCTTGAGATCACTGGGTAGAAAAATGAATTTTCCAAATCTCACACTCATTGTCTATACAAACACATTTATAAAATTGCTAGACGCACAGTGTGTTAAAAACCAAAGGATAGATGGGAACAAATCTCTTATGTTTACACTCACTGAGAGCACTTGTAAATTTTTCCAATAAGCGCATTCATTATAAATATGTATATACACATGTTTATACATATGTGTATGGTCTGCATACTTTTCATGATTTTGGTAAAATTTTATATAAGATACGTATGTATGTATAATATAATACTCGAACAATAAATTAATATGGTCAGAGAAAAACCAAAATTTTCAATATTATGAAAATTTTAGTAAGTTCTTTCTTAAGAAAAAAAATTAACAACTAGTAATATACCAGGAAGTTTGAAGAAAAGTTTAATTTAAAATGAGCGTTGCAACAACTTAGGCCCCTATCCACACCGAGTTTTGGCTGCTTCTATTAGAAGTGGAATGTTCGTATGTGTATAGCACATATAGACTGACAAATGAACAAATGAACATGAAAGCTACAACTAAAAGTAGTGATATCGTACCAAAATGACGATTTTTGCCGGTCTCGAAAGGTCTAATTACCAATTTGCATAGATTCAAACTAAGAGACTAGTTTTCATAATAAAGAGATTTTAAAGAGATGACTTTTCCAAGAGTATAAATAATTTATGGTCTCTGCACTGTCATCTTTTTGGTCGTTGAATATGAAAATGTTGTGTTTACTACATATAATAACAACCAAATATATTAATTTTTATTTAAACAATACATATATTGAATATACATATAAACATGTATAAGTTTCGGTAGCTGTTTAACTGAGCGTAACTACATTTATTCAAATAATCTAAATTTTTTTGGCTATTTATTTAAATATATGGTTATTGTTTATTATACATTTTATTCAAATGTTATTACCACCATTCAGTGGTACTCTTGATATAATATATATGTTTTTAAAAAACTATTTCAACTTCGGTCTAAAAGCGCTAACATAAGCTGTAGGTCTTTGTGTGTATTTTTTTTTCCGCACAACTTTTCTAAATAATATAAACACTAATTCTCAACCACACCCAAATGCCATCCGTCCTTTAGTCCATTTTTTTGCTTGATGAGCGAAAGTAAACAAATAAAATCTCTATTTCTAAACACACATTCTACTACGAATTTCTTCTGGGTATATGTGGGAATATATTCACACATACAATATTTGAATATACAAGTATTAATATTAAAACTTTTGTTTATGTCTTGTATATAAAAATGTATTCGCTAGTAGCTTCTGTGTGTATTACGAATGCTAGATGAAATGCATGGTTATGTATGTAACAATGTCCATATGTTTATGTCTATACATGTTTACGCACCCAGTCGGAATTGTCAAAAGTATGTATGTATATCCAAAAATAAAGTGAAGTGGAAGCAGGTTATTCTCAATATATTCTACAAGAAACAAAAAAGGAAACATTTTCCGATTAATGGAAACAAATACCATCAATTGATAGGAGGTCATATATTTACATTATGGATTTTATTATTACAGGTTTTTTGATCGCAGAAACTTCTTGAGAATGAAATGTTTTTGGCTGCTTTTTTGTCAGGAGACTTCTTACAAAAAAAAAGGCTTTGGGGAACCCTATAAAGAATATATAAAGTAACAAAAAAGTCAAACCGACCGATATAGCTTTTGCTATGCAATTTTATTTACGCATATAGAACTGCTATAGAACCGTACCGTACCGAATCCGATGTTATAAGTAAATTAAAAATGGTTCCAAAGAACACATGTTTTCCGACGTCCCTAATCAATCTCAAGCCAAAATAGTATAGCAATAGAATGATATTATGCACTAACCCTCATCGTTTATATGAGTACTCAATTATTTTATTTCCAATTTGCCTATGCACTTTATTGCAACAATGTTATTAGTTATAGATCTAATGTTCATATATGGTATATATACATATTAACTTATCAAAAAATATCACTTAATATTTAACTTATTATCTAAACTAATTATTAAAAAACCGGAAAATAACAATGAAAAACAAGTAAAAGCAATTCGAACAACTCGAATAATATATAATGTACATTGTAAAAAAGAACAATATTTTACCAATATTTCAAACATCGTTTTTAATTTGTACATTGAGGTATAAATACGGGTGCAGCTCAATATATGGTTGGCATAAATTAATTTTTAATTTGAATAGTAAATTTTGGAGCTTTACGCAAATACATTTTAACGCTGGCTATACAGTGAAAAAGGCAAAAAGATTTCATTTTGTTTCCTACCAAACAAAACGTTTTATTACTAAAATTCACAATTAGTTTAAACAGTACTTTAAAAAACTATAGTATTTGCTGATCACGAATTTAGGATTAAAATGGTTTTTCGAAGACAATTCTTATTTAAATCCTTCATATTCTTCTTCAACAAAAAAAAAAATCGAAATAAAATTCCAAATCAATGTTCATCAAATACTATAATTATTTTATTTGAGCTCTATTTAAACTAATTTTACTTTCTTGTTACAAAACATTTTGTTTTATGGGAATCAAAACAAAGACGTTTTGTCGCCTCCATTGTGCAGGTAGGCTAATGGGTCTCGAACATTTTAACATTTTTTAAATTTTTACATTTTAACATTTCGACAGATCTGATCAGTTGCGCTATGATTGTACAGGGTATTCAAAATTATTATCTATGAAAATTGTTCATATTAATAAACATTCGTTAAGGCATCTCTAGCGTTTAGGCACCACCAGCATAGATTTGGTGGCTATGTGCTCGTATAAATAATAAATTATTATCTATGAAAATTGTTCATATTAATAAACATTCGTTAAGGCATCTCTAGCGTTTAGGCACCACCAGCATAGATTTGGTGGCTATGTGCTCGTATGACGCCTGAAAATAAAAGAGAGTCAAGTTTTGAAAATAAAATAATTGTTAACTTTTTCAAATAGTTTCTACCCGTCACACACAGTGTAAGAAAATCAGAGTTTGTACCACGTTAACTGTATTATGATTCGAAAGTTGAAAATAGAAAATTTGTTGTATGTAAAGCCACCTAACACAACAATTTTTTTTTAAAAAGTTATTTTTCAATAATTAAAAGGAACAATTAATCTCTATATGTTTTCATGAAGTCCACTAGATAACCAGCTTTTACCGCGGAAACCCCGTAAGAGACAAAAAACAATTAAATTATTAGAAACAATTAATTTTTCTGGTATATAACAACGCAAACTTATTATACAACAAAATATATTACAAGAAACCATTTTTCAACTACTTTAAATTAGCTTATCGCTGATTACTACATCATCAGCCGGACGCCGATTTTCAAAATTGGTAATCTGCTTTTCAAATCAATTCTTATTTATATATATAAAAAGAAGTGTACATTTTGATTGTCACTCCATAAGTCGAGAACGGCTCGATCAATTGCCATAAAATTGCAGGGGAAGGAGCAGGGAGAAGTGATTAATATTAATTTTGAAAATCGGTCCAGCGCTTCTCGGATAATTTTTTTATAATATATATGCACTCACTTTACAGGGTCTATCAAGTCTCCTTCTGCTTTTTACATACATTTGCACAATTTTAATGTACCTTTTTACCCTTAGGGTACAGGGCATATAGAAACTGAGTATTAAGGAGCGGAAAACGTAAGATTGATCGGAAAAGAGGACGCTGGGAAAAGTTGTTTGGTGTCACAAAAACAGGCCGGGTATTTCGACAAACATATTTTGCATACTAATATAGGAGTTTTAGAAACTATATTGACTTGTTTAAAATGTGTGAGAACTATAAGTTTATAAGAAATTATTTGAAAAGTAAATCACTAAATTCGAAAATGGGAACATGACTGCATATCTAAGACTATATTACACGACATAAGTTGATCAAACGTAGACAGACCTGTTTTCTCTTATTTTGTGATAAAGTTTCAGTTGTGTCATTTACGATTTGCAATTGGGTGTGACGGGTATTCAACTTTCGATTTAACCGAAATTTTTCTTTTCATTGATTTAAGCTACTACAATTGTTTTATAAATGTAAAACAATTATTTGATATCCGAAAATAAAATATCAAAGAAACAGTCAATTTAGAAGTGGCCAGTAAAGACAAACCTTAAGTGTAGTATAACAATAACCGACTAAGCCATTCATTTCAGCTTGGTAATTTTCCTCTCCGATTAAGTCTTCAAGTAATGCTAACTCAGCTCCCATATGAGGTACGGAGGCCCGTAGCATGCAAATAATAGTAAGAGGAATTATGTTATCCGCGTTAAGCGAAGCAGATGAATCTAAAAATGTACATCAAAAAAAATATTTTTATTTATAAAATATAAAAGTGTATACCCTTTTCCACCAACGAATAAGCTTCACTTATTTGTCGAACACTGCTTTCTATAACTGATAACATCGAATTCGGGCTCAATTTTTTCTGTAATTGCCTGAGTGTTGCAATCGCCTCCAAAAAGTTTTTGCTCTTAGTTACAGCTAAAAAAGAACTGTGTTTTTTTTAAGTAGACATTAAATACGAATATAAATATCAATTATAGTACAGACCTATTTAGCTCAACGATCTTTATTAGTTCAAAGTCCTGCAATTTTTCGGCATATATAATGTTCTGTTGGTAAATTTCATCTTTGTGACTGTATTTACTAGCGTACAAAACGAACAAAATGGAATAAATACTCTCAGAGAGTATAAGTGGATAAAGAAAGGTACTTTGCGAAATGACTTCCCGCCCTACGACTTCAGAGTCCTCTGGAAGAGCTGGAAACAGTTTTCGAACAAACTTATATATACGTTTTGAAATTGATTTCAATTCACATAAAGCTTGTTTTGCAACAATAGGTGTAGGTTTCACTTTCCAATAACCATACGAATAGTAAAAACAATTGACCACTTGTTGGTGCAGTAAAAAAAGTGGGTTGTCCTCACTTTTGAATGCTTGATTCAGGTACTCTCTGATCAAAGATATATCCATTTCATTCAGCGAGTTAATGCCAAATTTAGGTACATATTCAAACTCAGCAGTTTGAGGCGTTAATGAAGAATAAGTAATGTTTTTGCAGAGATTTTCTATACTTGAGCTGAAGTTATTTTCACAGAAAGAATGCTTATTGTTAAGAGAATCATTTTGTTCAGAAGTTTCGATCTGTAAACTGGGCACACCCGTATCATTAATGAAATTATGTATCGAATTGTTTACACTATACTTCACACTATACTTCACTTCAATATCTTTAAACACTTTTCCGTATTCGTATAAGATGTTCTTTGTAAAGAAACTATTTAATGTAGATTTCTTATCAACAAACTGATCACTTGTTTTGTGACGCTGTTTGGCGACGAACCCTGCAATGCAGTTCCATATTTGTTCAGTTGTCAGTGTAGTGATTTCTTCCCCTTTGGTAATAACATTTAAAACGTACTCTTCAAAATTTGTAAATAAAGAGCACCATTTTAAATTATTGTCTATCAAAAATTGGCCAATTGATCTGCAAATTTCCAAAATATAATAACGATTCAAAATTTATGAAGCTCACTTACTTTGGATATTTTGTAAACTGGCAGTTAATAGTCATTGTACCAGATTGAATTCGCACATCTTGCCAACTTCCAGATAAATTTCCGCTCAGTATATTGCCAGTAAGCTCATTTTGATTTTTTAAATCAATCATATTTGGTATATAGTATGTGCCTTTGCCGCAAGGTCCATTTATATTTAGCTCACCTTCATAGTAATTACTATTTTCAAAAACTGCAATGCCTGTGCCTATTAATTCATCAGTGGCGAACATTCCTTCATAGTAGTCCCCATTAACCGTAATGCATAATGCCGAACCACAAAACTTATTTTCTGAAAACATACCCATATATTTATTACCAGTAGTGAGGTTATCAAAAACTCCGTAGCCATGTTTTTTATTTGAATCATACTCTCCCACGTATGTGTATTCAGTGTTGCGATATATGCCATGTCCATGAAAAAGTCCATTGCAAAAATTGCCCTCATATATCACGTCGTTCTTCATTTCAAAAACGCCAAATCCGTGAAATTTACCACATTTAAAGCGTCCTTCGTAGAAACCAACAGACGGAATAATCATTTTACCAAATCCTGGTGTGTATAGTGTTGTTATAGACATTTTTTATTAGCTTTGTTACTATGTTACGCACCTTCTATTTCACCATTTTCAACATCTCCGAAATAAAAACGCCCGTCGGGATACTCCAAGTAACATTGTCCGTGTAGAATACCACTTTTCCAGCAACCATATGCATGAACGTTTGAATATTTTGCATGAGCTGGACTAAAAATGTAATTGGTGGTTCGCACATCAGGAATTTTGCCTTGTACAGGTGTACCTAAATTACTTGCAATGGTATAATTTAGTTGATCGTACCAAATCATTTTGTCCAGATGACACCGTGTTGTCAGAGTAAAGTTCTTTTCTGGAGTTACTATCCGCAGTGTAGTGTCGTTTTCGATTCCTAACCATATTGTATTCAATGGATAAACGAGCACTAAACTCCCCACTTGACAAAAACAATCAGAAAATAAAATAAACGTGGTACTCGACATACTTATACTGTGGTTATTTAATTTAATTGGCACAGAAGTAGATGCGAGTATAACACGTCGATGTTTTTGTCGAAAATGTCGAATTTTAATAAATTTTTCGTTGATTTTCCAAAATTCTTGGGTATTTACGGCTACTTCTTGGTCGATACAATTTTGACGCCCAAATGAACTCCATGCCGATATACTTTCCTTAAACTCTTTTGCATAATATGAAAGCTTTTCTAATAATTGCATAAATATAGGAAATATTTGAAATGGTTGCTGAAAAATACGTGTTATTTCTGATTCATTGTTATAGTCCATTAACAGTGGGAAATTTGTTTGGCCAACTATGCCTCTCGAAGCTTCAGAGAAACCATCAATAGAGTATATGTCGCAATATGATTTAGTATAACTCTCAAAAATTTTAATACATTCACGATGGTACTTCATGAAGAACAAATTTTTTGCATCGTCAAAGTCTGCACGATAGTATGATTCAACCGATTTTGTTGCGGCCGCCAAAATAAGGGTTATTCTTTTAAAATCTTTGCAAAGATATTGCATTTCTTTTAGGGCTGGTGCAGAACTTGTATTTAACATATCGACCAAAGACGAATAAGTTAGTTGTTTTTGTAACTGTGACTGGAGATTTTTTTAAAAAATGTAAATATTGTCTTTTAAAAGGTCTTGAGTTATGAACCGTAAAACTGCCTGATACGAGCAAAAGCTGTAAATTGGGTAGCGTGTTTACATTATTTTCAAAATTGTCATTTAGGAATGTAAAATCACATGGGCATGTATGTGTTTCATTTAAATTGCGAAGTGCTCCTGCTGCATTTAGTAGCGTTGTTTTATAATCTCCACAGCAAGCGTCCATAATAGTTCGCTGGTGAGCGGCCAAGTCTATGCTATCGAATTTGATTTCAGTTGGAGAGCTTATAGCATTTATTTCTTGTTTTGTATTAAGTTGTTGTTTTGAATTTACGCCCCAATGATAGAGTCGACCGTCAAGGGTTCGCGCTACAGTATGCTCTCGTCCTGCAGTGATACTGCAAACACCAATACAATCTAGTTTTTCTATGTTATTTACTGTAGATCTTTTAATGTGATCTCCCGTGCCTAGCAACCCATTGTTTGCACCACCAAGTGTATAAACCTGAGTGTGTAACAACGTTTTACCATTGTTTAACATTTGTTGCATAATTTCTGTATACTCGTTTTCGTCGTTATTTTCGAAGAGATTTTTTTGATTTTTAGGCGATAGACCGGAGTCAGTATATAACTTAGCAATAGATACTTCCATTAACATTACAAAAAAGTCGTCCCCAGATACAATATCAATTAAATTTTTCACATCATCTCCAAATAGTTTTATCTTGGTTGGCTGCACCTCGGCCGAAAACACATCGCCACAATTACCAAAAACGTATATTTCATCCCTCTGGGTTATAAATACAACAGCTTGCTTAGAACAACAGACCCGTTGAATTTGTATTCTTTCTTCAGATATTTCAAGTGGATCAAAACTTACTTCTTCCCACTTGTTGTTTTGAAAAGTTATTGCGTTGCATTTCTGCTTCAACACTGCACCAGAAGTTAATACAATGTAAAGTTCCTCTGTTCCAAATGCATAGTCTAAGTCAACAACATCGTTCCTTTGAAAGTCTAAGTATAATAAACTTTTTTTATTATCAAGTACAGCTGAGTAGAAGAAATTGTCGGCTGTTAGGACTAGCAGAAGCTCGTTTTCCATTTTTTCTTTGTTTTGTGAAGCAACGCTTAACACACCGCAAAGCAGGTGATCGCACTAACGGAGCCTCTTTTCTCCATATAAGTTTCAAAGGCACTTTACTTTCTCCATAATATATTAAAAACATTTCTGCATTATTATCCGACATTTTATCACGTACATAAATGATTCATCTGTACTAAATCATGAAAAGTATTGTTATACTATTAAACTGTTTATAAACTGATATTGAGTAATGTACCTATTATAGTTTTGCAACTTATTTGTTGTTTTATAGTTAAGACCACTATCTTAATTGATTATTGATGTTTTTATTATTTAAATTTCTAATAATAACAAGGAACATATGATTGTCCAGATGATAATTTAGTATAGTGTTGTAGGTACATATGTATATCGAGGTAGTGTTGTAAAGTTAAAGTATGCGCAAGTGATGTGAATACAATACTTGTTTTGGAGAGTCAAGTGACTGGCAAATGTATTAACGAATTTGTATAGGTGTTCAAGTGAATATGAACGATTCGCGAAGAATAAAGGTGTAGTGTTCCACCACTATATGTGGTGAAAAATTATTTATTCACTATAGTCATGATCTATGTACAGCAAAGAATCAAATGTTAACACAAACTTAATAACTTTAGTATATGCGTTATGGTGTGTGCGAAAATTCATACAAAATAACAGTTTAATTTATTTATTCATTGTGTTATTTTACAGACAACCTAAAAATGTCGACAGATTTTGGAAACGTTTGATACTAATTAGAAAAATGACAATATAATACACATGATCGATAAAAAATAAATTACCATATTTTTCTATCCGTTTCTGCTTCAGTGTACCAGAGAGACAGTTTCTTAATGGTAGAGTAAGATTTTGATTGTGCTTAGCAAAACACAATATGAATATACATATCTTCAATTTTAATAATTACAATAAAGACGATCGTTTAATATATTCATTTTTTATAGTAACCTTTCTTTGAAGCAATACATCTTTTTAAAATAATAATTATTATTTTACAGACTTAATATTATTATTCACTCCTTGGGAGCAGTATGTCAGTTCTATACATTAATGACGATTCCTTGAAGGCTATCAATACATCATTCCTGGTTGAAAATACACATTTGGATTGCTGCTCAGTGTAGGCTCAAGTGTTGTATAAAAATTTGATTCATCGGAACGCAAAAAAATACCTGGAAAATAAAATAAAAATTGTGTTTAAGGCTGAAGAAGTCTATATTTAACTATTTATAAATGTAATTAAGTTGCCTAGCCACTTGAAACTGAGCAGTCTATTAACGAAACGATTGATATTGTGGGTAGAATGAAAATAAATGCATATCTAATTATCTTGCAAAAAATTATAAAGATGATATTTTATTGCAATTTGACAGCCAAATTTATCACTTTTATTTATTAACTTTGCAGTAAAATCTCAACATAGTGTGTAACTTAGGATCACGTTTTAACTTGAAATAATTAATCGTAAACTTTTCTCTTACTCGCTTTCTCAATTAGTCTAAAAATATTAATCAAAATGAACAACGGCGTTAGCGTCTTTTATGCTTTGTTTTGACCAATTTTCTCTGTCGAATGTGGAATAATGTGTCAGTAAAATAATAAGAAAAAATACTAACATATACATAAGCGTGAAGTGCAACAAACACATATGTACATCTATTGTACATACATTTATGCTTCTTAATGTATTAGTGGTTTAGAAAAACTTGTTTTCAAAGCATGAAGCTGAAGATTTGTCTTAATTATCTTTTTCTATTCTAATTCAATTATGTTTATTAAAAAAAAAAAAAAATTATTCTTTGATTGATAAGTGTAATACTCGCTAGATTTTCGAGCTAATCAACCATATCTTTTAAACTTCCTTTTTTTCGATATTGACCACCCTACATTTGGTCAATATCGAAAAAAGGGAAGTTGAACTAGAACAAGATCACAGATATAATTGATAAGCTCCAAAATTTGGCGCGAGTATTATTAATATCTCAAAATCGACTCCATTTTTCGGCAATGACCCCAATTTGCAATTGAAACTTCAATTCTATACAATTATTTTTACAATTACTTTTGTGTAGCTACTTTAAAATACTCTAATTATATTATTGTGTTTAATAATAAAAGTGAAAAGTATTAACAAACTGCTGCGAGCGTATGAATAGATACATTTTTGTTTAGGGTTTCTTTAGTTAAAACCTTCACTTACTGTAGAGTGAAAGAAAAAGTTTTAACAATTTACAACATAAAGCATTTAAAATTTGTTTCTCTTTTTAACTATACGAGGGTCAATCAAGAACTCCTAAGATGAATAATAAAAAAGAAAGTAAACGGAAGGTAAGACAAATTCATTGTCACCCATGGCAAAGCTTTGGTATATTTAAAACTATATTATATATTTACATAAATAATTATATTTATATTTAAAATTAGAAAAAAACTTATTTAGATTGTGCTAGTAAAAATTAAGGAAATACGCTAAATGGTTTAAAACTCACCTGCACCATTATTGACACTGGCACCATGTTTAAGATTCGCGCTGTTTCCCGCATTTGCTGTCGTGTTATGTATGCCTCCATATTTTAAAGGCTTAAAGTGAAAGAACGATGGTGAATATCCAGAGCCTGCCCGACTCAAAGAACTAAACTGCTCTTCACGATCTTCAATATATAATCCCTCCTTACCCATCGCTGCCAATTGTCGACCTTTAGGCATAAACATTACTAAAAAAACAGTGGCCGAAGTTGCGAGTAATCCAAAGGCTATACAGGCATCTTTGTGGCGTTCAGCTACTATGGTGCTAATAAGAATAGAAAATAAAATATAACAATTAATTAAATCGCAAATATACAACAAAATAAAATATTATTGAAATAATACCCGCAAATTGCCCAGGCAAGCCAAATAGGAATTGTCACCCCAATTGCTAGTCCAATATAAGTGGCCTCGCGGTAGTTTTCCCGAATACCGCGTGATTTGATAGCGAGCACCGATACAAAAACAATCAAAAATGCAATGTAGATCAACGAAAAAAGTAGTTCAGAGAACTTTGTTTTACAAAGTGGAATTAGAACTGTGCTTACAGCGGCAATACGAGTGTAGACTTCAGGACTGTTTGGAGTGGTGTAAGCAGTTGAAAAAAAGAATGTTGTGTAATTGTTCTGCGAAGCAACGGTCGAAGACAAAAAACTGGTGCCAACAACGGGCACGCTTGAAGAATAAATATCAGGTGGCTGAGTAAGGATCCATTGAGTTCCAATCACTATTTGAATTAGCACCGCAAAAAGCAACAATAGACCTTGGTACGGTGCTGGAAGATAGACACCACCATTTAAGCTGATTAAAAATACACACTTCACAAGAAGTGCAGCAAACACCAGTGCATAAGCAACACCAACGCCAAACTGTATTGAGCCGCAACTAAGTAAAGATGGCTGAGCGCACATAACAGCTCCTAAACTAGCACAAGTAAAAAGTCCTAATAGAAGCATTTGTCCTAGAAAGAGGTGTCGACGCGATGGGGACGTCCGCCATGCTTTAAAAAGAACGAATATCTCGAAAGCGAATATTGCACACAGCAACAACACAGAAAGTATTAACACTGGCATGACCCATGGTTCCTTTCGTAATCCTTGAAAAACCATTGGATATGTAGATACTGTAGGTGGCAGAGTTGAAAAAACTGTCATATTTGAGTCTTCTTGCGTTTTCGTTTGAACTAAAATCGAATGAATATTAGAGCTGTCCCGTGAATCAGTTTTTGGACGTATTGGATTTTTTGATTTCATAGTTGGAATAGATACAGTTGGTACTACAAAAAATTCTGTTGACATTTCCAGTCGATCAGCTTTCGAAGCATTTTCATGAGAAGATTCCAAAGCTGAATCTACAATGCTATCCTCACGCCTAATCAATTGCTTTGGCAGTCGAGACTTCGACATCTCGAATACGGTGCTTTCATTATATGTACTTATTAAATATCTCTCCCGATTTCGATCCCATTCGTTAGCGAGTTCATTAACTAAATCACTTTTTGTAGCACGAACTTTTCCTCGTTTAGAGACATTAAAGCTTTTTCTCAAAAAATTATTTATACTTTTCTCCGTTGTCGCTTGTATTGTAAGATTTTTTTGCGTAACGGCAAGACCCGATCACCAAATTTTTTATCAAGAGTGGTGAAGGCCAAACCGGCGACTGGAGTATCAATTGCACAAACCTTGCGTTGAATTTGTAATAAACTCAGAAGAAACACAACTATGATTGAAAGTGTTTTATCCCGTTTAATATTCTTACACAGTAAGTTTTCCATTTCAATCAAAATTGTATTAGCGTTGTAAAAAAAAAAAACTGTCACAATAACTTAAGGAACGGATCATTCCTTATTCACTAAACCTGTAAACGTCCCATTTTAAGACCTAATACAGACTAATTGCCAAAGCTAAGAATGCTTTAACTGAGATACTAATTTCTGATACATAAATTTTTTTTATTTCTTTATTTGCGGTCTGCCTATTATTATGTTGGCGCATAATCTCGTTTTGCGACTTAAGCTGTAAACACGAAACTCAACCGCTCGGTTTAACTAGAGAAATATTACTGAAGTTGGTTGCTCACTTATTTCACTTTAATGGTTGTTGTTTGTTGTTGCATAGTCAACAACCCAGTGTAAAATCGAACATTGTATTGTTTATGTTATGTTGGCACTAAAAAAAATATTAAAAAAATATAACAGAAGTAAAAACTAAAAAAATAATAATGTATATATTTAAATATTCTTTAAAAGACGTTCATACTATTGAACCGATCGTTACGACAGTATATTTTTATTAATCAGGAGACGGTTATTAAGTATATATCATGATCGTGACACCACTAAAAAATAAAAAGTAAGACCAAATTCGAAGTCAGTAAAATGTAAAATACGAGGCAGATATATATATAAATTTGGTAGAATTAAAATTGTGTAAAAAAAAAAATTAAAAATAATTCCATAATTCCTTCATTTATAAAAAGTAGGCGTGTCTACGAATATGTAAATAGTCTATAGTACTTACACATATATGGACTCAACTTTGAGTTCCAGCAAATTTTCACTTCAATTAAAACAGAATTGTTCATAGATTAATTGCTCCAACATTAAAAAAACAGGTCATAAAAATAAGGAGGCATAAAAACACTGATGGAAACAATAATTTTGATGAAAGCTTGCGTGTCGAATGCTAAAAAAGTACCAAATAAGCAAAATAATTTTTTTTTGTTTATACATATATAATAAATTCAATATTTGCGAGCCATTCTTTTGTTATGTCGAACGAAAAACTAAAAACGAACAATGAACGCTTTTATATTTTTATATTTTCAATTAAAAGACTTGTATTTTTTTCAATTTACAATGAGAGGCACAAATTTTTCCTTAATTTTTTATTTATTTTTTTTTTATTTCAATAATTAAAAGCGAAAAGAAAAGTGAAATTATTTAATTACGACTTAAGATTCACTCATGCGTTGTAGTTTTATGTATAGCGAACGTAAGTCGTAAATTGCATTAAGTTCTGTACAATGGTGGTGGTATCTTATGCATTTTTCCAAGTGCATATCTCGTTTCATATGAATAAATACAGCACATATAAAGCTTTCAAAACAATAGAGAAACATATTTTATTACGAGGTCAGTTCGATAAGTTAAAGTTAGTTTTATTTGAAGAAACTTTGCGGTTTTGGGGGTTAGGTTGCATTAAAAAATCATATCTGCTAAAAAAAAAAAACTAAAAAAACAAAATATCGATTTGAACTGCACAAAATTTTTTTATAAAATTAATTTAGGTTTTATTCGAAATTTTTAAAACTTTTACTACAATAAGTTGCAAAAAAATAAAAACACAATTTACTTTGGTATGCATTTAGCAACTATTTAATGATACTACAATTCTACTAGTTAAATGTAGAAAAGTAAAAAAAAAGTCTTAAATGTTTATGGCACATCATTAATCCGCCTTTTAACTTATGCAAAAATATAAAAAATCTTAGCAACTCTAAAAACTTAATTTTATTATATTAATTTTCTGACGGCAGTATGCCGATAAAATCTTTGGATTGTGTTTGGTAAAGTTGACAAAGGTAGTCTCGTGTATATTCTAAAATTGAAAACTAACGGCAAGAATGAAGAGGTTTTTGGTTTATGGCACGCAGCGAATATGCCACTCGTTAAATAAAAAAATACTGGGTCTTCATCTCTATTTCTGTTTGATGTACATTGCGGCAATCTTCTCCAAAATTGTATCGACGGAAAGCAACTGCTCCTGAAATTCCATCAAGCTTTTTACGGGAACAATCCAATTAAGAAACTCTTGGACGTTTAGTCGTAGCCGATCAATAGGTGAGAGCTTCGGATCGTCATATGCAGTACGATTAGCTAGTTTAAGCGAGGCAATAACAACATTGTCAATAAGTCGCTTTTCATAGCCCAATTGACGTAATTTTTCTTCTGTTGAAATTTTTTTAAGAACAACTGCCATGTTGAAACGTAAGTTTGACAAAGCTTGTATATTGTCGTTTTGAACAATTGGCTCTTCGCTGCTGATATTTTTTTTGGTACACAGCTTACTATGAGCTTGTAACTCAATTTTCACTTTAAAGAATTCATTACAAGCTACGCACATATACGGTTTTTGTTGATGATGAATTTTTTTCATGTGTGTCTTCAAATGTGCAAGTTGGGAGAATGCGACTTCTTCCTGGCATATTAGACATCTGAAAGGCTTTTCTCCTGTATGCTTACGAATATGCAGCTTAAGAACACTTGAGTGAGCGAATGTCTGATGGCATATCTAACATATGTATATGAATTTATCTAGCTGTTCCAAATATAGAAAACATTTGAAAAATATTTACTTACCCGACATTGATACGGACGCTCGCCGGTATGCATTCGCATGTGAACATTATATTGAGATTTTTGGTTAAAAAATGTGTTACATACTTCACAGACGTGGACCTTATCCTTCGAATGTTTATTCATATGAGCTGAAAAATCGGCATTATCGATAGTTTTACTGCAAATTTCACATTCGAACATCTTCAGTTTGTAGTGCATTTCGTTTACGTGAGCACGCTTCGCAACTTCGTTGGCAAAAGAACTGTTACAATAGCCACAATGATGCTCAGGACATTGATCATGACGCTCCATATGTACTCGTAAATTTCCGTTTGTAGAGAAGCTAGCTGAGCATTTAGTACAGTTAAATTGTTGTATACTGGTCTTATGATGAGAGACGACATGCTGTTGTAGCTATCAATTTTAAATTATTGTAAGAATATTGTACGATTATTATATTACTATAATTATTATTATACTTTTACCTGGCCTCCTCTGGCGAAACGTTTATCGCACAGCGCGCAAGCGTATGGTTTTTCTCCAGAATGAAGACGCATATGAAGACGAAGGCGTTCTTTTAAAGCAAACGATTTTGGACATAAATTGCAGCAAAATTCTTTCCGATTTTCATGAGCAGTCGTAATATGGTTCTTAAGATTAACTGCTTGGCGATAGCCTTTTCCACACTTTTTACACACGTGCGGACGTTCATCGGAATGGATTAGCATATGTCTTTTAAGATCAGTTTTCCCTCCAAATTCCTTTTTACAGATTGCACAAACGTGTGCCTTTCGAATTCGGCCAGATGATTGATCTTTATTTGTATTGATCCGAACATTTTTTGATAAATTTTTATAGTCATCGTTTTTCTCAGTACTGTGATCAATGCTTTCATAGCTCGTAGCTCTTGTCTTGTTTCTTTGTTCATTCCCAACATCCTTTTTACTTCGTTTTTTTTTAATTACTGCTGGAGGTGAGGAAAGCGATATTCCACTATCGGTAAGGACCGAAGCAATATCTTCTTTAGAGATAGAGCGTCGGCTACGTACCATGATCAATAATTAATAAGATTTTTGCCTCATATGTTTTATAAACCTCCACCACTTTGGTTTTTGTTTTCCCAATATGGTTATTTTATATTTTACTGCATAGTACTGATTTTGTTTGCTAAATATTTACAATCAATATGTTAATTTATAGAAAGAAGTTAGATTCGTAGTCAAGCCGACACCAAAAGCGCTAGTCAAATTTTCATTTAAAAAAATATTTAGTTTTATGCTTTTGTACTTTTAGTAATTACAAGCTGAAAAAAAAGAGCAAAGCATGATAACAGTACAAAATAGTACCTTCGGCGGAACCGAAGTTTTACTACTCTTTGCTCACAATTGGATATGAGTATTTCTTTAGCAAATATTTTTGTCATTTGTGACAACTAAATAAAAAAAAAAAAAAAAAAACCCTACGGCATATTGTACATACACATACATACATTAATATACATACATACGAGTATGTAGTTAATATGATCTCCAATGTTTTAATAAGTTGTGTGTTTCATAACAAACGTAATATAACTATTCTTCATATTATGCATCAAATACAAATATTCTTTCTTTTAGTAAATAAATATGTACATACATAAGTACACATTTAATAAATAATGCTACTTTTGCAGCTGCGTCAACAAATAAACTGAACATAAAAAATAATATACAATTTTTCCTCAAAAGAGTTGTGACTAGATATTAAGTTTAGACGTTTTAAAACGTGTAATATTAGTTACACCATGTAAAAAAAGTAAAATGTCTAAATGCGTTACAAACTGTCTATGTATGCACGTTCCACTATTTAAGTATCGAGTAAAAGATATGATAAGACGGGTGCGATGTGATATGATAACATCATTTGATATTTGAAAATTTTAATTTAATTTGCTAATTTTTGGTTGAACACCGAAGCTATTATACCTGTCACACGAAATTTGAAACAGCATAAATATTACAATATATATTATGTTACTAAAAATAGATGGGTATTTATGATATAGTGGTTGGATCTGAAACAAATGTGAACTATTTGACAAAGTATTTGAAGCCAAGAAAAGTTTACGTTTCATGTATGTATATATGTACATATGTGTATGAAGTTGAAGTTATTTTACAAACCAAATCGGCCTGCTTCAGCGAAAACCTTTCACAATAATCATGTATACGTATAGTTTTTTTACTTCAATAATGAAAAAAATTTTATTGAAAAATCTAAGCACATCAGAACATCAAATATGTTTTAAATTTAAATTTTAAAATACACCACAAAAGCGATCAAAATTTTTTTAGATGCATTTATGTCCAAGCAACAACCCCCACCCATCCTTTCACTACGCAATATACATATGTATATACAGTACATTCGAATCAGACGATATGCTAAACTACAAATTAAATTAATAAACAAATCAAATTAATTATTGGAATCCAGCACCAAACTATGTTAAATAAAATGCACCACATGCAAAGTATGCAAAACAAATTTCGTTGCATACATACGTATGTACATACGTACATATATTATAATGTACATATGTATAAGAGTATTTCATAGATATGCCTTACCTGACTTCTGCTTTATTTTTTGAGCAACTTCAAATGTAGAGTTTACATGCCGCTAAATACATAAACGCGTTATTTTTCATGGACAAAAAACAATTAATGACTCGCTTACCACAATGTACAAGTCGCAATGCAACGGGCGTTCTATGTATTTATTCCAAAGTAGCAAAAAATCAAAATTAAATATTTTTAGCCAATTAAAATTCTTACGAAGAGATTTATTTATTGATATTGTATTATTTATATTATTGTGGTGCGATATGTTTTTCTATACATTGTTAATGAAAACAACAACTGTGAATGTTCTTCACATATCCACTAAATTTTACCAAAAAGTTCGGTCTAAATTTAACCAAAAAAAAAAAAAATGCATAAAAATCCCTCTTTTTTATATAAACACACGTTTACGATCTTAATAAAATATATTAACTAAATATACATACTTTCATACATATTAATTTACAACTATTGGTAATTAAAACTATCTCAAAATGCAAGTTTCTTCATAAGCAAGTACATATTTTGATCCACTTCGAAGCCGTGTAAATTATTTGCGTCGCCCTGGAGCCGCATTAAAAGTCCGCCAAATGACACATAAGCCGACAGTCGCGAAGCCTCGTTGTGTGCTTCATCGCCTTCAATACGATATACTTTTCCGAACATAACATATTCAAAGCTGTCGGCGCGATTGCCTTCTTGTTCCAAAGGATTGTACTCTCCACTGTCTGGGCAACCGTCGTCGCGAAGAGTTGTAGCAAGGACTAGTCTAAACTTGTCGCCTAGTTCCATTGGATACAACCATGAGTTGATATCTAAAATAAGATCCATTTTAAACGATTCAGACTCGCAGTGCAGGCGCGAGACGCGATCAAATTTTTTCCCTTCTGGATCCATGTCTTTAACATTGAAAATATCTTCGAAGAGAATGCCGGCCATGCTTGCTGCAATACAAGAAATAATGAAAACAGATGACACCTGCTTTGATGTTAATTTAAGCACTACTCACTTGATTTCTAGTTATATATTTCTCGAACTCGCTTACCAAATTTAATCCGAATCCGCGCACAATGCCTACCTAACACATTTTAGTATTTATGTGCTCAACACCAGTTAAAACTTGGGAAGCACTGTTTTTCTGGTCATTTTATATACTTTTACGTAGTGTGTACGTGCATACATTTATATGCATGTATTGTAGAATATCATACAATGCATATGCGACATCAGATACCCTGTAAGATCTGTTCGTTGAACTCTTTTATTTAGGAGCATTAGTTGGTGGTGTACTTAAAACCTCTTCATCAATATGCAATTTAGAAACTACTAAAGGATGATAAGTGAAATTTGATATTTTATGAATTTTCAAAATTGTTTGGAGACTCATGGTAACAAAATGTTTTCGAATTACTGGTATTTAAGTAAGTATTTGCGGTAAGATAAAGAGTAATAAAGTTCATGTTGTACTAAATTTATTAATACTTTTAACTCATTTATATATGTATGTATATGCAGGTGTGTACTTATTCGTATACAACTTTTCTTCCGTAAATTTGGACATCTTTATTTTTTGGGAGAAATAAATAAATTATAAATTCAAAAAATTAATACACATTTAGCCGAAAAACGAGCCGCGCGTTTCGACTGCACCGACAATAGGCCGTGAGCTGTTTTTTTGTGACTCAATTGCTTGGTAGTTTATAAACCAAAAAGGTTGTTTGTCTTCTGGCAGACGACTCAACTGATTAAACAGTCCAGGGTCCTGCGCAGATACTACTGGTGTGTCTTCTCCGAAGCGATTGTTCACATTGTTTAGTTGAGGTTCAGATGACGCCACTAGTGGCACATACTGTTTTTCAGGATGCACTAGTTCAACACCTACAGGTGGTCGCTGCATAGCTCCGAACGCAATTGTTACTGATTCTGGCTGAGATTCACCGAATCTGTTTGCAATGAACGCGTCAACAGAATTATTGTTAGCTTGTGAAATATGATATTTGTCCTTTTGGTTAAGGCCACCCATGGGACGACTGCCGGCAAATGAAGGCCGTTGAGCGTCTGCCGATTGAAGGAAAATACACGCAGTTATAAAAAATACGTTACGGATGACAGAATTCATCATAAATGATATAATTAAATATTTTTGTTTTTCACTTGTTAGAAATGCTTTTGTTGTTGCCTTGCTACAGCTGGAATGGTGACTAAAAACGCAAGACAAATACTATTTACTTATAATGCTTCGCTGTCAATGCTCTTTGTTTTAAAAATGTTGCTCTCTTGTGTTTGCATGGAGTACTATCTGGCTATTTCAATCCGGTTTATGCGCTATCAACTTAATTCATAAATAAACTTTTCTGATTTAAAAAATAAAGATATCTGATAGGATTCAACATGAATTAGAAATATAAAAATATGAATTACACTCGTGCAACAGAATGACTATTTACTTATCTATCTGTTTGTAACAATGCGATCTGGTACCAAACTGATGCATGCTTTATTTATTGCAAACTTTGTCATGTTATAATATTTTTTAATTTATGTATGCGTAGGTACTGTAATGCAATTTAAAATAAAGACAGTTTCGTTGATAGTACTTTACAAAAAGGATAGGATCGGCAACATTCTAATCTAAACCAAAATGTTGTGTTTGCGTTCTTATAAAAGCCATATTTATGTAAAGAGCATCGCAGATTCGGTACTTTTTAGTCGAATATGCCGTCTGCTCTTGTTATCTAAAAAATTTGTATATTTTTTTTGCGAGAAATTGTGTATGTACTTTGTTTGTGGTTTGGGAAAGTCCCATTGTCTTGTTGTGTCATTGTTTTTTTTTTATTTTTATTTTTTCAAAATTTCTCAGACATTTCCAAACGTGAACGCCCTGAAACCGGTATAAGATGATTCAAATGTTGTTAACGCAGTGTCTCATTCAGACCCAAACTGCAGTTGTTGTCGCAGATTGTTAAACGATTAATTTACAGTATTTTTGCAGATTAACTAATGAAATATATTAAATTAACTCCATAACAAAACCTTTATCAGTGTAGAAATGTAAATAATAAAGTAAACGTAGACATTTATTTACAAAGTTATTCTACCTTATTACGAGGTGTGACTCAAAAGTATTTGACTTGCATTTGAAATTTCTCGCAACAATATTCGTTCCAACGTAACCATTGAATCCTTATGAACTCACCATCTGCAGTAGGTACCAAATAATTCTTAGTTTATTCCCTTTTTGTGTTCGCTGGATTTTGTGCAAATTTGATCTCAAAATTGATCACTGCAGAGCAAGAAAAGCTAAGTATCATGTGGAAAATGTCGCTAATGATGATATTGTGATTCAAAATATTATTACCGTTTATGAAAAGTTAGTCTGTGTATATTATTTTAAAACAAAAAGTACCAAAAACGCAGGGTCAAGTCGAGGACCTCTAATTATACGATAAGGATGGCTACTTTCAAAAACAGTTATCTATGTGTAAAAAGTCAATATTATTACTAGCTCTAATAAGTTTAAACAATATAAATATTAAACGGCTCTAGTCACAAGGCTATCTGTTAGAAGATACAATATTTTCAATGTTATTTAAATTCTTGCCATCCCTATGGTTGTGTAGAGACAACTGCATTGCTTTTAGTGCGCACATTGTAAGTCTAAGAGTTCAAATTCCCAGGTTTCAAGGCACTCCAAAGGCTTCAATGAAATGACGCCACTGAGTAACTATACCGCTGCTAGAGAAAATAGAAGATACTACCCTGTTTAGATGAATGATCAAAAATTATCTTGAATTTCGCTGGTTGATGTCTTTATTTAGATATGTATTCATATTTACTTATGTATGTATGTATGTATATGCTACAAATGTTACAGATGCATGCGCATATATTTATGTACGCTGTGTAATCTTCAATGATGTTTTAGGCTTTATGTTTGACTGAATATGATTTCAATTTAGCCGCACGTAAACCATTAGCCTGGTGAGTGCGATAAGTGGCTAATCGACGAGCAGCTATTAAACGCGCTTTCTGGTCAACAGTTTCGTTTTCATTATCATCTACAGAAAAATTGGGATCTTCTGGTGGTCCGTATATTTCAGAAGGTACGTTGTTAGGAGAAGGCACTGGTGGGCCATAAATTTCGTCAGGTGTTAATTCCGTTTCCTCAAATGGTTTCTGAGGCTTTAGTTCATCGGCGGAGGGGTATGGCGTGACCTCTAAATCGATTTCCTGTCGTGCAAATGTACGTGTTCTCTGGCGATCTTGACGAGTCCGTTGTGCATTGGCAAAAATAGTACAAGCGAATAGCAAGACACCAATTAACATCACTTTCTTGAACTTGGCCATTTTGTACGCGTCACTTGATAAATTTTCCTGTCGTCTGTATGTTCAATAATGGGATGCCTATGGAAGACTGTGATTTGTATGTCAGACTAGCATAAGCTTTTATACTTACTATAGACTGGGTAGAATTGACAATTGCTATTTAGTGTGCAGTATGTATGCTGGAGAGCATCCTTTTTAGGCATAACGTGCCACACGCAGTCATAGAAGATTTCAATGACGTTTACTATAATCGTTTAATGGTATTTATGTTTGATTTGCATATGGAAATAAACGTGATTAAAATCCATAAAATAATAAAGTGATTAAAGTTTAGAGCTTTTAATTTATGATTTCGCAATAAATATCGCCAAAATCAAAGAGAAGCATTGCCTTGAAAGGTTCAATTGGATGTTAAATGAATACAATAGTTGTTTCTTACAAACAGAATTCGTATAGCGAAATTTCGATGCGTAGCTACCGAGCTGCTAGTGCAGCTCAAACTCCGCGGTATAAATACGATATTGTATAATGACTTAAAATTTACAAAATTTGTTTTACATGAAGAAATTTGAAATCTACAATATTATAATTGGTGGAGGTTTTGTTGAACTTAAGAAAATAATTATGTTACTACAAACTACGGAATTAAATATTATGTGAAACTGGTGCTTTTTGTCATATTCAACGTTCATTCGGATAGAACCTTTTGAGTTGCCTTCTCATTGTGTGGACTACCTCTAAAGATATGGGTATTAATAAGTATTAATTATAAAGATATATTTATTTTGAGTTATTGCACATCTTTAAAAATTGTTGGTAATATATTTTTGTGTATAGGTGTATAGGTAAACAAAAAAAAAAAAAAAAACACATACACATACACACATACACATTAAAAAAATTCAATTTAAATCGGAAATCGTTATTTATTGATATGGATTTTAATTTTACTTGCTATGCACGTAAAGATTCAATTAGAATTTCATGCACATTTTTCCGTTTAGGGGTTTTGGGATGTGCATCAACTGCGGTATAAAATTATTGAATGATTTAATTTAATGTAACAACCGTCACATTGTGTGTTCTACATACATACATTGGTATTCACTCAACTTTTGTTTATGAGGTTTTCTATAAAACTGCTGGTTTTTTGTTAAATTGTGTTCAGTTGCCAAAGGTGTCTTTCACAAAATTACAATGCTTTTTATATTTGACTCACGATTAGTTTGTTGTCTTATATTAATGGCGGTAAACATTCTTTGTGGTATAGAACAGATACGTATTAACCGATTTATTACTAAAGTAAATACCAAAGAAGTTTCTCAGCTGCAAGATCAAATGAGTGAAATTAAAAATGAGCAGTATACTTCAGCTGACTTCAAATCAAAAAATAATTTCCCAATGGCGGAAACAAAATTGGAAGATGATCAAGAATATCAAACAACTACATCTTCGTATGATATTACAACATTAAGTGACGGTATTCAAAAGCACACTTTGGTTAATTATCAAACGGAGAGCAATTTTATTGCAATTGGGGACCATTCACAAAAACCTCCCTATCCACCATCTGGTTTCCGCCCTATCCGAAAGTTTATACTACCGACTGAACAAGAATCTAAAGGAAAAAATGCTTCAATAGAAAATGTTGGTCTAAATTCAAAACATCCTGTTTGCGGAGTTAGTACGAACCCATTGCGTCCAGCACCTAGTAAGGGAACCATTGATGACCCCGACGCGGAACGAGTATTTATTACTTTACCAATGACACCTGCTTTATAATTTGCTTATGGAAAATTGGAAATAATGTGAAATGCAATATACTCGTACATGCAAATAAGTGTAACAAATAAACATACACATAAGTGTAAACAATAAAACTGTTACACCTTGTTTTTATTAAAGCCTTATTTATATATTTATTCAGTTTGGAACTGATTAAAAAATTATGGGAAAACCATACCTAAATTGTATAGACGATTCATTTTTTACATTATAAAAAATATATATCCTATATACCCTTATTAAATCCTTAGATTTAATTCCAACGTTATCCGCTGAAAGGTTGCAGGATCGAATTGGGGTTGAATTAACGGGTTTCTGCTTTCCGGGGATGCGTTTATAAAGAATAGACGTGTTTATCTTGAACGTCTTTTAAAATTCGCAGTGCAAAACCATGCGTCACGCTTATATTTAAGAGAGAAGTTTGTACAAACTGTAGAAAACACTTGTACTATGCACTATGCACTTTGTATTCATCATGTATATATTGGTGGTGTTTTTATTATAAATAAATTTTATCATATTTTGTAGCCCCGAACAATTCAATCATTTTAAAAATGAGACAACTCTAGATATTACGCATTATTGACACTTTCTGTTTTCAGTCTGTAGGTCATTTTTCATGCTACTTGGTGGATGTATGTATATTTTACTAACCATATACATATTTCAAAATGTCTGTCACGTAGTTGTGACTTTGTTTTTGATCATATTTTTAAAGCCAAAAAATATATTGTTTCTTTTTGTTTTTCATTTTTTTATTATTAGTTTCCTTTCTTGTCGTTAAAGATTTCAAAACTGTTTAGACTAGATTTATGTTATAAAACTATAATATATTTTTGTGTATATATGTTATATTAAATTATTGCGTTTGAATTCGTGCAACTTACATGTAGTATAATGTATACATTTAAGAATTTAGTATGTCATTATATCGAGTGTTTATGGTATTATGTATAAGAAAGTCGAAAAGGTTTTTTTATATACTTTCATCAAAAGTTTTTGATATAGATTTTATAAGGCTTTCTCTGTCTACCTTTTTTTTTTTTTTTTATTTTATAGGTAGTCTCCTTACAAATTCGGTTCTAACAAATATTGATAATTTTTTTTTTATTTAACCTCTATGTGTTAAAGTCAGTTTTTTCTTAAAAGCAAAGCTCATTCAAATCGTAAACATTTTGTATTAATCCTTCCACATTATTTAACATTGGTGTAGGTCATATAATTGTTTATATACAAATCTATCAATATGAAAAATTTTGTTTATCGCTTTTATGACAAATTTTTTCGCCCCCGCCCATTTTCCGAAAGCGATATATGTATTTCCTACACCACACCTGTTTTGAGATGAACAAACTAAAAACAAAAGAAGAGTCATACAAATCGGTCGGTAGGTTCTCTCCCAAGACAAACAATAGTTGATAATTGATTTTTATACAATAATAACTGATTTTCATACATATGTATGTATATACGTATATACATACATATGTATGTACAATAGATACAAAAATTCAGCATTAAAGGATCTGAAATATGATCCGAAGAATCTGGATTAGTTCCGGTCATGTACAATGTGTACAAATTCCACTCCTTCAAGTTATTTGTTTATATCTCAGGGAAAATCATAAGTATATTTGATTTTATGTGAATTATCTGTCCCATTCAAAATTTATTTTTAACTTGTCTATGCACATTTTTGAGTTGGTCACCATATTAAGTACCACTGTCATAAATTAGTGGGACCAGTTTTGATTTTCTTAGAAAATTAGTATATGTGTAGACGGAGATTGGTGTGCATTTTACGCCAAGAGTATCCATAAAATATGTAAATTTTGCGTTAAAAAAATTTTATAGAATAAATAAAACAAAATGTAAGGAAAGTATTCTACGCTTTAAGAACATGGAATAAGTTACCCTACTTAAATACATTTGTTAGCTGACGAGCTGAGTTATGTAACATAATAATGAAAAGCAGAAATAAAATTGCTGACAATGCTGTTTTAGTCAATCGAAGCTGCATTACAATTGAAGTTTGAAAAAGACATTGCTTATAACGAGAGGACCAAAAATGGATTCAACTTTAAGTTGACAACAAATATTTTAAAAATACCGCCCGCGACTGTATATCAGAGCTACTACCACGTTACCTAAAGGCTGATTTGATGTTCGAAGAAAAATATAAATTTTGGACGATCCCCACCAAGTAATTTTTATAAATGAAAAAAAATTTAATTTGTTTGATTGCTATAAATATTGATACATTTTGAGCAATATGCTTAATTTCGATATACATCAAAGGGGAAATATATTTTTTGATATTGTAAAGAGAAGTTATAATGTTAACCGAATCCTCCTTAAAGACAAATTTTGATATTTTGAAAAATTACCGTTCTGAAGTGTACAGCGGTAAGTAAGAATCTTTCCAGCCAAAGTTTACAAGAATAACAGCTTAAAGAAGATTTTCTTGCAGATCGGGAGAAAATATGTCATTCCACGGTTTTAAAATTGGTAAAAATCATGTCTGTAATGTGTAGTGTAATCGATAAGTTTAAAACATATAGAAAAGAAAAATCAAAATACACTTTTTTTCTTGTGTCGGGTAACAAAGCTTCGAAATCACCGAAGTAAAGATTTTTTTTTTTGTTTTTATCTTAAAATACTTCTTACATTATTATTATTTTTTTGTTTAATGTGAAACTACAAAAAATGATATTAGATTAATATCGAAATACTAAAAATTATGTTAAAGTGATTTAAGTAATAGAGTGTACTTTGGCAGAAAGACAGTTGTGAATCACAAACACGACTGGTTTGGGGCAGCATTCCATATCAAGTTCCTGGGGAGAAAAAAATTAATAATCTTCTTAAATTTTAACTTGAAATTATATACAATTTCTCCATCCTCTCCAAAATCCAAATACAACATTCGTACATTGTCGTCCGCAGACCCTTTTAATTTGTCGAACGGAAACTGCCAAACTTGTGTTTTTGCCTGAACAGAACCTGTTGGAAATCCGCAATCGTAAAGAAAAAAACCGCGATTAAGATGCACAACCATCTGACAACTTCGTCCCTGGTATATGCAGCGGAATAAAAACTCTCGTTGATAATTTACGGCGTTATGTGAACCTTGTACAAGTGTCCGTGCCCAAGCCGCCATGTCCCTGTGCGTCTCAGAACGAAGCCAAAAGACTAAAACTCCCCGCGTGGTACCACAGCGCACGCAAAACACAGTGGTTTGTTGGCTCTAAAAAAATCAATGACGTATAAAATCATCACAATAAATCGTTAAATAAAAAAAAAGTAAAACTTACGCTTAACGAACTGTTGCTTACTGCTCCTGCTAATCTTGTTGTTGCTAATGCAAAACTTTCTATAGGCCGTCCCCAAGCCTCTACTGACCATGGGGCGCTCTCGTATATTCTAAAAATGGGTGTTTGGTTATAAAAAAATAAATTTACTTTCATATCCAAATCAATACCTAAATTCCTGTTCAGTTACAGCAACAAAGACTGGTTGCCACTTGTCATTTTCATCTGAACTTTCTGAACTAGATCGACCGCTTGGCTAAACAACAAAAAAATTTAAAAAAAAATTTAGTTGCCATGACCAAGTATATTATATCATGCGCCAAATGTATACATTATTAAAATAATCAAGTGCCAGACCCCTTAATATTTTAAACTTTTTTTCGTTTGAAAAATCAGTGATGTGATAAGGAAAGTTATATCGGTTTCGAATAATTTAGGAGAAAAATATACAAATTTTGAAAAATTAAAATAAAAACAAAAACTAAACTGAATTTAAATTAAGGGGTTACACCAATGTAGTATTTAAAACAAGAAAGAACGCTGAAGTCGAGTATGCTCGACTGCAAGATACCCTGTACCCAATCTATATGTACCTTAAGTTAGGTTCTATTTTACAACCATACATCATTGAATTGGATTTTCATAGAAAAACTTTTAAAAATCGGGTATATCTTTGATTGGGTTTATACCTAAAATTTTGTTGGGCCTACCCATATTGGTCTATTTCATTGGGACTATCATAGACATAATTTATACTAAATTAAAATTTTCAAGAATAAAAAACAATGACGTTTTTTTTGTAAAAACCCAAAATTTTGGGGTAAATTTGTATGGGGCTATACCTAAAATTTGGTTGGTCCTACCCATATTATGATATTTTATTGGGACTATCATAGACATAATTTATACTAAATTTAAATTTTCTAGAAAAAAAAGCAATGTTGTTTTTATGTAAAAACCCAATATTTTGGGGTAAATTTGTATGGGGGCTATACCTAAAATTATGTTGGTCCTACCCATATTTAGATATTTTATTGGGACTATCATAGACATAATTTATATTAAATTCAAATTTTCTAGAATAAAAAACAATGACGTTTTTATGTAAAAACCCAAAATTTTGGGGTAAATTTGTATGGGGGCTATACCTAAAATTTTGTTGGTCCTATCCATTTTGGGATATTTTATTGGGACTATCATAGACATAATTTTTACTAAATTTGAACTTCCTAGAATAAAAAACAAAGACGTTTTTATGCAAAAACCCAAAATTTTAGAGTACATTTGTATGGGGGGTACCCCTTAAAATGGGTCTAGAGAAAAACCGTTTGTAAGTGCACACTTGACGGCCTAGGAGAGTCTTAGTTTCGATTTTTTGCTCTACCTCTTATAGTCTCCGAAATAATCGTTTTCATACGGCAGACAGCATGACAGACGGACGGACAGACAGACGGACAGACAGACAAAGCTTGTTCGACTCCCCTTCCAATGCTGATCAAGAATATATATACTTTATAGGGTCTATCTTGCCTCCTTCTGTCTGTTACATACATTCGCACAAACTTAATATACCCTTTTACCCTTTGGGTACAGGGTATAAAAATCGATTTTTTGTTTTGCTTTAAAAGTTCTTTGAACCATCTAGAATGGGTAAAAAAACTTTTATAAAAGAAAACCTTGAAAAAAATTTCAAAATATCCATTTGAATTTTATACAACTAATTAGCTTATTGTTGTCTAGTTCTTACCGTACGGAATTTCTGGGAAATTAGTTCGGCAATTTTTAATTCACGAAAAAGGTAGTTTTTTTGGACAAAATCGAAAATGTTTAAATCGTCAATTTTACATAAATCAATATTATTAAAATTCCGTACGATAAGCACTGGAATTTTTTATTTTTGCTTTAGGTTTAAAACTGCACCAGTTCTGCTGCGTGCCGTGGAGGACCTCATGTCGAACATTGCTCAGGTTGACAACTGTGGGGTTCGCCCTTTTTTTTTTTTTTTTTTTCAAAAAACATTATTTTTTTCTTTATTATATGCTTAGTAAAAAATCCAAATTTCGTTTATTTATTCCTACTATATTCTTTCTATAAAAAAAACTCGAAAAAAACGGTCGAAAATTTCTGTCTACAGTGATGTAACCCCTTAAAGAAGGATTATGTGCTGATCTAAACAGGATGTTGTGAATACGTTTAATATTTTTTAAACTAACACAAGTTTCTAATTCTATTATACTAATACTATTTTTGAAGGTAGTAAAAGTTTTAACTCGAATATACTAATACGTTGAGGACAGACTAGTTTGTTTAAGGAGTTGTATTTTAAATTTATAAAATAAAAAAAATTACTACTGACTTCTCCGGCACCGCCGCTATTATTGGTCGCACTCCCACCGCTATTAGCACCACATCCACTGCTTAAACGACGACTTAACCAGCCAATATGTTTGAGTTCTCCAATTACGTTAATCAAAGCACGATTAGCCTCGACCAGCGCGCGCTGAATTGAATGTGCCATGGCTGAATGAAGAGCGTTAAACCAAATAAGCGCTTCAGAAGAATCTGCTGCACGCAAGATGCACGAGTGAATACTATCAGGAGAATGCAGTTCAAGACAACGATTTTCTAAAAACAAGCAATAAGGAAACATTAATGTTTGGGCGTTGCTTTCGAATACTCGATTCCTTTTAATATTTGCACAATTGGCAATCGATCTTTTAACACTTATGCGAATGCAACTGCGTTTACGACTTAAAATACAATTATGAGCAAGGAACAAGAAGTAAGACTATATACATATACCAAAAGAAATGTAATTGAAATCCTGACTTACCCGGATCAATGTATTTTAAATTTCGCGCTAGATGAGTTAACTGTAGGGGAATGTACCGTGTATCGGTACGCGGTGTTGTTTTTGGAGCTGGTGGCGACGTTGGAATTCCCGGACCTAACGGACAGAGAAAGGCTCGTTGGAGTTCCCAGCCTACTTCTGATATAATGCTTGCCTTGCGAAAGTATGGAGTAACTTCTCGTAAAAATTTAACTGAAATTTAAAGAAATTGAATTGTAGTGTGTATCAGTCAGCTTTAAATCCACTCTAAAAAGAGTCAAATAAGTTTTTGTTGTTGATGTTTTTTTTATTATTTATAATTTAAATAACTTAATTTTTGAGAAGTTGTAGTTTTACATTTCTTAAAACCATTAGGTGAACAAAAATAAAGTTTTTAAGTTTTTCAAAAAACGGGTCAACATGATGTCAATATTAATATAGCGTTTACGCTTGTCTATAGAGCAGAAAATGTTTTGACAATTGGATATTTAACGTGTTGTACAATATAAATTAATTTATTTATTTTGTACTTGAAACTTATAAAAATATACATTCGTTTCTGAATATAAAACATAAAATAAAACATAAGTGGTGCGACTATTGTATACACTGCACGAAGTGCTGCTTCTATTGAGTTGAAATAAATGACTGCTGAATTCAAAATCGGTTGGACTTGATGGACTACGCCATCTAGAGATGAAGCATTAATTGCTTGCAAAAGATATCGGGAAAACATGCTCGACTTAATTCATTGACTTAATAAAACCATAAGTGGTTTTGACATCCTTTTCCCGAATTTCACATAATGATATTTGAAAAAGCCTTAAATATTTTATATTTTTTATATGTGGAGGGTATAAGAAGTTGTTTAGAGGTCAATATAGAATTACGTGCTCGTCATATGAATTTCTATATTATTGTTTTTTTGTTTTATATCAAGTGAGCGGGACTTGCATATCAAGAAGAGTAAAATCATATTGGCCTTGCGACCATTATTGAAAAATTGCATTGTGAACAAAATCGCAAAAAAGTAAGCGACTTATAATTACCAACAATGGAAAATGTATAAAAGTGATACTCTGCCCTATTTTAGACAACATTTAAAAAAAATCGCTTGTTGAAAATTTGTGATAACAAAACAAAAAAATTAAAAAATGATACAAGTTAAAGGTATATGTACAAATTTGTTGCTTGTAGTACTCGTTGTAGCAGTTATTAAAGCGAAGCCGTTTCACCGCCGTCTAAGTGACCACAGATCCATAACCCAAGAAGAAACAACTACGCTAGAAGCTTATATAGCTAAAACGCCTTATCCAGCGGCTGGTTTTCGTCCAATTATACCATTTGATTTACCTAACAAGCCTAGCTCTATGCTATACCCTGAGCCAACAACTATTTCCTCCTTGGCATCAGGTGAAGAATTTGGATTTGAAATAGTTACTAGTAGTGAAGAAAAACAAACATCGGAACATGTATCGGAGCAAACACTGGCAGATTCTTACGGACCACCAAACATTCCTAGTGACTTCGCAAATAATGTTAAGGCAGTAGAGGATACAGTCGTTGCCGCCCTTACTCCAACTGAAGAATTTCAGATTCCAACAAAAAACACAGCTGATTTTGAAACTAAAGTTAATAATGCTGAAGAAGATGACCAGCAAGTAGCTGATTTTCCTACTTATTTCGAAGCATCGGCGAATGTCGACGATGACTTCAATTCGATGGGCGATCTAAACGTTACGGAGCCAAAGAAAATATATGGTCCACCTATTCAAGACGGCAAAGATAAGAATTTTAAAGAAATGATACCTGCTAGAAAGTATGGAACATCAAAAGTGGAAGGCAATACGTTATATGAATAGTAAAATATTTGTGTTCGAATAAAAATATGCATAAACTGACTTGAAAATTTATTAAATCGTTTTATTCTTGTTCTTCAATTCGTTTAGTGTTCTAGAACTTTACCTGAATCATTTCGTTTCATAAAGGGAATAACTGTTTTCATTGTTCGATATTTACCTTCTAAATCGACTACTCTTCCAGCACGTTTCAAAGCTCGAACCGCTTCGTCGTGACTAGCTTCCCGCAACTCTTCCCCATTTACAGTAAGAATTGCGTCACCAACGTATAGACCCTTTGCCTGATCCGCTGCCATACCGCGAAATATTTTTGAAATAAGAATAGGCATCCGATTCTCGCGACCACCTTTAATGGATATTCCTAGACCGTTATTGTCCGACTTAATAATACGTACATGTCGTTTTTGGTTTGCTATGTGATCGGGAACGTCGCACATATCCATAGCGCTATCTGCATTATTATTATTTAATGCATGATCTCCGCAGTTGTCAATTGAGTCAAGCTCAGCGTCAGTAGCCACCGATATTCCCTGCATTGAAGCTGATGTTGCCAAAGTGCCATTTTGGCCACTGTGATTGCTTCTAAAAAAAACTGTCATGTTAATCCTGGGATAATGATAGATGTTAAATTTTGATACTTATCAGCATTTTACTTACCCAAGTGTACCATTAAGTATAGTCGAATGATCACCTGGGACAGAAGAATCGCAGGATTCGTCCAAACTGATAGCAAGAAAATCGGTTTCCAGTGTCACTAAAACTCGGTACCACAAACCGCGAACGCGGGTCTCTAAATTTCCACAGCGCATACCAGAGGGAGAAGAATGCTGTGGTATAGGCTGTTGAACACTTGGCGGTGTATGTCCCAGATTTGAAGATTCTACCATTTTATGATTTCTTTATGTTCCTTTCTTTTTAAATAATTTTAGAACATAAGTTCTTGATATGTAAGGTTCTGTTTAACAACATTCATCCAAAATAGTAATATTGTCTTCTTTAACGTCAAAATTATTTAAAATCGTAAAACTATTAAACATTTTTAAGACCGAGTCAAAAGTTTTATATCTGTACGAAATTTTTGAAAAAAGTTTATTTAAAAATTAAATTCTTATAGATGTAAATCTATAAAATTGTTAAAAAGAAAAAGATACAATCTGCGTTCCAGACAACATGCATACACCATTTTCCATTGCGCAAACCCGTTTAAAATATATACTGAATGAATATAATTAAAATTTATTTGTTTAGACCAGCATTTAAGAAAGTGCATATTTAATCGTTTTAGAAAGTATTGTCGGATTCTACGAAGGCGGGATCCCAGGCCCCACAGCTGACGCCCAGAGTGCGAGAAAATAAATTATGATTATGATATTATTATATACAATTTCACATTATGTTGAATATAAATTGCTATACAAAAACTTTAATGAAATTATTTGAAAGGACATCCACATATAGCTGGTCAAATTAAATGATGCAAATAAGAATTTTTCGTTTATAAAAATGTTTATAAACTTAAATACAATTTTGTTAGAAACAATTATTGTTGGGCTCAAAACCTTCTAGTAGTCCTGCCATTTGATTGCAAAAACTTCTTTTAGTAAGTTTTAAAATCGGTTTAAAAAAATTGTAAAAATTATTATATAGTAGCAATTATTACTAAAAGTTCTGAACTATTTGAATGAAAAGCTCTCACTTAAAAAATCACTGAAGTTAGGGTGGTAATTTAAATTGCTTTTAGATTTGAAGGTATGGGTTGGCACCACCAGTTATTGGTAACTGGAATATATACATATATATAATAGAAATACATAGTTGATTTTTGCATTACAATGTTTATGATTATGATTATATCCATCGGTATTTAAGTGTGATAATGTTTTTCACATTTTTAAAGCAAAAATTACAAAAAAAGAATAAAAAAATATATCTGCACAAATAGCGCATGCGCCTTCAATATTAAATTTATACAACTTTTATATACGACGACTTAATTTTACTATTTCAATATTAAAAATTATTTTACGTTTTTAGACTTTGTGTTTTTTTTTAACACAATAAATATGTTTTAGACACAACAATTGAAACAACTTTGATTTGTGAAATAGAATGAGTTATAGACAAAATAATGTTTAGATTACAACGCACAACACAACCGACGGCCACAAATAATTTTTGTTACTGAAGCTGCAAAGCGGCAATCAAAGCTTTGCTACGTTTGTATTGTTTGCAGCTTGTAATTGAAAGCTCGATAAATGATGAATATGAGTACCCGGAATATTTCAACTGTAGAAAAACGAATATGAAGCAACTGTTGTGGAAAAAAAAGTATTTTTATGTTTTACATTATATCTAACATTATGGTAACATAGGATTTTATTATTTGTAATAGAACTGTAAAAAAAATATTTAAAAAATTAGAAAACTTTAACTTCGATAAACCAAAGCTTAAATACCTATCCTACAAACAGTTTACATTGTCATATATGGTGGATGTTGAATGTATCACCATCAACAACGAGGATAGCATTTCGTTGGGGTCAATGATCCAATCTAAACCAAAAAAGTTTATTGGCGTTCATGTAGAGCGAATATGTTTATCAAAATTGCCAAAATTATACTGTTGTTGTGGCTAGATAAATTTGAAGCCAATAGTTTTATTAATAACTTTTTTTATAGAACAATGGATTATATAATAGAAAAAAAAAATAATAAAAAACCAATTACATCGCTCAAATGTGTCAACAAATGGCCTGAGTATAAGATTTTTTTGGTATTCTATAAACTTGCCAATCATTTAAACTGTAGACACACAATTCGGTAGCCGAGACATTTGACTATCGTCGTATCATATCAGGTCTTAAAATGTTTTCAAAAGCAACTAAAAAAAATTCTGAGACTAAAATTATTAATTCAAAAATTAAATCAAATCGAGCTAAATTTTATAGCCAAAATTTTATTCTGCTTGACAACTCAATTTTATCTTACTCTCTTTTTCTGGTTAAATCGCATATTGAAAATAGTTTAAAATTTCTCAGAATATAACAAAAAGTGATATAAATTTCAACGAAATTTTTTGAAAACTCTGAAAATTTCACATTGTCGACTAATGCATTGTTTTTTACCAATCACAAATATAACAATCAGAAATCATTTAAGTGTTAACTAACGGCCTATCTAACAAGACATTCTTAAACTGGCCTTAAATATATTAATTTAAATTAGTAATTTGAAAAGCATAAATATATGCTGATTCCAGACACCAGAAAAATTTAGGTGAATTCATATTTTTGACGCATGTACGTATTTGTTGTACATTTAAATGTTCATAAGTAGGGAACAAAATCGTGGATGGACAAAAATCAATTGCAAAGATTGATTTACTCAGATTGAAGCGGTTAAATAAATGAAATGAAATTTACTTTTGTTTCTTTAGCCGCAATTGAATAAAATTAAGTTAATATTTTGTGCGTCAAATATTCATGCTTTGTTTTTATTAGATATTCTGACGTAACACATTTAAAAACTTGAGTAAGCTGTGAGTTTTGAGACATACATACATATGTTGTGTGAGAGAGTCAAGTCTGCAAAAAAAAGGGTTGTCGCTTAAAAAAAAAAAATTTTAAATGCATCGTTTTAAAATAAATGTTTCTTCCACTACAAAAAAATTAAATAAGTATAATGTTATTAGAAAGGTAATCAAAAAAGTTTCGTTAAAACAACGAGATTAGTTTAATAATTTACAGAAACAAGTGAATATATTACTTGACAACCCTGGTTTTCTCAATAAAGTTGATGAGTTGAGCGAACTGGCGGCAAAAATTACATATGCTTTGTTCAGTATACCCTTTACCGATTGGTGAGTATGATGCATATAGTTTGTGCAAGTCTATGTATTAACAAGATAAATGAAAAATATAAAATAAATGAAGTCACTTTTATTATATACACTTATGTATACGAGAAAGCTTAGATCTCAGACTTAAAAAAATATAATTATTCAGCTTCGATTTTTAGACATCCTTAACCCTGTTCCTATGTACAAGTTGATCAAATCAATTTACATTTACTCTTGTACCAAGCCACCTATCCATTTTAAATGAAAATGAATCTTAGGTAATTTATTGTTAGTCCATATCAGAAAACGTATATAGAACCCAAATACTCAAACACCCAATTTTAGAGATTTTGTGGATTATCAAGCGTCAACTCAATCTTGTAGAGTATATGACTGTCGCACATGCTTCACTTTTACTCACTTCGTTTATTATAACATCTGCTCTCCCTCTTCTTCTTCTTCTCTCTCTTTGACTGGATATGAGCAACTTTTTGTGGTGGTCTTAGCCGGTAAAAAAGAATTGGTGCTGCAACAGTGCTTGTCTACACAATTAGGATGCCAAATGGTATTTTAAAGTAGACATCGTACAAAAAAAACTCAATTTGAAGATAGTATTTTAAGTAAATATGGAAGAAATATTCGACAACCTAGGGTAAGTACAGAAAAAAACATTATTAAAATAAGTAAAATATGTATGAAAAGGGATTTTAGACGCCTTATACAATGATCACAGAAATATATCAATGCGTGTACACATGGTTAAATATAGAAGATGTATCTTCAAATTTTTTTCGCTTTCTCGAATAAATTTATGTTATTTCTGAAAGATCTGAAATAATTAAAGGAGTAGTGAAAATATTGCACGGACGGCTAGAAAAACAACTCTTGTTAAATTACTAAAAAAATATATACATATATCGTATATAGGATGCATGATAGGTGTTACAAACATTGTGTCCATAAAAGTATAATCAAATCTGACATTTTGCGGTTGAAATAAAAGTAGACACGGCAGCACCTGACCGTTATTAACGCATGAGTGTTGACCACAAAAATTAGTAAATCTCTAAAAAAAAAAAAAAAAAAAAAATTTATTGATGCATTAATTTAATTAATTAAATGAATTTAAGCGTAAACATGGCGACGTCAATTGACATCAAAAATAGATTCGAGTATAAGAACAAATAAGTCCAAATTTAACACAGTAATAGTAGAAGCTGAAAAAAGTAAATTACTGTTTTGGATCTGAGTAAAGGCAAGGACAGTAAAAACTTTGACAGAGAAAGCAAAGCGCAGAGACAGAACAAAAGCTTTAAAAAGTTCACCACAGAAACGACTGGGTTTTATTAGTTGATAATTGAAATCAATGATATTTAAAGACCCGACAGTGCTCTAGTGCGCTCATATGAAGTTTAGCGTTTTGTAAGAACAGAATAAAAGCGATCAATTGATAACTTAACTAAACATCGACGTGGTGTTCATTAATTTATCGAGAAAATGGAAGAATTTTGACGTGCACGTATAGTTTATTGTTTGTAATTTTATCAATACAATACGTATCACTTTTCAACATAGGATAAATATTTAAAAACAGGTAGGTTGAAATACAATATGCAACACCATGTTGTCATATATTATATATGGAATGTCAAATAAAAACTAGGTCTTATATTTCTGTTCAAAATAAATACAAAAAAGGTATACAGTTGAATGATTAGCCAATTCATCAAAATTTTGATTTTTTTAATTGTATTATTTTGTTAACGTACGTGGAAATATGTAGAGTTTTTCTTACTGTAATGTCGAAGTCGCTAATCGCAGTTTTTAACATTTTAATTAAATTGTTTTTAGAATGCCCTTTTTGAGTATCACCAATGTGTATCGCGTACTTACTCGAAAGAAGCCTATAGAGGACTCCTCCGAGTCTAAATTGGCAAAGGTATTATCGGCATTCGATCTTACTGCATTGGGCATTGGGTCGACGCTAGGAGTAGGTGTTTATGTTCTCGCTGGAGAGGTATCCAAACGTTATGCTGGGCCGGCTGTCGTCATCAGTTTTTTAATTGCTGCAATAGCCTCAATATTCGCAGGTTTATGTTATGCAGAGTTCGGTGCTCGTGTGCCTAAAGCAGGCTCAGCTTACATTTATAGCTATGTAACCATAGGTGAATTTATTGCCTTTATCATTGGCTGGAATTTAATACTGGAGTATGCAATAGGTAAGCATATTTTGAAACAAAACTCACTTCAGAGACAAGTTGTTCTTTACATAAATATACTATTTATTTTATAACATATTACAAAATATCAAAATTGCCACTCTTAATTAATACTTTATTGATTGGCATTTGGTGCCAGTCCGATTATGCTTTATTCATTTGAGCTGTTTGCTCATTTTATTCATGTAATTCATATTTTTATATATACATATTCACATTTTTAAGGTTCTGCAAGCGTGGTAAAAGGGTTAAGCACATACCTGGACTCATTGTGTGGTTATTCAATGCGTGACTTCCTGGGCTCACATTTACCTATGAATATTGAGGGCCTCAGTGCGTACCCGGATATTTTTGCTTTTGCTGTAACGATTTTATTTTCCTGGGCGATAGCGCTAGGTGCAAAGGAATCTACACGGGTCAACAACCTTTTTACCATGCTTAATTTGGGTGTAGTATTTTTTGTAATTATTGCTGGCCTTTTTAAGGGTAAATATACTGTGTAAAACATTGTTAGTATTTTCGTAATCAGATAAAAACATTAAATTTCAGTAAGTTTGGGTAACTGGTCAATTCCCAAATCTTCGATCCCCGAGGGATATGGTGATGGCGGTTTCATGCCATACGGGTTTTCTGGAATTATTAAGGGTGCCGCTGTATGCTTTTATGGATTTATCGGCTTTGATTGTATCGCTACTGCTGGAGAAGAGGCTAAGAATCCCAAAAAATCTATACCTTTCGCAGTAATTGTCTCCCTCGCTATGTATGTGCACAATGACTAATGTTTGTAATATGTTTGTAACTCTTTGTTCTAAAATTAATTATAGGATATTTTTAGCATATTTTGGAGTTTCTTCGGTGCTAACAATGATGCTTCCTTACTATGAGCAGGACGAGAGTGCTCCACTGCCTCATGTATTTCGTATCTACGGCTGGTATGTTGCAGAATATGTAGTCACAATTGGAGCAATGTTTGGATTGTGCGCGAGTTTAATGGGTGCTATGTTTCCATTACCACGCATAGTTTTTGCAATGGCTAATGATGGCCTTCTATTCAAATTTATGGGCGAAATAAGCAGCAAATACAAAACTCCATTTAAAGGGACTCTTTTGACAGGCCTGTTAACTGGAATTTTAGCAGCCATTTTTAATCTCAGTCAATTAGTAAATATGATGTCAATTGGTACTTTGTTGGCTTATTCAATGGTTGCAAGTTGCGTTTTAATGCTACGCTACGAATGCGATGAACGCCGTGAGAGCAGAATAGCAGGAACAGGCCGTTCGCTAACTGAATCTAATGATAATAATAACTGCTTTTTACGACATCTTTTTAATACGTCTAATCTCAGCTCTTCTAATAAAAAAACTTCACGTATTGTAACAACTTTAACAGCGCTTTTTTGTGAGTATTTGAAAAAAAAAAAATATATATATATGAATGTATTTAATCAAAAACTTGTTTTACAGCATTTTGGAGTTTCATATTTTCGCAAATTTTAACCAAATTTGAAGAGGATATTGGAAGCACTACACATCATGACATTGTTCTGCTCATTATTACAGGAATACCATTAATTTTAATGCTATACATCATTTCGAGACAGCCAACTTCGAGTAGCAAGCTTTCATTTCATGTGCCACTTGTACCATGGATACCAGGCATATCAATACTCATTAATATTTATCTTATGATTAAACTAGATATATTGACTTGGGTACGTTTTTGCATATGGATTATTATAGGATTGGGAATTTTTTTAGCTATGGAATTCGGCATAGCCGCTTGCGACAGAAAGATCAACGCAGTTCAGTGGTTATGCTGCGCGAATCTAGCGAAGTACCGTTGATATTAATGCAAAACTCTTGCTAAAAAGTGTGGTCTTATCATTATCATAGATATACATAATATTAATTATAATACAATTGAAATTTTATAAGACACATTTCAAAAGTAAACGTAAAAAAAAGTCAATTATTAAAAAAGATAATAAATGTATATTTATGTTATTGTACTTAAAAAAAAAAAAAAAAAAAAAAAAAAAAAAAAAAATAGTGGATAATATATACTTAAGGTATTAAATTATTGGTGTTTACTAATTTATATTTGTAATGTTACTTTAAGACTAAAAACGGCGAATATAGGTAACTTCATATACACATTTTAAAAAAGTTCCAATTCAATAGATCAAAATGTATTTTAAACTTTTAATTACAAATGGTTTAATTTTATAGCGATAGAAGAATTTTTTTTTGCGGTTCGTTTATTATATAAATATTACTGCATTTCTGCATTAAAAATGTGTATATAGTGTACATTTTTGCATCTACGTTACTGCGTTTCTAAATACCAAATCACTCACTGGAAATTGTTTGCTCACTGTCTTTTCTCTAAAATGCTCTGGGTTATCTATTAGACTACTTCGACTTTGTGTTCACATTATCAGTAAATCTATCACAGTGTACCCGAAGAGTAAAAGTGTATATTAATTTTCTAGAAATGTATGTAACAGACAAACTGAGGCATGACATATCCTATTAAGTACTTATATACATATTTATTATATATATATATATATATATATATATATATACTTATATACATATATTCTTAATCTGATTTGAAAGGATAGTCGATCACGCTATGTCTGTCTGTCCATCTTTCCGTTAGCCGTATGATAATTCAATTAGTCACAAATGGGTTTTCTCTTACCCCCATACAAACCTAACCCAAAACTTTTAGTTTTTCTCTATTTCTTTATTTAGGAATATATACATATATATGGCACATTTGTCTATGGAAGTCTCAATTTGGGTAGTGCCCAAACAAATTTTAGTCAATTTTTTGAATATTTGTATGAGAAACTTTTTCGTTTCTTATAATAAAAGTGCTAATTAGTCTGGTTTATTTTCATGCTAAACACAACAATATTCTTGAATTTGATTAACATGGAACCACAATAACATATAGCCCTCATACAAAGCTATCTCTAAATAAATATTTTTTACTTATCTAATATAAGTAAGTAATAACTTTTGAAATACAATAAATAAAAAATACTACCATGGTAGGACATTATTTAAGGCTCATAAAAATTGGATACAGGGTACCTCGTAGGCAAGCATACTCAACTTCAGCGTTCATTTTTGTTAAACCTATTGTTGTGTCTATTCGTAGTTGTATTCCTCACTTATCTCAAACCAATTTAAAAATAAATTTTAAATGAAAATCTTCAGATGCTTTAGAGCCATCGAGAGTGACAGAACTTCTTTGAAAAACGTATAATCAAGATAACTTAATTTATTTTCAAGTCTAAAATTAAAGCTAATTGTTGATATAGAAAAGTAAGTGATTTATTTTGAGTTATTAAAACAATTGTATCGCTACGTAAACAACGGTTTAAATGTGAACATTTAGATCTGTTTGAACATATCGATTTAGGACAGATTTTGCAGATTTTGTGGAACCAGTAGCAATACAATTTCGAAAATAGTATTGAAAAGGTTGCTAGAAGGCATAACAGGTGAGCTAGTTCGGTGGTCAGTGCTATTTATTGGTTGTTAGAACATATTTTTGTAAAGAAGCTGTATAATAAACGAATTGAGAAAAAAAACATATAAGCTGTAGATCAGCCTGAAGAGACGAATATAGTACCTGTTTTTAATTTGCCTGTTAATTTAATTCAATGTATGATCTGTAAATAAAATAGAGTTGGTTTAGCCATGTCTATCTACTTTTGTGCCAGCTATTCGTAAAAATGTAGGTTATTATTTAAAATCACAGCTTTTCTGAATTATAAATATTGAAAATTCGGAAAAATCGCGTTTCTAAATATTTGTAATTATCAATCAATACCACTGTTTTATATTTACCAATACATCGTTTAAATGTGTTTAAACATAATTTTTTGCTCGTGATTTAAAATTTCTTATAAAGATCATTAAAGCTTTGGTTACATCGAAGCTAAAATTGTTATTGGTTTTGTATAACTTTGGTTCATTCACTTACGACTTAAAGCAATTATGTGCAAATTAAAAAAGTAATAATCCGGTTATCAAAAAAATAGGACAAAGTTCAATGAATTAAATTGATAAGGAGATATTAAAATCACTTTAATGTAGGTTGCTGATCTGGCCAATATTATTATTTAAGAAGTATAAACAAAATTAAATTGGAGAAATATTATTTCATTTTTCGCAGTCTTAAAGTAATTTAGATATTATGGTTCAGCGTCCCTTATATTGGAAAGTTTTGACGCGGCGTAAATATTTCTCTGCGGATGAAGTCGAAGATGAGATAAAACTAAACAGAGTTCTTGGGCTTTTAGACTTGACTGCACTGGGAGTTGGATCTACCTTAGGCGCAGGTGTTTATGTCCTGGCGGGTCAAATCGCTAAGAGCCAGGCTGGCCCTTCTGTGATGATTTCATTTGCCATTGCTGCACTAGCGTCGCTTTTAGCAGGTTTGAATATAAAATAAACTGTGTTTTTAAAGCTTATTTATTTCGCTGTCAGGTTTATGCTATGCTGAATTTGGTGCTCGGGTACCTAAAGCTGGATCTGCTTATGTGTACAGTTATGTATGTATTGGTGAATTTGCTGCTTTTGTCATTGGATGGAATCTCATACTAGAGTATATTATTGGTACAGCCAGTGTTTGTCGTGGGATCAGTTTATATCTTGATTCGCTTTTAAACGACACTTTAAAAAACACGTTTGCAGATGTAGTGGGCTTGAATGTAAGCTTTTTTGGTGAATACTTTGATTTTTTTGCTTTTGGTTTAGTTCTTGTATTTGGAGGTAAGTACACATTTATACAGCCACCATTTAATTTGCAGTAATAATAAAAATTGTAACTATAATATTTTAAGTGGTTCTTGCTTTTGGAGTGAAAACTTCGACGATGGCAAACAATTTTTGTACAGTTGTAAATGTTTGTATTCTATTGTTCGTAATAATTGCTGGCTCTACCAAAGGTAGGAACATTTTGTTTATAAATTAAAAATTGGTAATTAATTTGCAAATTTTAGCTGATTTTTCAAACTGGAATGTTGATCCAACTATGCTTCTTAATAGCACGGATATTGGAAGCGGTGGCTATTTTCCATATGGTATTGAGGGTACATTAAGAGGAGCGGCCACATGTTTTTTTGGTTTTGTAGGATTTGACTGCATTGCCACGACGGGCGAGGAAGTGCATCATCCACGTAAAAATATACCTCGCTCCATTCTATTGTCGTTATTGATAATTTTCTTGTGTTACTTTGGTGTATCAACCGTACTGACATTAATGGTGCCTTACTATTTACAAGATGTGAATGCACCCCTCCCGTATGCCTTTCACGTAGTTGGCTACCCAATTGCTAAGTGGTTAGTATGTGTTGGTGGACTTGTGGGTCTGCTTGCTAGTTTGTTTGGAGCGCTTTTTCCATTACCTCGGGTCATGTACGCAATGGCACAGGATGGCTTACTTTTTCGTTTTCTAGGTAAAGTAAGCCCTCGATTTCAAGTAAGTAAAAGTAATTTTTTTTTTGGATGCGTTCAGAAGAGAATTTAATCCACTGTACAGGGAATAATGTTCAGTGATTACTTCATGCTGTACGTTCTGATCAGCAATAACAATACTATGTATATGTTACTAATCATGGTTAATTTGAATGTACCACTAAAATTTTATTTTTTCAATTTCAAAACGAATATACTATATGTACTCTGATTTCTAACAATGTGTTCAGCAGAAAGTAATCAGTGGTCAATGAATTCAAATCAGTGTTCACTGACTAAAGTTCTCTGCTAAATGCAACCATTGTAACCGGCTCTGAAATATTTTACACACGTATTGTATTTAAAAATATTATATAATAGTACTTAGTGCGTAAAGACTTAGAATAAGAAGGTTGTAAACTAATTTCATTCTGAGAGTATTTCAACATATCTATTCTCCAAAGATATTTGCATATCATGAAAAAAACAAAACAAAAAATTATATATATATATATATATATATATATATATATATATATAATTTACATAAGGAGTATAAAATATTACTCGATAATAATTTTACAATATTTTTAAGGTATTAACAAGATTTAGGGAAATCCGTTAATTTTTTTCCATAATTTATACAATATACTAAATTAATAAAAATGTTAATACAATCCAACAGGTGCCAGTTAACGGTTCGATCACGGCGGCACTTTTTACTGCTCTTATTACGGGATTGTTTGACTTGCCGCAACTAGTCAGTTTGCTTTCTATAGGAACCCTTCTGGCTTACTCTGTTGTCGCTATATCTATTTGTATTTTAAGATACATGGATAATAATGCAGAGCAAAACGAACAAGAAACTTCGGACATATCTTTGACTGAAAACTCAATGTTGATATCGTCTGGTTCTCGTGTTACTTTGAAATCTGTTTTAATGCAGTTATTCAATTTCCGCCGCCTAGCTGTTCCTAATACAATTTCAACTCGTATTGTTGTATTTCAAATTACATTCTTCTGTAAGTTAAATTATCCAAATACTATTAGATCTTGTTATTTAACTTTGTTCTTTCACCAGGTATTCTTTCGTTGTGCATTGGACTATTAGTAATTGATGCACCTGATGCTATTGCGGAATATAATATATGGGTATTGGTACTGTTCATTGTGTTGCTTCTGTTAAGTTTTTTGGCGTTGTTATCCATTTACAAGCAGCCTCGCGAGTCCGATAATCATCTTTTTCGGGTGCCATTTGTTCCTGTAATACCAGGTATAAGCATATTTATAAATATTTACTTAATGCTGCAACTCGACTCAATGACTTGGTTTCGGTTTGGGGTATGGATGAGTTTTGGTAAGTGAAGTTTATGTGGACTTATTGGTAAATTTTTAAATAAATTAAAATTTTTAATATAACTTTAATATAAATACTATTTTAATGCATGAATAAGCTTAGATAGTTGCAATTCGAATGGTGTAGTGTTTTTAAAAAAATATATTGAAATGCAAAGGATTAGAATAAGATCATTTTTTTTTTTATGATTGTTTATTTTTTAGTTTTATCGTATATTTGAAATAATAAATTGGTTTTGTTTTTTAAGGATTGTGTACATACTTTTTCTACGGATTGCCAAATAGCTTAAGAGACTTAAGACGACAACACATCGGTTGGATAAAACTTAAATACTCCGATTCATAGTACAATTGATTCAAAACACCGCCAGAAATAGATTGTCTCAATGGTTATGATGAAGTAAGCAATTAATTTAATTTATGTCCAGATCTTGTTTATTTATTGATTCTATTTCAGTTGGAAAAATTGTAAAACAAATAAAATTACATATATTTAAAAAATCTGTATATATAAATATATATTTAACCAGTATATAAATTGTGCAAAACAATATACAAAATGTATTGAAAAGTAAATAAAATTTTTTTATTTACTGTAACCGAAAAAATAAACCGATAAAATAATTTGATGCAAATAAATTGGGTTGAACACTTAGTTCGTATCATTATTGCTACTACTGGTTAACTCCAATTAATTTTAACATTTTGAGTTTAATTAAAAATCTTAAATAAAATTAGATTAAAATTTTTATCTGATCCACTCAGATTGACTGCCCAAATTAACGTTTCGAATTGATCATCATATAAACGTGTTCAACAGAGAAGCTGGTCAGAATTGATTTATACTAGGTCCACAACTAAGTCTATAATTTTTATTCCAACAAGAATAATTAAATTTTGTCAAATTTTTGGTTTCATGTAATGAACCTTGATTTAAAACAATTTGAAATTTGTTTGTCTTACTTCGTGGCTTAGTATACTTGTCAGCCGTGTAATAATGAAAATGATTAAAAACGCCTTTATTGCATGTAGCCATTTACTTCTCTGCAACGTCTCCTCCCATAAGTTCGTTAAAATATATTTATGCTGTTGACACTTTCCGTTGACGTTATTGACAACACCAGCTTTAATGTATTTTTATATTGTATGGCATTGATACATTGTTTTATCGTCAGTTTGCTCGTGTTTAGAGTTAGTTTGTGTTTAGTCGTGAGATCTGCGAAACCGATTTAACATATAGCTGAATATTTTCTGTCTTGAAACTATGTATTTATTCTCTTATTTTTCTTTTTAAATATTTGATGCTACTAGTGCAGAAAGCGAATACCTGACAAACAGATCAGTAGCTTACAGAAACCTCATTTTGCGCACAAAAGCAACGTTTTAGGTAAATGTTTAGACACCCAAGCTGATTTTTCCATAAATAATATACTATAGTTTTCTAACGCTCATTGTGAAAACCTACAGGAGGAATTTCCAAGCAGTTGCATTGCAAAGGTAACAAAACAATTATTTATAAAACTATGCTGCAGATGTTATTCTTTTTATTTTGTTATTTCTTCAATGGTACACCCCCGCATAGTCCTTTTTGTTTGGTTTTCATTTGTTTTCCCTCTTTTTCACATATCACCAAATTGGTTGTGCAGAATCTTCAATATGTGCCTTTTCCCAAGCATCTTAAATATATTTTTTTTTTTTTGAAAAAATGCCTTAACCAAATTATAATATATAAATGCAAAATGTTTGTTTACACCCAATTTCAAGGTGGCCTAAATTCCTTATGTTGCATTTCTCTTAATCTGAATTGTTTTGTTTACACTTTTTAAACATCGTATAAAGATTTTCAATTGTTACTCGCCGCAATAACAGTTCCCACTGTTAGGGTAGTTCTTTCGGAATTATTGAAATAAAAGTGTGTGCCTAGTCTGTCTTCTATGTTATAAAACAAGTAATAACAAACAATGTTGGTAAAATTAAAAAAAATCAATGAACGATTTAGTAAAAAAGTTTCTGTCAATAATATGTGGGTACGTTGAGTTTATGATTTTGAGCATATAGAGTTTATAAAAAACTATATCTGAGTGTTTCAATCCGAATAGCAACATAAATTCGCCCTTTCTACTATTACGAAAATTTTTTTTATTGTCAAGGTCACAATCGGTAAATTAAGTTGACCATAAAATTGACATTTGTGCATATTTCTTATCGATCAGCTTGTGTTAGAAAGTACATATTTTCATTATTGTTTGTTATTACTGTTATGTTTCTTTATAAAGTTGAAAATTACGTGAAAAAACAAAGCAAAAATAGCCACTAACGCTTCAGCGTGATTCCAGTCCGTATGCACGATTGCGTTACTCCGACAACTTTAGAAGGATGGATCGATCGCTTGTTTTCACATTTACCTATCATATAGTGTACAAGTTGTGTAATGTAACGATACTTGCCCAACTGCCAATAAGTGGAAGAGGTGTGACAATGCACTTTAGTAAGTTCAGCTGCCTGACTGGCTTTAAGATTGGTTTTCCTAACGGGCTTAAAAACGTTCAATACTATGTGCAACACTTAGCTTAATGTTGTTGTAGTTGGTTTTAAATCATTTGCCTTTGCACTGTTATAAGTCGACAACGGCGACTAACACGACAACTGACTCTTCTAACGACAAGGGGGACGATGTTGGCCAAGAAGACAGTTAAAACGTGATCGAAAAATGATGTTCTACGATTTTGTGTTTCTTTTCTGCTGTGGTTTTAGAAGTTGATGTATACGCGGTACAGGGGAAATAGGGTCACGTGCAAAATATATTTCTGTTTCTAAGACTACTAAAATAACAGTTTAGCTTTCTATACCTGCCCGATTCGAACCGGAGAGATGTTAATGATTTGCTGCCAGAACTCTTTCTTTGCATATTTCTTTGTCAATAGCAATATGCTTGTTAATGTGCTGGTGTTTACAGATTAAAACCAGGAAGTGAGTTAAAGAAGCAAAAGAAATATAAAATATTAAGTAGATTTTTATATTGTTAGGAATTCATACGAACTTTTTGTATGATTCGCCATGATTTATTTTACATAATCTGCGTGACGGCTTTGTTGCTTTTATTTATTCGATATTAAATTTTTATTATTTTAGAATTTACTCATTTTATTGCTTGACGAGAAATCATATTTTACATATAGAAATCATTGCAATCAACTACATACATAGGTAGTAAATTATAAGCATTCTGACAATATATTTCGTTTAAAAAAAGACCAATTCTAGATACCTCGGCTGGTTGCCCAGCCATTGTATAAATTTAGCTTTAAAAATGCAAGCTTAACATTGCTTATATTTGTGCAAGCTGCTATAATTTTATAAACTATCAGGTTGGACAAAGATTTATTTTGTTCATACGTTTTTTGTTATATTGGTGAAATCCGTTCTTTATATCAACAAATTCTACAAACTGTTTGAGGAAGTAAATTTCCATCATAAATAACATCGCAATTACCTCCTCAAATATTAAAAATATTGGTTTTTAATTCCATTGTCATTTATTTATTTATTAATTTAGGTGCTTCGAGGCCAACACTTGAACGGGTCAACATTGGGAACGTTTTTTCTGGGTGTGTAGTGGAACAAATTACTGTTCATCTGAAATGAACAGGGCATTTAATCAATTCAACTTTGGATAAAGATCAAAATAAACTCTTCTTTTTGCAAAAGCACTGTACTAAATTGTGCCTCGTCACGTTCACGTAACTTAATTTAAAGTTTTAATGTGAAGCAAAGTGTTTTTGCCATAAGATTTTCCCATGATTTAATATTATGTATATACGTTAACAGATTTAAAAATAAATTATGTATAAAAGCTTTGTTTTTGGTTTGATCATAAATGAAAAGTATAAAAAATATGTTATGTGCAAAATATAGGTAGTAAAGAACGAGAAAGAGATGACAGATTTGTGAATTTTAAATAGGTTTTGGGTTTAGTAGTCTCTTTTTCGATTTACCAGCCTTCTGCGTAGGTACTTCTACTTAAAGTTCTTTTCCACTGCAAAGAAAAAGGTCAGCTGCAAGCAAAACTAAAAGATTTATAGGAAACGCACATTATGTATTTGTCACGGTGTCCCTTTTTCTATTTGATAACTTTAAACTCATTGTCAGCAGTAAATTAATAAGAAAGTTCCAGTTCAGAGGTGAGCCACAACAAACAAACTATCTTTTCTCCACAATTACAATAAAGGTTTCCAGATTTTTTTCCATACATATAAATTTTTTTATTGTCATTTTCTTATAAATAAAATTAACGAATTATGCTTTTGCGTTATTAAGAAAGTAGGTATTATTGATTATTTAATAATAATATGATCGACTAAGTAGATTTATATTTATTTACAATAATTATTGAGAGCGTTAAATAATAACTTAATAGTATTTCAGTCGATTTGAAAAATGCTCTTGTGCAGCAAAACTAAATATAAAATTGAATGTACATATGTATATTAATACAAAGTAATATGGCTATATTTTTGTCTTCTTTCCCTACGAAACTATTTACACTATGAGGAATTCGTTCTTACATAATTTCTTTTTCATTAGAAATATCTTACATCTGAACATTTACAAAATCTTCTTACATATATATCACAAGTACACCAAACGTAGAAACATAAACAATTAAGAATATATGCTACATACACAAAGAATAATACAGGATAGTCAACAAAAATCGGAATGTTTAGTGTTATTAGGTAACGAAAAATATCTACCGAGGCAACCCATTTTAATATATAAAACGTTTTATTCATTTTATCTTTTTGTTCTTATGACTCTCCATAAACTATATTTATATGCGTCAGTTTGATTTGCTAAAATCGGACTTACTTTTGATTAAAAGCTAATTGTTATTGTACCATTATAATTAGTAGTATAGTGTTCTCATTAAGTCTGGCTAGATGAACACTTTTCAAAAGGTGTCGGTTTTCATAGTACTAATAAAAAAAAGGAAAGAATACTTAAATTGACCACACTGACTAACTTAAGATTCGTATTTTAAGACTTCTGATCACATATGCATATTGCGGTTGGAAGATCCAGCACTGCGTGGGCTGGGACACGGTGGAAGTGGTAGACTTTGGTGCTGGATACCACTCTGTGCGGTTGAAAGAGGTATCATTTGGGACTGCGACATCGCTGTTGAAATGTTTTGGCAATGTAATGGTACCTGGCTGCCGCCCATTAGAAGTGCAGCCTGTTGTTGTTGATTGACGCTATTGTTACGGCTGTGGCCTTGCCGCATGCTTCCGTTAATATTATGGTGTACTTGGGAACGAAAACTGGCATGCTGAATATTTTGTTGCTGCGCCTGTATATGTGGATGTATATGGTGCAAATGGTGGTGGTGAAAAGATGAGCCTACGCTGCACTGCGCCCCTATATTGTGCAGCCTACGCTGATTGTTAGGTACGTCTGGCAAAGCGAAGCGTAGTTTCTCCCAAAATAGTTTTTCACCCCATTGTAAAAATGTATTTGTTTTTAAATAAAGGCGTAAGTCAGGATCCAAGTCTTTTTGTGGAACCTCGCCAAGAATAATAACAATGAGACGTTTTCGGCGATCACGTAATACGGACTGGTGTGCGGATTTAAATTCAAAGCGGCACCATTCTGTCTTGATGAAGTTCTCAGAAACAACCATTATGGTACGCCGCGAACTATCAATGGCTTGCACCATTGTCTCTGTCATATAACCACCCACAGGAAAGTCGCGATGGTGCAGGCACAGCTTATAGTGAGTGTCACCCAATTCAAGCATCGGTGCCAATTCTTCGCTCACAAATACTTCATCCTTGGAGCTATATGAGATAAAAGCATCGAAAAGTTTTTCACGTTCATTCTTTTCGATATCCTTAGTCGAATTGTAGAAAAGACGGACTCCGAACCTCGAATGGCACCAGACACGCATTTCTTGACGAAAAACAAATACAAGTAGCGTGCAAATAATAACGAAGGTAAATGCTGTAAGAATGGCAATCACTATTGGAACGTAGTCATTACTAGGTGGTTGAGAGAGTATCATTTTTGTTGAGGTCATGTTGCCTTGTAATTCTGTTTCTTTGTGATTAATTGCTAAATTAAGCTTTTTATGGATTCCAATCGAGTCAAAAGGGATATTGTTGCCACACTTTACAATTGGGATTGCATCTTCGTTCGAAAAGAAGGATAGTTGGTCGTTGGAATTATTTACGTATGTCCCATTGTTATTTGTTAGCGTTGAACATCTAAGCTTCAGATGGTCCTCTACAAAATCATGACGATTAATGTAGTCGCGAAACTTATCAACAAAGTCACAGTTGCAAGACCACGGATTTCCCGCAATTCGCAGCTCGTTAAGGTATGACGGCAAGAAGTTCCACAGAGCAAATGTAGTTAACAGGTTGTGGTCAAGTCGCAAAACTTTAAGATGATATAAGTGGGTAAACGTCAACGAGTCAATAGTGACAATAGCATTGTGATGAAGATACAACTCTTGTAAATTGTCAAGTCCTTGGAATTCATTTCCATTTAATCGCCGTAAATTGTTGTGATGTAACTGCAAAGCTTCCAGCTCAAGCAATCCGTAAAAGGTGCGGTTATGAACGAATTCGATGCGCGAGTGGTTTAAATGTAAAACTTTTAGACGCTTACGACCAATGAAGGCATGACTTGTTAGTTCTTTGAAATTGTTACCATCCAAAAAAGTTGCGTGGAGTCCATGGGTATATGTAAAGGTAAGTCACGATCATAGCCAGAGCGCGAGCAGTCAACAACGTTGGACGTCCAAGACTGATCGTGATAACAAGCACAGCGGTCAGGACATTCCATTTTGCAGTCACAAGCATTGAAATCACAGCAATGGCACAAAGCAAAGCAATGCGATTCGTATTTGCATAGAAAATCGTTTGTTTTTGCCTCAATGAGTGAAACATGTGTCTTTCCGCGTGCGTAGGATAACTTGCAGTATATCTGATCTAAGTCCATGAGATGCGGCTGCGTGCGTGACTCGCGGTTGATCTTCTGCAGCCAGTCAAGATTACAATCACATTGAAATGGATTATTGCCGATATAAAACTCGGGTATGTCTTTGTCGTTGGCGATTGGCGAGAGGCGAAGTTCATTGAGTTCAAGTGTAGTTAATTTATTGTGCGTAAGATCTACACGTGTAAGATTTGGTTTCTTAAAAAACGTGTATGGCTGAATTTTGTTGATTAAATTATCGTTCAAATACAGAACCTCTACACTATTAGGTATAGAACTAGCAGTTATTTCTGTCAGTAGATTCGAACTAGCATCAAAAGTGCTAAGACTAAGTTCATTTTCGATTTCGATGTAATTGCCTAACTGATTGATACGGTTTGCACGCACATCAAGCCATTGAAGACCAATTGGAATGTGAGAGTAATCGAACTTCTCTAACTTATTATCTGAAATATTTAGCCACACTAGATTTGGAAGCTTAGTAAAAAGACCAGCAATATTTTTCAGATTATTTCCATCCAAACGTATCGCCTGCAGTTGTGTATTTCGATCAAGAGCTTCAGCTTCAATACTACTGATCTTGTTGCCGGATAAATTGAGGATCTGTAATGAAGTTATTCGATCGAAAACTCCTCGATGAATATATGTGATTAAATTTTCTGTCAAACGCAATCCATAAAGGTTTTCCATTGAAGAAATCGATGTGTTGTCAATATTATTTATTAAATTTTCGCCCAAGTCAAGCGTTTTAAGCATTGGTATGTTTGCAAGAGCATCCGGAATTGTTTGTAGCTTGTTGCCATTTAAATGCAGATCTTGGATTTTTGAGGAGTTTTTGAACGCCATTTTATCGATTTTTGAAATGCGATTGTAGTCCATGCTTAAAACTAGTATTCCGCTTAAGCCATTAAAAGACTTCTCCTCGATTACTGAAATGCGGTTACTTGATAAAATGAGAGTATGTAGGTTTCCTAAATCTGCGAAAATACCCTCAGGTATATGATCAATGTAATTCTCCTCAAGCTTAAGCACTTGTAAACTGGATAGTGGACGAAACATATTCGCTTCTAATCGATTAATTTTGTTTGCAGATAAATCAAGTAAAACCAGTCGCTTTAAACCAACAAATGTAGCCGCGTTTACCCATTGCGAATTGAGTTCATTATTTGATATATCCAATATTAACAAGTCGGCTAGATCGCTAAAAATGCCAGGTGCCAAAACGTTAAAACTGTTGTTTCTTAAATAAATTTCTTTTAAAAATTTGGCTTCAGAAAATAATTCAGGTGGCAGTGATGTCAATCGATTTTCCGATAGATTAACAACTTTCAACGACAAAAGACCTTCGAATGCGCGATCAGCCAAGAAGCTCATTCCATTGCGAGCCATGTTCAAATGTGTTAGACGTCCTAAAGCTGACAACATTGCCGACGGTAAACTTGCTATCTTGTTAGCGCTCAAATCTAGTTGAACGAGTGATGAACCGCAGGTGCGGGACTTTCGTGTGCTGATCGAAGAACTAAAGTGAAAGTTGCTTATATCCTGGATTTTGTTGTATGAGGCGTTCAGATACGTTAAAGTCTTTAATGGACAGACCATACCATCGGGAATTAACCAAATGTTATTTAAGCTCAGATCGAGACGATCCAACTGTCGAAATTCGGAAAAACTGGAGGATGCTATTTCCAGTGACATAGTCGACCAATCACCGTTGTGCGTGCGTATAGTCAGGTTACGAAGATCGTGCAGTCCACGAAACGAACCATCGGTTAAGTTGCTTAGTTTGCAGTACTCTATCGTAAGATCACGCAATTCCACTAGCGATCGAAAACTATCTGGGCTAAGGCTGCTTTGAAAAAACAATGCATCATTGCATTCGAGTCGCAGGCGAACTGTGTTCTGTGGCTGTATTACACTAAAGTTTGTATTTTCAAGCTCTGAATTTATTGTGCGAAGATGACAAACTAGAGTTATATCGTTCTCATTTGTGCCAGACCAACGGCACTCATCCGGAGCCTGATACAGCACAGTTTTGCTGAGCGCAGTGCCAAGTATTGGTATAACAAATATTATGATCACCGATAAAATTGTTTTCGAAACAAGCGCCATTTTATTTTTGCTCATCTCGGTTTCAATTATCTATCTACTTCGCAACTTCGGATACAGAAACACTTGTGTGCCGAAGAATTTTATCTATATTTTGTTTTTGTTGCTCTCATGTTACATTTATTTAACAACAATTTTTTTTTACTTTTTGCAGCTAACACATGTATTGCACTCGCAACCGACGGTTCATTTTTAGTGTTTCATTGATTTATTTATTTAGTTTTTAACGAATCGCGCAACCGTAATCCAAATGGGGTAAACGAACGTTCCGATTAATTATTTTTTTTATTTTTGTACACAACATTCATTCAAACTAATTTCGCTTTAAGTGCGATTTATCTAGCGATGGCCGAGAGTTCACGCGATCGCTTTGAAGTACGCTCTTACAATGATATCGTATATTATTTGTATCTTTGTACACTCGTTGAAAACCGGCTAGTTGAGCATTTTTTTCTCTTTGTTCACCACACCAAAAAATATAAATAAAATATTCGCTTTCTAAATTATAAATGAGTGAAAATGTCTTATATATCTCTTGCGCTCACGCTCTTTGAAAAACTGATGACTAGTCTATAAGTTTCCACCATCTTATATGTATGTAATTCCACTATTGTTCAAACGAGTATATAGCCGATCTAAAAATGTCTTAGACCGGTTTCAATGCATGTCTACTTGCAGTTCAACTGAGAAACAGTGGTGCCATGGTTAATTTGAGTTTCTTGTTTCTGAGTAAGTGCTCAATGATTATATATGCACTTATGTATATACCATAGGTGATTGCAAAGAAAAAATAAACACAAAGAATTATAAGATTCGTTGTTGAGTTTGTTGAACCATGTAATACCCTATATGTAATATATTGTATCGATATAATAAATATTATAGGTATATAATATTGATTCTTTGTTTCTTACAACCTTTTTAAAAAATCAATAAATTTCAAAAGATTTTTTTATGTTATTCATTATGGAAAAGCGGGAGCTAGAAGAAATATCGATTAAGATAAATTAGAACAACTTTTATTTATAAAAAATTTGATGGAATAGTATATTATGTTCCAATATGTTACTACATATCGCTACATTATATTACATGACTATTTTTTTTCATGGTTTAAAGTTAGGCGTTCCCTTCTAAAAGTGGATTCTTCACGACAAAATTATAATACGTTTCACAGTAATGGTTGAAGTGTAGAAATATGTTAGCAGCTTCAAAAGAAAAAAGAAATAAAAGAAATAAAAGAAAAAAGGGAAAAAAGAATTCCAGCAAGGCATTGACACTCTTACTGGTCTTACTTGTTAAACCAGTTTTGCTCAAATTTTTATTTGAGTGTTTTCTTTTGAGATCTATTTACTCAGAGTTTTCGAAAAAAACGTGATTCTGCGAATTTGAGCGAATTTTGTAAGTATAAACTCTCATTTATGGTGGAAAACAATTTTTTCACCATGCTTAACTGTGCAATTCATATTTGTTTGTTTTCGATATGCATACATACATATTAATGTATATGTACTTTTACAAAACATTTCAAACTTATTGCTAATTTAGCAAATATGCATACAAATAATTCATTAAAATTATTTTTTGTATGTAGTAATTTGTTTTAGGAGTATAAGTTTATATATCATTATGTCCGGCCTTGCTCGGAAAGCGCAGAAAGTTGTTTTTAGATTTGCATTCCAATGAATCATACAGTTTCTACTCCTTCATATATGCCTAAATATCAAGTTTTAGTGAACTTTGTGTATTGCTAAAATGGGACTACGCCAATGGATTAAACTTTCTCTGGACCAATTAACATGTACAATAAATTTAATTTTTGGTAACTTAAATACATGCAAAAATATAATGAATTTATTTGTAGCACTTATGTGTATATAAGAGCTACGTCTACTGGCTATTTTTTCAATAGATTAAACTTTTTCCGGTCCGAGTAACACGTATACCGAATTTAATTTTTCTAGTCCAAGTATTTACAAAAATATGAAAAATTTCAGTATCGATTATATGGGGGCCACACCCACCGACATATTTCCAAAACGTTAAATAGCTTATGTCCATTTTAACTATTCATGAAAAAAAAATTAAATCAGATGAGTAGTTTCAAATATAATCTGCTACATACAATCAAACAAACTATACAAACCTCTTTATATTACATACTACACATATTGCTAGTTATATTATTATACTTGTATACTATATTATTCTTACGTAGTATGTAAGATATGATTATTATGATTTTGTTTGTGAATTTTAGCGTTGTGCATCTACAAGTATATCAAATGTATATTTACGTACACACATATGTATATGCATATGTAAATTATGAATTTTTGTAAAAAAAACATGTCTATATAACATTTGGGAGTTATATTATTATTAATTGCAAGATGTGATGCGTTTCTCTTTCTTTTTATCATTGTAAGTTGCACTAATTTTTATTTCCCATGGAAATTTTAAATTATGCCCTGATCTCTTCTTTGCACTCAGGTAAAAGAAGTTGTAGGTTATCTGTTCCCTATTTCAGAATTTTAGGTAGACAGGTGATCCTAGTCAACGAGTGCAAGTCAACCTCGCATTCGCTACTTGTAATTGTACTCGGCTGTTCAAAACTTATATACTATACGTAAGAATGTATAAATCTTTTCACAATATCTGGATTAGCAATGTGCGTCCATACATACATGTGATACTAATAGATATAAATAACTATAGTTCATCTCATTCCACTTTCAATTCATCTTGAATTACGCAATTGCCCAACATACATATACATATGTACATACACACATGCATACACATGTACTTTTTACAACATGCCTCAAGGGCATAAGAACGATGGATTAAACAAGACAAGACGAAAAAGAATATACATATGACCATAACAATTTTAATCAAAATTCTTCTCTTCCTTCAATACAAACATTGCAATATTATACTATATAAAATAAACCAACGATGAATTTGTTGTTCGATAACTATGCATCATACAATCAAACATTGTGTAGTACGATTATGATATTCATTCCTAGTGTATAGTTTCGACTCTAAAGATTCAAAGTCTGAATTCACTGTTTTTACTCTCTTGAGTGATGCTTCTATATTGGAAATCTGCTCTCTTTTTCTCTCTTTGAGTTGAGTTTTGTTTTTGACTTTGCATTTTACTTTTAAACAGATGAATAATGTCGGAGATCGTTAGCAATTGCTGCTTTCACTCATGCGTACAAAACAAGTATCCCGAGGCAGAAAAAACGCAAATGTATTCGGTACAATTAATTATTTGAGTATACATATGTGTTTGATCATGAGTTTGTACTTTCTGTTCTACATAACACAGTGTCGGTCGACTCATTAGGATTAGACCCACGATATTTAATTGCATGTTAGAGATTCCAAGTTTTAATGAGTTTGTTAAATATACAACAAGAACGACTAACAAACCAACAGTAGAAAATTCAATGTGCGGAGGGATTGGGAGTGTCCGAGGTGTCTAAGGCCGATGATTAATTGGTAGCGCAACAAAACTTAGCACTCATACGAGTATTCTTTGGTTTTCAAACTTTTACTAATAAGATTGGTATATACTTGTATACTTAGGTATACAAACGTAGCGCAACAATTTTTTATTAAAATAAAATGGGAATAAAAAAATTATTGTCTAAAATAATCACAAAACCTGACGGTTCGCCTGAAGTGCTGCAAAAACTTTAGTATTCTCATTACAAAATGACGGCAAATTGCAATTTGGCCAAAAGATCGAATGAAGCGTCTGAGTTTTTCAATTTCGTGTCGCAATCACTGCTTGACGAATATTTTATAAACGTTATAGCATTCGATTGATGTGATGAGTTCGTACATCATCAAAGCTGAAGAACCTGACGGTTTACCTCATCTTTGTCAAATGTCCAATCATATCACTGCCATCATTGCTACTGTGTTGTATGCCACTAGTCTTAGGATTGTGGCTTAAATGCTTTTAAACGCATCTCCCCACGGGAATTCTGCCTCTTTTTCTGTTCACATTGTGATCAACGATTGCAATAAGATCTGCTGCGATTACTTGTCGCGTATTTTCTTATTCTTTTTGTATATTCTGTTCTCAGCGAAATATGTCTGTACTTAAACGTAGTTCTTCGTCCTTTGTAAAACTGTTACGTAAAGCAAAAGTCAACCCAATAGGCTTTGTTTTTGCAGGAAAATGACACAGATTTGTAGCGCGAATAAAATCCTTAATCGGTGTTTTAGTTGTTCTTGTTGCAAGTTGCAAGTGATAGTCACTGTCGCCGTTTTTTATTGTTGTTAAGGCTGTTGTTGCTGACGCTGTAACGCCTTTTCAAGGCATAGCTGATAGACAGAAGTTGTGTTGTCGACATCTTCGTTGTTTTTCTGATCCTTAGTTTCGTTTAGTTGAATTCATGTTGTCCAAGTTGGCCAGAGTTTGCGCATTTTATTATATTCTACAGCTACAAGTTGGTCTCTGAATATATATACGGCGTTTGAAAGCGCGCTGAAAGTATCTTGCTATAAGTGTATACAGTTTTTTATATTTTTATTAGTAGTTTGTTATTTTTATTGTCTGAGCTGTTGGTTTTTTGTCTCTGATGATTATTGACAATCATCTTAACTGTCTAATTAAAAAAGTTTATTTTATTTATTTGTTTTTTTTTTTTTTTTTTTTTGAGAATAACGATCAGCGATGGATTGCTTGTCTTTTAGGTTCTACGATCTTGTCACAAATAAGCCGACAAAGGGGTTATGACATTTCATGATTTATACTTTCAATAAAAACTTTGAAATGTCTATTGCCTTATTGTTAGAATTGTCAAAGACTTGTTTTTTCACAGGTCAGCTTTGAATGATCAGTGGTCGGATGTAATATGAATTAATTAAAATTTTTTTTTTTTTTTTTCAAGATAATTTTAAATTTAATCATGTTAAAAACATCTTACTGAAATTTACTGGATCTGATTTTTAACAATATTGAGGAAAAAAATATAAATTGAAATTGATTTTTGAAATTTAGGAACTATTAAAAACAAATACACATTTTTTAAAAACAATTCAACAACCAAGAGTTGAGTTTTTCAAAAGAAATATAAAAGAAAGAAATAAGTAAGTAACGATAGACAATAGATGGCGATGGGAGTCAATTCGTCGAACATAATTATATTTCGAATACGAAGACCTGTCCATTTTTGTTTCTTTTATTTTAGTCTTCAACCTGGTTACCGCTTTTGTTTGTGCTTAAAAACATGCACCTTAGTATCAATGCCAACAAAGGTAGACGATCGGGCTCTTGAACCTAAAAACGGCGTTTGTGTAAAGTAACAATTATTTGCCCTCAACACAAACTCAAAAATGTTGCGGAGTGCGTCTATTTTATGCGCTGAGCGTAATCTTACCTAACTCAATCTTTACTTATACAATATTATTGTTAATCAGTAAGATATATAAAAGCAACAACAAAGAAAATGAAAATAAATAGTACATGTTTTTGATGTTTTATGGTCAAAAATAGAGAGAATCGTTACAGAAAGAAAAGTAATTTCATTGCGTTGTTTATTCCTAGAATTGAAAAAGGAGAGCGTATATGGCGTTCTTAATGTAAATCGTCACTACAAGTTGTGGCGTTTGATCAAAATTGATTGGTTTTGTGTTTAAGGCAGATTTTAAATAAAATTTTATAATTCTTTGATCATAATATGGAGTCTTATATGCGCAAACTAAAAATGTGTTTTAACTTTGCTATTGAAATAAATTGTATCATACCGCCATGGCAAAATAATATTTTTTGTTTAGATTACATCAAAGTTTCAAAATTTCCTGCTTACTAGTTTTTATAGTTTAAATACTATATGTAATAATTATGACTTTTTTACACATTCATTATAAAAAAATTAAACTGACTTTAACGGAACACTTTTTTTTTTTGTATTGGTTATTATTTTTTTTGTTTAACCGTTGCGTGTCAAATTTTTCGAAGCAAAAAATGTTCCCGGCTCTGTATTTTATTGCAGTACGTAATTTCAGCATATTTACTATATTAAATGTTTGACACGCGATTGCGAATTTTATGTATGAAATTAATTTAATATTAAAAAATAAAAAAAACATATTTCTGTTATTTATTTTGCTTATCAATTGTATTACACTAGTTAAAGTAAGATAGATCAGAATTAGTCCTAAAATATAATGTTTGATAAAATTAAAACACTATTGATTGATTTTCAAATTGAATGGAATTTTTGTTTTTAATTTCAAAAGAGTAAAAGTAGTAGTTTATCAAAAAATAAAGCGAAAACATAGTTTTACACTTTTTATACATTTAGTGGCAAAAATATCAAATGGTACTCAATATAAAATTTAATTTGTGTAGCCGCTCGTTCGTTTTCCTGGCAAAATTTAACGTAGTGACGCAGTGAATGCTTTTTTAAATTTGTTGCATGCAATACTGCATACTGGCTTGAATTGAACCATTTTTAAGAAAGAAGTATTTGGTTTCAGTTAAGGATTGCTTATAAAATTTTTCTCATCTAACAGACGCTTTAAATGCAATATTTATCATAATCGCTCATAATCACAATATTTGTGAAAAATTTATAAACAGGTAAAGAGAACATTCTCCTGAATATTTAATAAGAGCAAAAATAATATTGTATCAATTGGATACTGCTAATTGTTGCTGTGACTCTAAATCGAAGCCAAAATTTTACAACATGCACAACCTCAAAAAATATGATCACAAAATTTCGATTCATTGTTTCCATAATCGTAAGGAAAAAACTGTACTCTGAATCAAAGCCAAATATTTACAATATCTACAACCATTCCGAAAAATGTGATCATTACTCATTCGCGCTTTCACAATAAATCAACGAGACGTGTTCGCAATAATTTTATTCAACTTATTTTGTTATTGACTAGTCTTGTTTTAGCAGGGTGTTGTAGGTTGCCGATGTTGTAAGTTATTATTGTTTATGTCAGTTTTCTGATTTAAAAATGTTGTTGTTTTGTTTATTTGATTAGCCAGTTACTCAAGAGAGATCCAAATGTCGGTTGTTCGACATTGTTTTCTACTTGATACCAACACTAGTTTAGAAATTTACAATGTGTCGAAGGTTCTGGGTTTGTATGGATCTATTCCCATGTATTTTGGGCCGTAGATTCCAAAAAGGGCCACGAAATTTCGTTCTCGAGATACCCTTAAAAAATCTGTTTTTTTGCAACTTTTTCCGTTACTATATATATCTAAAGAATGGATAGTTCGAAACAGCTAACCTTTACATCATTTGAAAGGTAATTACTTCTTAATTTAGAAATTTTAAAAATAATTTATTTGACAAAAAAAAATGGAAATTTTCTAAAAAGCATGAAAAATTCCATATTTTTCGTATTTCAACTCTTGATTCACCAAATGTATTGATAGTTTTTTTGAGCATATCTCGAGAACGATCCTTAGGAAAATTTTTCGTGTTCATTTTTGAAATCAACATATGTAAAAACTACGTTTATTATTTTTAAAGAAGTTAGAAATAAAAAAAATTATGCGATATAAAATAAAAGTTTTTATATCTATTTTATTGTAAAATTTGAAAATAATATTCGTTAAATGAAATTTTAAACAAATGTTTGATGAATATACACAAAGGTACAAATTTAGTTACTTTTAACACCAAAATATTGCCAATAAAATACAAATCATTGATACTCTTTACTTTAAATTAAACATTTTACAATTAAACATTTATACGCAGCGTTTCGAAGAATGAATACAAACCCCAATATTTACAAAAACTCCAGTTGTGTTTGCCAAAGCGGAAATTTACAAGGTACGTGGTGTTTTTTGGTAAGACAGGCTTAGAAGAATGGAAAAGAAGAGTTTAAGAGAGCTAAAGGCAAATAATGATTTCTGCAGGCAAACAATGTACTTCCAACAACAATGTATTTCCATTTTGTCTGTTTTTGCATCAGAACTCTGCAACAACAATAAGAATATACAAAGATAAATGGCATAAATTGTAACATTCGCGGAATATTTTTGCACCTCGTCTTCTGTTTTGTAGATTATTTAAACCGCCTGTTTACGCTGCACGCTCTGGGTACTTATCGTCTTATGTTTGATTTTTTTCTCAGATTTCTCAGTCAGAAGTAGCTGTCGTCAACTTGTTAGCAGACGCTATTAAGATAGCCACGATATTCTTCATGATCAGCAAGCACTCAAACCATTTGAGGCAAGGTAAATTCAAGCAATGGTATTATGAAGCAGATAGTCTCTTGATGACTCAAAAGTGAAATACGATTTATTTTGATTCTTATTGTTAGTTTCAATTTTGCTTATTCATTTTTATGCTCATTTCCCAAGTTTATCGAAAAATGGTTACCAAACATATACGGAATGTAATAAATCAAAGGTCAGACAATAAACAAATATGTATGTACATAAATGTATGTTTGGATGCTCTTTTGCTGTATTTCATTTCTCTTTATTTCTTCTTTTCTGCCTTATTTTCCCTTGAACAGTATAGTATAGTCACTTTTAATTTTACGTTTCCACCTTAAAACTTATGAAAAACTGGACTGGTAACTTTAGTAAATCCGAAGCTGCAATGCTCTTCACAAAATAAATAAAAAATTAATAACTTTATAAAAGAAAATTTGACGCAGCTTTGTTTGTCTGTCTGATGTAGGTTTTCTAAAGATTCAATAATCTATATTCCAAATTTAAATGTCTATAGTTTCCGAGATAATTGGAGACTATATACTACACATATGTACTTTGACATACTTAATATACTCCTTTACCTGTAGTGTACAGAGTATAAAAAAAAAACAAATTTAAACAATAACAACACATGTATAACTGTCGGATGTCTTGACACAGACTAATTTTCTAAGAACCTTTAAAGTAAGTTAGTTAACTTAGCTGCCCGAAGAAGAGAAATGTACCCAATTCAAATACCAATCAAGTTATTGTTGCTGGTGATTCTGAAAAATGTAGAAACAATTACGACGTTCCATTTCGCGACGAATGCGCGCGCAGATCAACATTTGTTCATTCTACAGATAAAGCAACCGAAAAGGTACAAGCAAACAAAGAGCAGCATCAAAAAACTCTTGCAAGTCTGGCGTCTGATGCCTTCATAAAATGTGTGAATATTTGGCCAACAGCAAAAACCAGAAACATGAAGAAGCACTATAATTCATGGACAAAAACAATAACATTGCGTGTCGGCGCCGACGACGAAGACAGACCTTCGATAATGTACCATAGTATAAGCTCGCTGTGCTCTTAAGAACTTAAATTAATATCTTCTCCCGCCAAGCTCGTGGCCAATGCCATGAAATGCTGCTTTAAAAATTTAACCTAACACAACTCAACGCAATTCAACTAAACTTCAGGCTATCAAACATAGTCGATTTGCAATGGCAACCGTGCTGGTTTGTTACCTAGTTAACCAGTTTTACCTTTTTCTTTTACCCTTGTGTGAATACGTTGTTTGGGCTTTCATTATATCCATCACACATATTTTTGCGAAACAGGTATAGTCAGTTATTCGGAAACTTTGTAACATACATATTTTAGCGAGAATCGTAGTCGCCATAAAATACAATAGAAAAATTATGGATTAGCACAACTGTCTGTCTGTTTTTTAAAAGTCAGTCATTTTGACGTGCCTTTCACTTTAGCTGATAATTATTTTCCTTCTATTTGCCAAACTCCCATTTTAAATATATTTGGTACCCCGCTTACTATTGATATTTTCTCTAACGGGTATTAAAGCTTCGGTTCTAGAAAATATAACTTTTTTTACTTGTTTTAAATGAGCAGTTTGATAAGCTGTCTACATCCAAATCAACAATATTCAACTTACTCCCAAGAAGCTGCTGCTAACGAGCTGCCAAGACGAAATGAAAATTGCAACTACGTCTTGCCATAAGAAGGAAGCGTGTATGATGGATCCGATCGTTTTGACTGTAGTTGGAAATCATTTAAAAACAATAATATAGGTAACACAATCTATTAATTTGTCAACAATCAACGACAACAATGGCTACGCTGAGCAGTAGTAGAGCACATATCATCTTAAAAAACACAATTTAATTCGAATTAGCCACATTTTTGCGCAACACGTTTGAAGCAAATATTTCAACAACAAATAAAAGGTGGTAACAAAATTAGAGTGATACTGTAAAGGGTAAACTAATTTGATAGTGAAAATTTTCAATGATCTTACATTATGCCAGAAAACTACTGGAAATCGTTAATAAAACACATTAAACACTCGCAACCAACCATATTTTCTCTTTCAAATTCTTTATCCTGATTATGCAACAATAATTCGCAAAGGTTTTTAGTTTACTGTCCGTCTAGTTTATCGTTGCATGTGAATCTATGTTGTTTTTTGGTTTTGCATTATCAAATCATTTGATCAGTTTTATTTTCCTTTTTTCGTCGAATTAAAAACCAGCATAAATTAGCATCACAATTTCATATAGTGTGTCTTAAAGATGATAAAATATTTTCTTGTCAGAGCTGTTGACTTTGTATTGTTCGACGATCGTTAACAAGTGATAAAATTTAAATGACAACATTAAAAAGCATTTAATTAATTATTGATCCATTTGATCAAAAGGTTTTTTGCTCGTCTTAGTGAATTTTAATTTACTTTAAATCTTTTGCAATAAATTATACATAATATATAACTGTGCTCTTTAATTCTGTAATTAATTTATAAGCTGGAATATACATATAATCGAGGTTGCCTCTTTTGGATACAAATGATGCATATTCAAATTTTTATTTTCTTAAAAAAATTTATAATATCGTTGTTTAATTTTTGCCCTTTAATAGTCTTCTTAAAACATGAAAGTGTGCAAGTTTATAATATTTATAATAGCTTTGCTAACCAAAATGTGGAGAAATATCTTCTTACACGCTTTAAGTTCAAAACTGGTTCAAATCGAAATTTAAATACATTTCACCTTTTACTTCATTTCTATTTCGACTGTATCATCGTTAAATGTTTTTATGTCTTTTTGCATGTATTTGTGTTGTCGGGAAATTGTCAATAAAATATTTTACGCTTTAAATGTGCATTTTAAAATCGAGTCTTGTCCCGACACGGGCTTCTCTAAACTGCATTTGAAGGGAAATTAAAATTATTTCGGCCGAACATTTAATGACCAAAGGCATGCACATGTTGTCAGACAAAAGGGTTGTCCGTTTCCATGTATACCTAAAGAAAAGGTTAAAGTTTGTCTGTTGCTATTGCTGGGAAATTAAAAAAAAAAATGCTCATTACCATTACAAAAAAGAAAAATGCGACTAAATTGTTTTTCTCGCGATGAATTGAAACCCATCGAACGAACACATCGCGTCGATAATTTAAGCGGCTGACAGTTGTTATTGTTAACCGTTTTATATTCAGCATGAACGTGCTCAAATCACACAGGTATCGGACACGTCTTTTATTATTGTATATTCTTTTTCATTTCGTTTATTCGGCAATTTTGTTTAATTGTCTTCGGTTGACTCAACACCTGCCATTCTGGTTTAGCTAAGCATTAGTTTCCTATATGATGCATCTTGTGTAATGGAGTTAGCCCATAAAAATTCACCCATTCATTGGTCCTTTCTTTGTGTACATTTCATCTTCAGTTATTGTGTGTATATACGAGTTTACATATAGTAATTGTAAGGTGCGCTAAGAATGCATTTTTCCGCATGAGCTATAAAGTACACATGGCTGCTCTTAGTGGCAATTATGTAAGTTATTCGTTTCTTAAACAAGTTTTTCACGTGTACTTCTTAACAATGCGTAGGCGATCAAAAATTAAATTAACATTAAAATGGAAACCCAGAACGTATTATAAAGGTTTTTTGAATAAGCTTACTATCGATATCGATGAAATTTCAGTCTACAAAAATAATTTTATATAAAATTCGGGACTAGCATTACCACTCAACGTGCTTTTTATAATGTGGGATATACAAAAAAGTGACCGTGTCGAATTTGTTGCAAAATTCTTGGTCGATGTTGATTCCAGGTTAAACCACATAAATAAAGATTTCATCAACGTTTTTTGTTGACTTCTGTAGGAATTAATACTGTTAAGCTCAACCCACATAAATCAAACTTATTAAAATTATGGGAACGGTAAAACAATTTTCAATAGGTTTTGTTCTGCTGATTCGATATAACAAGAAAATTTTTGAGCAGAATGGAACTGACAAAAAATACAAACTGACAAAAAATAGAAACAAAAATAGTTTTACTGTTCACAATAAACAAAAATAATCAGCACTTTTTCTCGAATTATATTTCATTGATGTCGATACTTGCAAGGAACCCTAGCCAAGTTTTATTTACCGTTTTACTTGAAACTTGGTATATGCACATATTCTCGAAAAATAATTGACACGTATTTTTTATCGGTTACAAAAGCTGTAACGAGTAAAGTATATTGCATCTTAAAGATAGTTTTGTTTAATTAAAACAGTTTCTTTAAAGTTTATTCTTTTAAGTTTTTATTAACAAATTTTTTGTTTGAAATCGAAAGTTCAATTAGTTTTGGCAGTTTATGAAACTGATTTACAAATAAAAAAACTTAGTTGTTTTTTGAAATATTTATATCATCAAGTTAATTACAGAACCTACATATCAGAGTTTATCGTTAGGTTCCATTATACGAGCTCGAAAAAACACCACATCTCTTGGCCCTATCATACTAAGATTAAAATTTTCATTTGGTAAAAATAATTTTTACGTAGAGAGTAGAGTTGACATGTGAATAATTTAGTCAAATGTAAATGTTCTTAAATTTTGGCCTTGGTGGCCAATTTGTGCTCAATTAAAAAAATATATTTTAAAACTTACAAATACAAATACATACCAAAATGCTTCAATCTTGATTGCGTCACAACAAAAAGAGAAATGCAAATGCGTCGGCTCTAAACAGCTCAAGACTTGTACTTGTTGCTAAAAATTTTACACGTTCAGTTTTTTCTTGTGTTCTAAACGCCTCCAGAAAAGGACGTTATTATATTGTATAAACGCACAATAGTAAGTAGTGCGTGTCTATATAAGTAATATATTCTGGTTTAAATATAATATCAAGATTTCATGCGCAACGTTTTAAAGAATGCATGCGCATGTAAGCAAGTGCGCAGCTTATCAATGACACAAAGATTAAGAGGAGATACGTTCTAGTCGTACTAGGGGGAGTTTTAAAGTATAGTTTTTGTTTCCATCGACTGGCAACATTGCTTTGCTTGAAAGTCACCCCCAGTACGAGTTTACTGTTCTATAATTAAGGTCAAAAATATTTTTCAAGATGGTTTCAAAGATAAATACACGTTCTGTCACTCATTTACTTGACCCATTCTGGTGAAACCGTTCTCAAAAACTAACAACTGCTGTCAAAAATTGAGAATACAGTGTACAGAGTTATAAATTAGAAAATAAATTAAAAATTAATTTAATTTCAAAAATTTAACAAATTGTATGCCTCTTGATTGAACGATAGTGTATCCTATATTGTCAGAAGATTTCTTAGGCAATTTAGTATGAATAAGCGAATTACATATTTCATTTTAAAGTGCAAAACGACTGGTCCATCATGTTCGGGAGAAGAATTGTACTTAATGAGGGTATGCGAATTAATTAAAAAAAAATAATAGCAATTGTCGGAAGTAGAGTATCTAAAGTCTGGTTACTATAATGAAAGTTAAAATATACTTTTTTCGGGCAGAGTTGCATAATTTGAATTTCTTTAAAATCGTAAATTAAACTTTGTAAATCTTTCCATACAAAGTAGAATTCGAGAATAAAGCATCACATCAGTTTTCGATATAATCATAAATTTTTCTGTTCTTGGCAGCACCAGCAAAAAGTCTTCACAAATACTTGGTAGCAATAAAATATCAAAAGCGAATGAAGAGCGTGTTGTTCTGTTGTATATACATACACATGTGTGTGTATATATGTTTAAAAAAGTTAAAGTCGAAAATGTGATTAAGTTGCGCGCAAAATCCAATTTTTATAACTGCAAACTCGCATTTCTCACCATCGTATCTGTATGTCGCTGGCAGACTCAACCAATACCACAACTCTGCTACTACGCTGTGTTGTGCTTAAGTCGAATTGAGTCCGTACACATAAAATGCTTGGCAGGGCAATAATCATAAATTTTGACAACAACAGGAACTACAGCAACAGCAATAAGCAACACTTACTTGAAAGATAGAGAGAATCAACAAACGGTAGGCAGATATTGTTAGATTAAAGAATCATCGTCTGAGATTGGCTGGATCTCGGACTTTAGCTCTTAAGTAAAATATTTTTAGAAAATATTCTTGAGCGATGATCATTCATCAGCGCAGATCCGTTCAACTTATGTTGCTTTTGTAGCGTTTACTGTCTTAAAATCCTCCTTTGAGATACACTATGTACATATGAGTATATACTTTATTTTCAATAGAACTACTATTCATTGCTATTTCATCTTGAAAACTATAATCTTGTTCTCCGTTTTTTCTGACGATAAGATTTTTTATACCCTGAACATAAAAGATGAGGGCATAGTTAGTTTGTCCAAGAAAATATTTTGTTTTTGGACTTAATATGCACGTTTATTTTTATGTCAACCCATATTTGTATGTACGTAGCTCCCTAAATTTACGGAACATATGGACATACTTTTAAATTACCTAAATAAGTATTTTCCTGACAGTAACCTATAAGTCAGTCAGATGAAACCCATATAACACATTCACAGAAAAATTCAATCTTCAGGTGTGTGAGATGAATGAATTTTTTAATAGAAGTATTGAAGTATAAGTCAGTCAGATGAAACCCATATAACACATTCACAGAAAAATTCAATCTTCAGGTGTGTGAGATGAATGAATTTTTTAATAGAAGTACCCTGAAAATGATCGGGTTACTCTTATGCTCACCAATTTCATAAATCGTGCAAAAAAAATTCTTAGATCGAAATGAGAAAGTTTAAACTGGTTTTTATATTCTTGTGTATAATACAAAACAGGTAACTTTTAATTAAAAAATAAAACGGATCAAATTTATTAAATATTTTGAATGTGTTGAAAGTGTAATGCTTTAGCTGGTTTTCATTTAACTGTCCAGCAAGTTCAATTGCAGCTCTCTTACTAGTTAATTAGTGAAACAACAAAAGCGATGACCTTCGACAGGAAGTGAAAATGGAAAATGACTGCTACTTAGCTCGTAATTTTATTTTCGTTTTGCTATTGTTGCTGATTTATGTTCCTTTTTCATGTGTCCTCCGAATATTTCACCCCTTCCTTACTTACTTCAAGCGGCTCGGCTGATTTATTGTTTGTCGTATACTTGAAAATAGTGCTTTAAATTTTATTTCTAGCTGAAAAATAATAGTTGTAGCAATTGCTGCCACTTGCATTGTCATGCCTGGTCTTCACACACTAACTTCTCTACCCTACGTTGGGGCTAGGTCTTAACATAGCACTTATTGACTTTGTTGGTTTTTTCCCTTGCGTCGGTCGTAGTTATTTAGCTCGTTAAGTTTTCCAGAGGGTCTCTCGGCCAGGTTTTTTTTTTTAGTTTTTGTTGTGGTTTTTAAAAGAACCCACATTGAATTGATTTCTAACATAAAGTTTTTAACAGATAGAAGCAACATGAGCTTTAGAAAAACTTTAATATAAAAGTGATGACGGCGTCGACTCTGTGTTGAGTTGAGCTGGGGCCGCATTTAAATTTCAAATTGGTTCGTTAACATGAAGTTAACATATCTGCTAATTGCTGATTGCCGAAGCCTTTGACGCTGTTCATGTTACCCACAGTATCGCGACGAACGAGGAAGAGCCAGAGTACAGAAATCGGATTGTATGAGCATCCATGTGTTCACCTCATGATGATTCCAGTTTCGAGTGTGAGGTGAGTTTGAATCTGTCATTGCACAAATACATGAGTAGACAAACGGAATTTATAACACATATGTATGTATATATGTATGTAGGTATGTTTGTGTAGGCTTTTATGCAATTTAGTTGCTTAGAAAAGTTGCCATTATTAAAAGCGTTTGACTACTGGTACCTAGTAAGCGCCAACTTGCTGATTGTTTTAAATATAATATTTTGATAATTTCTTATTTACACGTACGAAAATGAGTAGCTTTACCACTTTGATTTTTTAAAGCTATTCTTTTGTTTGAAACTAAAAACCAGCTTAAAAGTATACTGATAAGTATTCACACATGCGCAGACTAGATCGCCATGTTAGTCTTTTAATGCAAAGCCGATCAATAGAAGTAAAATATTTAAAATCACTGCTTACAGTAGCCGTTTTTAGAGCATTTTTCCTTTAATTAAATTACAAAGAAGCTGACGGTACTAAATCTCCAATTTAGACAATATGAGATTTCAATTCAAAGTGTAGTTTAATATAAATAATGTTGAGCACGTAACGCACGCAGAACCAAACAGTTAAAAATGACTGGTTAATTTGTTTTGTCTATATAATCAAATAAAAGGAATGGATGCTTCTTTATGGCGACACACACTGTTTAAAAACATATGGCACCTATTACAATATCAAGAATTTTACGAGTGCTACGGGCTGAAACAAGAAAGTTAGGTGGTAAGCATAGTTAAGCTTGTCTTGGTGACAAAAAAAAAAATTGCTTAAGTTTTTTTAAAATACATAGTAGAAAAAAAAGATGTCTTTTTTTATGAGTCACAATGTACGTGATTCCATAAAAAAAAAAAAATACAATTGAACACATAAATTGGAAAACTTAAATGTTTATTTTATGATTGTATTATTTGTTTGTGTATCTACCACTTTGCGTGGGGCACACATGTGAGCTTTTAATCGGATATGTATTGTAATTATCAATGAAACCAGTCTGTCCATATACAATTACTTGTGATACCGACAAAAAACATTTTTTATTTATATAATTGACTTGATTACATCTAAACAATCAAAGTACGAAACTACTTTTAAAACAACCTTTTGTAAGTAAAACAACCTTTTGTAAGTAAATAATCATTTACTTTTTGCTGTGTTTTCTAAAGTTTACACATTTCTGATTATATTATCTTTGCAATGAATCATCAGAGACGTCAATATAATATTGCACTCGGAATTCTTTTCAGTATTTACGATTATGTGTGTGAAAGTTGCACGATCTTCTGTGAACATATCGAATTGATGACTTACAAAAAGTCTTCGTATCAGTTTTTGGAAACATGTATAAGTACATTAATATAAATATGTTAGATACCTCATGGGATTTCCGAAATCTTTATACAGGTATTGGTTCGATTATAATACTATTCACTCTCTTTTTTAAAGATGCAAACATATGTATATCTATGTATTAACAAACAAAATGTTAAGATGACACCTTGCGCTCTATATTTTTTCATCTTGTCAGTATCGTGTTTTCACCCTCTACAAGAATGACATTGAAAACGCCTCAAACGCAGGTGAAGTGTCCATTTTAATCGAAGCAATAAATTCGCATAATGAATTTCCAAAGAAGCTTCAGAACAAAACATCGAATGTACTTAAAAAGAACAAACTGATGACTTGGACGACTCACCATCGTTGTTGCATGTCCGGTGTGTGCTGTCTATTTCAATGCAGCGCAAGAGCGGAATATTAAATTGCCCAAAGCAAGTAGTGAGGCAGTCTGCGCCACATTTTTCGATGTTTGTTATTGGTACAAAATTGGACGATGTCCACTTCGAAATTGTTATACGGAGTACACCATAAACGTGGTATAGTGTGATGTGAACACATTCGCTTGTTCTATTTCGCAGTACCAAACGGCAACGTCGCCTTTCTTGCTCCTAGCTTATTCGAAGTGTCATTAAAGATCTTTAATTTATGGCAGAAAATCAAGTAAGAAACATGAGAGTTGGTTGTTAGTCTTTCAAATGGCAACAAGAATCGAATTTTGCTTTTAGCGGCAGTTTTTTTTTAAGTTTTAAGTGAGAACAGCAACACACACATAAAATTCATCTCACCTCTTCGACGTACATCTACGACAGCAATATATAACACTATAGCGGCCTCCCAATGGTCTCTGGGTTTTACTGAAAAGTAGAAAGGAGTGTACTTGGCCTGAATGCAGATTGGCTTTAATTTCGTTTGGGACAACGAAGAATGGAAGTAGCAGAAAAGCTTGTTGGCAGTATTTTTTTCCGATTAATGAAACACGTTTGATGTAACAGTGCAGCGCCGAGAATCACAATTACATTTTAATTCCTTCGGCAATGAAGTTAGGCAAAAAGTTGTATATTATTTTGTTTTGGTCCACAGCAAATTGTGTTTCTGTGCGAAAAATTAGTGACTTGTGCGTAACCGCCATCTACGTTTGCCTGGCGGTGATTGAAAACAAGCTGAGTTTGAGTAAACAGAATTGTGTGGTACGTGGCTAAGTATTCAACTAAAATAGTAAAGAAAACATATAAATGTTTGTCTCAGCACATTTAGTGAATCACTTGAACAAAAAATGTTTACTTGTGCTGCATAATTATATCCATACAATATAAAAACAAAATATTGCACGTATAACGTTATTGTCCTAAAACGTTGAAGTTGAAACAAGAATATTTCCTGAGCATTTAAATTTAAAACTTTGAAAATCCTAATTATGATCATCAGGGGCGCTGATAACACAAAACGTATTTAAGACATTATTATGGGTTTATAGTATATGTAAGAAGCAATTTATTTTTTAAGCTAAATGTATCAAAATTAAAATAAACTCTTGAAATAACCAAAAATGGAGGATAAAAGGTGTGCACTAAGAATCTAGCAACTAAAGCATATAGCCTTTATACGAACTCACCGTCTAGTTTCTGTATTTTTCAAGAAAATTATTTTATCTGTATTTTAGATAGCTTAGTTTTGGATCAACAATATATTTTTTGTGTTTGACAAATTGTTCAAATCGAAAAACAATTCAAAAGACGCTTATTAAAAAAGTAAAACAAAAAAAAAAACAAGGAAAAACGTTAGCTTCGGTGGAACCGAAGCTGAAATACCCGTTACATGGGCGTGTCGTCTTGGTTTTGACCCTGGATGACCAAAACAATGTTTTTACCCAATTTGAAGCGAGTACATTCATAAATAATTACTATTTAAAAAAATCGAAAAAAAATCGATTTTTATGGGTTTACCTAAAAATGGGCACTCTCATTTTCGAACTTAACCTAATCGTTGCCGAGAAAAGCTTAAGTTTTAAAATTTCAGCCCAATATCTTTATATCTTCATCGAATAAATCGCATAGCAACAAACAGACGGACAGACTGACGGACATGGCTAGATCGATTCGTCTCATCGAGCTGATCAAGAATATATATACTTTATGGGGTCTCCGATGTCTCCTTCAATGCGTTACAAACTTTTGGACAAACTGAATATACCCGTTTACACTATGTGTAACGGGTATAAAAATAATAATAATAATAAGTCAATCTGGGAAAAAAGAAATTAGAACTCATTTGAATTTGTATTGCTGTTCTTTTTTTTTTTTTTTATACCCGTTACACATAGTGTAAACGGGTATATTCAGTTTGTTTAATAGTTTGTAACGCATTGAAGGAGGCATCGGAGACCCCATAAAGTATATATATTCTTGATCAACTCGATGAGACGAATCGATCTAGCCATGTCCGTCTGTCTGTCCGTCTGTCCGTCTGTTTGTTGCTATGCGATTTATTCGATGAAGATATAACGATATTGGGATGAAATTTTAAACTTAAGCTTTTCTCGGCAACGACTAGGTTAAGTTCGAAAATGGGAGTGCTACGCCCATTTTTAGGTATAGACCCCATACAAACTTATCGATTTTTTTCGATTTTTTGTTTAAAAATAGTAATTATTTATGAATGTACTCGCTCCCAATTGGGTAAAAACATTTCTTTGTCATCCAGGGTCAAAACCAAGACGCCACGCCCATGTAACGGGTATTTCAGCTTCGTTACCGAAGTTAACGTTTTTTTTTTTTTTTAATTTTATATATTACGGTATTTGTTTGTTCTTATTTGTAATATCTAATGTTTTATGGCTTAACATGGTTTTTGTCTATTTATTTCTTATTTCAGGGATTGGTTCGCTTCAACAATATTTCGAGAGACAATCTTAAAATTAACCAAAAAGGTAATGAAAAATGAATAATAATTTTTTACAACAATGTTCAAACAATAGTCGTCATTATTCTAAAAGTCCAAAATTAGTTTTTCCAACCCAAATAATTTTTTAGTCCTGTTGACAAAGTGTCTTTAATTCCAATGTCTAATGACGGGAAAATGACTTAACGAATTATATTTTTGATATACAGTACGTTCTCATAGCTCATGGCTTCTATTTCTAATCCATTACGATTTGGTATATGGTCCAATATTTTTGTATACATATGTTTTTTTTAAGCATCTGTGTATCCCTAAACTCCACTCGACCAAATCATCATCAGAAAAAAAAGGAAACGAAACAACATTCAACTCGAACTGTCTGCTTGCAGTGACAATTGGCACGAATTTTTTTGTAATAAATTTTATTCATTGGATGTTTATTGGATGTGTTTGCTTCTTGGTTTGTGCATTCAAAGTGTTTGGATTTGTTTGTGCATTTGGAATTTATGACAATCAGCTGCTTTTAATTTCTTATTAATATCAACTCAAAACAAGTGAGTTGCTTACAACAATTTGAAGCAATCCAGATCATCTTTTGATCATTGTGTAGCATTTGCATACTTTTGAAACAAAAATTTTTCACAGACATTTAAACTTGCGGTTCATTTTATTTTTATATTTTATATTTAGAGTGCAGCATTTTCACAAATCATTTATTTAAACCGACGTTGAAATTCTGTTTTGTTTCTAAAAATCATTTAGAGGTGGATTTACTGCAGCAACTATACTTTGTGAATTTTCCTTCCTCGCTTTAATCTATTTTTGAAGTCACTTATTCTCTACGCATTTGAAAAAGATTCAATCCCTTAGGTATTGAAATCTGATACGCGCCGGAGCTATGAAAGTACCCGTATTTAATTGTTGTTTGTGGTTTAAACTTTTGAAGTTCGTTCCAGATTTGATTCTTTCACTAACAATGTGTATTATTATATATAAATTGATTCGTTCATCTCGCCAAACTGAATATATTGGGATTTTTTTATTTTTCGTTTAATGCGTTCCAATCTTTTAAGCAAAGTGGAACTATCTTGTTGGTTTACAGCTTTCAAGTCACTAGTAGTGTGACACGATTAAGTAAGAGGCAGATGACTATGATGTGTTTCAAAATCACGAAGAAGTTTTTCAAAACCTGTGAATCTTTGTGTGTCACATCTATATAAAAAATAATGCTCTAGACGATTGGATTTAGTTTAAGTTTGTTTGACATTAGTAAAATTTAAAATGACCCTGGCCAAACGGCTTAATGTGAACGAATAGTCCAATCAATGCTTACTCGAGCACTTTACTTTGTTGGCAATGTTAAAAATATATAAATTAGAAATTACACAAATAGCGGTGAACCGAGTCAGTTGATGCATAGAAGCTGCGTAAACTTAAAACTATGTATGTGTTAAATAATATTCTTATTTTGTCAATCGCGACCAAACCGATTCCATGATTTATTTTATATTATGCTTAAAGTACACATTAGAGATTTACGCTTTGGTCGAAATTGTGGTTTGTTTCTATTAACTTTTCATATGTTGAATACATTAACTTGTAAGAAATTTGAATGTTAACCACAAACACTCCAAGGCGTGACAATTCTGTTAACGCAAGTTGGACAAGGGTTGAGTTATTTTAAGGATGTAAGCCTAAAAAGGTCTGAATATTTTTTCGTTTAAAATTTTCACAAACAAATTTACGCGTATAGTTTGAAACTAAAGTAAAGCTTATCAAATTCTTTAAAAAGTAAAAGTAATAATTCGTCAATAAAGCTGGAAAATTCCATCGGTATGCATATACATATATCTATAAAAATATTTATATATCTCAGTGCTTCATCTTTACCAATCAATTTTATAACGTTTAACAAAAAAGTTTAATTGATACACATAGTACTGAATTAAATGTTTTTTTATTTTTCAATTATTTCATATTCCATTTTTTTCATTGCATTTGGTTTGTTGTGTTTTTAGCAGATACCATTGCTCAGTTATTGGTAACGAAAAAATGACCGATTGATGACGTGGTCAAAAAAGGTTTAATTTAATTTCTCGCCTGAATGCATTTATTCATAATTGGCAATTAGCACTATGATTCGAGTACGCTCTGCTTGTTGGACGTTGGTAGCGAAAAATTTGACAATAGCACCCGACCATTCGTTACACAATACTGCAAACCAGGTCGAGGTGATAACGGTAATGTGCGAAACCAAATTTGCACACGCCACATGTTAAATTCAAGCTCACCAAGTTAGCGATAAAATACATTTTAGTAAATTCTTGGTGATGTTTTTCTAGTGTGTATTTGATACTCTCATTTAATAATTTAAATTTTGTTTATGAATATATAATGCTATACTTTTAATATGACGTCTAGTCAGAAAAGAAAATAATAAAACAAAAAAAAGTTAGCTTCGGTTGGTCCGAAGCTTATATACCTGTTACACATCATTTGACGTGGATAGATCTTCGTGTGAAGCATATGTATTAAATTTTATCTTAAAATACTAAACAAACTATAAATATTCGTAAAAATTTACAAAGTCGCGGCCCGATCTGAACCAATTTGAAACTGAAGATTTGACTTGATATAAGAAGCATTTGTAACATATTTGAAACCATTTGCTCTATAAACAGACAGACAGACATGGCTAAATCGATTCGTCTCGTCTAGGTGATCAAGATATATATACTTTATAGGGTCTAAGATGCCTCCTTTAATACATTACAAACTTTCCGACAAACTGAATATATCTGTTTTAAACTTTGTGTAACAGGTATAACAAACATCATAAACATTATAAAATAACAAAAATTGCTTAGTTCGAGTATGCTCCACCGCAAGAAACCCTGTATAGCAGAAGGAGGCATTATATAGTAAACCCCATAAAGAGCATATAGATTTTTGATCAGCATTGACTATTCGAGTCGATCTAGTTATGTGTGTCTGTCCGTCCGCCTGGCTGTCAGTCCGTCCGCCCTGCGGTCGGTCGTATGTAAACATACGCTTGCCTTTTTTGTTGGAAATCCACTCAATTTTGAACTGTCATCCTCAAGGATTTGATATTGTGTACATCCAATTACTCCAACGAAATAATATGAACACAAAGGCAATTGTATTTTGAACTGTTTCGGTTGAAGAGTGTTTATAAAAAGTTAAATCGCTGTATTAATTAATTTTATGCTTAATCTGGTTTTATTTTCACATTTCGTAATAGTCCAAATTGTAAAATTTGTTTTTAAAATTAAAAAAAAAAAATTTTATTTTGATTTTTTAACTTTATTTGAATTTTTTTGAAACCGCATATTGGGAACGACCAACATCTTTCACTAACGTCCTTGCCTCTGCAACACTCATTCGCAGGACCTGTGTTGACATCTGTGATTTATATTTTTTTGGCGACAGAATTTAATTTGCTGCGAATTCAACATAAATGTTAACACTGCGATTCGGAGACTCGTGCACTTTGTACCTTTCCCCACATTTTTGCCTCTTTATTGCCTAACATATGTATAGTATACCTGTGTAGCGTCGATTAGTCTCCACAAAGGCAAGAAAACCGCTTTGAATGGTCATTTAGGCCCCATGGTGTACAACTTTGCACAGACTTTCAAAGTCACAAATTTACTCCATACATTTACATTGCTACAATTTTATTGCTAAGCTTTTGCTGTGTTTCAATTTAAGGATATACAAAATATTTTCATGATTTTTACTAGAATAAAGTCAGGACATCAGTAGAATTCAAACACCTTCGTTGTATACAGTTGATAGAAATGTCAAACGAGAAATACACTTTTAAGCATATTCTTTTAGTTCGAAAGTCTGCAATGTACACGGAATAAAGGATAATAATTTTTTTATTTCATTGGAAATCGAAAAAAAAAAATTTCACAACGCCTTACAATTAGGATTAAGAGAGAAATATAAATAGATATAGATGAAATACATAGATATAAGTTTGGGAAAAGAAAATTGAAGCACATCCAATTACTTATGGATGGAATATTTAACCAGCGACACAAAGTCTGTTACAAATTGTTATTTCATGTCGTTTTTATTATAGCTTTTTATTTTATTTTTATTTGACAAAGAGCTGTTAATTATGTCCAGAGAAACTGACTCACATGAAGTAAGCACGCTAAAAGTAGTCTAGAGATTATCTCGTTTTGCTGACTCTTTATTTTTGCGAAAGTATTTATGAAAGTGTATTGCATGTATGGTTAAAAGTTTATTCCTTTTTTTTCTCTCGTAAATTTGTTAATTTATAGCTAAATGGGCAATGTGTTGCTCTACCCATATCACCACGTTCACAAGAAAATTATAGGTCGGTTTGTATATCGTTTGAGGATATTTACAAGCTAATTATGTGACAGCCTATTATCAAGTTGGTAAATGGGGAAAACAGTCAAACTTTTCTTTTTGCTTCTAACCAACCAAACCATTTATCGCCACCACGTTGGACGATAAGCCTTGCCTCCGGCTGATTATGACAAAGCACATTTCCCAAATGAGTAAATAAGGTGGAAACTGAAAACTGAATGAAATGCTAATCGTTCGTTTAGGTTTTAAAAACTTGCTTTTGACGATTTAAAGATTCGCTTTCTCTTACTCTTACTCTAACTCTAATATTATTTTTTGCTGTGCAATTATTCTGCATTAAAAAGGTTCCACAGCATGAGGAACGGACTTAATTAAAAGGAATTAGCATCGGTTGGCTGTGTTGGGTTCAAAAGAGGAAAAAGTATGTAATTCATTAATTTGGCTTTTGTAAGCGTTGACAATAAATTGCTGTAATTAATTTTTATTTGACTGTGAAAATGGAAATTTTACATTTTAAAATTGGTTTAACGTGTAAATTATTATTGTGGTGAAGCAAAAATGTAGAGTACTGAATGTGCCACGCCTTTTATTGTGTACGTCATTCACCTTCTTGGCTTGGCATTTACCAGCAGTCGTGACCATCAATTACACAAGCTTTTGTCGAAAGGCATACTAGTGAACGGTTTCTAACATTTATGCATGCGAGTGTTTATTTTGCAAATAAAATTAGCATTTTTAATAGTAAACACGCACATGAATTTGTTCGATTAGGAATTAAAACAAACAGAATTAAAATAGGTCGAGAAATTTTAACAGCTTAACAAAATAAAAATGTTAAAGACGTTCTGCAATCAAATAAAAAAAACTAGAAAACAGTTAAGCTGCAGAACGTCCGCTCTTTTTTATATCCTCACTTCTGTTTAGTAAAAAACTTTTCAAAGAAATTTCTTTATTTACATGAATTTATCCAAAACAAACACTTCTCCAAATTACAGTTTACACAAAACATTTCCAATTGCAAACAAATCTCACAACCTTACCCAATCGTTTTATCTATTATAAAGCAACACATTCAATGAGCTGTTCTCATGAGCTACGCTAGAGTTGTTATAGCAATGTTTGCAATGGGAACTAAAAACTTTTGTCTAAGTATTACCAATAAAATTGATGAAGAAATAGTCAAAAACTATTCTCAGATAAAAAGTTTTGCTACGAGGAATAGAAGTGAAAGTAGTAAAGAGCTTATATTAAAATTCCAAAACTTAGAAACGATTGAATGTTCTGCGACTGGACGTCGCCGCATGTAGAAAGGACTGTAACAATTTGGAACTAATGTAGAGCTGCAAAAGACCAAGTTTATAATTTGTCAAGACGACGAGAACAGTGGGCAGCCGCATCAGAATAAGAAACAAAATTCATTGAACACAAATACGAAAATATTGCTATCAGTGCGTATCAAAGAAAATAAGCATTAATGTTTATGCTAATCATATTACTTTGCGATTTGTATGCTGCTTGCATTAAAAGAAGAAGTGATTTAAATCAAATTATGTTTGGTACAGGAGCTTCGAATGTTAAAAATCAAATAAAGTTTCGTGGTATAAGACATTATCAGAACTTAAATCAATTTTGAAATACAATTTTTAGTATTTCATATAAGAGTCTTCCAACATCGATTTTTCGTTATTAGGTTTTCCACAGAATCTCTCGAAGCAAAAATTAAAAAAAACGGATTTTCTAAGGATTTGCGGAATTTACAAACATGTCATCTCGGCGAATACTGTATAGGATGCAAACTAAATAAGAACGTATTTTGTCACACTTGTATTAGAATGGAAAAGGAACAGCTTCAACATATAATATGTTTAAAAGTTTGTTTAAATAACACAGGTCGACAATAAATTACCTTTTTTTTGATTTAAGCATCGGAGGAATAGTTTTATGTAATAGATTCATCGTCGAGACTTCGAGAAAAAATGGGTGTAAAAACTCCAAAAAAAAAAAAAAAAAAAAAACACTGTTTTTGATCATGTATGTACCTATACCAGATAAACCTGAAATGACGTAATACGCTTAAATTGAAGATTAAAATTCCGTTAAAAGAGCTTGGTCGAGCTTTGTGTTCAGCGATGAAAAGTCTGTAAGATAAGCCAAGTGCGATACTTGTATTATTTTCCGAGTCGACCTGTGTAATCAATATTTAAGTGTTAGCATGATGTAAGCAAGCAATTTTCCATTTAGGATTAATTGGGTAAACATGATTTTTAGATCTATGCGCTAAAGTGATTCATTGTTAATTTAATTGTATAAAGGATAAACTAAAAGTTGAAAAAAAACGGGATACAAATTAAATCACTCACCTATGTGAGCTGAAACTTGATGGTGGGTAAATGGCTCTAAATGTGATTAGTAACTTTTTGTTTTGCTGTTCTATGCGGACAAAAACTTTGCCTTAACAACAAACTATGAGAAAAACAAGCCCACACATTCCACTTCGCATGAAACTGGACGCATTATTGTTTCGCACGTAACCCATACTATAGTATTTTTATGTATTTTATTCAGAAGAACTTTCATCGAGGTATTCCGTTTTACGTGTGTTAATGATGTTTTCCCAATCAAAAAGTAAAGTCTAATAAAAAGAACTAAGTTTGAATTTTGGATTCAGGGGACCCGTAGGCAACAAAGCAAAACATACAAGAATAGATAATTATCGTAGGTTATTTCCCCTTAGTTTGTTACTTAAACAAGTGCATTTAGCCGGCAATTTGACTTATAGAGTTTGATTGAATTTCATTAAAAAGTTTATAATTGTAATATTGTACATTTTTAAATGATTGGAATCTGTTTCAATGTTTATATATTTTATTAGAGCTTGATTTAAAATCTGATAATACCTTAAGCCAGTGGCCATCAGTTCTAAGAAAAAGATAGATTTATAAACTTGAAACCTTATTTACTTTCACTCTATTCGTTCAAGTTACTGCAGTAAACAATATTTTAGACAACTACAACTTATTGAAATTAAAAAATGTTTTTTAAAATCACTTGTACTTTTGCCAGCAAAATAAGTAAAAAAAAATTACGTTTGAAACAAAAACCTGTTATTTCATTTTTTAAGCATATAAAAGCATTTTAAGCTAATCACAGAATACAGAAATAACAAACAAATGCATTTATTCATGCATAGTACATCATACTTTATATTTCTAGAGCAAACAAAATTCAAGTACCAGAACATATTGTTGGAAAATTGCTTTCCTTTTGGCAAAAGTCACAATAACAGGAACAAACGCAACGGCGTCAAGAAGACAGCTCCAAAACCGAAAGCATTGTTAACAATAGCCCAAGAACGTCAAACTTTTGATGTTGCAATTTGTAATTCAAGCAGAAAACGAAGCGAGAAGTATCTTTGGTGTAGGAGGTTCAGCCTTCTATCTGCGTCTGCTTTACTTTTTCTTTGTGTAAGTATACAAAAGTATATGTAATGTGCCTGGATATGCGGTTGTGTAAAAATTTTATTTTGAGACTTTTAACAAATACACATCCGAATACGTTTTATCTACTTGAGGCTTTTACCCAGCATTGGCTCCCGTTTACTCTTTTTACTAGCTGCTTTTAGTATTCAATTGATGTAAATACGTGTATATGGGGTAATCCATTGATATATCAAATATTGGAATTCTAAGATATATTTATACGCAACTTGCTGAATGGCATCCAAGCGTCGTCCTTAGTGTATGTTACTAGACTTCTTGTTTATACTGAAAATTATCTTGAAAACGACTTCGGTTTTACCTTTGTCATAAATTTTACGGCACTTTTTACATAAAGTGTATTGCTTAAATATTACTCAAAAACATTAAGAAATATTTAATACCCCATTAAGTATTCTCCTATAACTTATTAATATCTAGCATAGAACCCGTTTATGGTGTTATTGTTCAAGCCTTGTTTACTTTGCATTTACTTTACATTTTAGATCTTTTTTTAATACAAAATATTTCATTGTGTCCGACTCTCATGGATGTTGCAGAGCAGCATCTGCTTTGTTTACATCATACATAAGAGTACGGAACCTCTCTTTTTTGTGTTCGACAGGTATCAATCAGAACTTTGAAAAGGTTTACCATTATATTTAAGCGGTTAAAAAAACAAAACAATAAAAAGTGAAAACAATATTGAAAGATGTTCTTTCGTGAATTCTTAAAATTTTTGTGAGTGTGTTCGAAGAGGCAGTATTATTTCTGAATAGATTTAATTGTAGGTACTGTTTCCCTGTTCATCAGGTAAAATTCTTGATCTTTTGAGTCAATAGCTAGTTAATTTTGTAACATCTCTTCGCAGAAATTGAATTATTGTTTATTTAGAAGTTTCCTTATTTAGTTTCCTTATTATTTAAGTAGACTTGAAGGACTACCAGTTTAAAAAAAAAAACAGATGTGTTTCTTTATTTACTCAATTGTTTTGCTTTTTATACTTGTCACACAGTGTAGAGGGTACATTAAGTTTTCTTGAAAGTTTGTAACGTATTGAAGGATACATCGTAGACCCTATAGTGTACATATTCTAAATCAACTCGGCGAGACAAATCGATGTTGTCATGTCCGTTTATCCTTATATTTCTATGCAATTAATTCAATTAGTTAAAAAGATACATTCATGATATTTGAAACATAAGCTTTTCTCTACAACGATTACTTTGTATGTCAAAAGAAAGGTGTCTTGTCCATTTTTAGATACAGCCCCATGAAAACTAGCAGCACTTTTTCGAATTTTTTTATTTCTTACTTCATTCAATATCAAAACCTTTTTTAATTTTTTTGTCAAGATAATTATTGTTATATCTGTCCTTAGCTTAAAATATGACCCTATCATTATGTCTAAACTTTGATAGTATTGGAGAATGAACCCAAGTTTTAGCTAAGCCACTGATGATTATAAATAAACTATTCAATAATACGTGTGACGGGTATTTGAGCTTCGGTTGCACCAAAGTTAAAGTTTTAGCTTATTTCTTTTACAGTTTTGTTTCGTGTTAAAGTGTTTAGTAAATTTTCAAGATCTATATAGTCAGTAATGAATTTTGCAATGATGAACTAGTTGCCACATCCAACTAAATGAATCGTATATTTTAATAAAAATTTATCACAAAAAATCGGGTGTAATTTTCCATGTCCATGTTCTTTAAAAAATATTTCTTTTTAACGCATATTACTGACATTTCTTGTAACTCAGTTTGAATTTTTCTCATTCACATTTCCTGACTTTGATGTAAAAGTAAAGGTTTTTTGTGCAATGGAATGCGTAATATTCAATGTGTTTTCTTCTTGCTAACATCGTCTGTTCTCCGCAAGTGTTTCAACTGTACAAATAAACTCCCACAGGACATTCACAATTTATACTTTACATATATTCGAACGACTTTTAACTGTGTATGGCAGTTGCAAGTAGTAAAATAAACGAGACAAACAATAATCAAACAAATAAGAAAAGAACAGCAATATTGCTAAAATATTGAGTGCACTTGAAACTGCCAAAGCAAATATGTCGAACACGATTCGAATTTGCACAGCACTTGTTTTTTTCTCTGCCTCGAATTTCTTTTCTTCTGGGGCATCTGATTGTTTTGGTCAGGGACAGTATAACAAGTTAAATCATGTAAGTTTGCTTTGACCGATGCAATGTCTCGACTTTCGCTACTCATCTTGTGTTATTTTCTTTTTCATTTTTCCTTACTTGTCATTTGCGGAAAAAAATTTGAAAAAAAATTAATAAATTAATAATCAAACGCCCAAAATTTAATTATTATTTAATATTTAATTATTAATTATTAAATTGACTCTCAGTTGTAGCCAAGCATAATTTGTTTTCCTGCAACGGCCTAAAAGTATGCAATGTATTTTATAGTTCATACAATCAACGTTAGATGGCAGCACCATGTCGATTAATTGGTTACCCCAGAAGAACCGGTGATTGGACCGTGCAAAACAAAATCGGTTGCCCCAAAAGAAACCGGAGATTGTTATACAAACAATCTTTATTGCTTTTGGAATATATACCAATCAGTAAGTTACTCAAATATAGTCGGTTGTTCCTTAAAATAATAAATTAATTAATCGGTGTCAAAACAGGCACATATATGACAATGCAGTAAGTTTAATAAAGCGAGTAGTCTTGCTCTTTCAAAGTGAAAGGTCCTTGACGCCACAAAGTGAGCATTTAGAATTACCCGAATACAAATCCACAGTAAGCCTAGTTAGTTGAGCATGCGAGTTCGTCAAAATTACTGGTGCGAAAGTATGATTGACTTCGTGAAAAATTTATTTTGAGTTCGGATACTGATTCAGCAACTTTGTGCACAATCATCTGTATAGTGTGTAGCAGTCACACTCGATATCATTAAAAACAGTTTTCCGCCTTGTACATTTTTATACAGCTAAAATTTGTGACTTTGCGTTTATTCGATTAAGAACAGAATCGCTTTGTCAGTGTTTATGAAGTTATTTGGGAAGAGTCAACCAGGCTACTGATTTCATTCGCGAATGGAGGCCAAATCATGTCTAAAGTTAAGAGTATATAAATGTATAGGAATGTACGTGGACAATGACAGACCGAAGCATTATTTTAAAGGAAAATGAGCAAGCTAAATTTCACACACAGGTTATGTGCTCCAACAAATTTGTGAAATTCAATTTATATTACCCAAGGACATAAAAAATAGAATTTCATGCACTATACGCAATGTCAGTGGGAGGAGAATCATGTAATGCTTAGTGAAGCGTTCTATAGACGGTATGTAACATTTAAAAATGAAATGGGAAATATTTAGTTAAATTATTTTAAAAACTGAAAATCTATGTGTATATTTAATTAGCATTAAAGTTAAAAAATAATCAAAACTAGGCCATTTGTGATTAATATACTACTGACCACATGCCTGCTTCGAAGATACTTCAGCTTGCTATAAATCTTTCTGTTAGTATAGTTCCACGATGCTGTTGCTATTTTAAATCTCGTACTAATACGTTTTCCTCTGCTGCAATTTTTTCGTGTTGTATATTGTCTCAATTTCACCCAAAATTGATTCTTCAACTTTAAGTTTAAATATTTTGATTTGTTCTTAATAGGTCTTTCCAGTTTCTTTTTAGTGCTTTCATTAGCTCTAATTGTTTTCTAACCCTTACTGAACTTTGACAGAAAAGTAGGAATTTCGTATATTTAAGCGCAATAACAAAGTAACAGTTAAGAGAGGAAAAGTCGAGCTTGATTGATGAGGTTGAGAGAGTGGTTAGACATATGTGTATTCTTAATTGTCGACTTCGAATTTAATAAAGTAAATAATCATTTTAGTCATTTTCAATAAAATTAACTATTTAGCAAAAATATGCACTTTGTAGTCTGTTGAGCATTGTTAAAAATGAACACCACACAAAATAAAAGTCAAAGCCACATTTGTTGGAGTCGTTGAATTTGTGGTTTTGTATAAAATACATCTGATGGTTGTAACGATAAAGTCAATTTGGTAGATGCCGTTTTTGTACGTGTCAGCGCCAAATGTATCGACCAATTTATTTTAATGTGCGTTTGGCCATTTATTTATGTTGCCATTTCACATACTCGCTACTAAAGCCGTTATGACACTGGTAATTTTCGACAAATTTTTATCTAAAAATTTTGTTGTGCTTCTCGCCAATTATATTTTTCATAAATTAGCTGAGATTTTGCTTATATTTCGGTCGGATTTCTGTCAAGGAAAGAAATTGACTTTTTATTGAAAAACGATAGAAAACTGTTTAATGTGTCAGCAGCTTCAGATATAACATAGTAATTTGAATTTACCAAATTACACCTACTGCCACTTGCATCGCAAAAGAAAATGCACTCTCTTGTAAAATTTAATATTTGTACCATGGTCGCGGTTAGGGCTCGTTTTCATTACATGATGGCGCCTGTATACCTTGTATACTGAACTATTTTGCTAATGTTAGGTTAGTGTCATAACAATTTAAGTAGGTTTTTTCCACTGAAATTACCTTAGAGACAACGGTGAATATAAAAATACACCAGCTGTACAATTATTTTTGACGGTATTAAGCTGTAATTAGATTATAAAATATGCAATAAAATCAGATTCACATGTACGTCGTAACCGTAAATCTTTAGAGCTCATAAATGTATCCATAAATTTGTTTAATTTTTTATTACGTTTTATCTTTTTTTAACAATTAGAATATTGGTTGCGAATTTAAGAAACCACAAAATTTTTTAGGCATAGGTTTGTATAAGACACATTTTGGCTATGGAAAATCTAGGCATTCTGCAAAGAATGTGAGTTTCTTAAAGTAACTCACAAATGAATAAATAATATTTTTCTTTTTATGTGGTTTTGTCGGTTTGATGGTACCACGAACGTGGCATATCTCTAACAAGATATAGAAGGTGGGGTGTTGAAGAAAGTTACTGCTGGGAGACTATTCATGAAATATGAATGCAGCCAACGGCGGTAACTTCACGTTTTATATGTTTGTGTACTCTTACCTAACTGAACAACAACTTGCGGCAAGTTTATAGCAAAGAGGTCTGAGCATTAAGCGACATTGTGCCATGGTCGTATAGGAAAAGCGTTCATGGAACACAAAAAGGCGGTTATGTTGACTGGCACTGACTCTGCTTCATTATTGTATGAGCAGCAGTATTGTGTACTTGTACAATTTTGTGTGTGTTTGTGTGAAAATTATATTTGTACATTATCTTCCAGAAATGCACTGATGTTACAGAGCAGAGTGTACCAAGGGTGGCAACAGTTACCAGAAAAGCTGTAAGCAGTTGACTATGTACACCACAAAAATTCCTAAGAGCTCATTAACTATTGAACAACTATAAACGAAAAGTCAGTTGCGGGAGCTACTGCATCCCGAACTTACAAAAAAAATCAAGCTCGTTTGCGGCAGTCTTTCTGACTACTGTGCTTATAAAAGAGTATGAATTATATGTGTGTAGATGAAAATTAAGGGACACTCGCACATATATAAATGGAATATGGAAATGGACACTTTCTGATTTTAAGCTTCGGAGGGGGAGTATCCAACCATATCCGCTTAACATCGTTTATTGCCACCACTCTCTTGATTCATAATTTATTGTAACAAAACATCCAAACGTACGAATGACAATATATGTACATATTCATAGTGTGTATGTATGTGTAAGTCTGCAAGTGTTTGTGACGGAAATACCACTATATTTATATGTAGGATTTTTCAAAGGGCAGCAAGAGAATTTCTTAATGCGAATACTCATGGGGTTGCCACTCTTGCCACTCGTTTATGTCGCGAGTGGGAACAACAATTTTTCTTTCATTTCTTCTACTGAAAATACAACTGTTCATTTCTACTATTGTCATTGTTGATTTTGTTGTCATTTATTGTCTTGACTCCATACCAACTAACTTCATACTCGTACTGTGCTAAATTGCACATATGTTTTCTCTTGGGATTAAATTGGTGTAGTCAAGTCCTTTGCGGCACAGTGTTTTGAGTAGCAATTATAAGCAGCACCTAAGACAGATGAAATGCAATAGTGTAGGAATTTTACGAGTATTATTTTCCAAATAATATTAGATCCATATCTGAAGTGTTGAGAAACAGTTTTTAGATCTCGAAAAACAGCTTAAACTTATACAATAGGTATATTTAAAAGAGTAACAATTTACATAGATGCAAAGAGATCAAAAATATGACTTGATGATGATTCCAATTATTTAAACTTTGTACGTATTTGAAATCAAATAACTAACGATTTTCCGGTATGGGAGCATAAGCAGGATTAAGCTAAATCGAAACAACCTATACACGACTTAAAAAATCCTTTGCCATAAGTACATTTATCAATTTATTGTGCTCGAGAAAACTTCTGTTTTCTATTTATTTAGAAAAAAATGGTTATTTAACTTGTGTCTTTGTGTGTGTACATATTTGTATATCTAACTTTTAGATTCGTGACTGTTGCTATGCGCAAAGTAATCACTTCTATAAACATTTTAATTTTTCAATTTCATTAAAATTTTATCCTACAACTTCGCTTCTGTGTATATAAAGTTTGATCTCAAACTGTTGTCAAGTATGTAAATGTTGAATATTTTTGATCTGCATATTTTGTTTTGGCTTTGTTCTCAATTCCCCATCACGTTGAACGCATGTTGTCTTAAATTGTTTTCACTCCAAATTGGTGCAAATATTTCTGATTTGTCTGCCAGTTTATATTTATGGATCAATGGGGTGTGTGTTTGCTGTCACGTAGCGGACCATCTTTTAACTTCCTGCATCAAAATACTCTCTCTACACTAAACCATATTTCATCGCATGCGTGCGATTAGTTGCCTCATCCGAAATCCCATAAATTCCACTTCGAATAAAAGCGAACTTTGTTATAGCCTAATGTAGTCTTGTGTCGTATTTTCGTTTTATCTCCTAACTCGGTTCACTATGTTCGACATACAAACAAACGCAAATATGCAAACGAATGTATTTGTTGCTCGCTATTTCTGGTTATCCCGAATCTGTCCGGCAATCACTAGCCATGTGGTTTAAAATTTACAATTTGTTTTGATAGTACACCCCGCACTAAGCATTCAAAATTTGCCATAGCACAAACACTATATATGTTTTATTTATTTAGTTTTCCACTAGATTTATTATGCATTTCATATTTTGACATTTTTGGCCTGGTTTTGATTTGTGGACTTAATACTGAGCATACCACCGCCTCTGATTTCGGTTATTGCTGTACAGAAAATTCAGTACATCAAAATATCAAATTGATAAATGTCTTTTTATCCAGTCATGTGATTGTATATTGTTACCCATTTTAATTATTGTAAATTGATTTTTTTATTTGAAGTGCATCATTTTACTTTATTGGCTTCGATGTCCCAAACTTATTTTGAATTGTTATAAAGTTTATATAAGCAGGTCAACGAATAAAGTTTTTGTGCATGTAATCTTTAAAGTGTGTGTCAAAGTGACACACTTATTATGCATATAGTGAAAATGATATTGAGCCAGTTACTTTAATAAAAATTAGAATACTAAATTTTGACTCAAAGCTGCTTTTAAGCTATTGGATATACTTATTGTGCAAAATAAGAGGGTGACAGGTATGCTATGGGAGCTATGCCTTAAAATGGGAGTGGCACCTTAGTTCTGATACAAAAAACTTTTTAGAGGAAAATTCTTTAGAGGCATGCCTCAACAAACGAACGGACGGACATACAATTCATACGCTTGTCCTCCTGTATACGAGTGATGTGGATTTTTATACTTTTGGTTCGGAACAAAACTGTTCCTCGTGTTTTGTTTTTTATTATATTCTGTATTTGTGCTTTTATTTAGTAATTAAATGTTAATTATCTACTCGAAAGCCACTTAGTACTTATGAGACCATTTATATTTTAAAATTAATAATAATAAAAAAATTTTAATAGAACAGACGAATGTCATATTGACTTCAACTTATCTTCCACTTGATGTAATCGCTACCAAGAGTCATTCGATATAACGTATTATACAATATTTAATTCAGAATTCTTATATTTTTTGTGTTGCAGACGAATTTTTATAACTTTATTGGTCTTGGCAGATGTTTCCAGTTAATTTAATTAAAAATGTAAACAAAAAAATTCTCTTGGTAAGTTCGTTAAAAACCCAAGGAAATGATTGTTAACTTCTACTGTACCAGCTGTTTCGTTAATTTATTTTTAAGATTCTTTTCAACTTGTTTTTTTATTTCTACAATAATATTTGCAGAAATCTTAAAATGATGACAATGAAATTTTTGTACACATTCTTCGTACGAACCGCATTGCGCTTTATCCAAGATGCATTGTTTTCCAATTGTGTGACAAAATAGAGATGGATTCCAACAACCAATTCAAATTCAATTTGCTCTATTATTCGGCCTATTGTTCGATTTAAACTCCAGGCTATAACAATGTTGAAGAAGAGACGTCAACAAAGTCCTTAAGAAGAGAGGTCGAAGAGTCGACGGTGCAACGAATCTTATCTAACACGCAGAGTATACTGCGTTAGACTGCCTGCAGTGCAATGTGAATAGTTGGATAAAGTAGAATAGAATAAACAATAAAAAGGAAAGTATGTACAAAAAAACTCGACAGAGAATAGCATTCAGCTTAGTGCAATTTCAAATAATGAAAGCCTTTAGCATTTGAACAAGAAAATCTTGTAGACACAATTTAAACAATACGAGATCAAAATGTCAGTAGCAAGGCAACGTACCTAACAACGCAGCTGTCGCTATACCTACATGGTAAATCATATAAAATATGTGTAAACGTATGTATGTTAGAGCCCAATGACGAAACTCCCATCAAAATATGTGCATACATTCTTGATCAGCATCAAAAACGGTGTTCATGTATCTATTATAGAGGATTAGTGTATTAACAAAACTTAAAGCCTTTACCTCTTACAATCTTTGAGATCCAGGCGTGTAAATAAACGCAGACTGAACTATAAAGTGAATTTAAGCTTTAGGAAAGTTCAACAAACCGTACTATTTTCAAATCGATGTCGAACAACTAAATATGTTAGCGGAATCGAAATTTCAATTTTCTCACCAATTCGTAGTTAAAAACGATTTACAAATCAAAATTGCGTTTCATAAAAAATTACAACTATTGCATACCTAAAAACAGAGAGACAAACTTGAAAAGATGTCATCAACGTTATCATTTAAAAGCGGGTAAGCAGTGATGAAATAGCTAACACAAGTTAAATTAATTTGTGCCATTGTAATCCGATAGGCAAACTTCGAATTGCAACATATATTCAAATTCGCATTGAATTTAACTATCATTGGAAAAGATAAATGAATATGTCATTAAATTAAACAAGACAGAACGCTGAAGTCAATTTTTAAGTACCTTAAGTTAATGCTTACCTTAGCCTTTTATTGTATTCGATTTTCATAAAACTCAAAAAAAAAAAACTAAATTTGAATTTTTTTGTTCCTACCCATATTGGGATATTTCATAGGCATAATTTATACTCAATCAAGACTTCCTAGAATAAGAAACAATCAATCTATTATCAAATGTTGGCCCATTTTCAGTTTATCAATACAATATAAAGTTTTCAAAATTGGATAGAGCCTAACGAGCGTTAAGTGACAGCAAATTTCAACGAAAACTGTTGAAAATTGCATAGTGCTTATTTTTAGTACCTATATTAAAAAAACGGAATTTATTGTTTTAATTTTTTATGTGAAGACACCGTCAAGGTATTGCAATATATTCTTAATTGAAAAATCGCGCAAAGAATTTTAAACTATTGTGTGAATTGAAAGCTAAAAAGAAAAGTATGAGAGAAAATCTGAGATTTTGGCCTGATGATTACACAGCATCAAAACAAAAACTATATAAATAAAAAAAAAACAAGAAAATAAATAAAAACGCCAACAAGAGCAGGAAAACAAATCACGTTTTAATTTTGTTTAACTAAATGGTGAAATCGCTTCGCATTCACTTAAAGGGAGGGGTTTAGAGAAGCGAAACTACGTGAGTATTGCAAACATGGCTTCTCCAATTTTGGCACAGTCATCCTGTTTACAATTAGAGCAACAAAAAGACTGTACTGTAGTAGGCAATGGTGGTATGTGATGGTGTGAAAAGGCGTCGCTTCTATGTTCTACGTCATACAAATCTCAAAATGTTTATTAAAATTCGTTTGTTTTCTTAAGATATATGTATAAGATATAACAGCCTCGACAAAAAAATTGAATTTGTAATTTGGCATAACAAAATAGAAGCGTTGGAATATGTCTACTGTCCTTTTATTATTTTTGTATTTATTTCATCATTTCAAAATAAAAAAATTTTAACGGCAGAAACAGACGCATTTTTAAGCATTGCAGCTGCTGCTTTCATGAGACCGTCCTATAGGTCCTTTCAAAGATGTTGCGAGTCAACAGCAAAATATTTTGGCTGTGTCAGTCACATCAAATATAGATTTAAATGTTGTGCGCACATTGTTAAGCTTTAGCACTAATTTTCATTTTATTTCCTCTTTCAAATACTATAATTAAACTATTCAAATTCAAAAAATTTATGTACTATATAGTATATTAAGAAAAAGGAAGGACAGACAGGCGGAAATATTCCTAGGTCTTGAAAAGTGATCTACTTTAAAACAAGTTCAGAGGGTTGCGGTATGTTCACGCACGCAAATGTTTTGTTGACCCACCCTAATATAGGGGCTTATGGAGTTAACGATGTCTCTTCTTATACGGAAAAAATCTTCAAATATATGTGCCATAAAATTTCGCCAGAAACCCTAATGTTGCAACAGTTTAAGGTTCTGAAATTGATTAGCTAATTTCAGTTTCAAACAGTAAATAGTGGGGATTGATTTCTGCATTGTGATCTTTCATTTTCTATATCGGTATTTTTGTGGAACAATTAATAGTAAACAAAAAAGGTTAAAAGATTAATTGGTGCGAATGACATCGTTGTGCCAGCAACCCTTGTTTGGGTACAATTTGATAGACACATTCAATGGAACAACCCTTTATGCTTACATAATGTAGAATTAAACTTACCGATCATTTACCGCCACAGACAATTTTATTTTTCAAAAGGATACATTTAATTTCAAATCGTTTCTTATTTTTAATTAGAACTACAAAACTCAATAATTTTTTTTCCGCAATGTTCACTGATTTCCAGCTGCTTATGGTACGAAAGTGCTTAAAACGATTATTGAGTTTCACACATACATTCATGCAGAGTTCTTTAAACTATCAAAATAAATAACACAAATGAAATTGGAACTGTCATATGACACTAAAAATATCAAATTCAATTTGACGACTGCACTTAACAAAAAGAAATCTTCTTGGAAAATATGTTACTTGTTTTAGAGAACTATTTAAAGACAGGGTTGCTGTCTTACGCTGAATACTTCATACTTAGATTTCTTAGATTTTTATCATTGTATTGCAAACACCTTAGACATAATCTTGAATTCTATAAATGATATAGTATAAGTTGTTCACACTATAGTAAGTTAACCAGATGGTATTGATAGCTGTAATAATTGTATTAAGCGCATTATCGATTCGGTGGCCTTCCACTGAAATTCATTTTTTTTTCTTTTATATGAACAGAAAAAAAGTTTCATCTTGTATCACAATTTATTTTAGTTGCTTAAAATAAATTTAAACATTCTTAATTTTTTTTTTAAATGATCCTAAATGTATTAGTTGCGGTTCCATCACATGTACATACAAAACGCATTGATCTTTGTAACCTTTTTTGAGGTGTGGACTGAAAAATAAAAAATAAAAAAACAACAGCAAAAAAATGGGTGTAAAACTGAAACTAATTTCGATTATTTACAAGTCCTGTCATTGCAATGCCGAAGCACGCACAACAGCCTAAGCAGGAAAGGATAATTGGAAAATAACAGCAACATATGGCTGATGTACTAGACGGCTGCTTGCAAACAGAGTGGAAATAAAAAAGGTTATCTATGAGCAGGTCAAACCTACGCCATATGGCGGTGCTTTGCATCCAATGTTTTTTTTTTTTCGAGTTTCAATTTAAGATTCAAACCTTGTTATGGCAAGTATTTCGATTATGTAAAGAAGCCGACAATACCATTACATTTTTCCAATCATCTTTTGTTAGATCGAAATTTTTGCTTTGCAATATTCCATCGTTCTTTTTAGCATTTAACATTTTTATTCCTAATTGCAATTAAAAATGTTTCGTAAACTATAAAGAAAAACTCAACTACTGTATGTATAGACGAACGAAACTAATTATATGTTTAGTTTTCGTTTGAATTTAATCACAAAACACTCTTTTGACTCCATCGAAAAACGAAAACAAAATAACGAACACAAAATGCCTTTGCTACTAATTCATTAAGTATGTCCTTAAAATCTTAAACAATTTGAAGTCTACTTCATTTGTCTGATTCAAATTGACAATCGACAGTACACACGAATCCTTAGAATCCTCTTAGTGAAGCAAAAAATATCTGTTTGTGTATGTGTGTATGTGTACCAGCGCCAAAGGATAATCTGCATTTGAATAAGTGCCTTTCAGTGTTTTCCTTAGAACGCCCACTGAAACCATTGTAAAACAGTGCAGTAATAGTTAGTCGATCCCTATCCAAGTTTTTTCTCTAGTCGTTTCGTCATTGCTCGAGCGGACAGCTAGATGATTTTTGTACACTTTGTTTAAAACGTTAATACTGTTGATGTTTATTTTTTTGTAAGAAATGTAAAATGGGCATTGTAAGTTTATGGGAGCGTTTGTAACACACTTGCATACTCCATGATCTATAAATATTCTTACGGATTGAAATACCTATACTCATCTACATATATATAATCGAATCTAGTTTCAGTCTTAAATCCATTTTTTTCCAGTCCACACCTCAAAAAAGGTTGGAACAATCAATGCGTCTTGTATGTACATGTGATGGAACCGTAACTAATATATTTAGGCTCATTTGAAAAGAAATTAAGTATGTTTTAATATTTTTAAGCAACTAAAATATATTATTTGGTAAATTTAAATCTTTTGTCAATAGCTGTTCTCATTGGAGAAAAACCTTCCGTTTCCCAATATACTTATTTTCGCCAAGACAGATTGTAAATAAAATACATATTATATTTATAAAAAAATCTTAGTAACAATGAAAAAATAAATAAACTTCGTGTGGCAGCTATTAAAACTTCGGTTTCATGAAACTAAACCATTTCCTGAATATTTCGTATATTTGTTTCCTTGTATCAATATAAAAATATGTGTACATACAACACCTACCATGCATATATATGTATGAATGTATATTCGTACCATTGAGTGTATTTTTCTCAATGTCGGATTTTTTCTAATGCTATTTATGCCTACTTTAAGATAATCTATTTTCTTTTTGCCAGTCCGTTGTGCCAGCTCTTATTCATCAACTCACTTTACGTTTGTTCCTGTTTATTGAAATTTAAAGGTTGTTGAATCGAATACCTGCTTCGATGAACTTGTCTTGGGAATTCAAACGGATTTCGAATTTGTGTCAAAGTAACTGACAATGTTAAAATTAATATAATTTGTCTGATTTCCTGTTTTTCTACTCTTGCTCCTTTACATTCATTCAACTTAAAGACTTATTTCTATTCAGATTTCCATTTTAACGATTTTTGTTAACAATCTTTGCCGGCGACCTACCAGTCTGTGACCCATATCAGATCTGCTCAGATACAAGATGACAAAAAAATAAAATACATGTAACAAATGCGTATTTAGATTTAAAACACAATGTCGGCGGTAAAATATTTTTGAATGACGACAGGCATACACGCGAATGTAAATATACAAGTAGCTTGTTGAGCTTACTATGACTTTTGTAGAGATTCTTTGTCAGTCACCAAAGATTAGGTAAATTGATAAAAATGTTGCAGTTTGTAATTTATGTCAAAACAGCTTTGAGAAGGTCGCAATTTGTTTTTCTGTCTTCCTTGTTACTTTTGGAAACAATAATATACTTCATAGTCACCATGTTCGACATTAAATTTTTAATTTAAATTTATTACAGCTTTGCTTCGTTGCTCTTACAAGCAAAAGCAATTTTAAATTTTACAGTAAGACAGAGTGTTGAACAAAAATATATTCGCTAATTTTTACTTCACAAAAGTCAAACATCCTTGAGAGTGTGTTTGGTTTCACACGAGTAAAAAAATAATTTTATGAGCATTTAATAGTACATATTTTGATTTGTTTGTACAAAGGAGACAGTCTGCCACACATTTCAACTATCAACAGAGGTGAAAAGCAGAAGATGTTCCACTCGCTATGGTTTGATGCATCTCTGAGAAGGACATAAATTGCTTTATGCAAAGATTACACCGGAAATGATATACAACGCAGCGGCACACACGTATTTTCCCAAATACCCAAATAGAAAAATAAAATCTGCAGAAGGTATCTTATGATATGATGGGATTGAAAGGAGAAATATTATTGAAATCAGGTAACCCAATTTAGAAATTGTAACCTGTTGCCCAACATTTGCAGTATACATGAATGTGTGTGCACATTTGAAAACACATTACACCTCATAGCAAATTGGAGCAAGGGAAAAATCATTTTTATTGTATTTTACAATATTTAAAATTATATTTCGTTACACGTGAAGCAATTTACCAGTTTCTGGCCCATCAGTGTGCCAAATAAAACGGCAGCAGCACACGACAAAATAATAAAATTTTCTCTCTTGTAAATTTGAGTCTGTGATTTACTCGAAATGTTTTTTAGCATTCAACATACCTTTACCTTTACCTCACAAACTCACCCTAATTTGATATATATACTTGCAAATGCTTACAAGTGTAAACCACTGAATGCACATGTAACTGTCAGTCTGTGTTTGTGGGAATTTTAAGAGAATCTGAATGTGTGACTAGTTTGTGTGCGACTGGATATATAATTGTTTTTCATAAAATTAAATTTATGACATTTTTTGCATACATCTACTGTACATTCGCGAAGCAGTCAAGTTAAACTGCTGGGATGCTTGCAGCGGTTACGGATGAAATGGTGCATACACACATATGAACATATGTAGGTACATATGTATATATTTATATATGTATGTGCGTACAAGAATTTCCGTTATATCTGTTTTAGTTAAATGAGAACATACCATATGTATATACGAATATACTGTTTACTAAGTGCAGCATTTGAATGTAGAAAATGGAACAAAGTGTTTATGCACAAAAATTTGAAATTCATCCGAGTATAAAAAATAGTTTTGGACAAAAAAATTGCTTCAAGCTTAAAGTATCGTAAAAGAATTTAAAAAAAAATTTAAAAAAGAATTAAAATGCATTAAGCAACCACAACAACACTAAAACGTCACTAAAAATACTCTATTGATTTTATCGAAAGAAATAACAAAATATGAACAATTAGTTCAGTTATTTTAATACAAAAAAAAGGGTGAAGAATCGATAAAAAGCAACAAACTAAATTAAAATTTAAATATTGTATTTCTGCGGTATGCTTGCTATTGGACGTTCTGCAATCATTGCAAATAAGTAACTGAAGTAAGTCAAGCAAAATAAATGTCAAAAATGTGCTCTTTTATGATATTGCGCGATGAAAACTCTCTATTAAACTTCGTAATTTTCGTTGTCATATTGCTTTCACAGGGCGCATCAATTTGTCATTGAATACGAAAACAACAGTAGATAAATTTTATTACAAAATTAATGACTAAACAATCAAATCGAGTTTATATTTATTTGGCTACAAACGAGCTACATTGTTCAATCAAAAACAAAATTGCCAACATACATGTAGGTATATATGTATATACAATATATACTCTTTTTCTTCATCGGACTTTCTCAGTGCGCATTCGCTTCTCTCTTCATGGACATTTTTTATTTACCTCTCCAAGAAAGACTGAAAACGATGACATTTCTTGATTGAACTCTCGCACTGTGTTGCCAAATGTGGTGAGAATTAACTATGTGTTCTGCAAAGCTGCTAGGATAGCAAAGTCACCACATTACACAAACACACACACAAAAACACTTGGATAATAGAAAATAACCATCTGTCGTTTACATTCACCAAACTCAGTATTCAATTGTTCAATCAAACTAAGAACCCTCTGGGTGTTGAAAAACAGACTCATGCAGTGCGCCCAAAAATATGACTTCAAGAACATATTTATACAAAACCGTAGTGAAGTTATTTTCTGTTCAATATTCTTACTTTATTAAAAGTCAAACAGAGCAATGCTGTCCTGTCCTGTTGCTGTAAGCCATTGTTTCGCTCTGCAGAAGATTTTAGTTTCAATTTAATGGCAGTAAAAAAAGGAACAAAAGTTCGAAGTGTGACTTTTGTTAATTGACCGAAAGAAGCGCCTGGCTATTAGAACAATGCAGTGCGACCTAGTTACTTTATAATGATTGACAGTTCTGCTTTAGCGCAGCAAATCCGCCCTGCCACGTCACTACGTTACCAACTTTACGGAGTGCGCATTGTACATTTATGTGCAAGTCTGAAAACTGTCAAAAAGTATTTAAAATCAATTTTGTTAGAAAAAAATTGTCCAATAAATTTTTTTAATTTCGGTATTTGGTGATAGATAAATATAGACATTACATGTATTAAAATAGCGACTATATTTATCAGTCTTTAAGATTACTATTTTAGACTATTTATGGTAAGCGATGTTACGTTACTGGTTATCAATTTCTCTCTTCCTATTAATTTACGCGACTGTTATTTATGCGAAGTAATATTCATGCTTTTCTTATCATTTTTGATATTTTTTTTTTTTTTTCATTTTTTTGTTTTCAAAGCGAAAATGACAAGATTTTCATCAATGTCATTAATATTAACTTTTGTAATAATTCTCAACGATATTATGAATAATAGCATACAAGATAAGATGCTCGCACTGCCGTTATCATTCTGGCAAATTCTTTTGGCGGTGTTATAACTCAAACGTCCAAGTCGACAAAGTCTACCAGCTCTACTCGTGTACGTCAAAAAACGGTTTTCATGAGACTCATTGTGCAGAGACAGGAGCTTAGTGTGGATTGTGCAACAATATGACAAGACGTACTAAAAGACGTAGCTCGAGTCAATCCTAATTGAACGCTATTGTGTGTCGAGCTTCTAATGATGGCAATTCGGATTACTTGTACCAAAATGACGTAAAATGGGCAGAATATTTCACTGACTTACAATTTTACTGACTCTTAATAAACAAGACAAGTAGGCGTGGAAAACAAATAACGAAAAATGTTCGAAAGCAGCTTTACGCAAAATAACATCAGCAAGAATAACAATTAAATGTAACAATTGCGTCTCTTGGGCATTACAACAAATACAAACAAACTGTCTGTGAAACGGCGAGGTGTCTCGATGCCTGACTGACAGAAGGATTCATTCAATGCCAGCTTAAATTGCCCTTACAAGTCACATGAAAACCCCACGCCAACCGCTTACTAAAAACGGATTCGACCGTGTTGTTGTACTGCGCATGCTAAGTCAGAAGCCGTGACATGAAAAGAGTGATAGGACTAGTAGGGCCGAGCATTGTTTTTTCTCAAAGCTTCTAAATGTCCTTATAAAATAATACTGAGCCTAATACTTTCTTCTGTCTTTGCTCTGTTTGCGTTTATTAATTGCTGCCTCTAACGTCTCCATTTTATTTACGTTGGCATGAATTTCTTTGTTTTAAGCTCTTACGTCTGCTGCCTCTGCTCCGATTTTTATTACTCACTCCATTTTGTTTGACTTCGGCTTGTTTTCTGAAGGCGCTTCGAAATGAAACCAAACATAATTGACTTATCTAACTGGGTTTGCTAATTTCTTTCTATTGTTAATTCTCCTCGGGCTACAAAAATGCTCCGCTGCAGAACCATTTGAAAGACAGAAGAAGACAACCAACGAAAAGATGTAGCAATTCACAGCTGATAAGTCACAAAAACTAGAAAAGATAAAAATCGTCAGCAGCAGTGAGAACTAATTAGCAATTGACACGAATTGCTCATTAGCAGAGACAAGGCTACTTAATTGTAAGTAAATGCCGCACTAGCTTTTCTAAACCATTCTGAAAGAGAAACTTAACTGATTTAATCACTATTTTAACAATGATAAAGTCTAATTAATGAAAAATGAGAATTTATAGAGCGCCGTTTGAGGTCGAAAGAGCGAGGGACATAATGCAAAAGTTACAGTTGTCTTGCCGATGTCAGCTGAGAAGCATTCAAGGACGCTAGCAAGGACACCACAATTTCTGCTGCAGTAATCACTTGGTTAGCTCACGTTGCGTCGGCTGAATTACTTATGAAGTATTCATACACTAGTATTCGTCACCAAAGCTGCAATACAACATCAAGATATCAGTGAAAACTAATAATGATGAGAACAATTTCTTTAAAAATGAAAACACAACGGTACAACCGGAATTTATATACCAGTCTCACGAAACTTTAAATGCGCGTATGATCATCAGTGGCGTAGGTAACATGGCGTTGGATGTACACAATGTTTAAGCTAAACATACAGAAGTTAAAAATATTTTCTTGAAAAAAAAAAATAAATAAAAGTGGGAGACGAGTTTCTACTATACCTTATCTTAATCTAATCTGTAGTGTCTAAATGGGTTGAAATGGGAGTGAGTACATCAATAATTAGTAACTTTTGTACCCAGGTCTAAAAAACGTTATATTTCAAAATTCGGGTTCATATTTTTAAAAACGATCGAATAAAGCGTTTCGCAACAGACGGACAAACAAGCCATTTTCTTCGTCGATATACTTGATGGAGTCTATGATGTCTCTTTCATTGCGTTAAAACCTTTCTTTATAAAAAATATTGAAGAGATGAGACAAACCGGAAATTGTATGAAAAAAGGAACACCGGATGAAAAAATATATTATCACCGCATTTCAGCAATTTTTGTGTAGAAGTACAATATGTGTAACCAGAATGAAGTTGTCATAATAGACAATCGCATTGTACAGACAAAAGTAAATACTAAACACAATTTATGAACAAATATTAAAAGAAAACTTAAAATGAAAATCAATTCTGGTATCCTTTTAATACTTTAATCCGCAGGGAGTTTGGCAGTCTGTTACCTGCTTTTAACTTCCTGATTATGGACGGACAAACGTTTCGATCATTGTGTATCAATTGTGACATTCATCAGTTTTGACCACACAAGTGTGCTCTTGACTGTTTTGCGCTCAATTTTACTGACCTCTGTGGCATTTATATAAAAGCTGAATAAGACAAAGAAACATTTTAGAAGAATCAGACAAACGAAAAAAGTCATAGTGAGTTTTATTATTCCTACAAATTACGTGTGTGCATAACTCAGTTGTTTTCTCTATTGAGATTTGTTTGCGTTTCTTAACAATTCACATATGACAAATATATGAATTGTTGAGAAAAAAAATGTCTTACTGTTTTGAAATTTTTAAAAAAAATTTTGGCGGATACAAAAATCTTCGATTTTGTAAGAATATTTGCTTTTCAATTATTCTACATTAAATACATAGAAAAGAATTTGACAAGAAAGCTGTTTAATTAAAGTTATTGTTATTGTAATTGTAATTTAATGGATTGTGAAGTATTATTATTGTTATTATATATATGCACTGATTCTTATACATACACTTATTCGTTTACATACATATGCAATCGCACACATACTCACTATTTTCGCATAAACATAAATTGCATTTGTATTAATGTGTCTTGCCACACACATCATATATTTTCATTATCATTGCATAGACCGTTAAAAAGGCAAAAAGGCGCAAAATGAGAAAATGTACCTAGCGAAATTGTAGACTGAGGACCAAAGAGTCACCTCAAAGAAATATTTTGAAAAAGAAAACAACAAAATTCACAAAAGACAAAGACTGACAGACGTACAGACAAGAAGCCGAGCCTCGTTGAAATGCTACCAGCTGGTTGATGAACAGCAGCATAACAGCAACAACAATAACAATTACAGAGTCACAAATGAGATTACTGAGCAGAGCACAGTAACTCACCGAAAATAAATGAAAACTAGCAATAAAATAGGCACAATAATATATCCTCTACATACTTCTGAACTAAAACTAAAGCAGAGAAAATTTCCCAAATCTGCAAAGCATCCTTTGTTTTTAGGTTCACTGCGCACACTCAACTCTCATTTTTATACATCCTGTTTATGAAGAGAAAGAGAGTGAAGGATATACTCTCTAGCGAATACCCTAGCTGCATTGGCCTATAATTCTATATAAGGGTTGTTTGTGACTTTTTCCGAGATAGTCTTTAATCAGAACGCGAACGAGTCACAACGCAGTATTTTCGTCGCTCGCACGTAAATAAGTTAATAATACAAATGCAATGAGAACGGAAATAGAGACGGGCGCATAAACGAAGTCATACTCACACAATATCCGAGCGCCCGCAGATTGTTACCCTCGTTCGAAAGCAATTAAATTTTATTAACGTTCAAACGACGAATGTTCCTAAAAATTAGTGAGTCACTCAAAGAAAAAATCCTAACTGAACGAACCGCGAACTAATACGAAACGGATTAAAGCACTAAAACAAGTTTTCATTAAAAGCTTCATCATTCAACTTTTACTAAAGTGCATGTGCGCCCCTAAATAAATTGAAGTCATTTGTCCATTTTAAATAAAATGTGCTAACAATTTTTTGAATTGAAACTTTATCGTGCCTCTGTCGGTATCACAAAAAACAACCAAAAAAAAAAATATTAAATTGAAAATAAAAAAACAAAATTCCTGAGCTATATGCAACAAATAGTAACATACTGCATATAAGTTTTACCAAAGTGGCCTACTTCAAAATACATTTGTTATCGGGAAACGAGAGAGCGGATATGTTGGCCTACACTGAAACATAAAAGTGCATTTCCCAACTGATTTTAAGTTTTTTTAATTGTTTTTATTTTAACTTATTGTTTACCGTCGAGACTCATACAACGACGAAAGACGAGATGTCTGTGTATTACAGTTATAAGATATTAGCTATACTGTTAGTGGCGTTTGTGATAGAAGGCAAAATGCAGGCACAAATGTCCGCGCACACACAAAACCACCAGCATTCAAATGCAATAATGGGCGAGGCAGGCGTTACGAACTCGCAGCTAATGCAGGCGACAATGGTGCAACATGGATCAATAACTAGCTCACTGGATGCAAGGTACGAAGCTCCTGACGACTGTCACTTTTTGCCAGCGGTCGGTGCCGAACGACCCGAAATTGCACTAACCTGCAATTTACGCACGGTAAATAGCGAATTCGACACTACAAACTTTAGCGTAATACCGGCGGAACATACAATTGCGCTGCATGTACTGTGTAATGATGAAATTATGGCCAAAAGTAATCTAGAAGAAAGATCTTTCGCTCATTTGGTGCGCCTGCAAGCATTATCAATTCAGTACTGCAAACTAGCAAAATTTGGCAAACACGTTTTAGAAGGCTTGGAACAACTGCAAAACCTTACGATCAGAACGCACAACGTAATCTGGCCAGCACTTAGTTTTGATGTGGAGTCCGATGCGTTTGGCTTCGTTAAAAATCTTGAACGACTCGACTTATCGTCTAATAACATTTGGTCTCTGCCGGATAATATATTCTGCTCCTTAACTGCTCTTTCATCATTGAACATGAGTGAAAACCGACTGCAGGATGTTAACGAGCTTGGTTTTCGCGACCGTTCCAAGGAACTAAAACACGAAAGCAGTCATACGACAGAATCTTCAAAACGTCAACAAGGCGCTCCTTGTAGTCTTGATTTAGAAGTTCTTGACGTATCATATAACCATTTCGTATTGTTGCCTGCAAATGGTTTTGGAACTTTGCGACGGTTGCGTGTATTAGAGGTTAACAATAACGAAATATCAATGATCGCCGACAAAGCGCTAAGTGGACTTAAAAACCTTCAAGTGCTTAATCTAAGTTCAAACAAAATCGTTGCACTCCCATCGGAACTATTCTTAGAACAGATCAATTCAATACAGGAAGTGTATCTTCAAAATAATTCAATCAGCGTGCTGTCTCCAAAGCTGTTTTCAAACTTAAACCAGCTTCAGACTTTAGACCTTTCCTTCAATCAAATTACTTCAACTTGGATTGATCGTACAACTTTCGTTGGCCTTATCAGGCTCGTATTGCTGAACCTTTCGCATAACAAACTAACAAAACTGGAACCTGAAATATTCACCGATTTGTACACTTTACAAATTTTAAATCTTCGACACAACCAGCTAGAAAATGTTGCCGCCGAAACATTTGCTCCAATGAACAATTTGCACACACTTCTACTGTCACACAATAAGCTTAAATATCTGGATGCTTATGCTTTAAATGGACTCTATGTTTTGTCATTACTATCCCTGGATAACAATGCCCTAATTGGAGTACATCCAGAAGCTTTCCGAAGTTGCAGTTCTTTGCAGGACCTTAATTTAAATGGAAATCAATTGAAAACAGTTCCGTTAGCTTTGCGAAATATGAGCTTACTGCGAACAGTGGATCTTGGAGAAAATATGATAACTGTGTTAGAAGACAACGCTTTCAAAGGTCTCGGAAATCTATACGGATTACGGCTAATCGACAACTATTTGGAAAACATAACAATGAACGCTTTTCGAGACCTGCCAAGCCTACAAATTTTAAATTTGGCGCGTAATAGAATAGCAGTAGTGGAGCCTGGAGCTTTTGAGATGACGTCAAGCATACAAGCAATACGTCTTGATGGAAATGATCTAACAGAAATTAAAGGATTATTTAGTAACATGCCATCTTTGCTGTGGCTTAATATCTCAAATAATCGACTGGAACACTTTGATTATGCAAATATACCCACTACACTTCAATGGTTAGACTTGCACAAAAATCATTTAAACGAACTTTCAAATCAGTATAATTTGGATAGGCAGATACGTCTCCAGACGTTAGATTCGAGTTTTAACCAAATTCAACGCATTTCGCCACTTTCCATTCCTAATTCGATCGAATTGCTTTTCTTAAACGATAACTTAATTACTACTGTGGATCCAGACACTTTTATGTACAAAAGTAATCTGACTCGTGTTGACCTTTACGCGAATCAAATTACTACACTCGACGTTAAATCACTTCGCATTTTACCAGTACAGGAGCACAGGTCATTACCAGAGTTTTACATTGGAGGCAATCCGTTCATATGCGACTGCAACATTGACTGGCTTCAAAAGATTAACCAAATCACATCAAGACAGTATCCACGAATCATGGACCTAGAGACAATATACTGCAAGCTATTAAATAATCGTGAACGTGCTTACATTTCATTGATCGAGGCAGAACCAAAACACTTCCTTTGCACTTACAAGACGCACTGCTTTGCCGTTTGCCACTGCTGCGAGTTCGATGCCTGCGATTGCGAAATGACTTGCCCCACCAATTGTACATGTTTTCACGACCAGACTTGGTCAACAAATATAGTCGAGTGTTCGGGTGCTGAATATACACAAATGCCGCGTAGAGTACCCATGGATACCACTGAACTTTATATTGATGGCAACAACCTCATCGAGCTCGCCGGTCACTCTTTTCTTGGTCGGAAAAATCTCGCGGTTCTCTATGCAAACAACTCTAATGTACAGTTCATCTACAATACAACTTTCAGTGGATTGAAACGTCTATTAGTGTTGCATCTAGAAGAAAACTATATTACATCACTGCAGGGCAACGAGTTTCATAACTTGGATAACCTTCGAGAACTATACTTGCAGAACAACAAAATCTCAACTATTACAAACGGTAGTTTCCAGGCGCTACGCAAACTAGAAGTCCTCCGTCTAGATGGCAATCGGTTGGTGAATTTTGAGGTTTGGCAGTTAGCGCTAAACCCATATTTAGTTGAAATTGGTTTGGCTGAAAACCAGTGGTCTTGTGAATGCAGCTATTTGATGCGCTTTCGTACTTATCTGGGCCAAAGTTCTGAGAAAATAATCGACGCATCGCGTGTATCTTGTGTCTACAACAATGCAACAAGCGTACTTCGTGAAAAAAACGGTACGAAGTGCACACTTCGAGAAGACGTCACCACATACGTACACACAAGCGACATCGATAGCCTATTGCCACTCCTACTTGTAGCCACTTGTGCCTTCGTAAGCTTTTTTCGGGCTTGTATTTGGACTATTTTGTTACCGGCATGAAATAAAAATGTGGGCTCATTCAAACTGTCTATTGAATATGTGCTATCGATCTCCTGGCTTCGTCGATAACTTAGACAAAATTCGCCTAAACGATGCTTACTTTGCCTATAGTCTACAGGATGAACACTTTGTTAACCAAATTTTGGGAAATGCTTTAGAAAATGATATAGGTTACCGACTTTGTTTGCACTACCGCGACGTTAATGTCAATGCTTACATTACAGATGCCATCATTGAAGCAGCTGAAAGCGCAAAACAATTTGTTGTGGTACTTTCAAAAAATTTTCTATATAACGAATGGACACGATTTGAATACAAAAGCGCACTGCATGAAATGATAAAACGTCGCAAACGAATAGTTTTTATTCTCTATGGAGATCTACCACAACGTGACATCGATATGGATATGCGCCATTACCTACGCATAAGTACCTGCATTGAGTGGGACGACAAAAAGTTTTGGCAAAAACTCCGCATCGCTCTACCGCACATCCGTAACAATAAGCGTAACCCTAAGTGTCTCAACACCCGCCCTGCAGTAAACATTTACGCTTCAACTCACGAGTATCAGTCGGCAAATGGACGCATAGGGGACAAACTTTATAACGAATGCAACAATTATGCCACTATCAATGATTGCACACGAGGGTATGCACCTATACCTGCTGCAGCAGCTGGATGCAAGTTCAATACACTTAACGAACTAACTAAGAAGGGTTACAAGCATGAACTCAACAACATCGGCGGCGCTAAAACTCTGGACCACCAGCGCCATCAGCATGAATATGCGGTGCCAGCATATCAGACTACTCCAAACGGTCAAGTGATTGGCAGCCAAATGGAAAACCCTGCGCCTACTTATGATAGTATAGACTACGTCCATCAAAAAACTTTGCAGCGTTCTGTAGGTATCACTTGTGAATGTAACGGTACCACAAACATAAACGTTAGTGGCAAAATTATACCGCCCAGCTTTTCGTCCAACTTTGCTTCAGCACCTAGTGCGGTAGAAGCTGCAATCACAGATGCAGAACTCACAAGCTATAATTGTAGAAAATCCTGCAACTGCAATATCGACGATAATATACAGTGTCGCTGCAGTAGTAATGGTAGCAGCATCACTGGCAATAGTAGTAGCTCTAACAATAGCCGGCAGCCAAAACTGACACATTATGAGTCGAATATTTCTCTTGGCGACGTAAATGGACTAGATGCAGCGGCTGTCAGAACAACTAATGATGAGCTTTGGGCGTAACAGCAGCTAACATTCAATATGTAGATCAAACACTACTTGGTAGATGATGATCGCAAGACAAGGAGACAGACTGCGAAACCAGTGAATTTAACTAACCCGAATGATAAGCTTACCTATTGTATTTAATCATGCCAAAACAAAAACAAACAAAAATTTAAAGGATATAAATTTTCCTTAAATTGGGTTGAGTGAAAGACATAAATAGTATTAAAAATTGTTAAACAGACTGATACCTTTAGTTCGTAAATTAAAATTAATTTATTGTAAATACAAACTTAGATACAAATGGTTTTATAAATTACTACATATTGTAATAAGATTAAGTCAAGAATAATATCGGAATATTTTCGAGCAAACAATTAACCAATTAAAATGTACATAAATAGCAAATATCACACAATTATAAAATAACAACAAACTTTTGGTCCCAATTGACTAATTATTTTTTAATATAACTACAGCCAAAAAAAAAAGGAATTAAATGATAAAAATATTTTTATTTATTTATGTTTATAACTGGAAAGACACTGAAAACTCGTTAATAATCAAATAAGTGCTTGAATTTCTGTATTCCTCATCATTGTTGTCCCAGGATACCAATGTTAGCCGCGATAATTTATTAATATGTATGAGTATGCAAGAAGCATGATCGTATAATAATGAGAATAGAAGGAAACAATAAACATAATTAACAAAATAATGCATTACTCACTCATTTATTCCACCATTCGTTTAATCGTTAATTCAATGCAGCACATTAGTAGAAATATTAAATAATTAAATCTAAATTTTAACACAATCAAATATTGAATACTCCTTATATTGACACAAATAAACAGACAGACGAAATTAGATATATTAACATAGATTAAAACCTAAAGATTCTTTGAAAAAGTGGCAATCAAATAATTTATTGTTAATACTTTCTTTTGATTAGCATGGGACAGAAGTACATAATTAATAATGTAAAATAAAATAAACTAATAAAATAATTTAATTGTGATTAAAATTCTACATACAAATATTTGAAAAAAAATTAAATAGGAACAAAAAATTGGAAAAGTTCACATATGCGAATACTCAGATCCATTTGCATTAAAACAAATGTTTTTAAATCAAACAGGAATAAAAATAATATGAATATATTATTATAAAAAAGGACTACAAAAACGGTTTAAATATAAGTGCAAACACACAAAAATAACATTCTTCACTCTGACCTGTTAAATTAACTTGAATTGGTTATGCGCATTTGTATATTCAGCACAAATACTTTCATTCGCTTAAATACAATATAAATAACACAAATTGTAAAAATCTTAAATACATTCATACATACCAACTACAACATTTGAATTCATTCATTTAATTTTAACTGTATTCTACCAAAACATAAATAAATGAAAGAGACATAGACGACGAGACAGCTTTTGAGTAACTGGGGGGCACTCAAAGTTACTAGAACCTTAGATAAAGTCGATAAAAATAAAATTTTTATTATACATAAATATGTAGCTTATTCTGGCAGACATTAACATTGCAATTACATTTAAGCTCGTCAGCGCAACAAGAAAATATATACAAATAAAATAAATTATTAATACTATGAAAATATTATCATACGTAATTAAATAAATAAGCCAAACAAATATAAGCAAACAATGTTGAATTATAATTAATTAATTTTTATTTATAAAAAACATTTCATTCAGTTGTAAATTTCACAAATAAATACGTCTCAAAGAAAAACACTACTATAACACTAGTACATGCAACGAATTAGACGGAATATGATACATTTAAGGAAACGGTACGCAGTTAACATGATTTTAAGTTCCTAATTGTTGTAAATAACTTCAAAAGCTGCGATCGATATGTTTAGTTTTTTGTTAACATTTTTTGATTATTTAGTGTGTAAGTAATTTTCGACTAAACTTTAAGTAAAATTAAAAATAATCTAAAAAAAACAATAAAAAGTAAACCTATTAAATTTTCAAAAATAAACAATTTCGATGCCTTTTTCTTTGTTCTAGAAACATATTTTTTTCAGTAAATACAATGTAAGTATATTTCTATAAAAATAAAATGAGCTGCCGAATCGAAATACTATTGATTAGTTATATAATGGTAATCAATTAAAATGTTAACACACTTCAGTGGAAATGAAATAGACAGACAAACATACATATGTTATGTATGTATGTATGTATATGAACTTCTCGTTTCCTCTTGCATTATCACAAGAAATTCAAATAAATTTAACAGTAACAACAGCACAGGATAAAGGTGCGTTAAATGAAAAGATGCAGTGAGTACGAGTTAACAACGTTCCAAGGCAACTAGAATTTCTGCGGCCCAGCCGGATAATGCAGCAAATTTAATTTAACACAATGACGTTTTGTCTTCCGTTCCGATTGAAGCATTTCAATGCAAAATGTTGTATGTATTTATGTATCGTTTTGCTCGATATAATCAGATTCGAACCCGACACCAACGATGCTTATTGTTATTTATAACCTTTTAATATATTTATATAAACTTACTAGTTGTAAACTTATTATTTATAATGTCTGTATTTAAAAATGAAGCTTACACAAGAAAAATAAATTTATTTATACATTAATTATTGCAATTAGCAAATTATTATTTGCGTGTAAATGACGCTCAAATAATTTCAAAATTAATGCATTTTTATGATAAATATTAAATGTCATATGCAAAAATTATACATGCACCATTATAAAAAGAGGAAATTGGCCTCTTGATTTAAGTGATAAATTTATAATAGTTTTTAAATCCAATGAAAAATGTGTAATTTTAAAAATGCTCTTCACAAATACCGAAAATAGTAACACAATATATTATGAAGTTGCTGTTCACAAATCCTTAAAAAACCTTTATATAGCTGTGACACTGCAAAATAATCAGCTTTTACTAGAAAAAACTTGGAAAAAACTTTTTGTAATTCATTTAATAAAATAAATCGTGTCATTCATGTTTAGGAGTACCAATTAAAGTTTGGCACATGAAGTATAATAGTCTCAAAAGAACTCTCGATAGTTCCTTTCTTTATTGGAAGAGTTTCATAAATCAAAAGACATGATTTTTGTGTTAATGATGTTGAATTTTTCGTTATACCACACCATGTTTAATATCAGATAAAAATTTCATGTTTATATGTTGTATACGTTTCGAGCGTTAACGTTAAGAGCATTAAATCGAAGGTTCTTTTCTTTCTACAGAGTAGTAATTAATTATTAAAACAAATACCATATATAAATGCTTTCGAGCACACTAAAATATTAAAAAAAACATAAGCTTTAATATAATTATAACCTAATAAATATTTAATCAGGACATATTGTCTTTGTCAAAATCTACAATTTTTTATTTCTCAGTATTTTAGCCTAATTTTCTTATCTAGCCGCCTGCCTGTAATACTTCCTAAACAGATATTAAAATTTTATTTAGCAACACATAACTTTTGCTCTTAATTAACCACATTGTACTTGCATTTTGTAGAATAGCAAGGCTCTTGACCCATGTACCAATTTGATAATTGCTTTATTATCTATGTTACATTTGTTACAATGTCTACTGCTATCGTCATCAGCATGACTACAAACAACATATCTTTTGTTCTGTCCTGTTCGAATCAAAGTCTTTGCAGTAACTTTATCTCTGTGCCCGGCAAACTTGTCTCGCACTACAAATACAAAAAGGCGGCGAAGCCACCACTGCGTACTCATATCGATTTCTGCTGACATTTTTTTTTTTTTAGACATTAAACGAAAGCAAAATCCGCCAGCAATTCATAAACCGACCTGACCTACATACATTTATTCTTTTTCTAGCTCCTTAGCAAGCTGGTCTTGGTCTCCAAGGAGAAGACAAAATTGAGAAATGGATGATGCTATCACCCACAATCATTGACGCCACGCCGACTGATGCCGCTGTATGGCTGCCATTGTATAGTTTCTTCTTGGCGGCATATAAATATATTGTGTATGTAGCTGCCCAATTTCAATCACATACTAAAATTTTGATATCTTTTATTTACGCTGTCTTTTATTAAAAATACCCCATTTGGCTTTTATCACTAATTTCCACCAAAAACAAAATCAGAACTAGTCTTTTACTTTTCGTAACTACTATGACACACTTTAAATGAGAACGGAGCAGAGCAGTCCAAAGGTTGCTTCTCAAAGGCAGTATTCTATTTATTTCGTCCATTAAACTCTCTTCTAGAATTTCAGCTTGAAATAAGCGTGAACGTAATACGAAATTTTTCTATTTGCTTTTTGTTCTTTGTGTGTATGTTCTCGTATGTCCTTCGCCAACTTAAATGTCGAAAGATTTTCGCTTGCTTGAAGCTGACTTTGCGAGTGTATTGTTGTTGCTGCTACTAGTTTCTGATTCGTTTGTCGAGTGTCTAAATAAGTTGAGTGTCAACTTACAAAGTAAACGAAAAATTCTTAATTGGAATTTTGAAAAACAGTCTTGCCTTTTTGTATTCATCTTTATATTGACACATTGCTCAAAGTTACTAGACACAGAGATATACTATAAGCCTACACTTGCATATGTGAATGGACTTTGCAGTTCGCTTTTAACGTCTTTCGAGTGCCTTAAAATTTTTTTACAAAAACTTACAACTTTTGATATAAAATAATTAACAATTTCAAAAAAACAAATCTAAATAGAGTAAAAAGAAAACGCGTTACATGAAACCGGATGATAGTCATCGGCATATTGGCACAGCATATCACGCCAATACGAGTGTACGTTTAAAAATTGTTAGAAATTTTATGTCTGTTCCATCTTTTATTTATTTGTGTTATTGTATTTAGTTGTCGGTGTGGTATATTTCTAGACAAGTGCTCGCAATAAGCTATAAAATCCCTTTGCTAAACTCATTGTTAATTTACCCATCACAATAATCAATTAATATCTTTGCCTATTGCGACTGTCGTAATGGTATGTAAGAAAATTTGAAACATATCAACCCGCACCGAATTTCATCACCGATATAAGCCTAAATCATTTTTTGTGACCTTAAGTATAATAAATTGTAAAGGGGTTTAATCAATAGATACAAATTTTCAAAAAAATAATAGCCGAGCTTCATTGAATCCACCACTTAAATGTTACCAACGCCGGGTTATTTTCAAAAACAATTAATCATCTATAAAAATTTATAATTTTTTGTTTTACTGCATAACAATATCTAAATAAGGGCTCACGGTATTGCATTCAACCAAACCCGATCAAAATATTAAAATGAATGTAAAGAAAAGATTGAAAAAATAAATTATAAAAAAAAAATTACGACGAAAGTCAACCAAAGAAAGGCAGCAGTTCGTGTAAGTGACATGTGACAGTAAATATTTAAAGAAAAATTAAGCGCAAAAATGATGGATGACTATGTCTCTAACAATTTAAACAAACCCCTCAACATATTCGAAGTCCTAAATTAGAATAACAGTTTTTCATTCAAAATCCTAGGAACGTGGCATTAGTGTAAGCCTATGAATTGAAGCACAATAGTAAGGGCATTTTAACCATTTACCAAAAGATATAATATGTAATATATTTATGCATTACCAAATGCAAATTTACCATAACTATCATTTTTTTCTTTGAATATTTTATAAATGAACTATGATTTAAAAAAATACAAAATAACAAATCACTATTCTTGAGAACTCTGTTTGGGATTTAAAATCCCTAGGCTAACATTAGCCTTTAAAATTGGGCAGAAAAATAGATAAATAAGTATAATTAGCTTCTTAGCATTCCGCTGCGCATATTTAATCGACATGATTAAAATCCGTTAGCAAAAGAGAAGTATAAGGAATCATTTTTTTCTTTTCAAGTCGCAAGTTGTATATGTATATAGCCGATTAAGATTGGGTGGTCTCTGCTACCGTAAAATAGCTAACAACAAAGATTGTAATTTGTAATGTTGCACACGTCAACGTAGCCTGCCCATTTTATTCAACGTAGAACACATTCATGAAAACCTTTCACTGACAGGAAGCAGCAGACGCACAGGTAGAATTTGAATGATGTCAAAATATTTTATCTGGAGAGCAATAGTGTGCATTTTAGTAAAAACTTCAATCTATATAAATCGAGGTTGATCTAATGACATGCTGGAATTTGTTAATAGTCTCAAGGTAACATTTTGGACTGCCACTATTAATGGCGAAAAAAGTTGCACCTTTAAAGTATTGTAGCCAAGCCAACGAATTGAAAAAAAATATTAAACTATACTGGAAAACAAGTAAAAACGTTGTCTTCGGTGAAACCCAAGCTCAAATACCCGTCGCATGTATCTTTCTATAGTTTATGTATGATCATCAGTGGTTTAGACACCATTTCGGAAAGGGGCTAGTGTAGGTCAATGACCTGGTACAATCCAAGTTTAGACGCCATAATGGAAATCATAAAAGGATATATTTATGTCAAGCTCTTAGCAAAAAATGCAGCTATAACATTAATTTTTTTTATAAAATTTTGAAAATCGGAAGTGAGTTTGTGTGGGGGCTACATATTATTGTAGATCGATCCTTATTATATCAGAGTTGTATACAAAGAATGACGTGACAAGTGTCTTTAATCTAATTGAATGAATCGCGTGAAATAAACAGACAAACAAAAGGACATGGCTAGATGGATTTTTCGCGTGAACCTGATCAAGAATAAATATAATTTATGGGGTCTACGATACGTTACAAACTTTCCGACAAACTGATAATACCTGTTCACACTATGTGTAACTGGCATAACAAATAAAGTAAAACAGACAAGGACCAACTACAATAGAAAGTCCTCACGGGTAAAACAAAAAGCCACAAATTTAATTATAACACCGACTGCATGGTGTTTTAATTGTCGCCAAGTTGCTCGCTACCACTTGCTAGTTACTTTTGGAGCAAAATATAACTCAGACTTTACGCCCGTTCTTTACACCGCCCAACCGTTTTTTTTTATCATATAGATAGTACTTGTATTCAATTATCACATTAGAGGGGCGCTAATGTCCTTCTTCGCGTTCGAAATGACTGAATGACTGACACATTACTTAACTTCCGCTTCCTGACACAGATAAAGAGCGTTAAACACGCACACATAAGCTATTACTTCTTATTCTGAAGTCAACCTATGGCTTTGGAATAAGCGACGTAGGCAACTGTTCTTCAGCTAATGCGTGCACGCACATCTCTAATTCATTTTTCGTCAGAAGCGTACGTCAACAAAATTAAATTTAAACGCAAAGCAACAATCCATCATCGGGTAATTACTCTGTCAGTGTGAAGTTGAAACGTAACCGACAACAGGGGCGGGCAGACTAGACTGATGTGTGCAAAAAGTGACTGTTTAATGACTCGTCTTGCCACATCTTTCGCTACACTCCAGATTTGTTTACTCAAAAAAGCCAAAAATGGTTCGAAAAGAAATCATAAGCTTAAGGCACATTATGTAGTTGTTAACCGTGCTCATAGCTGTAGTTGTAACTGCAAATAATAATCTAAATACGTCGATAATAAAATATTTCCTTTTATTATCGACATATTATTATTAACAAACAACTTAAGGGTTTGCTCTGTCACTATTTCTCTTGGCCTATACGACTGCATCGTAGACATATGTATGTTGAAGTGCAGTTGACAGCTTATCGCGTCCTTGAATGTTTTTACTGATTGCAGCCGTTCAACTACATCGTAACCTACAAAACAAACAAAAATGTCGATAATGAAATATCAATGGGGTGCAAAATCCTCCTTTCTACACACTCCTTTGAATGCTAGGACAAGTAATAATTTTTTTATAAATACTTGCAAAGTCACAGCAGGACATTACGCTGAGTTGACAGATACATGAAAGGCCATACCAGGTTCAAACATTAGCGGACTAAAAGCCGCGTGTTAGTTGCTATCGACGACAATCGCCAATCCAAAAGTTATACTAGCAAAAACTCCAGTACGTCGCCACAGCATGAACTCTGTGTGATTGTTAGCTTTGTAGACTACTGAAGAGCGAAATTATAATTGTTAAAAAGAGTTTTAATTCCAAACAATGTCGAAAACAGAAACATTTAATAACTTTTCACAAAAAGTAATACTTATTGCACGATAATAGAAATAAATATTTAATTTTACCCCCAGAAAAACGCTTTTGAGTAACTGCAACAGAGATATTTTCTAACGATTTATGTCTTAACCCCGGACATTCCGAACTGTTAATTTTGTAATAATTTTTTATTCGCATTCCGAAATTCGACTCTCATGTTTTAACTTAGTTACCGTTCTAACTTCGCTAGAAAATCCGACCACACTAGTGTGTAACAATTTTGATTTGATTGTTACTCTTTCTGGCTACCAAAAAAGGCACATTTTTTATGTCATGCATGTGAGTCGTCTGATGTATAACTTTTAATCTTTAATATTATATCTGTTGTCTACAGTCTTTGGAAAATCGACTTTACCGTCTTCGTAGCCGTGTGCTGAATATTATATGTATGTATGTTTGTGCGTCTGAAAACACAACAGATATATCACCCTCCATGTTGTTTCTTATTTTTATGCTGTATGAATATCCATTTTATTGTTTTGTTGTTTTGTCGCTTAACCGAAAGTTACCCTCTCTGTCGCAATTTATTGCTGGTTTTCATTTTGGCCGCTTATTTTGTATTGTTGTAGAATTAACAGCAAAAATATCTTTATGCCTCATAAGTTTAATTTGCCGAAAATTGTTTTTTTTCGATAAAAACAAATCAAAGAAAGAAATACTGAGTCACAGTGACTCTTCAAAAACGAACCGGAAACAATGCCAAGATATACATACATACATATGCATGTACATACATACTTATCCAAGACAACGACCGCGCTAAGAAAAATGAGAACGGCGCTTTTAAAAATGCTGTGTAGACATTTCCCTGGCATGTCTACAAATTTTAGAATGTCATTAGTATAATTGAAAACATCTTTGGCCTGAGGCCAATCGAAACAGACTCCAAAATCCAATCAGTATGAAGATATACAATTCTTAATTTAAATAAAGCCACAAACACAAAAAACTTATCAAAAAACAAAACAAAAATAATAATAAGGATCTCATACTTACAAATAATGGCAATGTAGAAAACACTCCCTAAAAATATATTTTTCAAATATACATGTGTATGAATCAGTAATATGTTTATACATATATGACGGATTTTAACGTTAAAATAGCATCATGCGAACCAAATGAAATTTTCGATTCCAATAAGCAAAGTATCTACCAAATATTTTATTTGAATAAAAAAATTCAAGTTTATTTCTATTTATCAATTGATTTGATCTTAAGCACTCTCATATATTTATTACAAAGATAAATATACATACTACACAAAATATATATTCTCGGATGTCCAAATGAACAAAATCGTGTTTGGTTGGAAATCACAAAACTGTTGTATTTGTAACATCAATAAAAGAGAGCACATGTATCTATCTGCAGTAATATCCTTACACAGCAGCCAGCAACAAAGCTCTTAACTGATTGTTTGTCTTACCAACTGCAAAATGTTTTGAAAGTATTTCTATATTTGAAATAGCAACACGAAAGCAACAGTACAGAACAGACGTTCTATGAATGTGTATTTCTATGTTCATATAAATATGTATTTATATGTATGGGTATGGCGATATTTATTTATGCCTAGTCTTTCAGTATTGGTCTACAAGTACTTTCCCAAATAGTGTGTGCAACGGTTTCACTTGAAATTGAACTTGTTTTACCTGCAATAAATTTCTACGTACAAAGTATTCCGAAGCGAGAAGAAACTTAAGCATTCCCTGAGCGAATTATATTTATAACGGAGCAAGGCATGTATTCATTTCATATTCATTCAGTAAAAACTCTTCCCAAAGCAATATCTCTAAGCTAAATGTGTGTGCCTGAATACAAAGAAAAACCTCTTGCCAAAAAATTGTGTCGAACACAAAATAAGAAATTCTCATGCAATGATTACAGCGCAACCAGTTAAATTGGTCGTACACGGATAAATTAAGTCTCTGAGTTAAATTATTAGTTGGTACATTTCTTATTTTAATGATGGTTTACCAATTCAGTTCCATAACTCAGAAAGGAAAATGTATTTCGCTCTTAGTTTTTTTTTCTGCTCATTATCAAAGCAAACAGAAGAATAAAAAAATATTGAAGAAAGCAAAAAAATATTTGCTTAATTCCACTACAAGTTAGAACAATGAAGGTCTTTAGATCAACTTAAGACAATAACAAATGTAGAAGTTCAACAAATAGCAAATAGTTATTGTGTGCAGCGGTCGAAATAAAGCTGCCAATTACGTACCATATATATTCTGTAAAATCGTTCATATTGGTAAAAAAGAAGAGATAGAACGTTGGGTTCTTCACAACAATTATAGCCCATAGTCTAAACACTTTTGAAAAATAAAAATATTCTGAAATGCGACGTCTTTTACTACAAGCCCTTTCTGGCATTTCAAAAAACTTGGCTGTTGTTTTATTTGTATTTATCCACTTTACGACTCTGTTTTTTTTTGTGCTGTTATGACATTAAAGGCTCTTTTATATCCCATAGAGCAACCAGTTGCTTAAGCCACATAATCATTGCAAAAATCGCACGTGCAACAATCTCTAAGCGCCCAACAGTCAAAACAGCAAATCTGCGCCCACTTTAATGATATATCTGCGCTGGGTTCATCTTACAAATTCGAAATTTATAATTTTATGAGGACCAAGGATCAAGTATCGTTCTAATGAAAATCCATAACTATATACATATACATACAAGTATATCCATGTATCTTATGATTTCGCGGTGCTGCAAGCAGTCAGTAAATGCTCCTATGCCGAAAATCAGGGCCAAGTACTGTTGGACCTTATTCAGATTAACAATAAACCAGTAAAAACACTGATGAAGCAACTATCATATACCGCACACTTATGGCAAGTCTATTTTGTAAGCAAAAAAAAAAAAATGACGCACCGGGTACCGACGGTGATTTAGTATTGATGACCCAGCTGCTGCGCCTTTTGCAGCTATTATATCAAATCTAAAACCAAATGTCAGACATTTCCTTAACCCGTACTACATACTAGTGTGCTCTCGAATTCACACCAATGCTCAAATTTAATGTCACATAGTTGAACTCTTTTATTTTCGCAACAAATCGCAAAATAAAAGGACTCCAGCCATCTGAGTATGGGGAAATTGAGAAAAAAAACGGAAAGCTGTACAGCGGAAAACAGATTTTACAATGTGAGTGCAAGAGTAAACAGCACAAGAGCAAATTTAATTTGTAGTGTCAATTTGCACGCTTAAAGACATCCATCTAGTGACGATAACATTCGCATTTCAAGAATACACAACAGTTTGTGGCACAAACATGGGTTATAAATTTTTTTTTTTGTATATTAACTATTTTTTTTGTTGTTATTATTAAGGAATAAAGTCTGTATAACGCACTAGCGAGAGATATGGAATTCGTTTGTGAGTTGAGTGAATCAATAGAATCTCTAAGTAAAGGCCACAGTAGATATCGAGATAATGAAAGATACTAAACTTCTTATCTTTAGACTTTATTTTATTTTATATGTTACATTTAAGTAGCATTGAAACTGCTGCTCCTATGATTATGTCGTTTTCGTTGTTGTAGACTGCTCAGCTTCAATTTCGACAATTGAGAAATTGCATTTACATATTAAAATATTCTAAAGCCAAGCTAAATATATATATATATATATATATATATATATATATATATATATATAGTATAAAGTCAAGCTAAATATATATATATAAATTTGGTTGTTGGTATATTTCAGTATTCAGAGACAAACGAAATAATGCGCACATAAATACGTACGAGTATATGCATGTACATGTATACACGGTAAATAGGCTTTTGAGTACATTTGTCTATTATAGCTCAACCCAATGCAGCTCAACGCAAATACAACTACACATATAAGAGCTAGTGCCTGGCTGCACCTGAATCACAATAATCGACCTTTAGCCTTTTTGGGTTCAAAATCTGTTTGGGCTGTACTATAGTTGCTTTTGTGTTTTATGCGAAATTGTTTATGCAAATATTTAAAATATTTAATTTATTTCTCTCGTAGTCTAAGTAGCACACTCACTTACATTTATACACATTGAAATTATGGTATGAACACATGCCAAACCATACAGGATTTAATCAACGCACATAAAAAGAAATTATTCTACTCAGTATAAAATTTGGCATTGAAATATAGAGCTTTCGAGGTTCGTCTGCGCTGACCAATGCCGTTAACCGCATAGAGAATCCAGAGCAGTCAGATTTAAAAAATCTAGTAATGTCAAAGCTTGGCAAAGCGCAGAAAGGCCAAAAACCTATAAACTTCTAAAGGCATGGGCAAATTGCACAAAAATGCACGAAACGATTTACTTAATGCTGCATAATTTTAGGCGTTAAAAAAACAAATAGCTTGTTAAACGTTGTTTACACCCGCCTTTGACACGTTGACGATTCACACATTCAACGACCAGCCCTAAATATATTCTGCACACATGTTTATTTAAAATAAAATCGCAAAAAAAAAAAAAAATGAACGAAAAACAACGACCGCATAAAATTTAGTCGATGTAAGAGGAGAACGCCATGAAGCCCTGCGACGGTTGGTTCGGTTAAAAAAGTGTAAACAAAAAATAGCGACAAGCCATCATACAAAACCATCATAACAATTAATTTAGAAAACACGTGTAGATTGCTTTTTGCGGTTTTTAGGGTCGAAATACCAAAGCCATAACATCACAAAACCAGTCACGCGGCTCTATGGACATGTAAAAGGGGAGCAATGTATTGCGCTCGGCTTAACAAACAGATGACCAAACAACCAAGGACAAGCAGTCGTCTTACTAAAATTAAAAATGAATGAACAAGTTAAAGGCTTTAATAAAATATTTTTGAATTTTATTCTAGCAATTGAAATCATCGAATAATGAACAACTAAAACAGACAGAAAAGCACGCAGACTGCTGATGTTCAGAGTTTGAAATTTTGGTATTGTATTGCCAAAACATTGAATTTTGTCTGCCATTCATAAAGTTTTAGTATCATTAAAGAACTGCCCTCTGACTTCAATTTTGATACACCAAACTGACCAGTCTGTTGCTATGTACTATATAAATGTTTCTCATCCAGCTGTGTTAATGAATTCGACTATGGTCTTGTCACAAAATTGTACTCTGTTTATTATAGTAAAATGTTGCTCAAACTTAGTTCAAAAGTATAAAATGTTTTATTTTAATAATTAATGATCTTTGGTCTTGGTTTGTTATTGTTGCTTTAATTGATTCAGTAGATTTGACTAAGAACGAAATACATATATACATAATAAAACTTTTTTTTTGTTGTAATTTGTCGGTCTATTGTATAATTTCTTAAAAAAATGCATAACACAAATTTTTTTTTAACAAAAAGACATCAAAGGGGCATGCGACATATTGGGTAATTTGTAATAAGAGAACTGCTACCGATGACAGGTACTAATTTATATGCAAATGCAGAGCACGAATTTCTCGACTAAAATCCATTTGAGCGGACGAAAGGACCAAATAGCATCAACATGTTTGTACTCCAAGAAAATATTTGTATATACCGCTTCTGAAAACTACAAACATAAAGCTACAAAAAGATGTACAGTCTGGTTAGTTGGTTGGCACCTGGGACTATGGCAACTTTGTACGGAGTTTAATTAAATTAATAAAACTTAAAACTCACAGTTACGACTGCTGCAGTCGTGAAAATATTCAAACGAGTGTTGTCACTATTGTTGTTGATGCTTTTGAACACACTGGAAAACAAAGTCCCAATCACGAGCTGTCTACAGCTTGTGGGGAGGCGCAACGTGTAGAAGAGAATATGCAGTGTTGTTTAAAAATAATTTGACTTAAAGACACCGTTTTGTAAATCGCAATAGCGTTCAGCGTTGAGCATTTACTCAGATATATAATCATTCAACCAACCAGTCTATCTTTCACGATGTGGTGCTAAAAATGCGAAAAATAAGAATGTCGTGAAATAGTTTTGCTTACACATTCTTGTCTGCTTGAGGAGTTTTTCGTTAATGTATAATTACATATTTTCCACACGCAGTCAGTTTTACCGTTGTATCTTATTAAAAAAAAAAACGAAACAGCCAGTTTCAACATATTTTAGTTGTTTTGTACCACCCTCCCGTTTTTAACAAATATTGTTTTAGTCGAAACTCAATTTAAAATCGTGCAATTAGCCGTTTTTAGAAAACTGGATTTAAATTTTGGAATATATCCTTTTTTAAGTACCTGGACGATAAAAATATAACTATGGTCCTATGACAAATAATTTTCATACAACATAAAAGTAATAAGATATATCAACTGACAAAAGAATATTCCAATCATCAGAACTGAAGCTCAAATTAATTAGTTTATGTATGACCATCAGGGTCGTACATTATATTAAACAAGACGCATAATAAAAATAAAAAAATGGAAGGTGAGTTTGTATGGGGTGTATGTTATATTGGCACGATCCTTGTCTTATCAGTAGTAAACTCATAGGATGACAGTAGAAGTGGTTGGAGTGAATATATTCATATATAAGAAATATTTTCATACAAAAACTCAAAAATGGGCGTTTGGCTAGTTTGGGGGCTTTACCTAAGAGAGAAGTTTACGCAATTTGTAGTAAATAACTATTGTCATACAAGAAATTGAAACAAAAATTTACGGTTAATAGGAAAGCACACTATTCAGTCATAGGAACGAAACAATACATTGAGGTTCTTAAATGAGATATTGTCGCGCAGTATAAATGTGATGTATAATTTATTTTTATACAAGTTATACCAAAACAAAGTAGAGAGTTGTAACATAGTACAAAGCTATTTAAAATACTTATCCAATAACCTTGGATGAAATTTGTTACATTTAATTCACTTTTTTACTAATTACATACAATTTTTTTTATTACTTTGGTAACACCAATTCAAATGACACACTTACATTTTACGCGGCCTAAGAAACCACAAGTGCATTCTATCATTCAACTATTCACCCAGTCGCTGATGCATTTAAAAAATGTGTCAGCTTTTGTAAAAAAAGTAAAACTAGGCGAGGCGTGCAGACAAAACGGCAAAGACTATGTTGACATTTAACGGGTTTGAGGCAACTGTAAAGAGACATACGACGATATAAATTCTCAAAGCGTTTTATGGTTACGGACTAAATTGTGAAAGGGTACTGCTCAAAAGCGAAGCAACTGATGGGTTAAGCATTGAGTACAACTGTTTTGCAACAGAAGCACATAAGAACATCCATGCAGTAAGAACTCTCGCACCGAGATATAAATTTACTTATAAACGAACTGGTATATGCGTTTACTATCACACTAGTTCAGAAGCCATCCAGTATACCACCCATTATACAGTATAGCTGCACTCAAAGAGGCGAACATAGAGTAACTGTCAACGAGGAACCACTTAAAGCTTTCAAAATGGCGCAAGTTTAAATTAAATTTTGAAGCACTCACACATAAAAACAAACACTCACATACGCTCATATACCCACACGCATGCTTACATAAACACAAAAAGTAGCTCATAAGCAAAACTTTCTGCGATTTCAGAGTATGCTGTAGTATTAGCAACTGAGTTTCGGGAGGTAAAGTGATGTATGCACATTTAAAATTTTTTAGCGATTTAGGCTCAACATGTTGAATTTCGTAACTCAGTAAAATGCATTTAGAAGTTGAAAATGTTGTTGGTACAATTGAAGTGATGGGTGGTGCTGTTTTTACACATATATTTTTTTATTTCATTTATTTTTTTTTGTCCTTGTCATTGTTTTTTTTTTTTGTATTTTGCTTTTTATTTTTCACACTTAACAACAAATGTAGCAAAAAGAAGCAGAAATATAACAAAACGTCGACAATGACAATACCAGTAACTTTGCCTCAACTCGAACAGAGAACTAGAACCGCATTGACAAAGTTTACGTCTTGCAAGCAGCAAATGTGATCTATGGTTTTCCATAAAAGCAAAAACAGAGCAAGCTAGGAGCAAGCTAATGCAACCACAAGCTACTCCCCTGCTACGATAAGCGCTGCTTTTGCCTCCAAGCAATACACGAATGCAACCCAACTTAAAATCCAAAAACCAAGCCGCATGACTGACTGACTACAAAGCGAAACGAACAGCAACGAAGCTCTGTCGAAAACTTTGTCTTTGTTGAGCTGCTTTTACTGCCGAAAGTAATTTTGCAGGTCTTTATGTTACCGCAAGTTTTTACTGCACTTCGTAAACTTGGATCCACCTCACCAATGTGCAACACAATCCTGTTGGCGGTGGATCAGCTATTTTAGCAAACTGTAGCATATGAATATACATACAAACCTACCCATTATATTAATTTAATATCATATGCGAGACCGTAACTATTCCATACCGAAGGGCATGTTCAGTATTTCGATGCGCCATTTATGAGCTTTGTTTTAGCGCCTTTGCATAATGCTCAACACATTCAGAATTTGTCGCCTTCCATTAAAGAGATTTACCAATTTAACTTCGGAGTTCCTTGAAACAGTTTCTTGTCCAAGAAAGAAAATTGAAAAACAAAAGTCAACAACTGCAAGTGTGCAGCCGTTACCGACAGAGAAGAAATCGACAGTACGGCGAGTGTCAAGAACACACAAATTTGCAACACCTGGAAAAAGTTTTTAATTATATTAGAAAAGTGAAAGAAAAGTGCGAAGCAAAGCGAAACGAATCGAAATGAATCGAAACGAGACCAGATGCACCCAAGTGTAAAGCTGGCGGACGACAGTGGCTTACTCTACGAACAAAAGTATAGAGTTTGCGTAGTAATTGACACGAATTGATGAGATTCAATGTCAATGGCAAAGTTTTATTTGCGCATCTGTCCACAAAGGGCGTCATTAAAATTAAAGTTTATTTGTCACAGAACGTTAACAGCCCGTAAGAATATCGAGGGACAATCTGATTTTCACCTATAGTAAACGAATTCTTCACTTTTCATATTTGTCTGGCTTAATTGCTATCAGTTAAACACTCTTACATGAAGTCAAATTATATAATTTTATCGATTATACCATAACTAAACAAATTTGACACTAAAGCGACGATTCGGCTATCATTTATAGCCTAATTCAATAGTTTCGCTAACTTAAATTCAGTTTACTGTAGGAAAACACATTTCCTTAAGGTATCGCCCGAAATCTTTAAAATAAGCAGCAATGAATTGCTTAGCTTTAAACAATTCAAGGCGTCACTACTGATGAGCGCCAAATTAAACAGACAGCCGACCAATCTAACAGACAGACTGCCAGACAAACCTATCTGTCAGACGATATCGTATCATAACACAAAACTCACTGCCTTTCTCCTTAAACGACAAAATCTGTTCATGGAGTATTTTAGCAATTTTCCAATTGAAATGATTAAACAATTTGCATTCCTCTTGAAAATTGCGTTCAAATAACAAACCACACTCAAAGCTCATTTCAGAATTGCTTTCCACCGTACACTGAAAAAATTTACATATAAAGGAAATTCAAAGTAGCAAATTATTTATTAGAACAATAACTGGCGCGAATCTTTTGAAGTGTAACTTTGAATGATTTGAACGATAAGCAAGTTACATTTGATTATAATTAAATAATTTTCTAAGGCTATTGCATTTGAATAAAAGTACGCTAGGGTATGTCGGTGGCACATTTCAGCCTGACCACGAGCTCTGCGTGTGTGGCAGTTGTAGCAACAAATTAAACAATACTCAATTACAACCAGTTGGAAGAGACATTTTGAAATCGAAAAATGTACAGAGAGAAGAAGGGTAGACAACATTTTTATTGTGGCTCTGCATGCGTGGAGCAAAAGTCTAGAAAGAGTACAAATGCAGGTACTTTGGCTAACAGACAAACGGCAAATGCTATTGTTGCTGTTGTTTGCGTTGCTCCTACTCTGTAGAAAACCCGGCGCAATTTATTTACATTTGAATTTTTAAGCAAAGTCTGGCTTTAGAGTCATACCAAAAGGCGTATACAGCTATTGATTTTCTGAGTATGTTTATAATTAAAACCAAACGAGTAAAGTAAACAAGTCGATGTGGTAATACTGGCATGAGACGGAAACTTCGATAAAATCATCCATTTTTGAAGTGCTGGCAAATTTTCCATGAGAAATATTCACGCATAAATTGATTCAGTTTCCAATTGGAACAAATTCAAAAGCAAACAAACCTATTGAGTAAACACATTGACTTCAAAGCTGACTTTTGTTAGCAGACAGCTTGGAATTTAGCAAACCAGTATCAAAGAGGAGAACTGAGGTACGCATCAAGGTAGTATATACATACATACACTTCCAAAGAACTGAAGCAAATACACATTTGATGATTTTATACTAGTATCTTGTATAGCATGATTCGTGTACTGCCAATGTACTTAATCGGCACAAGAAAGAACTGAATTACATGCCAAGCACATTTCCAACAAAGATATCGAAAATACCAATGTCTGTCCACCCAATTAAAGATTCTTTGTAAAGTTGTGAGTCGGGTGAAATTAACCAAGCGCTTATTTAAATTAATGGGAAATGCTTTTGCTTTACATTGCAAAAGAAAAATATTGGCAGCAGTAATGAAGTTCGCACTGAAACTACTGACACAGTATAGCAAGTCGAAAAGAATATAACTAAGTTCGTTGGTGAGTGCAACGCATTAGAAAAGACATGCAATAGGGGAAACAGATTAAGGGTGGTACTTCGACAAATTTAGATACCGGAAGCTGAGATAAAATGACAATATTTCCAACAGACAATGTCTGTACAGTGGTACCCTTTTAACATAAATTACTAAGATTGCACACACACATATTCAAAATAAACTTTCACCTCCTTTTTGTCTACTTCATTATTAATTTGTACGATTGTATGACTCTCGGACTGCGTATACGTAATAGAGTAAGTACTTTGCTTGAACGAGTAGAAGTTATTTTAATATGAATTAGAACGCACAAACATTGTTCCATGTTCAGAAAAACACAAGCAGCATCAACAATTCCGTTGACAATAGAAGAATAAAGCCGACTAATAACTTGTGCTTTAAAGTTTATTTGACCAGTAAGTAAAAAAAATATTGCAACAAATTCTTAGCAGATCGAAAACTATTTGAACAGAAGATAATAATGAGGGGGACAAAAACTAATATTACTGCATTACATATATAAAAGTAAACTAATACGAATTTGAATTGCAAACTAATACTTAACTAACGCTTTTTTTAATTTTCTCATGTCATATAATATATAGAACAGAAACTTGATATAAGTTGCAATCTCAATTTAAATTTATTAAATATTTATACTAAAACTCCATTCCTTGACAAGTTTAGTTTAGAATAAGCTCGACAACTTTTTTTTTTAAATAAATTATGAAAAGGGCGTAAACAAATTTGCATATTATTCGAAAGAATAAAACCCTTTATGCCACAGAGCAAATCAAGCAATCTATTACACTCACCCAAAAAGGCAACGATGAAGTACAGTTGCGGATGCACCTACCCGCTTCACCATTACACACCACGTATACATAGGCATAAAAATGAGTTATTTCACATGTTCGGATGAATAAAAAAAGGGAACAAAAAATAGGCACAACTCTTGATTATATCAAGAGAAAATTTACAAAGTGTCAGACAAAAGGGCAAGGAAAACGGGAGTAAATGGGTTTCAAAAGAACAAAGTTCTTTGCTCGGTTGCCTTGATAAAGCACCCAAAAAAATGTTGGGGTTAATAAGAAACATTTTACAATGAGAAATGCCCCGCCAAACTTTATTAAAACTCTTGAATTAAATGAATTAGTCAACCATACTGTGAGCAAGATTCAAAAATAAAAGCGACAAGGGTGTGCAGACGGTACGCAAGTGGAAAAACAATTTTCGCAGGCAAAATGTAATGAGTGTAGAAATGAAGTCAAAACATGCATACCCACATAGAAATGGTAAGTACAAATACATTTTAAGAAATCCTTGCGGATCCGCAACTAAGAACTGCCTGGAACCAACGGTCCTCCGACGAGTGAAATACTCGAGCAAGCAACTAAAGTATAAAAATGCTCCATTAAAAATATTAGAAAAGCAGACAAGAAAACTTGCAAAGAATTTTGGGCAGCATTAAAACTTTGTAACTGATTTGTTCTTTTAATTTTATTTTTCGTGTTGGCTTTTTAAACTTTTTTTTAATATAATCTACAGCAAAAGAATCTGAGACGGCAACTTGTCGTTTACTCATGCTCACCCAACTCACTTTGCACTCTTGATGCCGAGAAAGAGAATTTGTTAATAATTACGAACATTGCCGCCCAGTTCCATTTTTCTTTAACTCAGCCCACGCAAAGTTAGTTATTTATCCGTTTTTCTTTTTGTTGTTGTTTTTGTTTCTTCTGTTATTACCGATTTGCCCCTGTGAGCGAAGTAAACGACGTTAAAAGTTGGACAGAACAGAACAACTAGTTTTGTCCGGTTTGCTGTCCCTCTTGCCAGTGGTGACACACAAGATGCAGTTTGTAAATCTTTTGACCAACGCTCTAAAGGCTCTAAAACTAAAATTGAATCTTGATTATGTGCGAACCGTGCCGAGAAAGTTATTTGCAAAACGACAGCAGCTACCAGCATCTAATGAAAACTAGAGAGAAGAAAAAAATAAAAGCCAAGTAATGTAAAGGTCTGCATTCAAAATTTATGCTCTTTCGAGAGAATTGCTCAAAAGTTTTCTTTATCTACATTATGGCGTAAGATATTCTCCAGTCTGCAATTGCAGCAATGTGTGCAGTAGAATGAATAGCAAACTATTTTGTAAGTATTTATTCTTCATTATAAACTCTTCACTATTTAAACATCTATTGACTATGTGAATTGCAAATAAAACTAAGTTGCTTTTTAGAGAGTCTAGCATTATTGTCGTCAGTTCCCACTTTCAACAAAATACGAGTACATACATATCTCAACAATTATGTAAAACGACTACAAGAATTCAATTTCTCATTTACTTAGATATTCATATGTATATACATATAAGCATATATTTATGATGTGTATATTCAAAATTGGATATAATTATGTGTGACATTTTCATGAATACAAAGCAAATATTAATATTTACATTATTTTCCATTAAAAATAATCAAAAAATGTCTCTATAAATAATTATAAATTATGTGTAAAAGATGTTGAATGTTGTATGTATGTATTTGAAGGTATATTATTATGTATACTCTGTGTCTGTGATTGTTTTTTTAATCGGTTTCTCAGAATAGATTATGTATAGTATGTAGCTACATACTCATGATATATAGTAAGTAGCAAAATTTGTAAAATTCTAATCAAAAGTTTCAGCGTTCTGAGGATATGAAACGTATAATTGTGAAGCCTGGTTTATGCAAATTAGAATTTAATAACACAACACAGAATTAGCAGGTTCATCGTTTTTATCAACACACACTCAGTGTCATGAAATTATGATAAATGATACTCTGCACATTTAAACTTTTCTGGTATAAAACTCAACGAAGGGCAAAACCACAAAATAGAACAGAGCATACATCCTTTTCCTGTTTCTGGCACACAACTTTTGAAGTCGTGGATGGAATTTTTTTTTTCTTCTTTTTAAATTTACAGCCTAAATACAGTGAACTAAAAAAGATATAAGTTGTGTACGCGCGAACAACTGTGAGTTAAAAAAGGTATTAGCATCTTTGAGAAACATTTGGCCGCTCGTTTATACCAAGCTCTTAGACTAGTTGCGAACGATGTGGTAAAATATTCGGCAAAAAGAATTTCTTAAATTGAATGCCACAAAGCGACAGGAAGCGCTTTTTATAAAATATTGATATTTCGACGCATTTGATTTTGGCTAGTTTGCTTTTTCTTGCTCCATTTTCTGCGAACACATTCACTATTATCCTCAACTCCACAACACGCTTTATTGCCGTTGCCTAGCTATGTACTTAAAACTGCTTCAGATATAAGAAAATACATTGTTAAATCTTCTCATTTCAACAACATTTCCGGCAACTAAACCATGCTAAGAATGAAAAATGAACTTTCAAAGGATATTCGCCATGCCAAGCTTTACAATGTTAAGCGACCGTGTGGAAGCATATACACATTGAAAATCTTTAATATGACACAAAATAAAAACCTTAAGACAAGAGTCTTCACAAAGCGACAGTTCAAGTCACAATATTTATGAAAAAAGTTGTAGACCGTTGTGGAGCGATATACCAAAGGGTCTGCTTTAAGAATTATGCGAATTACTGACAATTGGTTTTGAACTGAAGCGTGTATATTAATTCGAAATTAAATTGCAAAAAAAAATATGAATAATATAAACTTTTTTTAACTAAACACCAAACTCCTTGAAAAGAAAACTAAGTAAAGAAAATTTTCTAAAGAGATGTAAAATACAACTTCATGAACCCTTAAATGATCATGGCATTTTTTAAAGATAATTTCTTAGACAGGCGGCAAAAGAGAGCATTGAATTTAGATAAATTTCTAGACATGCATCAATTAGCAAATGCCTTTAAATTCAATTTAAACATAATGAAGTAAAATATAATTGTATATGTATATATAGTATGATGGAATTTTTATGAAGCCTTCAATTCTTAGTTAATATGTTAGCATTTTAACTGATTTTGCCCGCATGCCAAAACACGTACACACATCCTAAATAAAATTGTTTTAAGCATAGTATAATTTTACATTTATTTTACATTATATATATATGTATAGTATGTTCGTGAAACACAGACACTTTACTGGACCTGCACCCTTCATCCAATCATTCGCATTTGCGTTCACATCCACACATCCACACATCCACACAACACAACCCATATCAACTTTACAGTCGCATCAGGCATTGCTGTATACATTTAGCGCGGCACAATTCATATGCAAATATTTTAAAAAGTCCGCAAAAGCGCGCAAATAGCGGCTTCCTGAAATAATAATTCAAATGCTGTGATAAAAATCGACTATATACTCCTTCTTCTTTCATGTCTCATGTTGCTTGCATCCCTGATGTTTGCACTTGTCAGTATGCCAGATCAAAAATAAAGTGTGATCGACTACATAATACCCTCTACCAAAAGCATTAGTCTCTATATGAACCATAGATATATATTATTTCGTGTATAAATATAAACATCTATAACAAATTAGATGTTTCTATCTTGAATATTCAATATTCCTTATTTTTACATTAAGGCCATGTTTGTAGGCCTTACATTAAGACTAAATTGAGAAATTTTATTGGATGTTTATTAAAAAAAATTATATATATATAGAAAATCTCCCATGTACTGTTTATTATCTGATCCAAATCCAATTGGTATTTTTGATAAAATCAAATTTTCGCCAAATTTTAAAGTTATTAAGAATGTATCACATATGTTAAGTTAGTTAACTGGACTTTTGAATTGTTGATCAGAAACGTATATGCCTTTAAGAAGTCTCCCAGTTTTTATTGTGCCTGGTAAAAATAATCACCCAGACGTACTATACCTTTTTACAATATCGGTGTAAGGTATACTATAAAAATGGATACGAAGGATAACGCTTAACGGAGTGATTCTGCACCACCATCATTCGTGCGTACGTGCACATATTTCATTCCCTAACGACCCCTTTTAACTGAGAAAATGTGTTTTCGTTACTTTTACCATCTTTATCAAATAATAATATTACTCCATGCCTATGACCGCTCGTTGCGCTACCCAAGGAACAAAATATTTCTTTACTCGTCTGGGTATAAAAATGAAAATATTGAACAAAGTTTACTTACCCCAACCCGATAATACCGCTCTAGTTCGAGTTCTCGTTCATTCATACAATATTGTTGCTGTTTAGCGTACATTTCCCGCTTTTCTGATCCTTTTTTCCGGCTGCCAATTCAGTGTTGTTTTATTCCTTTTGTAGTCAATTGAAAAATTTGCATGCTGAAAACGAAATGGCGAAGGAATAAAATGTATGACGTAAAAGAATATGTAAAGCGGCAGGAAATGCTACAAAAGAAGACAATGTAAAAATAAGTTTTAAAAAGGCTGTTTTTTAAACTTCACCCTTTTTCTCAATATAAACATTATATTGGTGAGGGTAGTTAACATGTACTCCGTCACCTCTTGCAAAAATACCACTTGTTTTTAAAGAGGAATTTCTGCAGATTTCGAAAAAAATTGAGCCTTACATTTTTTTGGTCTTTATTTGTCGATAACGGTAATTGAACAGCGTGATAGTTATAAGTGTAAACATGTTTTTCGTAAGTCTTTTTGACCAATTTTGCCATTTTCTTTTGACCTTGTCAATTACAATTCCAACGGAAACCTCGCATTAATTTCAAAAATGTACCACAAGTAACAAAGAAAATTGACATATTGTATGTAGAAATATGATATACAGAAGCATGCATACTAATAAACAATTTAGAGTCGAATTTTGTTCAAAAAGTAATAATGGAAGATTTAAAAGTAGGACTAAAAGTATAAGTTATCTTTAATGGAAGATGCATGCACTTTTAAGAGACACTAATTTATGATTTTCAATGAAATATTAAAATAAACACTTGCTTTTAGCATTTCCTTTTTCATTTACAACTTCACATTTCGAATTGTTTTGTCTGTCTGCAGCTTATTTAGTTGCTTCATTTTCGGCACTGTTCCGTTTCCGCTGCTCGCGGAAGGAAGTCAACGGGCAAATAATTATGAGTGACAAAAGTTACACAATAAAAACTGTTGAAGTATTTTTCAGCCAAATGATTTTCATCTGCATTCAGTTCTCTTTCGTTTGTGTCTTCAGTCGCTTATTTATAAATTTATGATTTCTTCATAACTGTCAGGGGAGTTATCACGTTAAAATGCTGCTGGCTGTTGTTGTTGCCACTGTAACTGTTGATGTCCCCACCGACTTCCCTACTTAGAAGATAAGAACAAAATTAGCAATAAAAGTAGAAAAGCGTGTTTGTTAACACCATAATAAAAAAAAAACAAACATAAAAGAGGAAAAAAAAAAAAAAAAAAAAAAAACATGTTTCGCAAGAAATAAAAAATAATGAAAACCTTGATAATACAGTGTACAAATTGCATTATATTTGTTGAGACATCATGTAATATTTTTTTACCATAGAGTATGTAAAACTCTGAAGCAGACTCAATATCCGTATAAAGAGTATAAATTCTGGGGTAAAAATTTATTTAGGCAGATCCAGCTTTCTACGAATCAAAAATAAAACTTGAAGAAATTTTTTTTTTATACCCGTTACACAAAGTGTAAACGGGTATATTCAGTTTGTCCGAAAGTTTGCATTGAAGGAGACATCGGAGACCCCATAAAGTATATATATTATTGATCAGCTCGATGAGACGAATCGATTTAGCCATGTCCGTCTGTCTGTCCGTCTGTCTGTCCGTCTGTCTGTCCGTCTGTCTGTTGCGATGGCTGTTACTCGGAAAGTTTTAAAGATATTGACCTGAAATTCGAAACTTAAGCTTTTTGTGCTCCTAGTTAGTTTGTATACCAGAACCAAGGTGCCACGCCCATTTTTAGATATAGCTCCCATACAAACTTACCACTTTTTTCGACTTTTTGTATGAAAAAAGTTATTATTTATAAATGCTTTTACTACAATGTAGGGTAAAAACACTTCTAATGGCATCCAATATCAAAAGAATGTTGCCACGCCCATTTTCAGATATAGCCCCCATACAAACTTAACGCTTTTTTCGATTTTTTGTATGAAAATACCTATTATTTAGGGTAAGAACACTTTTTATGTCATCCAATGTTAAATCTAAGGTGCCACGCCCATTATTATGTATAGCCTCCATACAAACTTACCGCCCATTTTCGAGTTTTTATATCAAAACATTTACTATTTCTGAATGAATTCAATTAAATTTAATAAAATCAATTCCAATATCCACCTAAGTGAACACTTTCGATATGGTAAGGATCGGGCAAATATAACATAAAGACTCCATACAAATTTGACCAAATTCATCGTGAAATTTAATCTAAGCACCTGGTGAACATATGAACTATTAAAAGTGTTGTGTAACGGGTATTTCAGCTTCGGTTCCACCGAAGTTAACGTTTTTTCTTGTTTTTTTTTTTACTTAAAATTTGGCATCCATCTATCTATGATTTTCTATATATATATATTATATTAAGTAGCAAAAATGTTCGTTATAAACGTTAAAGCCATACCACTGATAAATTACAAACCGGCCTCTTATATGACAGACATGGCTAACTGCGTAAAAAAATTGTACGAAAAACTTATAATACCTGTTCACAATACACATATTTGACGGGAATAAAAATGCATTGTTAAAAACAAACGAAGTTAATATTGTATGTGTATTTTCGATGCCTCATTACAATACCAAAATGTTCTATTCATACCCTCTTCCATTCTGCTGAGTAAAATAGTTTTTTATTTATGCATGCGCCTAAAAAACATAAAAGTTGTACCTTAATTTTTCTCTAATATTGAACATTAGAAATACTACATATACATAAGGACATATAGATGGGTATGTACATTTATATAACTTTGCACTTCCATAGAGTTAAAAAATACTTTTTGATTGGCATCATTGATTGAAAAAACACGAAGCTCTTTTGTTATACAAAAGTCAAAGTAGTGTACTCGTATGTCAACTCACGCCTTTATTTTTGCCATAACCGAAGATTTTGAGATCGAATAAAAAATTTGGTTTGCTCATTAACTTCTAAATGTTTCAAATTCTGGTTTTGTTTGTTGTTAAGAAACGGATGCTGAAAAAACTAATATTTAAATAGCAAGTGTTAGGGTTTCAATTGTATGCCATTTAATGAAATTCATACACAAATGCGTTGCTAATATATATGTACGTCAAAAAATGTGACCATCTAAATACTGTTTCAACATATTATAAGCAGGTATGGCTGTGAGCAATGGGTCAGTGAAACTCCAAATATGCAACTGCAATTGACTTATAAGTGTTTAGCAATTTTGTTTCCCCCTTAGAGTGCCTTCGTCATGGACACTAAATAGCGTCCGTATTGAAATTCATCGGCAGTTCGTTGTCATCAGATTCAACTGTCAACAATTGTTCAAATATTTTGCTACATTTTGTTTAAAGTCGAAGCAGATTTATTTTTGCTCTCATTATGCCAAACGAATGTCAAATGCGACTAATTGAATTAATTTTCAGGGAATTTAGTTCTTTTTTAGAAGCAACCAAAATGTTTATTGTTTAAAAAATGGCCCTGAAGCATAAGAAATCATTAAAACTGGTGAGCAGAATTATCTCAAAGGTCAATAAAAACTACAATTTTCCAATTGATATGTATACGCTTACATATGTACATAAGCCTAATGTGACAGTTGCAAATAACTCAACTTTGTTTTTTACAATGAGCACAAGGACCTCAGCATTTTAAAGGGGTTTAATTCGCATGTGAAATGCGCGCCTTAGGGTATTTCAAACAGCAGCTATTCTTTTGTAGTTCATCTTCTGCTAGCAAAATAAAATTCTGAAAATTGTCCTGCAGATAATTCAAAAGCTATTGACACCATTTTACTTGCCCGCACACTGCTTGTCCAAACACAATACGGGTTGTCGCTTTTCTTGGATGGCCTTTGAAAAGCTGAATGACCAAATAAATCATATCAAAGTGTCATATAAAAATCGTAATCAGATTTTGAAGCAGAAATATGTCTACATGCAAACACTTGGTTGAATATCCGTATGTACGGAAACAGCCACACACTGACAACCATACATGCATATACGTATGTCTTTATGTATACCCCATTAAAAGTACTTATAAATAAGGTACTTGATAGGGGATGTATATACAGTAGCCCCAGTCACAGGATATTTCTGTGTGTGTGTGTGTTTGTAGGCACTTTCAAGTGGACACATAACCGGCATTTGGTGCACTGTTAAAGGCATTCCCAGACAAAAGTGGGTAAGCTGCGTTGACTATTTGACAACCAACGAACAAAGCAGAGACGAATGCAGAGAAAAGGAGAGAGGAACAAATAGATGGTTGAATAAAGAAAGAGATTGTAGACTTACCCTTGGGTGATTGAGTTTGTTTACACAGATTTTATTTTACACTGGCACTGATGCCACCACTTAATAAAAAAATAATGTGCCTCAATGCAGCTTATTCAATTTTATGGTCTTCTTTTCCGAAAGAGTTTGAGCTTTTCTTTTGTTGTCCTCGAATATTTTATTAAAATAACAATAACGTTTGAGCAGTTTTTGAATATTTATGAGATTGCTTTTAAAATTATTAGTGCACAACATCAGCATTGTGAAAAATTGATGTTCTTCAATACATAGAGCTATCCACAGATTCATTGAAAGCTGTTGTATATGATAATTTCGCAGAAATAAATATAAATATGGCCAATTTCGCACTCAAAAAAATTTTATTTGAAGCGCCTAACCTCTGTTCTCAAATGAGACAGAAACAGACGAAAACTAAAATGCTGAAGAACTGGATTCAATACAATTGTACATTCAATATTAACGTCAATAATTGCCTGCAATTATATTGCCTTATTTGGTCGCAGCAGTGCAAAGCACAGAATTCATTGGACAAGCTGTCTGCCTAAAAGCAGAACGATTCGTTTTGTTTTGCTGTGATTTGGTTAAGGATTGGGCAACTTTTTTTCAATTTCGATGTTCTAGTCAACAATTGACGTCAGTTACTGTACGATTAATTTGAAATGCAAACAACCACATTTGGCTTTGTGTCTTTGGTTGATCTAAATATATTTGCTAAATTATTCGCAGCTCGAATGTAGGCATTTAACCATTTTTCCGTATATAATTACGCCTACGGAATATAATAAAATAAATTAATGGATATGAGAATGCAGGTTTCTATGTAAGTATGTCATGTGTACACATACATACATACATAAATGGAATTGTATAGTCATATGTAGTTTACTTCGTTCGCCTTTCGCTTAATAAATGCACACAAACCTTTACGAAGGTCATAAAATGTATTTGTACCAACTGCTTCGATAAAATTTCAATTGCAAGATAAACGCACTTGAATCAAATACTTTCAGTGCTGCAGTTTGGTTTATTACAATACTACTCTTAACGATTCTAGTGAAGTTTTTAAGTTTTTATTTTTGTTAAAATTGAAAACAAAACAAGAAAAAAAGTTAACTTCGGTTGGACCGAAGTTTATACTATATACCTGTTACACAACATTTGACGTGGATAGACCTTCGTGTGCAGCATTTGTATTAAATTTTATTTCAAAATACTAAACAAATTAAATATATTCTTAAAAATTTAGGAATTCGTGGTCCGATTTGGACCAATTTTAAACTGAAGATTTGGCTTAATATACGAAGCATTTGTACCATATTTTAAGCCATTTGCTTTATAAATAAAGTTTTTTCTTATAAGAACTTGATAAAATGTTATTCTTTTCTATGGGAGCAATATCTAAAAGTGGGCGTGGCACATTGATTTTAACATAGAAAGTACACAGGACCTAGAAAAGCTTAAGTTTAAAATTTCAGCCCAATATCTTTAAAACTGAGCGATTAACCGCGCAGCAACACACAGACAGACGGACAGACAGACGGACATGGCTAAATCGATTCGTCTCGTCGAGGTGATCAAGAATATATATACTTTATAGGGTCTACGATGCCTCCTTTAATGCGTTACAAACTTTCCGACAAACTGAATATACCTGTTTACACTAGTGTAACAGGTATAAAAATTGTGTATCTAAGTAAAAAGACAATTAACAATTAACAAGAATAAAAAATTCTCCAAGAAAAAGTCTTATATTGCAATAATGCAAAAAAACAAATTATAGTATACACTCTTAGTTTTCAACAAATACTCGGTTACTATTGGCCCCTTATCATTGGCCACAATAATTTTAAAAACGGAAGACACACAAATATTTCACAATTATTTAAATTCAAAGAGAAATTTCAACAATATAAATTTTTTTTGTAAAATAACTAAGTTCCTAAAGTAACGACAATATACGATGCGATGAGTAACCAACCTTAATACGCGTACATATTCTATATAGTATATAAAAAAAATTGAGACTCAAAATTAAACTGCTCCGAATCGTCAAGTGTAAATTTATGCAAATAGCGCCAATAAAAACATTTTGTAACCTTGGATTTGTTTTGATTTCGTTTCATCTTATTTAAGCTATTCCTTGCTCGTTTTCTATTAACAACTGTGGCCATAAAACAAACCATCGTCGGTCCAACGACCAACAACATCCATGCTGTACATAACACCATTAAATAAAAAGAAAAAAAGCGTTAATTTGCATGAGGACTACACTTTCCCGCTCGCTATTATTTCTATTCTCACACGTGGGTACACGTCCTTTCGTTATTTGTCTTCGCCGACTCTCTCTTGACTGTTTCTTTCTCATCATTTCAATACAGTCTTAGGCTTACCAGTAGCAGTTGCCGTGACAATTTAAATGTACTTGAAGTGGATGCAAAGTCGAAATCTTGAAGTTCATTCTGTTTGTAATAAGACCAATAAGAGAACCAACGAGCAGCAATGTGAATCTGTCATTTTCGACTCAAATTTCATTTTTTGTGGAAAGTTTGCTAAAACATATCCGAAAGGAATTGTAAAATAGAATATAAAAAAATAAAGTCTTTCGAGTCTTATACAAATCGAAAAATGAGACAAGATGGCGAATTGTAGCTAATAGCGATTGTCAGCACACAATTCAACAATAATAAGGCAATTTTTGGTATTTAAAAAAATCGCGCAGCACCATAAAACGAATTTTAATGCATTGGAGAACACGCCTCACTGGCTTTACAAAACACGTATATACATACCATATATATAAATTAAAGTTGTACTTTATCGCAATTGGAACCGCAACGGTCACAATAAAAAATAAAGAAAAAATCAACTTAATAAAGACGTTTGCTTCATGCACAATTAGAGCTGTAAGCAATACTAAGGACGGACATTGCGATACCATATCCTGACGACTTGCCGACAAAATACAAATAAACAGTCAGATGGGCACATGGGCATCATAATTGAATTTAATTTTAAAAAGGCGCCCATAGAGCGCAGATAGAGCGCAACGTTTGCAACTTATTGTTCAACGCGAAAAGTACGAAAAGTAAAAGCAAATTGCAATGCACTGTTGGGAAGTACTTGCAACAGAAATGGAATCACTTTTTGTTGTAGATATCTCCCCGGATTTTATTTTTTTGACACTTATATAATGAAACATATATAAAAGAATGGAGCAAAGGGCTAGGCAGCAATTTTTTGGGCGGTAGTTTCTATGAAGCGAACCGACACTCCAAAAGAAAGAATACTATACTCAATTGACAAAGCTGCTGTGCTTAAGTAAAACTATGCAGTAAAATAGCTACAGTTGCGAGTGTCATAGAAGAAAATATTTGAACTGTTGCACAATCAACATGTACAATAGTGTGACGCATTTACGGGAGTAGAGTCGTCGATTCAAATCGAACAGAACATGTGTGCCGAACAACGAGTAAATGAGCTGTCAAACTTTTTAATGCACAACAAACTCGCAATGCGCAGCGCATACTTTCCAGACAAGTAAATCTTTTTGTGCAGAAAATGGCAAATTTCCCCAGATACTATGCAGTTACGCCTCCGCACATTTGAGCATTACTGGAACAGGACTTTAAAGAAATGCACAATAACAAAACAGCAACGGCATGCCACAAAAAGCAACGACAGCGATAAGTGCACAAAACAAAATCGAAATGAAGGATTTCAAGCATTGAAAGGATTTGATTGAAAGTGGATTGTTTAATTTCCCAAGCGTATTTAGTGTGTCGTCTTGAACACTGTCGACGTCTTTTTCCAGAATCAACACAAGCACAATCTCAAGCCATAGTACGATAGCGGTAAAGACGTTAGATGCATAAATCATTTTACTAGACGACACTTAATCAATTTCGCGTTAATCAGCGCCACGCATACACTTGGCATGGGTGATCGGGCGCTAAGCAACATCAATACACAGTGTTTTCCTTAACCTTTAAAGCTTTTCTCCCTACAATGTCGCTGACGATACGCAGGATTATAATTTTTATGTCAAAAAATAAATTAAATTTTTCTTCACACGCGATTCTCGTTTTGATGTCATAAACGAAGCCAACGGCGGTACCCAAGTTGGAGTCGAAATCAGTCACGTCTCAGACACCGTGAAGCTGACACAGTTTGTTACTTTCAGCGTACTTTCGCTTTAGTTCGCTCGCCTGCTAGGCTAAAGGTTTCCGTAGATTTCTTTTACTCAAACAGTCTTACTTCTAAAAGGAGTTCATTACTCATAAATGTTGCACAAGCTCTACGTTCATGTGGTGGCCCGCACGAAGGAGTACGCTATTAGAACAGAGTACCGTAGACGCAAACTTGCGCTTTGAAGCACAAAAAGAATCTTTGGCGTACTTTAAGTGTTATCGCTTCGCCCGCATTCACCCTGCATATATGTATGTACACACTTTCCTTGCAACTCGGTCTCTTACTTTGCGCAGCGGCAGTCAAAGTCGAGTTGCTTTCGTTCCTAAACACGCATGTGACTGCGACGGAAATGATGAGGATGACAACATTTTCATTTTATGACGTTTGCTGAAATTTTCGAAACCACGAATGCGAATACGTGTTGTGGCTAAGTTCAAAGATTTATCAGCAGCTGTATATCGCAGTCCCCTTGACATAGAAAAGGGCGAAGAATCCGCCGTCTTGACAAAGGAGAAGAACAACATGAAGATGAAAATCAGTGACAGCAACTGCAAAAGTTGTTTTGGTGCACGATAAAAAATACAGTTGAGGATTGAGAATGCAAAGTATAATTGATTATTTGAACAGATTTAATGTTAAAGTGTTAGTTATGAGGTAACACAAAACCTTTTTTTTTGTGCACCATTTGAATTTGTATGACATTACTAGACTACAGCGGCACTTCAACTATTTTCCACACTTAATACTACAGGGTTTCTTGCGCATACGCTATAATGTTGAAACCAAAAGGATGACAAGAGATATATTTGAAGTCAAAATCAAATAAATATTAGACAGAATTAAAACCGCAGCATCAAACAATACGACAAATTAATAAAAGACAATTCATAGATATAGAAAAACAATCTCAAATGGAAAAAAATTAAAATTGAAGTATGATTGTAAATGTCGCAAACCGCAAAACATTCAAACGGACGCATTAAAGTCAGACACGTTATCAAAATTATACGTACATACAACTACATGTAAGTGGTAGGCAGCAATTACTGGCTCGTCAGTTCTCAATGAAAACTAATCGAAAAATCGATTTATGCCGTTGTTGCACGTTTTTATTGTAAAGACGAGTTGCTTTCGATGTTTCTGATACATTTCGACTTGTTGGACTAAAGGAATCGTACAAGTAAGTTCATTTCCCCAAAAAAATTAAGTGCTAAAAAATCATATCACAGACCACAGCCAAAACTCGTATGAGAATTTCTCGCTATTTGACAAGATTAGCAAATTCAGCATTCCAAAAAGCTAGAGTGAGTTTGTTTCCGTTTCCGGTCAGCGTTTGCAATTTTCCTTAGCGTTAATGGTCTTAAATGGTGTGATGTGCAGAATACACTCATTTTATTTACTATTACATCGTTTATACATACAATAAAAGCGCAAGGGAACTGGATTTGTTTAAGGCAATGTATCAGATATAAATAATATACTGAGCGAGCGGCTAATTTTGAATGCAGATCAGCTACAGCAATGTCCAACGTACTTCAGTCTGTTCAATTTTTGCAATTGGCGTTTCATTGGCTATCGACTATTATGACTAAGACGTGTTTTTAATAAAGCCACCAAATAATAGTTTTCTACATTTCCACATGCACTATACATTGAATTCATTCATTAAATTTTCGCTTACGATTGACCTGAGAGCACATTCGTTGTGCTTATTTTTAGTGCGATGTGTTCTAGAAATTATTCGTTAAATGTTCTGTTAGATATATTTGCTATAGGCATCTACTGCTTTTGCTGAATATGGTATATAAACCAAATAAATATAAATAGTTCCTGTAAGGTAAAAAATATATCAAGACATTATCGGAAATACATATGCAGTTATATGCATATGTTGTATATGTATTTATTGAACGGTTGCGATGTACATATATGCGTATAATAAAAACGCATACAAATACTAAAAAATGGATTGTTCCGGTAATGGGCAAAACAACATTAAAACCTTTAGCGTCAACCAAACCCTGCGACGCGTTCGTCCCGTTTGTATTATAAAATATTTTACTGCATACATGATCCATTTGCTTTTGGCGCTTTTGTTGATGATGCTGTTTAATAATTGATGTTGAATAAATAAGATGACTTCGATGTTGATGCCGTTCTTCTACAAAGTATATGTATATGTATGTATAATATAAAAGCATACAGCCACCCGTTCATCCATTTATACGTTTATTCATCAGTATGCAGGTCGACGCACCGCAGATGCTATTGATGAAACAAAAGCAGTCTCATTGTTATTTTATTTATCTTATTCACTGCTTATAGTCGTCTATTTGTCTGACTGTCTGTCTGTCTGTGACTCTTAAAATGTATCAAAAATTCGAGAATCGCCAAACGAAATAATGATTTATACAATGTAAGTTTTGCTTGCAGCGTACAAATGAAATGATTGCATCAAACTGTCCGATCTGCAGCAAAGTTAACGCCAATATTTTTCGCAATATTTCCCAATTGAATTGGCTATTCTCAGATGCATATCGAGGCTGATTGCCTCTGTACAACGGTAGTTTTATTTCTTTTTCCCTTTTTTTTAAAGCGCCGTGTACGGACCTTGTTCAGCGTTCAGACAGACTATCATATTTTTACATTATCAAGCTCGTGTCATAAGCAAGCAGCACAAACCAAGCTTTTAGTTTAGTGTTAATTTAATGAAACGTATTTAAAAAATGTTTTCAAAAGCAATGTTCAAAACTTTATTTTATAATATCTATATTGATTACGATACGTGCCTAGGAACAAGTTTTTAAATCATATTTGTTTGAACCATATTTTTTAAGATAATTTTTAAGAATGTTTTATGTTCAACGACAAAAATGATAATTTTTGTTAAAATGTTGCAAGAAACGAAATTATGAATAGAAAATTTTCAACGAAGTTGTTAAGAACGACTTCAAAAGTATCAGTCAGCTAAAAGCAAAGAGATTTCAAAATTATCCACTTTTAAATTAACAAATTCCATTTCAACATTTTAATTAGGTTTTAAAAATTTTATGTTCCACTTTTGTGATGCTTTCATTTAAATTGCTTTGCTTCCATTCAACACCATCCTGCAAGCTAGAAACAACTGCCGAGAAGGGAAGCAGCACTGGCGCATTTTCGCGCAATAGTTGCACAGCAATATTTCGTATTAATATGCGCAATTTCCGCTTCCGATTAGCATAGCAGATGTGCCATCCCCGGGCGCTTGTGGATCAGCAGCGCTCTCTAGTTGTCAGACATTCGGTCGGTTGGTGGTTGGCGTAGTCTTGTTGAGTTGGCAAGAGATGCGAGCAGAGCTTGACTTTATAGCTCTGAGACGACCCGAGTAAACAGAAGCTGTTGTTGTCGACAGAACCTCCAGAAATGTATTTCATTTTATTTTAATTTTCATCATCGTTCCAAGCTCATTCACACAATGAAGAAAAATGGAAAGTAGTAGAGGAAGCTAAACAGTAAAGGCTGCAATAAAACTAGAGCCCAAAGCTTAATATTTTGCTATTGTTTTTGTAGCTGAACATAGTCGCCCTTTCCAACTTAATTTCTCTCCTTGCTTGCATAATGTGTGCGCGTAGTCGTTGCACGAAGCTAAGTTTCCAAAATTTCACATTTAAAATCGACAATAAAAATAAAAGAAATGCTTCAAAGCTGCAGTTAATTTGGTACTTCAAATTTTAATGGCTCGCGCGCACGGTACCAGCCACATACCATTTTGTCCTCCGTTTATGCGACTTTGGGCGAAATTTCTGTTTATAGAATGTCTAAGGTTGACATAGAATTTTACTTCCCGTCTAAGTATATATTTAAAAAATTTTACCATGTGACGAGAGACAAGCACTGAAACCAAGCGAATGCAGGCGCTTTTATTTAAGTTTGTGTATATATTTTGAGTAGTATATTATCTTTTCTTTCCTGAGTTAAAACTTTCTACTGTGTTTTTCACCTAAGTAGAACTTCTGGTCAATCTAGATTATCGGGTGTTTAAACTAAAAACAGCCTTTTTTTCAATAGACGGCTCTAGTTGTAAATACTGTTAAAAAAGTTTATCTGAAAAACGTTTTCTGAAAGTTTATGTATCTGTGAATAATTCCTCATCATAATATTCGTGTCCTTCTATCGGCGATAAAAGAAAAAAACTACGTCGATCCCATGTTAAAATGCATTCAGTTGAAAAATGTATACACTTTTTAATAAAATATATGGAATGTATGGTTTGTTTCTCACAGACAGGGTCGCTTATAGCATACTACATATATATCGCATATTTTCAAAATATCGCAAAATTTACAAACAATAAGTGCCTAGTAATTTAGGTGACAACAAAAATACAAGAAGTATAGACACATGAAAAGCAAAAGGTTCAATTTATGAGTTCACAATGCTGCCGCAGGGTCGGAATTTATTGCAAACTGATAAGCAAACGAAGGATGCAGAGAACAGCGATGTCCTTTTCTTGAATTTGCCTAAGAACTTTATTGATTTTATTTGGCATATAAATTTCCTTTTTCGAAAATAAACTTTGTAAAACATAAATTTTATGCAAATGCGCAAACATTGCATACAATTCTCACAAATTCATTTTCCATTGGCGGAGAAAATTTGCTTTGTGTTTTGTGGCTGTCCTTAGTTTTGCTTGCAGTGTCCAACTGCCGCCATATGCTTCGGTCGACATGCAAGCGTGGGTTAGAAAATTTTTCGATTTGATGTTTGATAATTGAAATGTCTCCCCGAAGGCTCGTTTCCAGTGTCTTCAAGGGCGGCAAAAATGAAGGTTTGCTAAGCAGTTTCTTTTTTTTTATTTTTTATATCTAACCAAGCCTATACTTCTCTTCATCTTCAACTTCTTCACGTTCTGTTTACTTGTGTTTACAAATATGTAATTTTCCTCTTGGTTTCTTTGCTTTAGCTTTGTTTGTATTGCTGTTGCCAAGAATTGGCAATGCCAACGACTGTCGAATGGTTTGAAAAATAAATTTAACGGTCTCGAGTTGAGTTGAGTCGAGTTGAGCTGTTTTTATTCCCGGGGGCATGTTTCTTTCTCGCGTCATTTAAAAGACATTTGCCTGTCATTTAATGCCATTCTGGCACAGTTTCAACCACAGTGTAGCGTACTACTCGCACTTCGATTCCATGGTCACTAAAATCGCGCAAAAAAACTTTTTCGAAAATAGAACGCGGAAATGGACATAAATTTCACCGTCATTAGATTGGCATTGGAAATACATTGACAATGCAGCATTTGAGTACTAGTCGAAGCAGCAGGTGCTGCTTTAAGTTGACCTTGTTTTGCGAAACTTTTTAAAACTTTTTATGCCCACCGAAGCAGCATGCATTTGCTTTGGTGTTAGTAAAGTGAAAATGAATAACCGATGCGCCATATTATTTTTGTATACATCGAAAACAAATATTCTACCGAACAATATTCGAGTATGTATGTATTTATTTTAAATTATATTCGTCAGTGAATGGAGCAAAGTCGGCTTTAATTTAATTGATGCGAATGCTATGTGCATCCGGAGCTTAGCACAGCGCATTGGATTTCGTGTCATAAAGTAACATTTTATAAATTATGCAAATGTCATGCGGCGCTTTTGCCACGTGTTAATTTAACACAGTCGAGCGATACAAAATTAATGCTTAATTGGCTCGAATTATAAATTGTTTAGTATTTGTGTTTAAATTGACAAAGCTTGGCGTTATACGGAGTTTAATTGATGATCATAACGAATACCTAATAATACAAAATCACATCATAGTAATGACAGAGAAGTCTTCCTAACTAAACATACGGAATGTGTGCATTTAACTTTTTGAGAGTAAAAACCACACCGCAGATGCACATTTCTAATGCTCTGCACCATAAAACTTTCAAATTACCTTTAAAAGTTTACGAGTCGTATACGCAACTTTCATGCGAAATATTACGTATACGTTCGCGCATTCTAGCCCTAAAAAGAAAAAAAATAAAATAGATTGGGAAATCTGCGCTTCTGAGCACAGTTTGTTGCATAACATCAGAGCTGCTATTATATTTTCCTTTCTTGTTTTAATTTTTTTTATTATTTTTTACTGTTATGACTTTGCTGAAACTTTTCGTTTTGAATAAAGCAAAAAACACACATACACACAACAAAGAAACTTAACAAAGCGAAAAAGAAAAGCTAAAACATTATCAACCACTAAAGCACAAAATTGCTACAGCAATGTTGTCCAACAAATAAAGTTTTCACTTTGCTTTTTTTACGCGTGCTTCTCAACTGAAATTTACTGAAGCCATTTTTGCAAAGCTTACTAAATGAAGCGTAAAAAATTGTAAAAATGAAAAAAGGACACATAAAAACAAAAAAATTTAAACAAAAGTTTTTAAAACCATTTTAACACTTGTCCACATGGTGACGCAGACACATACACTGACAAACCCCACAAAATTTTATATTCGCGCATGAATATGTTTGGTCTGTACATTTTAAAAATTCGCCTTTGCATCGCACTTAACGTGATGAGTGTACTTGAGGCTAATGTCATTGAAGTAATTTTCATAAAGTGCGTCCAAAACTATTAGCGATATAATGGTATTTTACTTTTACCTGTTAGATGGCATAAAGCCGTCAAAGTTCTTTTCGAAGGAGTGTCATTCTGGTTATCAATTTACTAATGGATAACTTTGTAATTATTAACTACTTATTTATAAATATTTTTATATGGTTACAAATTTACAGATATGGTGACATGCCGCTATCTCTCATTGAATTTCAATTCTTAATCAAATTTCGACTTTCAGGCGAACCAAGTATGGAATGATTATGCTTGGTAAATCTCTTCTTCTATTATAAAAGCTGAAGTTTATCTCAGTTTGTTTGGAGTTACGTATACTTTAATTTGAAATCCAGAAGGAAAACAAACTGGAATATTTAATGCGTTATGCAAAAATACGCGCGAAAAATACTTGTTCAAAGATGAGACGCTTTACGTTGAATTGTGATGTGGATGCATTGTTAGTGCTGCTGCAGCCAAAACAATGCAAATAAAATATAGCAGCAATGAAAAAAATTAAAACGAGGAAAAAATGCAAAGATTCGTTGCATTTTTATCGTCGTTCTCATTTACTCTTACATGCAAAAATGTGAAAAACAAAAAAATCAGATGGATCCTGTCAAAAAAGGCGGCCATGGCAGCCACAGAGCAGCAGTTGAAATCAGGCTAGCAAACGCTTTACTGATGTCAACTATTGTGGCGAGGCAGCGGCAGACATGCACACCAACATTCCTGACATTAATAAATCGCTGAATGAAATTCCTGTTGCAGTTTTTCCCAATGCGACATCGACATCGATGTCAGTTTGCGACCCTTCCGCCGCACCATTACAAAGTGCATACCCACGCTCATACATTTTTAATTAATTTCATACAAATTTTACAATGCTTGTTCGCTTGGTATCTATAAATTCGATATAAAATTTTTGGCTTGCGCTTAAATTCAATCAATAATATAAGCGTTCGTGTGTTTGTATATGAAAGCTAGAGACTGTGATGTACCAGTTCAATTTGCAGAGATAAGCTTGTAAGTGCATTTTTAATGTTATCCAAAAAATTCCATTAGATTTTAATTTAAAGTTAGCAAAAAAACAAACAAAAGCAAAAATACAAACAAATTATATAGCTACTCGTATTATGTATTGTAGAAAAACAATATAGAAATACTAATAAAAAACACCATTTATTTACATACAACCCATTCAAATAAAACTACTGAAAACTCCATTGAATTTTATTATTATTCTTTCGTATCATTTACACCAAATAATATGCTAGTTAATTGTTGACCATGATAGGAAAATTTAAATGTGTATCAGTATAGTAATCATAATTTGAAATTATTCATTCGAATCTTACATTGACTGCTTGGAAGCAAAGAGGACTAAGTCCAGACAAAAAACTAGTTGCTTAGAGACAAGTTATAAAAATGAAGGCACTTGGATGTATGAATCAAATTGTAAGTTCCGACTTAATATATTTGCATTTCTGGTTTACAGGCATAATGCATATGAAAAAAATATTTCATTTATATAAATGTTTAATAATCAGCAAGAAAAACCTATTGACAGAACACAAATGAACAACTTTTTACAGTAGTTCTCCAAAATAAGAAACTTATCCGACAAACAATATTCACAGAATAGCAATTTGCCAACTAGACGAAAGTAAGACGTGCATGTACATATGTATGACAATGTCGTTGGACAAAAGTTACTACACATTAAAGGATGCGACCACCTTAACTTACTCGTCTACTCTTACGGCTGGATGCTATAGGACAATACCATATCCAGAATGTTCGCTTCAGCGCGCTCCTAACGAATTGTCAAGCGATGCGTGTGTGCATTGAAACTGAATGTTTGTGTGGATATTTAAATGTGTAAGCGATTCTAATGCTCTCTTGTCTGGAAAGTAAGAACAATTCTAAACTGTTCTCAGAACGAGAAACTCAAAATTTGCTTGTTTAGTACTGGCTACTGTTTTCATTCAAAGTCAATTTATCAGAAAATAAAGACAAGTTTTCTAACCGAGCAAACAATAATCCGACAGCGAATCAGATGCATACAACATTTAAGCAAATTTGAAGGGACAATACCAGTTTAGTCCACTCTGGCTTCAGTATCCTACTTAAGTTTAAATGAAGTAGAAAGAGGCTAAATTCATAAAATTACATGCATCGTTAGCATCGATTTACACTAACCTTAGCATAGGCAAACAGAAGCGGGATAAATACAGTCCATAGCTGAGACAACTTCGATAGTTGTTTTCTTGAATGTTTTATTTAAAAAATAGATATACATCGCTTGCGTACCAATTTACATACAAAAATATATATCCATAGCCTTTTAAAGATATTTAATTACATTTTGGAACTTAAGCTTTTCTAGACCAGACCTATACCATTTATCGGAACCAAGGTATCACGCCCACTTTTAGTTTTAGTTCCCATACAAACCTACTGCCCATTTTCAAGTTTTTATAAAAAAAAGTTATTATTTTCACTTGCTATCTTCCCCATCGGCCACTTGTGAAGACAATAAATATACTTTGACGCTCGGAATGGAGAGTTGTATGTAGCATGACGTAAATTGACTTTTAACAAAACACAGAAATGCATTAAAGGCACTTGCGGAAGGATTTGGCAGTCAGAATACAATCTGTCAGCAAATATATATCAATACAACAGTGACACTAGCAAAAAAAAAAAGCTTAAAATAGTTAGAGAGAGAAGTAGTAAAGAAAGATAAAAAAATGCAACATGCAAACTACATTTTTCCACTTTGCATGTAAAAATATTTTAACACACTTACAATTCTATTTGGTAAAACATTCAGTGTAAAGCAACTTTGACAAAAACAAAACATGCCATATTCCATCAAAGCAAAAATAAGAAGCATTCCTACAGAAAACAGACCAGACGAAAAAGTGAACAAGTAGTGTCGTGAAAAGCAACAGCGGCTTATATAGTGAAGATTGATATGCATGGCAACGGTGATAGCAACGTAGCAAGAAGTAAGCGACAGACCGGCACCAATAGCAACAAGCAGCACTTTACAAATGTTTGAAGCGTCAACCAAAGCAGCATCTTCCGTATCCGTTAGCGCAGTGACATCCCAAACTTAAATCAAGCAATACCATCGCACTCAGGTGAACAGATAAAGTGCCTTGGCTAATGTTCCTCCTCGAAACGTTAAAAGATTATCCTGTTTAGAGACGTCAGCGTTGACGTTACCGTCGACAAAGTTCTGCCATGCTGCTAGCAAGGACACGTGTAATACGATGACATTCACTTATCTATACGCCCAGGAACACAGACACATTCCCGTTCGCATACCAAATAATACAAGCCGTATGAGGATATTCACCAAATGGCGTGAACATTAGTATAATGCAATGTCATATACGCGCTTTTTGTACTTGCACTGCTGCCAATTCCATTCCATGTCTAAAGGAATTTACGTATCATTTTTGAAAATGTACCATAAAATCGGATATTGTTACGGACATAGACATTCTTCTCCTATAAATATATACGAATATACATACATATATATATTTTTTTTTGTTTTGATTATTTTTTCAGGTCTATAATATTTGACAAGTCCTGAAACTTACAAGGGGTAAAAGTTACTCAGACAAAGCTGGCTGTCCTTGAAGTTTAAAAGAATTTCGATAAATCTAAGATGTTTCAAATATCTCATTGCCACCTAAAATACTCCACAAATTTGTTGTTTTGCAGACATTAAATTGTCGATAAAACTTGTGGCACATTTCCCAGGAATGTTTACACACGCAGCAGTTTTGTATAATTTTTTACTGTTATTGTTTGAAAAGTTTTTACATTTTATCGGAAAATAGACATGGACTGCGACGTATGAGGAGCAAAGAGATAGCCAAAAGCGTTCATAAAATAACATAATGTAATCTGTTTAAAAACAAACATACACGCAACATTTCGCGATTTCTGGAAAACTTTGAAATACATATGTACATAAGTACAAGTTTGTAAATGTAATTTCGTTGTGACGAAAAAAAAACAATTAATTATGGTTCACGAGAAAATTAGCAAAAAAAAAAATGGTGGCGTCATACAACTAAAAAGTGGAAAGTGCGTTTGTATTGGGACTATATGGGATAGTGTGCCGATCGTTATAGAATCTGTAGTGTATACAAAAGCAAACTAAACTCGATTTTAAAAACGTGTTTGCATTACATTGCATTTAAAGTCGAGCAAAATTAGATCAAGTCAGTTTTTGTCAAGTCAATTTTTATTAAATGATGTATCTTAAATTTAAAAGAAGTATAGCATTAGCTCTTTGACTTTTTGCATGCAAGAAAGCTCAACTAAATTAAACATGCTGATCCTTGGCAAACACAATGCCAGATAATTTGAACGACGGTTCTCCAATGTGTTTGACCACACGACCGTCGACCACTCAGATAGACTACAATATGTGTTCAAGTCTCGGCGAGAGCAAATGTATTTCTTTTGGTATATATCTGAAAACGAATCGAAGATCAACAAATTTGTCGCAAATCCTGCGAACATTCAAAGGGCAAAGTGCTCGACACTAGTGCATCAAGCAATTAACAATCCACATACGTCAAATGTAGTTAGGCCTGGTTTTTTGAGTTAATTTGCAAAGATTTCAATAAGATGTTACAATAGAGTTGCGATATTTCATCATTCTTTCTGTGTGTTCTACTACATTTCAAACCGATTTTTTTTTTTTTGTGAAAGTAACTTCTCTCTTTTGAGGATATTCTGAGTTTATCTAATATTTTAGTGGATGCCATTCTATGAGTTGTATTGTTTATAGTTCAATGTCGAAACAAAACTCAAACTCTTAAATTATTAAAATCAACAAATTGTCGAGGGTACTAATAATATATATATGTACGATATATTTATATATATAAATCGATTTGAATTTTATGCGAGAATAGTATAAAAAAACAGGTACAAGGTACAGGTAATCATGAAAGAAATCCTGATTAAAATTGGTATACAGTTCTTACAAATTCATCAAATGAGTAAACAAAACTAACTACAAAGCAAACTACAAGTCTACACATACAACTGTGTTTCTGTGATACATCATTAATGACAAGACAGTCATACGAAATGTAATAATTGTGCTCTTAAGGAAATAAACTTGCTTAAAATTTAAACATTCATGACCCGGACTTTGACTATTCTGAACACAAATCTTCGCAAATAATTCGAAACTAATCAAATTGTGTACCTAAAACCCAAAAACTCTGCGGCTATATCCGTGATGTTGAGAGTAAGGATGAAGTAGCATTTGCGAGAGTATCTGATGAGTAATTCAAACAAAAAAAAAAAAAAAACAGCCTCTTAACATAGACAGACATGCTGGCGACGCAAACATGTCATCGATGTTTATTTCCTACGGTACTTTAATACCCGCAGGATAATCTTTTGAGTGTGTATTATAAAACTGTCGGTCGAAACGCCGCGAACCTTTTAGAACGTATTCTAATACAGCCATACATTTGTACATACATATACATATCTCTACAAAGGGACACGTCAACACCACAAACATCACTCATACGCATCGTCAGTTGTGACGCATTTGTATTTTTGTTTACTTTTATATGTACGAGTATATATGTATACACATTTAATGTTATGCATACATACGAAGTTTCACCAGCTTTTTGTCCGTACGTAATTCTTTCTATCCGTTTTTTAGTCTACTGTTTCATTTAAATATTTAACTGCATCGTCTGAAACTGAGCGAAGCGATAAATGTGCATATGTGTGTATTTGTCTGTTTGGTCGCTTTTTAATTATAGCTTTTAAATGTCCCAACTTACGTGCATTTTATGTTTTTTTTATTTTGTTACGTGTACAGAGCAAGCAGACATAGTGTCTGCAAAGTAGACAATGCGTCAAAAGGGTTTAGCTCGAAAGTCGGTGTATGAATGTATGTGAAAACTTCCACTTCCGTTTCCGCTGCGCCCATAATTTTTTTGCTAAAGCGCTTCTAAAAGTAAACAGCCACATTTAATTCGACATGCAAATAGCATAGCAGAGCTCAAGAACATAACGTGAACCATATGTAATACAGTTATAGGTATGTAGTTATACACAGATTGTATAGGCAAAAAATAAACTTAATTCTTTAATATTTAGTAGTACTACAATAAGTACATACCTTAGTCAACATGTTCACGTCGTCTTAATTTCCACTTTTGTCGAATAAACAATAAAATAAAACGACGGACGGATAAAGATCAAACCAAAAAGCAATCGCAATATCAACCATTGTTTTAAATCCATTGTCCACTTTTAACTGCTTCTAGTTTTATCTCTTCCCTTTCGTGATTGAAAATAAATTCAGTTACACTACAAAAAATATTTGCTTAATAGTAGCCGAATCTCTTATACAGTTTAAACAGAAAATTAAATAATCTATCTAAAAAAATACAAATTAAATGAACTAATTTTTGATTACACATATACATATGTATGTGCGTATAAATACTAAAACTGTAAATGTTAAATGGCCAATTTAATTTTCTGTAAAATAAGTTTGAAAAGATCTCGATAGCAAATACTCTTCGAAAGCGAGTTTCCGCCAATAGCAGATAACCAAGTCAATTAAGATACATGTTTCCCTTATTACGTTGCAAGCTCAATGACAAAGCAATAAAATTATATTTATACTTTGTGGAAAGAGTATAACTAGTTTACAAGGGAATGACGAAGAACTACTATAGGAAGTAAACAAAGTTAACAACGCACCAAACGACGCTGCATGCGTCAAGGCAAAACTGGCAATAATACAAAAATCGAGACAACGAATAAAAACGAAAAAAACCAAGCATTACAAAGAAAACTTTGACTTTCGCCAAATCGAAGCTCTAATTCCCAACACTCGAAATATATAACAAAATACTTTAAAAGTAAACTTATTTTATATGTTAAGAAAGATAAATTAAAGCATAATAGCATTCTTTGACACACAATTAAAAATCACCGTTTGGAAAATAAAGGGTTTCAACAATGGGACCTTAGATGTCTGGTTTAATGTGTTAAAGATATTTCTAAAAACTGAGAATACCCGTTCTATTGCACAATTTCTGTGACTTGTTCAAAAGTAAATTACAAAGCGAGACACATTGAATAGTTTTTACTGAGTTTCTTTTATATACCGTTTCATGTTCAACTGGCGCCGGATTTAGTAGCTATTTGTCTACGAAACGGCAATAAAAATGGAAAATGAAAAAATGAAAAAATAAGATAGCAAAAATAAACAACGAGAACAGAGTAGCAAAAAACCAAATCTAAAAATGATTTTTAAAGGATATTAGAAAGTAATAAATAGAAACGACAGCAGCCATTTCAAAATTAATTTGAATAATTTGCAAACGTAAGTGAAGTACACTCTCGTTGTGCCAATAGTTCCCTACTTGACATGCATAAATTTGCTGGCATCATGTCGCAATCCAATGCATTGCCACACGAATAAACGCCGCTTAATCAGCGCCAGACTGCGGTTTTGCGGTCAGCTACCGACATAAACCTCTGCAAGCGTACAATCAACCTATCCGAGCGGATGTCCTGCTCCCTAGATTTCCGGCAATGAGCGTTTGATTGTCGCTTTGATATATAGAGCGCAGTCGACGTGATCTGTCATAGCTTCAAGGCATTGCACTTCAATTGCAAATCAAATTCTTCAACAACAACAACAAACGAACAAACGTGTATTGGCAAGTATCATTAATTTGTTCCTTCGAACTGAACTCGTTATCATTGCGCACCTTGACAACTGTATAGGATATGTAACGTGCTTTTGACTTGGCACTATGTCACTCCTTTGGTTGCATCTTTTTAATGGTGACACGATACAAACTGTAAAAGATTGTTATGTAATTACACGTAGGTAGATAAGCAAATTTTTGAATAGAATAAATCGTATTTGTTTGCACGTCGGACTAATCATAACGTCAAAGACTATGCCATTTACATTATTTTCGTTCAAAAGACATTTCAGGATTTAAATTTTTTCGTTACACTCCCAACTTACACCGCCACCCATGACCAAGTGAGGAGTGTAATTGAAAATTGTGCTAAAGTCAAGTCTAAAGTGAGCGTGACAGCAGCAATGCATTGCCAACACGAGGCTTTCAAAAACAACGGTAAAAGGAAATGGTACTCGCAGACGCAATGAACGCAGTAGATGCGAATACCAGCAACATTTTCTATTTCATGGTATATTATTTCGTGGCTTTTGTCTGTCTTATGGCATTATCTGGCAAGACGAGAGCAAGTGCATTTCTCTGATTCTGCCGCCTACACCGTGAACGCTGTTGGAGGCACACGCTAGGTTTGCGTAAGAAAAAAAGAAATTCATTGTCATTTCCTTCTCACTTAGCAGAAAGTCAGGCATAGCGTTATTAGCATTCACTTGATGAAGTCTCTAAAAATTTGCACACATACATTTCCGCATGCAGCAAATAAAAAATCTATCGGACATAAAATAAGCAAACAAATAAGAAAAAAAACAACACATAATCAAACCTAAAAAACTCGAGACTGTGTGTTGTTAATCGTAAAACTGACCACCATCATCCATAGAAGGATAACAAAGTGTGGCTTTTAGTTCTTAATAATCCGAAATAAAGGTGCAAATTTGTGTGCTACACCTTTTAATCGAAATATTTGAATTTTTGAGGTCCCTATACATCAATTTCATATTTCATCAAAACTATCTCTACCAACTTTTTATTGTCTGGATATACATAATATTAAAAAAAATAATAATAAAAACTCACCAAAACAGCAACTGCAACAAATAAAAAACGTATTTTTTGTTTCCATAGTGAGTAAAGCTCAGGAGAAAGATGATAAAACTGTAGCCCATTTATCAAATGGCGCACTACATCATATAGAAAGCATGACATAGTAGAGGCATGCACACAGTGGGTAAAAACCAAATACTTTATAGCATTTCTTTATTTCACTCATTTTGCAAGACTTACTATGCATACAAACATAATTCAAATTGTTTTTCTTTCATAGTTGAATATTTATATTTTAGCGGCACTTGACGTGATATTGAATAACATTATTTAAAAAGGTTAAAAGATATTCATTTTATAGTAATAATCCACTGTTCAAATATGCACCAGTGCTAGTGGCGACGTTTCGTGGTAATGTCTGACTTCTGTTAAAGTTCGTTGGTTGTTTTTCCAACCGTCCAAATAAAAATTTTTGCCAAAATATTTTTCCACACACAAAAATAAAAACAAATATAAAAATAAAATAGTAACACTAAATGTGGCTTGCTAGCTCTGGTTTAGTGTTCAAAGAACATTGCAAGACAGAAAATATGATATGAATTTCTGTTACCCACTGACACGATTTATTTACAAAAGTTTCCCCATCCTTTTTCATTCCCTTTCCTATTATAGAGGAAAGGGAATGAATGTTGAGGTTTAAGTCACTATTGTTAGGGTTTTTGAAACAATATAAAATGTTACCCTTTGTACATCATTACAGAACAATTCAAATGAAACTGGCGCCACGGAGCGCCATTTGACGCTTAAACAGATATGTATCGAATTTACGAGTATGTATCAACTATTGCATATTTGTGTGCTATTAAAATGTGGTACTGCATTTTAACGACACACAAATATGTAAAACTTTCAACTTTTAGGCAGCAAAGTGCAATTTAAGTAATAAATTCAGATTGGCATCAAATCACTTAGAAATAAAATCGGGAGAAACGATAATACAACAAAGAAAAAGATATTGATGGAACCAAAGTTTTAATATCCATCTCATAAAATTGAAATCCTATCCTCTTTAGGTAATATGTATGAATGGACATTGTGTGATGCAATGCATTAAAGTTACTATAGCTAGAAATACAAAAATATCTACATAAAACCGGATAGCACAAAATCCTCAATGACTTGTTAAATGCGTTACGAACTTTCAGCAATAGCACAAAGGCTACAAAATCTTGGAATATTAACGTCCTCCACCGTGTTTTGTTTAAAACTTCAAGAAAACTATTATATCAATTCAAATATATCTTTGCTCCATCCGTTACAGCATAGTAATTGTCTTTGAAGACGCAAAGTTTTCACTTGGTTGCTGCTGCAGGTCTGCTCCCGCTTTTGAACAAAGACTGCGCTACCTTCTTGCCATTGTCAATCATTTTTCAAAAGTACTGCTTTACTCTTTTGTCATCGTATTATCATTATACCAACAGATTAAAAGCAAATTGCTGCGGAAAATTAAGTTCATTTAGTCGACTTAGTTGTCGTTAGCTTCATTTATTGTACAAGTATATCCCTTTGAATCTCTACCTGTCTAGCTCTACTCTATGCGAAAATACAGTTCTTGCAGCCAATCTGTCAGCCAACTGATGAAACAAACTCAATCTCAAAGCTGACAAAGCTGACAAGAAGTACGACTTTCACAGAGCTATAGCACTTGACAACAATGTGCTAAGCTATAAAATTTTGATTTGATAAATGCATGTTCAAGGCAATCAAATTCACATGAATGTTATGTATGTACCTGCATTCAGTCCTTGGATCTGTTTGCAGTTTTATTCTTGAAGTGTTCTTTTGAGTAATAAACAAGTTTTCGCGATGAAAGTTTGTCGTCTTCCGGCATAACAAAAAACTTACAAGTTAATTCGACAAAAGGGATTTGCAGTTACAGCGGCAAGAACTTCATAAATTTTCCACCAAGAACATCATATTAGCTCCTTCCAAATAATATGAAATGTTTCCAGCAGAAAAACGCAATGCAGTTGGTATTTAAAGTGCAACATACATGTACCACAAAAGAATTCCGAAAAAGGTAAAAGCAACACAAATAAAGTTTATACTTTTTAACTACACCAAGAAGTTACTATACACTTAAGATTTCCGCGGAAACGTTGAATAAATTTATTTTGTCGCAGTACGTAGCGGTACATCATGACTCAATGCAACTTATTGCTTTGATACTCTTTTGTGAAACTGAACAATTCGCTCCACTTTTTACCTTCTTCATATACGAAAGTTAAACACAAAGTTTGTTTGAATCAAACAGCCTATTTTTGCGATTTCATAATCTAAAGATTTTTTTTGTTGTTTTTTCATACATACTCTTATTTTAAGCTTAACATAATATCCAATTTTAACCCAGAACAAACTTATATTTTGTATCAATATACCCCACACAAACGAACATTCCTGACTTTTTTATATTTTATTTTATATATTGAATACTTTATTTATTAAATATAATATTTTTGAATATTTAATATTATACAATATAACCTATTTTCCAAAAATAATTCGAAATTTGTTTTAACTGTTTTTTTTAGTCACTTTTAAATTTGTTCGCAGTTCGCAATTTACATATGTAACGATTTACTCTAAACTGTCATTTTACCTCTGACTTGTTACCTACGATAACTGGAGGAACTTTTTATGCCCACTTTATGCTTTATTGTGACGAATTTTTACGCTTAAGAAGTTTTTCAAAAGTACAAATTAGAAGAAAAAATTTGAAATGTTACAAGATTTTAATCAAATTTGCAAAGTGTGTCTAAATTGGCAAAAAGTGTTTGAACATCCCACACATAAACACATACTCGTACATACATACATATATGTACATAACAAAATTTGTACGCATACAGACAAGTATGTTCATATGTACATAGATTTCAGTCTGAGATAAGCAGAAGCTCAGCTACACTTTATAGACTTGTATCGCAACAAAATAACATTGAATGTTTGTACATACGTACATACATATATACATAGTGTAAATATACATATACATGTACGTACATAGAGTGTCGTATGTATTTTGAAGGGTGTGGCAAAAACTGTTTGCTTTTTAACTTTGATCAAATGTGGTCGTATACGTTACCCTTCACTCATCTACCCACAATATTTTTATGCCGATAAAATGATAAGACGAATTTAAGTGAAAAATTTGGTTGTATTTTAAATATTTTGTCAGTGAAAGACAAAAATAACACAAAAAAAAAAAAAAAAAAAAAAAAGTAAAAAAAAAAAAAATTAAAATATTTAATTTATTAAATAAAAGAGGCTCAATTTGTATTTGTATTTTTTTTTTTTTTTTTTTTTTTTAGATGTCATATAAAGCGTAAAAAAACTCAATGCTGTACCGAATCTTATAAGAGGAATAGATTCAGGCGTAAAACCCAATTTTCTTTTTTCACCCCCCTAAACCCCAAAAACAAAGCTATAAATTTTCGCAAATTAAAAAAACCCCCCACCAGGCGCCGGCTCCTTTTTGCGGTGGCCGCCAAGTCTTCTAATTGAAAAAAACACCCCACCAAAAAATAAAAAAAAAAAAAAAAAAAAAAAAAAAAAATAAATAAAAAAAAAAAAAACACCCAACCATTAATATACTTTCAGAGCGTCGCAAGAAAATGATGTGAACAAAATGAAGAACGGCACGAATGAATAAGCTTAGGACAACTTAAAAGCATCAAGCTTCCTCCGCAGAGTCTTAACCAACCTTACCGTTTTAACCGTCCTCTCTATGACCTTCAGTACAATGAAATATTGGCAAATAAAACGATTTTGACACTGAATTTAAAACAGTAACAAAGTATGTAACACAAACACCTACCCCTAGTACCACTCCGATGACACAATCCCCGTCGTATTTTCCCCAATCAGCTATGAATCGCGCATTTGTTACGCGGGTGCGGCATTAAATTCAAAATCGCATTTCTTATTCCGCCTGCTTCTAATGGCGAACACAACGTACGTTCGTCAAATATTTATTTTTTGGATTGGATCGAAAGATTTACTTATTAGCATCGTCAAACTTAAAGTCGGAATCGGACTACGGACTTTTTCAACCTTCGTATAAAAAGGACAAGGATAGATTTAAAAAATACAAATAAAATAAAGAACTAAACTGTTACTACTACCACCCACTTTGCTCATAATTATTTAGACAAGAAAATTCGTTATGACTAGGATTTTGAGCAATAAAAGAGGATAAAGAATTCACTTCTATACACTTTGTCAGTAGCTACTTTATTACCTCGTTGTGCGTGTCACATTGAATGTAGATTAAAATTTTAACTATCGAAACTTCGACCATTTTTCTTGCGATTTTATATTCAATTTTATAATGTATACCATATGTCAAATTATAAATAAATAATGTTTAATCAATTTTAATTAGCTCGTAAATTTTTGGATCGATTAAAATTTTAAACGCATTACAAATAAGACAAAGTTGTTGTAAACATGTAGGTGAATGCGATGCCGATTACCGATTACAGTTTATTAACACACTCTACAAATTTCGATGTAGTATCCTACAATTTTTAATACCATATACTCGTATTTAGGTGATAAAGTCCAATTTTGGTCTGTTGCAAATTACCAATTGTGAAAGTGTCACGAGTGAGCGGATTCTAATATTCACGAACAGCCCAGTGTTGTGTGGTGTCTGCTTGCTTCCGAGATGAAGTGCTCTTGCCATTCTGCTGGTTTAGTTGCTGATGAAGCTTATGATGATGATAATACAGTCATTTTTTTGTTGCTTTTGCTGATGATGCTAGTGATTGGTGTGGCTAAGGCTAATGGTGGCATTGTCGATGCTTATTTAATTATGGAACCATCTGTGCGAATAGAGGGCGCTTTGATTTTACGCTTTTGTGAGCATTACCATCGCGTTCGTATTATTTACTCTTCTCTTCGCTCCACATATTTTCTTTTTATTAGTTTTTTGTTCTTGTTCTTGATAATGCTCGTCGTCGCCTTTAAAATATTTTTTTTTTTTTTTTTTTTTTTTTTTTTTTTTTTTGTGTTTTGTTTTTTTTTTGTGGGGAGTGGAAGTAGTTAAAAATAAAAAAAACTTGCCCGTCCTTCTTCATCGTCTTTGCTTTGACGATTTTCTTCATTCGTGTTTGGTTCGTTAATTTCATTGTTTTCATGATTAACGAACTGAATTTTAAATTTCCAATGAACTTGGAGAAATTAATTTGTGATGAATATCTCAGTCAGCCTTCTAGAAACGATTTACATTTTTCTTTTTTATTAATGGCTATTTCTAATTTATACAATATATTTTTATGCAATGTTGAGTACAAACATGCATATAGTACATAGGTTAAGTTTGAAAAATACGAAAATATAACACTTTTACAAGAAAAAAATCTGCTCAAGCCTATTAGCTTGGTAATGTTAATTTCTATAGAACATTAATCAAAATTTCTTCAATCCTTAACTTGTTATGCTATTGCCGCAAGCACTAAATGCGGTAAAGGAATACGGAAACCAAAGCAAGGTTAACTGTCAAAAAAAAGTTTCCGCTACAGAGAGTAATAGGGCAAAAAAAAGCATATTCATAAAAATGTAAAGTATGAAGGAGTATGTAGACATCCTTCGCTCTTCTATTGACAGGTGAAAACAACAGAAAATTGATAAAATGTGAGGAATCCGCACATTAACTTAGACAGCGAGTCATAGCACTGAGTCACTGAGGTCTTGCTGAGCTAACCCACTGCCGCTGGTAATTTGTAAAACCGTTTTACGAGGATATCACGTACTAAAATATCAAGAAGACAAGAACAAATTGACGGAGACGAATATCTGTCGCACATGAATAAGAAATAATGCACAATAATAGCGCAAAGAGTACAGAATAAAGACGGATTTGTATTGCACATAACGAAACATCTGTCAATGTGCGATGCAGTTAAATAACGCAGTGTCTCTACGCCTCTAAGCACTTTAACTTATATGCCAGCAAAGAAAAAGGATGCATATACTGTTCTCTTTTACCACATCATAGCATACCAAACACAAAGTCGCCTTTTCAAGTCGATTTGACACGTTGATTGATCCCTTTATTGGAAAAATCGGATTAATCATTCAAAATAACTTTTCAAATCGAGTATGTAGCCAGAAAACTCTGTACAATTACATACTCGTATATAAAATAAAAGATAGCGGGAGCAGAACAGTATTGCGTAAAAAACCGGAAACTAGGCACAGACATTCACAGACATCAATTTGCTTGCGGTTTAAGTGTGGTGTGCAAATCAAATAAAAATCGGAAGAGACTTCGTAAGTCATGCGCAAATAATCGACGTAATCAGATAGATCTACAAAAATAATTATGACAACACTATGTTACCTGAGAATATTATATTTCAACAGTTCTTACATACATATATACATTAGATATGTATTTTAAATACATACATATATACATTAGATATGTATTTTTCAACAATTCTATTTAAGTATGCTTCGCACAGCAGTGCAAACAATGAAAATATTTTGATTGAAATCCATTAAAAACGAAATTAAAAGGTTTTTCTTTCAATACTTTTAAATGCAATTTGCACATGACGTTTACAGAATTACATATTTGCAAAGGGTGTTGGTTATAAAAGAGGCGTGCTTTCGATGGGTCGGTCGGACGTTCGGCTTAATTTTATGCTTCGCTTTAAATGCTTTGTTTAACGTAAACAATTTTAATGACATAAACTGTGCGCATTTCAGTCATTGTAAATTGCAATATTCGAATTTGCGCGTTGACTCGTTTAGGCAAAAAGATTTCAACTCTGACATTAACATTCCCGTTCATATCCAGCAAAGTATTCAATCCAAAATGAACTTGTCAATTAATTATTGTCCTAGTTTGTAGTAACGTAGATGAATGAAATGGGTAGATTATGTTGAGTTGGGCTCGAATTAGCAATGTAAATATTCTAATTTAAAATGTGCACATTTCACATGCAATAAATAAATACATATGTATATGTATATTCCGTACACTGACGTGGATAAAAACAAAAATTGGACAATGCATAAAGGTTCTAGTATAAATGTAATTGAATTTGCTTTGCATTTTAGGTCCTTATGTGCCTCTCTTAAACCGATGATTTTAAGCCATTTATGCTTGCGGGTGCGTTTTATGGAAATGCTACTGTGCCACCAGACCCAAGCAAACAAACAAAATCAAATGAAATATGCATGGATTGCACTCGTATAGCAATTGAATAATTAGAATAGAGTTATTGTGTATGTAGAACTTTTGCAAAAGCTGCACAGTATCCAACAAACAAAGCTCTTAAATATTGTCATAACTTTGACAAATCGAAATTGGAAATTTACAGCAGCACAGGCTTTTAAAGTAAATAGCAATAAATGGTGCCGCAAAATGTTGGCGAGGTTGCAAAATATACCCCACACGTCTACACATGTATATGTATTTTATTTAAGCGCGAAAAAGCTAGGCTACAATCTACTAGCTGGATACGTTTGGGGTCTGTGGTGCAAGCAATAAGATGTTCCTGTGTATACGACTGCTGGATAATAAATGACCGGCCATTAAATTGTAATTAAATGCTCATATGTGCAATGCATAGACAGACTTTTCGCTTCAGACACAACTCCCCTTGAAGTCTGCGAAACTAATTCCTCGCGTGATAGTTGTATGCCGAGCCCCGATCTGCCATTTAAACACCGCCTCCTAAAGGACAATACCCTGAGTATGTATGTAATATGAAATGCATTTAACAGTTCGTTGCTTAAAAACAAATTACACACAATGAAAGTAACTTTCTTAATTATTGTAGGTAATACTTAAACAACGTATTCTGAGCCATTAATAAATTTATGCAGCAAACTGTGAAAGACAAAAATAAAATTAGAATGTTCAAAATGCTAAAACCGAAACTTTAATATCCTTCTCAAGACATTCAAACGATTTATTATTTCAAAAATGCGGTTCAATCGCAAGCGTTTGTCATATTATTATTGGCGTATATTGCTCTTCACGTTGCTAATACAATATATTGGAACCAGAATCTTATACGTTATTGAATCTGAATACAATGTAAAATATTGGCATAAAACAACTGTAAAGCCATATTTAGAACATACATTCGTAAATATAACTCATTAAACTTAAATGCTGAGCATATCAGCTAACAAGTGAAATTTATTATATTAAAAAAAAAAATTCGCATTTCAAACGAAACAAACAACAAACAATATCGAGTTTTAAGTAAGGTTTTTCTTTTCTTTTTTTTTTTTTTTTTTTTTTTTTTTTTTTGAAAATTTGACAAATTTTGCTACAGAAGAATGTGTACCAAAAATACGCAGCGTTTGAGCTTCAATAGTGCCAACAAAGGATTTCCAAACTGTTGTTAAACGAAGCCCAAACACATGCACAATCCAATACGCCGAACTTAAACATAAATGTATTTGAACAAAATCCCTTTGATTTTTTGCCGCACCGATGCTGCAGCAATTTGCAAAATCCTTTCACAATCAAAATCAACCACAGATGAAATTTCAATAGAAAGAACACAGCAAATAACAATTCAATAGGCAGGACCGAATAGAAGAAAACAAATTTCAAGGCGCCTTACAATAAAATAAACCATGTTCAAGCATAAGTTGTGAAAGATAAGTCTGGTTGACATTTAAATATTATAAAAGTTATGTTTTGTAAAACATTTGTGAATTTTTAATAAGGAATTTTTTAATATGAAACAAAGAGATGTCAGAACGGTCTCCCATCCACACACCACTCATTGTCAAATTTCATTATTTGATATAGGCTAGAGCAGGCATTTGAATCACTATTATTGGTCTTACTAGATTTGGCCTTTGTCTTGAAACGACACTGTCTACATATACTGCACTGTCTACAATATATACGAGTTTACACGCACGCATTGAATCGATAGAAAAATTGTAGATGCCGTGGTGCACAAAATCGATTTGTTCAAGTTGAAAGGCGGAAAATACTCTGCTGAGTCTTACTGGAAACATAAATCGAAATACTGCATATAGAAACCGAATTGGATATAACCAACAAAACAGCATATCTTTCTAAAAATTGCATATTCTATAAATGCTTGTTTTTGAACTAAAATTGAATGAAATACTTGCTCTTATTTTCATTTCAATGATAAAAATTATAATTTATGCACTCATTATTTAAATAACACAAGCGGCAAGCCGATGCCCAACGCATACGGCACTCCCTTTGTTACTAAATATGTATGTTACAGCAAATGTATGTATATGCTGTAACATTTAGCACTTCTGTTACAACAGATGCGCAAATATACTATAAATGTAAAAATAATTGCAATATATTAAATATCAAGAAAGTGCAATCAAACTCATTTATCCTAATTAAGGTCCCAGCCACTATATGGTATGATGATTGTCAAGGTTTTTCTAGTAATATGTTTTTGATTCTTCCGAAGGCAGAAAAATTATTCCAACGAGCGATTTAAAGCAGCGGCATAGTTACTTTGCATATGCAACAGAAACCAATGTGGCTGCAAAGACTTCTGCTTAATGAACAACTTAGTAGCGGTCGGTTGGCAATGGAAGTGTTGTCTGTTCCGCACACTGACTGTATTGTTTTTTTCGATCCCAACAAAATATTGTATAAAGATACATTAATGTAATAACTGTATAAGAAAAGCTTTCAAACAGTTAGTAATAAAATAGATTTAAATAAAAACTGAAATAAGTTACATATTGTGCATAGCAACAGTACGCACATAAATATGTACCAAGATTTCTTTGTTATAAACCGAATGAATGTTACACAAGTGTGCCGGCAAAGAAGTTAAACGAGATTAAATACTGAATATCCCGGCGTTTTCTGCAAACGAGGCTGCTGACATATGTATGCAGAATACACGTGTGGACGAATCCATAACACGGCTCTATCGAAGAACGAATCTAGACTGCGGAAATTTTGGCCTGTGTTTGACTTGTGTTTTCTCTTCGAAGTATGCATGTGAAAGCATAATCAGGGAACAATAATATAAATTCATACATATGTATGTAATTGTGAACAAGAAAATTTGCTTAACGTAGAGACTCGTTATCTCCTCTTGCATGTCTCACACAGAGAAAATTTGGACAAAATTTGGAGGGAGCACTGACACTACCCAAGGATCAATCGTTAAACTATTGACTTGTGTTTTTGATTTCTATTTAAGCAGCTGCATAACAAACACAAAATACGATAGTATGTGCACGATAATACCTGTGAATTTGCATAAAAGTTATGTCTATAATATCTAAATACTAAATTAACTTGTTTTGATCTCCTTATTAAACATATGAACATATGTATGTACGTAAGTATATTATACGCCTAACTAATCAACAAAATGCAACAAAACCAAACTGTAATTGGTACATACTCATATCTAAATACATATGTACATATGTACATATGTATGTACATATTTCTTTGCAATACTTTTCAATATATTTTGTAAGAGAGGTAGTTGTGCTCGTCTTCTATTTGCTTTTCAGCACAAAAGTTATTTAAGTTAATGCAATTTAATTGACCCATTCACAAAGTTTTGCTAATTCCAACTGCTAAAAGCAACTTCTGTTGTTGTGTCGATAAATTTTCTGGATCTTCATGCGCATTATGGCTTTTAATTACGGATTAAGTTGGTTGACTGGAAATTATAAAGTTTCATTAACTTTTTACAATTACCGTATGGTTTGATCTTTGATTTCAAAATTAAATATATCAACAATGTATATTTTCATATATATAAAGGTCACTTAACTGCAACATATGTATGTAAACAATGTTTGTAAGAAAAGAATGTTTAATCATAAATAATATTCTGCAAATTTTATGTTAAATGGTGGCTCACATTCACCAAAATTTGAATGCTATGGGAAAAAAATGTTTTTGTTTTTTGCAGGACACGTCAATATTTTATATTGATAAATGCCCTTAAGTGAATTTTAAACAGAAAAACCAGTATTGAAGTATAAAAACATCTGGCATAGAAAAGTTCCGTGCGTTAGATGATTGTAAAGTTATTATGAGTAAATTGTAACCAGTCGGTCTTAGTAATATATTCGTACCTAAAAACCAGAAGAATGACACCAGAAAGCGCCAAAAGGCAAATTTACATTCTTTCAACTTTTTAACAAAAAATATTTAAAAGTCGCCAAGTTTTTGCATAACTTGCAGCTATGAAAATAAAACACGTTTAAAAATTTACACATCATAAATAAGTTTAACAAAATGTATATGTACATATGTATGTATGTATATGTTACTATATATTTTTGTATATACCATATGTATGTACATTTAAGTTTATATGTACATGGTGTATATAGTGCAGAATTGCGTAATATTAAATCAAAAACTTTCAAATTATTATTGGAAGGTAGGAAGAGATTTGAATATCCAAGATAAGCAAACAATATATGCCTACATGAATTTGACCAGCTGAAACATACTCCACTCATATTTATGTAAGTGGTTAATGGTTTTTACTTGCCATTCTATTTAAAATACATACTTTACAATGATCACATATAAGGGAGAACATTTCTTGTGTTTTTATATTTTCTACTTGACTTTGTTGGTAATTACAAGCAGTAGCATACTTATAAGCCAGCCAATGTACTAGGCAACAATATTGGCCGGAAGATAAACATCAAGTAACGCGTTTACAAGTCAAAGGTAGCCTGCAGATTCTTCCGGTAATTGAATCAAACAAAGCAGCATTAGTATAAGCTTCTTGCTACGCAGTCGATGGATGGTCTACATATATTGCCGCTGGTTGTTCATCTACCCATGATGCACAGGTCGATTTTTTTTATTTTTTTTTTTTTTTTTTTTTTTTTTTTAAGGTAACAACGTTTGCAAATATACTATATAGTGAAACAGTGTTTATTTTTGTAAATTAATTTTTAATTTTATGTGCGAAGCGCGTGGTTGCCGAGTGACATGCACTAGAAAGCGAGAGATGGTCGGACAATTTGGAAAACGAACAGCACAAGGAAAACATTCCGTTATTAACTTTGAGTCCTGTTTATGCGTTTGCAGTCGCACTTCGCACCACACCTTAATAAAAAAAAAGTAAATGCCATTAAAGTGAAACCATTAGACTGGTACATTTCCTTCCGTTGTTGTCTGCAGACAACAAAAGCAAAAACAAGAAACGACAAACACCCGACCAGCAACAATCTTTAAAACCATACATACAACTGATTCTGCTTCTCAAGATATTTGTAATGAAAGTAGATAGGAAAGTTAGCAAAAGTAGAGATCGAATTGAACAGAAGAAAACAATCCTAACAAATAAAAACAAGGCCAATATGTATAATAAATCAACACAATACGAGGAGCTGGAAATACCAATAATGCTGGACAGCGTATGACCAGAGCTCGCAGTGACAAAAGTGTAAAAAGCAAAGAAAAATTTGAACTTTGGAGAAATCGAAACTTTAATACCCATTATATAATTAGGTATACACGTAATTGGGATCGGGAAAAGTACACATATGAGTCATCTTTTATAAAAAATTGAGTGCATTTTGTTGAATGAGACACATGGGAATGTAAAAAGTTAAATTCACTAAAAAAGTAGGCGATGCCACTCCTATATACTTTCATGCGTTACAAAATTTCTATAATATTTATAATACCCGTTTTCCAATACAACGTTAAAACGAAAGCAACGATAACAAAAACAGCAGAAGTAGTAATAAAAGGAAACCCATCTGAATAAAAAGCAAAAACAGCAGCAAGGCAATTCTATACGAAGCAAATAACAAGTGCAGAAAGCCAGCGAGCAAAATACATATACTCTTAAGATAAACGGAAACAAGCCAAGATGGAATTAATTTTCCGCTTTGAACAAACAAGCGGAAGTAAATAAAAAGTACCAGTGTGACGACGACGACGACGGCATTTTTTAAGAAATGACTATCAAAGATGCTATAGCTGGACTCTGCTTGTCCGTCTGTTTGTTGGTCAACAGAATTTCTAAAGCGGATGTTAACTTTCTTCACTAACCATAACCTTCATCACTCTCAGTTCTTTTATTAAAAATGACTTAAGCAGTCATGAGTTAGTCGTGTATATACTCGTATATACATACATATGCATGTATGTACATATGTTTGTGCTCGTGTTTAAAATAAAGCAATAGAAATATTGGCAATTTGCAATTTAAACTAACAGTAAAAAGTAAACTTACTTTCTTCTATTAAGTTTGTCAAGAGCTTTTCGAATAATGCTGTTTGGTAAAATTTTTAATGGTTCACTCAACATTGTAGACATTATACATACACTCAACATTGTGGACATAATATATACACACAATACATTTCACGAAATATGGTTTTCATATTAATAATACGCAGCATGTGATGCCTTAATAAAAACAAACTTGAAATTTGTGAACATGTGGATATTCTTTTATTAGAATATAGGAAACGATTTGAATGATAAGCAGTAGGCGTTTAGAGGTTTTGGTCCTTTTGCTGCCGTTTAATCCAGCAAAGAATGTTTACCCAAACAAACCCGCAAACGCCCATGTAAATGACACGAAACTGAGGAGCTACCAACCAAAAATTAAAGGTTTGCGCAGGTAGCCAAAACATGCACGAACGCATAAAAGTCGGCAAAAATTTTTCACGTAATTCCATTAGAGGATCCTCTGCGCCCTCCATTAAAGACATTCCTATAAAGAAAATGCAATCACAATCATTAGAAAGCATTACAAGTTATATTTATTTACCCGTGTAGAAGATTGTCAATAGATAAGGGGTTAGCACAAATTGATCCAAAACAAGTTTTTTCAGAATCACAGTTTTAGTAGTCCCCGGAAATGAACGATCGAGCCACTTATACCTAAAGTTTAATTAATCTTAGTAGTTCAAAAGTAAATATGTGCTTAAATGTACTTTGTAAGATATAAGAGTGAACGTGTCAGTAGTGTGAGCGGTGTAGCATGCACAAGTAGTGTATTCGCGTGTGTGCAGTTTTAAAGTTATTAATACTCACGTTCATTTCTTGGCCATAATCGAAACGATGTGGCCGAATCATGAATGCTTAGTAGCGCATCAAAAGCTCTATTCTATTGAGCTTTTAAGCTATTTGCTCAAAATATTATGCATGCTTAGAGTAGAAAAGTGCGTTAAAGTGCCATTTATTAATGAAAATAATGAGGGTGGGCGCTTGAAAGAGAAAAAGTGAACTAATGCACAAAAACAACGTACGTGAAATTTTTTCATTTATAGACTTTTTACACTATACTGCTGCTGCTGTATGTGTATAGTGGTTTATCTAGGTTTATCTATTTGGAGCAGTTTCGCTCCAACAATTAAATTTTGAATATTAATTAATAATAATGGTTTTTTACTTTACTTCTTTAATATAGCGAATATATTTTTAAAAAAATTGAATTTTTTAAAAATATGTACATAAATATGTGCATAAATATGTACATACATATGTACGTATTATTGTCTCTCAAGTAATTAAATAGAACGATTAAATTGTCTGATCTAAGATACTGTGAGTGCAACATCAAACTTTAACTGTAGTCTAGTGTAAAAACCATATAAAAAATTCCACGTACGCATACACGCTAGTGCAACTTTTTCAATCAAAATTATTCGTTTCAATTGAATATATTGTGCTTCAATTTCAACGACAATGAAAGTCGAGCGCAATGTACAATAACAATTGAATTAAATAATCAGTCTCAATTGATTAGATTGGACACATAAGAAAGCACAAACCATGCATATAGTGACGGGGCATAAATGGTAGTGCCCATAATGGCATATCTTCCAATAGTTGGATAATCGATTTCATTTGAAGGTCTACAATAATCGGCAACGGACGAAGCTTCATTCACCTGCAACGATAATCATAAAATTTTGGGAAAAGATAAAGAACAATAATCGGGATCGTGTTTGTACCAATACTCGTTTTGTAATGAATTGCTGCGAGAACTCCGCACCCACATAAAGACTACCGTAAACAACACTATTAGTCAAAAACGGATGTTTGCGGAAAAGTATCCTTGCAACAGTAATTAGTCGGTTAGCCATTTTGAACAATTTGAAGTGACGAATCGACAACAAACTAATTGCCGTTGGGCACCACAAAATCTAAATCTAAATTGTTTACTTTTTGATACTATATTAATTGCTATAAAGGCATTATACAAATGTGTGTATAATATATACGAGCATGCTTGTGTACATATACAACTCGCAAAAACGCGGATCCGAACAACTGAACAGAAGAGTTTAACGTTCGACTCTTTACTGATTTGTTATGTTCAGGTTTGAGCATGTACAAGATGTTCGTGGTAGTGCAAATGAGACAGGTTTATTTGTAAATCTGCTCGCACTTTATGACTGTACACAGTTTGCTTGAACCTAGAGATGGACAACTATTTAAATTATTATCGATAGCATCGATAGTTTTCCCAATAATTTCCAAATAATTCCCAATTTTTCTGGTTTTTTCGAGATAATTTTTTTCTGCAACTAAATTTAATTTAACTTAGTTAATGTAGATAATGCAATGCAAGTTTTAAGAAACTTATTTATTTTTAGTTCGTTGGTTATTTTAAATTATTTCGGGTTTTGACAAATTTTCTTAATTTTTTTTTATTGCTTATAAATTATAAACAAAATTTGTACTTTCTGTCAATATACATTTGAATGTAGTCTTGACCTTAGTCAAATAAGTAAAGTTATACACATATTGGATATACTATAGCATTTTCCTGAAACAATATTAATGGCTTCAGGACCGGTTATAACTAAAGGCGTCCCATCCAGCAGCCTTCAAAAAGGTTTGAAAAAAAAATCACGTACCGAAAATATGATTGAAAAGAAGACTCATAGTAAAACTGCTAATAACAAAAATTACACAAAGAAGGAGGAGGAAACATCACAAACAATAATAAAAAGCAAGACAATCGAACCTTATCTAGAAATTCCCCCCATAGATATTGGATCGCAAAATTTTCAATGCCTAAAAAGTCCTGGTCAATGTAAAGTTCATAGCAACTTACAAAAGAGCGACAGAATTATACAAGATATATTGCAAAGTATTTATGAGCTTGAACACACTATTCAAGAACACAATCAGCAAGAGTTTCAGTTACGAATGGCACTCGATCAAGGGGATGAACGAGTAAATGAACTGAATTTTAATTTAAACAGCGAAAAAGAACGAAATAACCGTCTTATTCAGTTGATACGTGGAACGGTTGCTAACAGTCAGGACGAACAAGAATCCGATAAATCTTCTCCTAAACAAAAACTTAAGCTTTCCCTCGAATGCATTAGTCCTTTACTAATGCAGCAAAGGTAAAAATTGATAACCATTGATACTAACCTAAAATAGTAATCCAACTATCGCAGATATGATGATTTGTTAGAATCCTTCAACCAAAGCCGGCGGTATCTTGTTAAAAAAGATAAACAACTTACATTGGCTAAATGTGATGCTGAGGAAAACAAAGCTAAGTATGACGAACTATTTGCTGAATATCGAAATGAGCATCAAAGGTTTCAACAAACTTGCGGGAAATTTTTGACAATGAAATTCGAAAAAGATCAAAAGGTAAACCAGTAACATATATACCTAAATACAGATAGGAAGACACGTTATTTTTAATTCATTCATTCTTCTAGATTTCTCAGCTGAAAGATGCCCTTAACATCGCTACTGACTGTATTCTATGGGCGCAAAAAATAGTGAACCAGTGCGTTTGCAACAACGGAAAGTCTTACAAAGAGTTTGAACAAAATTTGAAGTATTTTACAAATGCACTACACCACATATAAAAAAGAAAAGTTCAAAAGAGTTTTTAGCATTTCTTAACATCAAATAATATCTTATGACTGAAAAATACTGATAATGTGGTAGGTACAATATTCATAAACTACATACAAACCACGAAAAAAAAATTTATATTACATTTGAGCAAAAATGTTACTGATTTCAATTAAGGAAACTATGCACAACGCATGAAAAAAAAGGAAAAAATAAATTAAATAATAAAAATAAATTTTAGTGAAAAATAATAATATTTGCTTATGAAAAAAAAAACGAGTTTGTAAAATGAGGTAACAATTTACAAATGTATATAAAAATAACTAAACAATAATATTTAATAAACTATTTACACTATTCGTCATTATCATTTACATAAAAATCAACTCATTTAGAGACCACTTAGCAACTATGGAACTAATTGGTTGAACATGTGCTTATGTCTGTTTCCATCTATCATTGACAGAAAACTTATAGGCTTTTAGTTATATTGTGGTACAACCGACGACCCCACCAAGATTCCAGATCAAATGGTTTGAAGTCCGATAACACGGGACTAGCAGGCTCCACCCAGTAACACGGTGTTGTTGTTGTCGATGAGACATGTTGGGCAGGAGTAACTGCAATAAAAAAAAATACTTTTTTTTTACTTAAGGAAAACCGAATTACTTACCAGCACTAGTGTTATTGTTCGCATCCGCTTTCATTGGCTTTGAGGAACTTTTGCTTGTTGCATCGTACGGATTCTGTGCAACAAGAATATTCCATGCTAAACAACATATTGAAATCACATATATAAAATACACTTTTAAAATTTATTAGTCAATATACACTTACAATCATTTATATATCTAATGATTTCTTCATGCTGCGGTGTTATCACATCGTACTCGATTAACTTTGTAGGTGTCACTTTTTTCGTTGTCTGGAATACAGGCCTCGGGATACTAAAAAAAAAAAAAACAAATAAAAACAAGAGTCAATTACTTAGAGTACAGCGATAATCAGAAATACACATTTAAGATGTTGTTGTTTTTTTTTTACATTACATCATAGATGCGTGCGTGAAATATTCTGTATGCATATATGTATGTACATAAGTATAGACGTACATTAAAAACACTGTGACCCACGTGCAACATTATCATTGTAGTTGTGTACAGAAGGTTAAGATGTTGCAATTCTAAAACCGAAGCCTGATACCGACTTTAAAACGTACTTACTTATTTTCTTCTGGAGTATTAAGATCTGACTTCTTGGTGCAATCCTTTATTGTTCCAAACGTTTGATAGTTTTGAGAAATTCCTAAAATGATTAAATTTTTTGAATCATTATGAAATTCGTATAGAAAACCGGCAACATGCATATGTAATTCGAAAAGCAACGAAAAAAAAAAACTTATTTTGCCTTACATAATATTCAATTTAACTAAGTGCAGGCGAGGTTTGCTTTATTGTACTTTTCGAACGTTGAGTTGACATTGCTTTACTTACCTCTTCTCGTTTTTGCAACTATTTTGCTAGGACCTTTTGATACTGTGTACATTTTTATATAAGTTTCAGGCACTGTATACACTTAAATCACGACGTTCGCACGTTAATTGAACGTAATGTATTAGTTATGTATTATATTCACTACATACTTTTAATGTTTCTGATTGTTTTTATTCGCCTCATTCTTTCTGTCAGTTACACAATACACAATCTTCAGTTAATGCAGTTATACGTAACAACAGTATATGGGCAAGATAGGAGAAATATACGAATGAGGCAGAGGTCTTATGGAGTTCAAATGCTTCCACTTCTCTTCTCAAAGAACACATGAATTTAACCGCTGCACATCAAGCTGTACAGAATAGAAAACAAATACAAGAAACGAGCAGTGTTGAACACGCGATTTTAAAACATATGGAGAAGAAAAAAGTATTAGAAAGTTTTGAATGGAAATGTATCATTTTAAGGGGGAACATTTATTTTGGATTTTTTTTTTTATAGTTTGGATCATGCAAGGGCTGTTGTAAAAAAAAAATGTATTTACTTTAATTATTTTGTAACTGAATAAAAAAAACTCCAATCAAATATGTCATTCCCTTTTTAAATAAGATTTTTTCTTAAAAATGGTCCAAAAACAGCCTCGCGAACAAAAATACCGCCTTAATCCAAAAATGAAGCGCACTATTTATAAATTAAACGCTTTTGTTTTATTTCTCCTTATGTTGTCTGCTCAACAAAAACGAAAAATAATTATTTAGGACTAATTTTAATAACTCATGGATGGAAAAAACGGAAATCAAGAAATTTGCTTTTTTCTACCTGCTCTAATTCCAGGAACTAAAACTGTCATTTATAGTGTATTAGCTAGTTCCGAGAAACATCTAATAGCCATATGCGTGCAAAAATGTTGCAATTCAATTGTAATTAGCGCTAAGTTCTATGTATATAAACCCCAAAATATTTCAATCTAGCACAGTCTGAAAAAAACAAAAGTTGTGACAACGCACCTTATATTATAAATTCGTTACAATTTTAATCATATCGCAATGGAATCAAAAACAACGACGACTTCTTATTTGCTGAAGAGTCTTAAAAATTTGAAAATTGTCGACGAAAAGGAAAATTCAATAAATACGAAGGAGGAGGATAGACTTCAAAACAATCAAAGGACCGAGGAATGTGTAGTGCCAGAAACGCCTAGCTCTGCAAGATCACATTTAACTGAAATGCGAAAACGACGCAATGTCAAAGTGAACCGAACCACTCCATATAATGCAAAATCGTTTGTAAAGGCTCGAAAATCACTAACCTTCTAAGTAAACAAATTATAAATGGTCTTAAGATTTTAACTATTAGTGTAAAGGTTGAAAACCTTTTTTTTTTTTTTTCTAAATAAAAAATTTTTTTTGTTAATTACAGATTTTTTTTTTTTTAATCTAGTTTTTTATTATGTTTAAAAAATTTTTGGCGCGCAAATATCTGTTTCAAACTTTTCAGCACTTTAAAATAATTGGTTTTAACACTGAATCCATTTATTGAACAATTTATGATATTTGGGTATCACTGAAAGGTATGAATTTTGTTGATGGTTAATAGAAGCAACAATTTTTTTAACAAATATTATGGATTCGTCTTTATCGGAAGCACAAGAACAGCCATCTTCTTCAATAGATTCATGCTTTGACGAACAACCAACTCGAGAGTTTCTGCAACGTAAATTATACTTTTTAGTTGACCAGTTAAAACAAATGCATTCCAAATTACCCGAGTAAGCAAAAAGAAAAAGAAAAGAGGGAGACTTATAAAATAAACTCTTACAGGAATTACCAAGTGCGTATTTCATATGATCTGCTAACCGAGATGGCTAATTCTCTTTTAAACGACACAATTTTCGAAATAGTCAAAGGATTGATGGACCTTCAACATGTTTTGGAAAAACATCTTCAGCAGCAGCGTGCACAGGTTCAAAACGAATATGAAATTGAGATTCAAGAATGGATAAGCAAAATCAAAGATCCTGAGGAGCTTGAACATATTCTTGCACTAATGAAAATTAAACACAAAAAAAAATTACGCGAAACAGACATGAAAATTATCGAGCTATTAGATCGAAAGGTTTGTTTAAAGGTATCTCACAAAATGGTCAATTTTGTTATTAATGCAAAAAAAAAACATATATATTCCAGGTTCATGACCAACAGTCTACCTTAAACAAAGCGGGTGTCGCTGGTTTCTATGTGACAAGCAACCCAAAAGAACTAAAAATTCAAATGTATCTTTTAGATTTTATAATACGCTTAAGTAAACAAAAATACGAACCAAACAAATAACTAGTAATTCGTTGTCAGACTTTACTTAGATATTGAGAGGCAAAAGATAAACATTCTTTTAAAATAACATAAAAATAGAACAAAATAATCTAAGAACCAAATTTATGTGATTAATCTGTTGCGTAGTTATTTAAGGTTTTTATCGTTAAACTGAGAAATGTATAATCAAACAATAAACTTTCATAAGAGAACGAAGAGAATCTCTCTTATTTTGCTAAAATTGTGCTTTCTATTATATTATAGAGGCATAGATAAGACACGCTTTTTAACACTAGCGAACGGTATAAATAGCGGATTTAATTCTAAGCCGCATCAGTTCACAGTTTAATTTGACTAAAAGCATACTGTTGAAAAATACTCGGAATGTCGATTGATCTTACACAAGAAGGCGTTTCAGCACCTGAACTAAAGGACATCGTAAGTAAAAAGGATACATAATTAATATGTAACATAAAAAAATGTATAATTTCAAAATTTTATTTTAATTTCCTCTCTATATATGGAGTTAAGTTGAGATTGAGTTCAATGAATTAAATTTATACAAGGGCACTCTAATTTGTTTTTCTGAAGATCGTAGAAAAGCTACATAAATGTTAGACGTAAAATTTTTTGGTAGCTTTTGTTGTCTTTAACCATGAACTTAAAATACATTCGTAGATACATACGAGTACATGCCTTTTATAGGAAGCAGAGTCGCTTTTTCGAATAATTGAGTGAATTTGTGAACAGCATTTAGTTGTCAACTTTGGTTCGTGAAGATAAGTCGATAGTTTAGTGTCAAAATAAATATGTTTGGACGACTGTTTCGTGGTTTCAAAGTAAGCATACTCATTAAACAAACATTTTTTCGTTAAGCCAAACATAATTAAAACAAAATATATAATGACCTTGAATTTGTAGCATTTGCGTTATGATAAATAAATGTTATGCATATACGAGTATGTGTGCGTGTACATACATATGTAATAAATCATTGTTGAACAGCTGATCTAGTTTAACTAATACTTAACATTCGAAGTAAAATATTTAAAAAACAAAGGCAAAAGGTCTAAGACTAAATATTGAAGGTAAGAAAAGGAAAGAAAAAAGACTCCACCAAACAAACACTCTCCAAATGCAGATTGAGCATACCACGCCAGCTGATTAGTTGTTTTGCTGCCGCGAAGCACAGAAGTTTGTATCTACGACGCTAACAAAAGAATGCGTTCGAATCCCGGAATACCATTGCAGCTTTCATTTTTGCTTTTGGTAGAGTGTTGAATTCATTATATGTTCATTAGATTTAATCGAAATTACTTACAAACAGTTACATACGTTCTTTTTGTGTCTGTACACATATGCAATCGTATACGAGTATGTATGTACATCTAAATAATTTTAAACATTTTTAATTTGTCTTTGGCAGAGCACTGTACGCAATGAACAGAAGGAACTTAAAATAGAACCGGTACATAAGTTAGATGTTCCGTTTAAAACTGCAACATTTGGTATGGGATGTTTTTGGGGCGCCGAATCACTGTATGGAGCAACACGTGGCATTTTACGCACAACAGTTGGCTACGCAGGAGGTTCAACGGAATATCCAACGTACCGTAAAATGTAAGATTTTATTTAAATTCAATGGAATAATTCTTTTTTTTTTTTTTTCTTCTAAATTTTAACACAAACTCTTTACTTTTTTGCTTACTAACCACAGAGGTGACCATACCGAGGTACTTGAAATCGATTATGATCCCAATGTTATTAGTTTTAAGGATCTACTGACGCTATTTTGGAATAACCACGAATATGGCTTGACTACGCCCATTAAGCGTCAATACATGTCACTTATATTATTTCACGATGAGGAGCAAAAGAAAATTGCAGAAATATCTAAATCTGAAGAACAGAAACGTCGTGACCCAGAAATTGTTACAACAATAATTGCAGCTAAAGAAAATTTTTACGCAGCAGAAGAGTTAGTTTTACAAATATAGACACATATGTACGACTAATGCTGAAAATATTGTTATTTACAGTTACCATCAGAAATATAGACTGCAGGGACACAAGGATCTGGCCGCTTCACTCAATCTTAATCAAAAGCATCTACAAACTTCGTATGTTGCTACGAAATTAAATGGTTATCTCGCCGGAGTTGGTGGCATTGAACAGTTTAGAACTGAAGTAGATACGATGGGACTGACACCAACACAAAAGGAGTATTGTAGTTTTTACATTGAACAAAATGAAGGCCAGGGCCTTTACTGCTGACATGGGCGCTCAAAAACTTCATGCTCACGCAAAATAGACGTTAAGAAAATTAATTATACTCAAAGCAACACATAAATGCGTGTATTAGAATTTCGGATAAGAATATAGTGCAAATGATTGTTTGAGTGAAATATGTATTAACTAAAATATTTATATAAAATAAATAAACAAAAACAATATTAAAATATTTATATAAAATAAATAAACAAAAACAATATTAAATGTGCGTATTTATTTCAGTAAAGTGCACAAAAAAAATCAGTTAAAGTTTATCTTGGCAGATTTTTTTACAAATTAAAAAAGTATATTAGCGGTTGAATCTTACCCTTGGAAGGAAAATAAAATTAACCAAAACGTATATATGATTTCCCTATTTTTTGTTTTGCGCAGGTAGTTTTCTTTTCTTGACTAATATTTTTCAAATAAGTAGTATACTTAGAAAGTTTAAAAATATATGTTTTAATTTTTAAATTAAATCTGCATATGTTTTTAGTTGTAGCAACGATTTTCTATTGTCAAAATAAACTCTTTGGTTGTAGTGAGAAGCAGAAGTTAACACAAGAATCTGAATAACAACACTATAAGCCTTGAAAAGAGATATGGATAAAAAAAGTATAAACCACAGATGGATAATGCTTAAATTATTTACTCTCTAAGACATCGTTTACCTGTCTGATTAAAGATTTATATATGTATGCTTATATATACTTATATATTCTACTATTAAATTTTAGGAATAATTGTATATGCCACATACGTACTGGTTCTAAACGATCCAATCATGCGACTTAAAAATCGTCAATGAATATAGTTATATTTTACGTAAAGCTATATATGCGGCGCACATCCGGCAATGTCCTAATAATTAAATACAATTGAATCCTAAATGGTTAAAAACTATATCAGTTCACAGAAGAAATCGTATGTCAATGTTAATGCTATTTAAAAAAGCTAAATTTCGCTCAATAATTGTTTACGAGCATTATTTGTTTAGTATTTTCTCTCTTACTCACTCACTGTCTGGTTGATTAAAAATTCGCGTGCAACAGATAAAGCTTTTGATTACAAAAACACTTGCTGTGAAATGTTACGTAGAAAGAAGGCGAATGTTTACTTTGATTTGACTTATTTAAAATAATTTTTAATAATTAATTTCTATATGAAAATCTTCACGAAACAAGATAAATTTTGGGCTATCTAACGATTAAATAAAGTACAACCAAATTTTTAATAAATCAAAAAAATCTGATGAAAAGTTCCGGAGTTCAGCAAAATCATGGTTTTCAGCGCTTGTATTTAACTGATTCTTGTAAAATATTACAATAACAAAGCTACAAGTTTTGTCTAACGACCTGCCAAAATTCATTACATTTCGACTAACCGTATGGTCGCCAGAAATAAAACAAATAAAATAATAATATTTTGTGGCAACGAACGGCATAAATGTGTACACGACAAAAAAACAACGCTTCTTAGCGGGTAAGAGATAACCGGGTTTCTGAAAAGTGAACTTGTATTAATTATGATCATTGCACTTAGAGAGCATGTGTCGATTTAGCCTAGATAATGAACCACAAAGAAAATTAATTAAAACGAGTAGCAGTTATTTAATGCAAATGATTTGCAAGACTTTGCAATTATTAATTAAAGCAAATCATGTAGCAATAATAAAATCAAATCGAGATTAAATATTTAGATTTTCACCAAAAATGCATGTCATTGTATGTATATGAAGGTACATATAGTACATACATATGTACATGTATACAAAAAACAAAAATTATTGTTTATATTTTTTGATTTTGTTTATATTACGATTAAGAACATTTTTCGCGTTTTTATATTTTAACTATTTGTTGGGAGATTGATTGGTGAATGTTTTTAAACTGGAAAAAATGTATTAATTTATGTGGCTTTTGAAGAAGCTAGACAAACGAACAGACGATCGGATATAATAACGTATGCTTTATTTTGCTCGTAAAAAAATTACAAAAATCTAATAATATTTAATGATACAAATTTAGCAAAGACGGTACCAAAACTTACACTTTGTTTAGGCCTGCATTTTTTTAAACTTTTTAATACAAAACGTATATGATAATATTAATGGAAGCTCATTTATTACACATAATTATATAATTGTGTACTACAATCAAATTCGTAATGAGGTCCTCTGTGGCTTACTGCGCTCATTAGGAATCTTAATTTTTCGGAGGTGCCAATCATCAAAGGGTTTAATTCCGAGCGTGACTTCCTTCGACTTTGGATTATACTGCAAATTTGGCTGATGTGTTCGGATCATTGAAAGTGATTCAACGAATAAATTTTGTCTACGAATACTTTTTACAGGGCGTTTTGGTGTTGTACTCGTATTAACAACGTTGTATTTCGATGCGTTATTCACATTTGTATCTTTTTGAAAAACAACATTGCTGGAACTGCGTGAAGCATGCATCCTGGGCGAACAGTCAAGGCAAAAACATTCAGATATGCTTTCTAAAGCTGTATAATACAATGCACTGTCGTTCAAAGAGTCACTTTTCACTGACATAATTTTTGCAGGTCTTTACCTTTCAATAGCAACTGAAAAACTGAAGATTAAAAAATGCATTTCAATCTGTTTGGGTTTAGCGTCTAGAAAAAGGATCGTAACTCAAAAGGAAACGGCAGGTAGTCAACTTTTACAGTATCTGCTACCTGCCTGCGTACTTCTTACTCCAAGTATACACATACAATATCGTAAACATGTGGTATGCATGCACATAGTATATCGTATCGAATGCATATGTATGTTTGTTACTCCAAAAACTATCGACTTTTGCAGTTTCAGAAAATGGAATACTCATATAATAGCAATGATTGAAAATTACAAAGAAAAGAGTCAAGACTTTAAATCCAAATTGCTCATTGAAGTCATCACTACGATAAGAAAAATACCATTTTCTGTCAAAACGAAAATGATTAGATTAGCAAAAATAAAAAGAACAACACGACGTACAAATGTATGAATGTGGTTTCTATTTATATACAAATTCGTGGAAATTATTTGATAAACTATTGTATTAATTTTACTTTATTTACTCCTGCGATAGACTTTTGAAATAATCTCTGAATGTAAGTTGACTATTTTGAATAGCTTCAGCGACATTCTCTGTAGTTGGCGTACCGCTGTCCTTATTGTAGAACACCGTAAAGTAAACTATAAGGCCAATAATGATCAGAAGAATAATTCCTGAACACAAAATGCTTAGAAGCATCTTACAAGCGCATGAGCAGCAACTGAAAACGAAATGAAAACAAGACTTTAAAAATGAGAAAAATTGAGAACATTGTTGCCACCAAACCATATAGACCAATAATAAAGGAAACAGTATTCGTAAAACTTTACACATTCATTCAATGTTTTTATGCGTCATAAATATTTATTGTAGTTGTATAGAAAAGCTATCACAAAATGAAGTTAGAATTTTTTTTTTCTGAGTCATAAATAATGTTTCCATCAAATTAGCTAAACAGACTAAAAATACTACATTTTTTTTTCTTTGAAAAAATTTGTAGCTACAGCAACGACTAAAAATGCAGGTGCTTACCAACATACAACCTTTCCAGGGCACTTTAGGCACTCACATAATGCGTTGCACATCTTAGCGAATCGTTGTAAGCCGAAATACAGAAAAATCAATTATACAAAAAAATCAAATTTTTGTACAAATCTATTGCTACTCTGATTCGAATATATTCGTATTGTGTTTCAAAATAGACTGATTTAGGTAATGCGACTTTGTAAATCGTTTATGTACAATACAAATATGAAGTGTGAAAGCTTCATTATCGGTACACAAACCAAATCGACTGATAAGGTTTATTAATTATCGCAAAGGTGCGTCTGGATAACAGGGTGCAGAAAAAAAATTAAAAATTCAAACCACGTAAAACAATTTTTAAGAGAAAATTATGAAGTTATGTACAAAAACTTTCGAAAAATCAACCCTATAGACCGGGTTTGAACCGAACTGGGTCGAGCAAGGAATACCAACATTTTTCCTCCACAAACAAAACTAAATGCATCTACATATTTAAAAGAAATTTGTTATTTTGATTTTAAAACTTCACAAATTTCACTTTTTCACTGCACCTTACTTTATCTGTAAAGGGAAAACGAAAAATGGTTGTATTATTTTAAGCAACTTTTTCGATAAGACTTAATCTCTTGTTTAAGCTATGAACGTAACGAGTGTTTACTCGTTATAACATTACATGGCTGAAGCACAACTTACATACATACATACATATGTACTTGAAAATGCTATTGCTAATTGTACTTATCAGCTTATGTATATTTGTACATACATATGTATGTATATAAGCATTTACCTTTAAATTTTCGCACGGAGTGTGTGTTTATGCACCAAAAATATGTTAAAAAATTTCACATCACTTTGAGTCATTGGCTTTAAATTTAAGCTATAACCGCAACGAGTAATCTCTCGTTATTACATTACATGTCTGATGCACAGATGCATACTTAAATATGACTATGAAAATGCTATTGCTAATTCTACTTATCAACTTATGTATATTTGTACACACATGCATACATTCATATGTATGTATATAATCATTTACCTTTAAATTTTCACACGGAGAGTGTGTTTATGCACCAAAAATATGTTTACAAATTTCACATCACTTTGAGTCTTTGGCTTTAAATTTAAGCTATAACCGCGACGAGTAATCACTCGTTATTACATTACATGTCACAACGTACTTACAAATGCTATGCTTATTGTACTTGTCAGCTTATGTATAAACATAAACATATAAGCAGCATCTTGTATTTTTCACACGGTGACTAGAAACCAAAAAATTATATTCAAAAATTTCATTTCACTTCGAGTTGTTTCAGAGACGTGGTATGTGCACTAATATTTACAACGTACTGCAACTCTCACATAAAAGGGACACCGAGCCTTGTTTGTGTGCATGAGAGAGACAGATAGAGTATGTAAAGTAGTGTTTTTTTGTTGTTGCTTTATGAAAAAAAAATTATTTAATCGGTAATACACACTAACATAAATAGGAACACGAAGACAACTATCTTGCGCGAAGTATAAATGTAAAACGATTTTATATACAATAGTCCAAGGAGCAATTGAACTAGCCAGTGCTGCATGAAATAATAACATAGAGATGTTCTGTTACTGCCAATATACTTTTTATTACAATGGGATAAATCAATCAACATTTGGCTAACGGAAAAAATTGTAGATATTAATTATCCCTTTTATGAGGTGGTACATAGACTTGACGATCTCTATAACGTTGTGGATTGCCATTAGTTCCGCGAGAATAAGAATTTTCAACTGCTTGATGTTGCTGCGGACCTTGTCTATTGTTTAGAGCTTGGTGGTTCCCATCGGTGATTGGTAGACAATCGGTTTTTAACACTTCTTCATGATTTCCATAACCAAGAAAGAGTACAACAAAAGTTTTTTCGGATATCGCTGTGATCTCAGCTTCGTAATACTATAAGAAATATAAATATTTTTAATATGTATGCTTGTTTGTTTAATGACACTACTTACCTGTCCGTCATCCCAATATTTTGCTAAGCACAAATCGCCTATCTTCCATGCCCAACTGTCTGAAAGTCCAAGCTGTTGACCGACCGGATGCAATGTTCCAGTCACCATAACTGTACCGGACATGTAATTAGATGCCCCTACAAACGGCTTTGCTGCTGCCATACCCTGACTCTTCAAGAGACTCATGGCAAACTCATTTGTTTCCTTGCTTTGAAAACCGATAATTTTACTAGGGTCATAATTGCTACTGGTTCCTAAATTTTGTGTGCTTACATTGTTCGAAGTAAACGAATGCCGCTGTGTATTTAAAACTGGTTGTTGATATTGAACGCTCGAAGCTGTCTTTCTATGTGGCTGTTGTTTTGTCTTTCGATCTCTTACATCTTCAGTGGGCTTGTTGTCGATTTTCATATTCGAAGTATTTTCTACTAATTTATCTATGTTTTTAATTGTTTCTCTATTACTTTTCGTAAACGGTTTTGAATTTGAAAACAGCTTTTCAACTCGAGAACTAGAACTTTGTTGCAATTGTTGTGGTTGCCGGACCTCAGCTCTCTGAGAATAGTAGTTATTTTGGCGTTCGCCACTTTGACGATTATCTAAATTTCCTCTATTCTTTTGATTTACACTATTTCGTCTTGTGTTTTCATTTAAATCATCGCGTCGTTTGTGCTCTGTAACATTGTTCACATCTCTAGATGGTTTACGAAGGTCAGAGTTACGTTTTTCTTTAGAATCGGTGCTTGTACCTAATCTATCTGTATGTCGAAAATACTCCGTATTTCCTGACCTTACTTTTTGAGAATCAGTACCTCCTTTACTGCGTCCTCCAGCTCCAATCTCACGATTTACATCTGAGGTACTTCGATTTGCAGCGAAACTAGACGATATGTTATTTTCGAAACGTGCTCGATCCCTGTGTGCATCTAAATTTTTGTTACCATTTTGCTTGCCAATAGTTAACGCCAACGGATTTGTAACATGCGACTCTGTAATTGTTTCAGTGGCCGGTAACTTTTTTGTCAAAAAATCAAATAAAGACACATTTCCAGCTGGCTTAGTAGCTTCCAATTCATCCTTGACAGATGATCCACCACGCCTGCCTCCATACGGTTTTACAGAATAACTGCCTCGTTCAGTTGTAACATTTTCGTTGGAATTTCTTTTTTCCACCCGACGTTTCAAATTGTATAACGCCCGCTCCAAGTTATTATTGGTGGCACGCAAGGCATTCTTGGCCTCCTCCTCACTATAGCCCTTGTCTAGAATTTTTTTTACATTGTGATCTACTAAAATTTGGCCACCACCACCAAAGACTTTTTTGTTACCAGTCTTATTAGCAACCGCAATAGCTTCGTTGCGCATAGCTAAGAACTCGGTATTGTCTTTTAATTCTTTGTCCTTATCTAAAGCAGCTGCTAGGCTTTTGAAATTACGATCACTTCCGCGAGAATCATTATCAATCGATTTCTTGCCAAATGGAATCCACGGCGGTGGTGCTGAAGATCCGTTGCCAACTATTCTTCTACCGGACCTAGCATATTTCAGCATAGCTCGTGCTACTTCCCACTTTTCATATAAAGATTCAACCCGACCTCCGAGCACTTGAATGTCGGCAGGCTGTAAAACAATAAAGCCGTGCAACAACTTTAATGTACCCTTTCGTAATAAGATTTTAGTACCAGGTGCTAAATTCAAATTTAGTGCAGGTAAAGGTTCCAACTCCTAAAAGAATGTTTAATTGTATTTGTATAGAAGCAAGAAAACTTTCCAGATGAATAAACTTACTAAGACCTGAATTGTCGATTGCCCATCACTGAAATCCATTTGCAAAAGTCGGGGTGCCGCTTTTGACTCCTCATTACTTTTCGGCGCTGAAATGTTTCGAATTTTTTGTATTTGTAAAACTATATTTCCACCGATAGATTCATCACGCTTTGCCGGTAATGCACCGCCAGCTATTTCGCGAAAGTCACTCTGCAATAACATATATACATATTTGATGAGCTAATCGAGCTACTTTTTTTTCTAAGCACACTTATGTACATTTAGAGCCAAATCAATTATTTTTTTGACTTCGCTTGAATTGGCAACGGTCGTTAATTTTTTAATACCCTCATCCGTCAAGTTCCAGCCTGCATCAATTAATTTTTGTCTTAAATCCATTTTCCTTTAAAAAAAAATTACGATTTTCTTGTGTTGTGTATTATTCGATTGATAGTGCAAATGTGGCACTGCTCTCACCTATTACAAACGTATCTTCTGCTCAACTTAAGCTGTACGTTAGTAAGTGTGAACGAGACACGCGATTTTTTTATATCGCTTTCCTGCTCACTCCTATGCGGCTGTACACAACTGTTGTTCTAAATACTAAAAAAGAAACGATTTAAGCGAATATTTGGGGAGCACTGCGATTCAAATATCAATACAATGAAAAATTTTGTTTAACTGACAGAACTGACAGTATCTAGTACAAATTGCAAAAAGTTATATATTTTGCAAACACCTTTTGAATTATAACTTTTTTTCAAATATATAACAATATTATCGATGATAGAATTCGTTAAAAGTGTTATTCAACCACGACATATGCATATGTAATGCAAAAAATGTGGAACTGGTCACTCAATTCTGTGTAAATAACGGTATATACAATTTTCGCGGCTTTTTTAGTATTAACAGAAACTGTTATGTACAGCTAAGTAGGAGTAAGCAGGGAGACGACAATAATAAAGTAGTTTCTATCTACTTTGTTAGAGGAACAGAGATAGACAATATACAATGTACGAGAGTGCCCAGTTGTTTGAATTTATTGTTTAACTTAAGACATTGGAGAAGTTAGTTGATGTGCTCCAAGTGTTTTTCACGCACATATGTTCAACAGGTGTGCGTGAATAACGAAAATACGCAACGAACGCTCTAATAATTGTTTCTTTTTATAAAGTCTATAAATTTATCAACAATTGCAACGCTTTACCGTTACAGTGTTTTATATATATATATATATATGTATATTTATGTGTATGTGTGAGTGTGTGTAAAAATTCGAATTTAAGCCAAAATATAACATAAGAAAATAAAATTGTTAAAATTAAAATCAAAAGTATTTATGTACTTAACAAATTTTATATATGTATATTTTCATTCGATTAAGAATACAAGTAATTTATGCGTTAAATAGTTTCGAGTACGAAAATATGTCAACTGTAAACTATCGAAAGTGTAAAGACGGCAAAAACCTACGACCGCAAAGTAGTCATAAAAAAATCTGTGGCATACATTAAAACTAAAAATATTCGTGTTTGTAATTTTTAGAGCACTTGCAAAACGTGATGGAATTGCGAAGCGTTCAAATTGTTTGTCAACTTTTATCTGCTATGCCATTTGTAAAATTATCATACAACTAAATTTTTGTTTATGTGCGTACTTGAAAGTAAATTTTTTTAAACAATATTAATGGTATGTAAAATATTCTTATGCAATAATCAAATGTAAAAAAAAAAAAAAAATATATACAAAACTAAAAAACTTAGATTAAATGCATTTTCGTATTTAAATATATGTAAATGCATACATACGCACATATGTATGTCTGCATATATGTACATACACATATGAACAAGTATATATTCGCATGTATTGTATGCCACTTTTTAACGAAGACCAGAAGCTTATGAGTTAGTCATTGGCAACATTGCGACTGATTGCTCCCAGAAATTTGTTGCTGCATAACTTCACCTCCCCGACCCGATACAGCAAGTTGCATTCATCACTTAGTATGTGCATTGAATTTGTAGTGGGTTAGAAAAAAATAAAAAAAATATCGAAGTATTATTTGATTATTATAAAATGAACTACCGATGCGTCGTACATTTGGATTGAATTTTAATTATTGAAATATAATTATAAATAATAATGTGTTATTAACTTCGTCAACTTCTAGTTGTATGCCTAAGACAAATAACTTAGAATATCAATGAGTTCGATTACCATATTTTAGAGACTGTAAGACAGTTTTTAAATTTTTTTTTTTTTAAATATTGCATTTACTAATACCATATTTGCTTATATGGGTTATTAAGAAAAAGTTCCACCAATGAAAAAAATTTTAAATTCGATCTAATTCGTTCAAAATAATATTGAAGTAGTAGGATGCCTACTCCATTTTAAAAATGTTTCTAGAAAATATTTTTTAAGTCATTTATATTTGGCTAAAATGTAGGTTGGGTTTTCGCCAAGTTTTACGTATTTTTCGTCTTTTTTTTTTTTTTTTTTGCGACTGAAACTTAGAGCAAATATACATGGTAACTTTTTGTTATTTCTATTGATTAAGTTCTTTATATTTTTGATAGATAGAAAGAGTGTGTGGAAAAGTATAACGCCCGCAACGATCAGAAGCAAATATTGACAATAAAATAAATACTTTTTATGATTTGGTAGCCCTTTTTAGAATCATCAAATATTCTTCTTTTTTTTTTTTTTTTTTTGTTTATGCTGCAAAATTCGCTGAAATTTACAAAAAATTGTTCCAATAAGCCCCGGTCTTCCCTACTTTTCTAAACCTACATTTTAAAGCATACAACTTAGTAATATTTCATGTACAGCGTAAATGGGAATAAAACGAAGTTTTTGTTGATATGTGTTTTTCTTATCACATTATGAAATTTACATTTTTCGCTATAGTAAAATAATTTTAATTATTATATTTTCTACGGGTTTCTGAACTTCATACTTTAACAGTTGCTTTCGTCAGCAACCAGCATCTTTTGCTGGTTAAACGAAAATAGCAGAGTGATAAAAAGTGTTGTACATATTTTTTATATATACACATATGTACATATGTAATTAGATACTATTTTTAGAATTATTTCCAGGTAATAAAATGTTTTATGCTAATTGAATTTGGTGAGCAGATTACTGTAATGCTTATTTTCAATAAAGAAAATAAAAGAAATAGGTTAAACCCACATATAGGTTCTCCAATAAATTTGTATATACCTTAAGTTATGTCTTACCTGTACCATACTATTTTGTATTGAATTTTCATACAAAAACTCAAAAAAATTGCGTAAATTTGTATGGGGGCTATACCTACAATATTATTTACACAATAAAAACTCCAGTCACGAAAATGTATGCCAAATTGTTTTACTTTGAAACAGCACATCATTTATTATACGTTTACTATATCTTTTTTACGCCTGAATACAACGCATTTGTTAGTCATTTGTCCATTAAATATTGACAATGCAGAGAAAACAAGACAAATGTTAAAGACGTAAAAGTGACAAATTTATACACTCTGCATATTTGTATGTAATTCCATGTGTATTTATTACAATATTTCGTTGGTATATAGTATTAGATTTGTACTCGACTAATGAATGTATTTCTTAAATATTTTTTTACAAGAATGAATAATAAAAGCTTCCCTTACTGTATGGATATATTCCATTAGTTTCAAGATAATATACACCATGTTTCTCAACATTTTGACCCATTTTTATGCTTAACCAACGACAAGAGCTTGAGCTCATTGTTTCCGTAGAGTAACAAAAAGCTGAAACGAAATTGTTTCTGGATGACCACATTTCCCTCAGCAAATCATAGGCGCGTTCGTGTGAGCAATTGTCATCAGTATTGCAGTTGGGCTGATGGCTACCACCATTTGGATAGTAGTCCACATGACCACAAGTTTTTGCTATTCCAAAACCTCCAGCATTTGTATGTATAACTTCTACAAATTCAGCATCTTTCGATGACAAAACATGTTCGAATGATCCATCAGATATTTTTTCATTTTCCAAATTATTTGGTGCGGAAGGATCAAGCGCTGTAACATGTCCTATACGACGACCATTTTGTTTTTGTACCATTTGACCGACTAAGCCAGCAATGTGAGAACCTGCGCTAAATCCAACAAGGTGTATTTTCGATATGTCTACATCAAATTTTTTATATAAAACATCAATGAGTTTGGCAATGCTATCAGCGGCGTCTAAAAGCTCCAATGTTTGGTCGGACCAATCAATTACTATAACATTATATTGTTGTTCTAGCTGCGCAATTTTTACTGCATTGTGTTCCGGTGCATCCTTTGCTCCTAGCCAGCGAGGCAATGAAATGCTGCAACAAAAATTTCAGCCATTTGAGCGACAATATATGTATTGTATAAATAAAACGTACATGGTTGGATCTAAAGCAAAGTAATAGCTGCGTATTATGGATTCTACATCTGCTGTTATAAGTTGTGGATCATTTGCGTTTCTTGTCGTATAAATATAAAATTTAACACCATGCTGTTCAGCATTGAAAACAGCAAAACTGCTACCTATAACTAGGGGACAAGATTATATATTTGAAGAACTTTACGATAACTTAAGTTGTCTTTAAAAATGCTTACCTAAATTAAATGCTATAACGCACAGTAACATCTTATTCATTTTTGCGTATTTAATAAACTAAACTAAAATTTTTTGAAAACAATGAAGGAATAGCTTTATGCTTATAGATAAATTTTTACAATATTTGATAAGATTATTTTTATTTTGAATAAGCTTAATTGACCTATTAGACATTATCTGCAGCTGTTAAAATTTATTAGCAGTCAGAATTGGTCAATACATCGATTGATTGAGACTTTTTTGAGTAAATGTAAATTTTTATCATTATATACAATTGAACACTCTTTCAATTTAAAACGCAAGACCTAGCATATAAACTAGGTTGAATGAACCGAATTTGTAGCGATGCCGAGGCCTTAATACTATTCTCAATGTAACAATTGCAACCCGATCCTATTCCGCGAGTACTAGCATGTTCCCGCGGTACTGCTTGGGCTTGTTGTACTCCCATTTCCATTTTTTAAATATTGTTTCAAATTATATTTTGCACTCTCTTATTGACACATTTATGTTCTTAATCATAAAGAGCCTAGTCGGGTAAGCAACGAGGATAGCCCTTGACCTGAGAAATGATTCTGCGTACTGCCTTTCCCGATATCGGCGATATTAACGATATTAAGGAAATGTGGTTTTATTTTCTTCGGGTCACATAATTAATAATACAGCTAGGTACATGGCGTCTATTTTGAGAACCACGATTGATTAATAACAGTAACAATATTATTATAAAAACTGTATTCTATAAACCACATTTTAATTTAGCACGTTATGTGGAGGTTTTGTATGGAGTCAAACCAATACTCGACAACACCATTAAAAGCCTGTGAATTAGTTATTTTCTTTCTATTGACATTTTATGAAAGTCAAGCTGAAGTTTATACATTGGGCTATTTGACGGGGTCTCAGCGACCACCAGGCAATTTGGATTATCATCGTCCAGGTAGATGAAACGTGTTTTTTGATGAATAGAAAGGCTGAAATCTAAAAATTTATTTTACAAGGTATTACAATTTCGGGTGCAATATCGTTTGCTGTAGCCGAAATAAATCGCGGACATTTGGGTCAAATGGGTCATTCGTTAAACTTTTTGATTGCTGAAACGTATGGCGATGAAGTCACCAGCATACGACAGACTGCTGCATTGTGGACAAAACAAATTTCAGCGTACATAGGACCTCAGGAGACATGCGTACACGAGGGACGCATGGCAGCAGCGTTTAATTTGCCAATGATTTCTTATGTAAAAAAAAAAACACTATTTATTTAAATTACGTTTGTTATAATACAACAAAATGTTTATTTCAGTACTGTACACATCGAGACACCTCTAATAAATTAAACTTTCCAACATTTGCACGGTCTCGCCCGCCGGATACACAAATATCAAAATCAGTTGCTTCGCTGCTTTTGTCGTTAAACTGGACACAGGCTAGAAATTTTCTCAATATGCATTGTATAATAAACTTAATGAATATTTTCAATTATAGGTAACATTTTTTTACTTAGATGATGAACTTAATCAATATCATCCTGTCGCCGAAACTATTTTGAATACGCTGGATCGATCACGAGTTAAAGTTCGTGACATAAAAACTTGGAAAACCATTTACCATCATGGATTTAGGAAAAATCCATTTGACACGTTAGTCGATCAAACATTTGATAATTCAAGAAGTACGTATAGAAATTTAAGAAATCAATCTACATACTTGCATATCTTCATTATGAATATGTTCTTAGTATACCTTATTCTTGGGCACTATTATGAACATGTCGGACTTATGCTTAGTTTACAACGAAAAGGCTTACTAACAAATGGCGAATACTTTGTCATCGGGTAAGTGTTTATATCGAATCATTGACATTTTATTTACATTTTCGTTATTTTTTCACAACTAAATGTATAGTATGTTTCGAACCACAAGACAATATGATAATTATCCACTTAAAAACGTTTATAAGAAATATTTTTTTATATGAAAATAGTAATTTATGAATGAAATATATTATATCAAAATAGTTACCGCCCATTTTTTTTTTTTTTTTTTTTTGTACAAAAATAGTTCTTATATATGAAAATATTTATTCCAAACTGGGTGTAACCATTTTTGTTGTCATCCTATGAATATACTACCGATATGACAAGGATCAGGCCACTATAACATACAGACCCCATACAAGAAACCCTCCATTTATTTTTTTTTTCAAGAAAATTATTGTTGTATCTGCATTTGAAGTTAACGTTTTTCCTTGTTTTTATATAGAATTGACATTGAGCAATATGACGCAGGCAGCCCTGATAAATATTTACGTGGTTTATTGCTTGAGAAAGTTGATAAAAATGCAGAAGTTGCATTTCAATCCTATTTGGGAATATTTCCAACAGCACCAGTAGCGTTCGCAACATTTGCCAAAGAGGTATGGATGGGAGAAAAAATATTCATTTCTGCTATAAACTTAAAAAAAATTTAATTAAGCTATTTTTTAGGTTAACAAATACATGGAAATTCCTCCTTTTAACTTTCCAAATCCATTGGGTGTTTTTGGGCGTGCAAAGCAGGTTTGCGTTTATAATGAAACCGCTTCTATATTTTATGTATTTATTAATAATTTTTTTGAATAGATAAGTGCTGAAGCAGCGTATCTTTACGATGCTGTACATCTCTATGCAAAAGCTCTAACAAAAGTTTTAGAAACTGGAGAAAACGCTAAAAATGGAACTGCAATTATTGCAGCCATTAAAGGAGCAAGTTATTTAAGCGCAATGGGGTGAGCACTAAGAAAGTTAGATATTCTAATTACACAGACAATTCCGTTATTCAATTTAGCTATCATGTATATATCGATGAAAACGGTGATGCAGCTGGTAATTATTCTGTTTATTATATTTCCCGTTACGCACGCAGTAGTAAAAACGATACTGTAACTGGATTAATACCTATTGGAACGTTTAGTCAAAGTGAAACTGACAAGATGCCTGTAAGTATAATAAATTTTAATATTCTGGTAAACGTATGTTTAAACGCACAATATTGTGACATAATTTAATTGTTGTTCGGATTTGCAAAAAAAAAAAAAATATATTGTATTTGAAGGATTTGAAGCTTTACGCCAAAATTCAATGGGTCGGAAAATCTCAACCAGCTGCAGAGCCAAGGTGCGGTTTTATGGGTGAGAAGTGTATAAGTAAGTACAAAAATTTTGATTATGGAAAAGTAGTTTTCAAAAAAGGGTTTTAGTTCAGTAGGGAGATAAATTTGCATGCAATGAAACCATGGTGTTTTAAGAATTACTTGAATCTAGATTATGGTTTAAATTGTAAGTCTCAACGCTAAGAAGAACTTGTTTTACTTTGTTCCGTAACCTTACTGGCCATATAATGCAATTTTTACAAAATTTTATACATCATATCGAGCCCTGACCACAAAGAAAAAGAAAAGTGAGACATTTTTTTAAAATTGACTTTTTGGTAGAAAACGATAGAAATATCGACCTTATACATCAACACTCAAAAAATCACTACTGAAATATGAAAAGATTTGAGAAACTTATATTACATATTTAAAACATATAACATTGATTTTGGTGTATAATTCTCGTTTCTAGGTTATACGGGTGAAATTTCGGCTGGTATAGCGGGTGGTGCTATATTATTGCTTGCCATTATCTCTTTGATTTTATACCGAAATTGGCGCTACGAACAAGAATTGGAAAAAATTTTATGGAAAATAGATTTTCGTGATGTTGAGATCCATGATAAAGAATCCAACAATCAAAAACAAACACGTGTAAGTCGCTTTGATTAGACAACTCAAAACAATTCGTTTACACATCACACCTTTTGTGAACAGAAACCACAAATATTACTATTTGCATAGAGTACTCTATTTCGTTTGAATTTAAGTATTTTTGTTTCTTTCTTCTTTAGTCTACGCATCCATTAATTCGTACAAGTCAAGTGAGTCTTAGCTCTAATCCGGATGCAGATTTCCGTTATACGACAATTTTTACGCCAATTGGTCTATACAAGGGACAATTATACGCTATCAAAAAAGTGAAGAAAAAAGTGTCGACATTTCGCGCGAAATGAAGAAAGAACTAAAGCTGGTAGGTACAATATATACTACAATATATTCTCTAAAATTAGCTACACAAAATGCTTATTTTTAGCTTCGCGATACACGGCATGACAACATTTGTGCATTTATTGGTGCCTGCACAGATCCTCCAAACATTTGCATTATTACAGAGTACTGCACGCGTGGCAGTTTGCGAGTAAGTGGAACATAAATGAAAGTATTAATGTTAAAGTTCGAAATACACGTAGATATATGTTTTACAGGATATACTTGAAAATGAAGACGTCAAACTAGACAATATGTTTATTGCTTCAATGGTTGCCGACATAATACGAGTGAATATTTTTTTATTTTTTTGTTAAAGCTGAAACTTTCTTTACATAGCTTTCATATTTTGCAGGGCATAATTTATTTACATGAATCTCCAATACGCTTTCATGGTTCACTGTGCACTTCAAACTGTCTTATTGACTCGCGCTGGGTCGTTAAGTTGACTGATTTTGGTATGTTTGCCTTTAAACGTGGCATTGAAGATAATACGACCAGTGTGCAGAGTATGACGGCAAAATATACAAGTGAATTTCATTAAATTAAGACAAATAATCTAATCTTCTATAATAATTGTTAACATAAACTTTTTTAGAGTTACTTTATAGGGCGCCTGAATTGCTGCGTCAAGGTCCTACCTCTCTTGTTATGGGAACTCAAAAGGGGGACTCTTATTCATTTGGCATCATATTATATGAAATGCATGTTCGTCGGGGACCATTTGGAGAAACGGGCTTGACACCAATGCAGTGTTTACAAAAAGTATTGCAGATTTCAGATGATTCATATTCATATCGACCTTCGTTGCAACCACTTGAGACTTCGTTTGATTGTGTATCTGAAGTTTTACGTGAATGTTGGGCGGAACCGCCTGATGAACGCCCAGATTTTAAAACAATACGTACAAAATTACGACCACTCAGAAAAGGTATGAAGTCTAACATCTTCGACAATATGATGTCTATGATGGAAAAATACGCCAACAATCTTGAAGCTTTGGTTGATGAGCGCACAGATCAACTGCAAGAAGAAAAAAAAAGACAGATGCTTTGCTGCTGGAAATGTTACCAAGACCAGTTGCAGAACAATTAAAAAAAGGACACAAAGTCGATCCAGAAAGCTATGAACAGGTTACCATATATTTTAGTGATATTGTTGGCTTTACTTCGATGTCTGCTGAAAGCACGCCGCTGCAAGTAGTTGATTTTCTGAATGATCTTTATACCTGTTTTGATTCAATTATTGGACATTATGACGTTTACAAAGTCGAAACAATTGGCGACGCATACATGGTAGTATCTGGCCTACCAATACGTAATGGAGACTTGCATGCAGCTGAAATTGCAACAATGTCGCTGCATCTACTTCGTGCAGTTTCTGAGTTTAAAATTCGTCATAAGCCTACAACACGTTTGCTACTACGAATTGGTATACATACTGGCCCAGTATGTGCAGGAGTAGTGGGTAAAAAAATGCCACGTTATTGCCTTTTTGGCGACACAGTTAATACGGCATCACGTATGGAATCAAGTGGTGTGCCATTGAAAATTCATTGCAGCTCACAGTGCAGAGATTTGCTTGAAAGTCTTGGTGGTTACCAATATCAAGAGCGTGGCGTTACATTCCTCAAAGGCAAAGGAGAACAGCGCACATTTTGGCTGCTCGGCGAAGATGATGAAGCGCGAATTAAACGTACTTTTGAGCGTTCACAAAGGCGTGGCTCCAGAGCACTTAATAAGTTTATACAAGGTACTATAAAACAGACACCACAGACCAATGAAAACGGAATGCGTTCGTCACTTAAAAATAAAAGCAACTTACCCAAAAACTCATTGACTAGATCATCTAGCTTAGAGTCGCCCAAAAAACTAAGATTTGCTCTAGGCAATTTATTGGAACACCATCGTTATCACAGGTAATGTATCAAATGAATTTAATTATTTTACTATGTAGTCTTATAGATAGCTATTTGTTTTTTAGTACACAAAAAATGCCTATATTATATATATCTGTTACATACACATGTCTGTTGAAGTCCCTTATTTTTTTTAAGGTACTTGTTTAAATAATTAAATTTATCACAAATAATGTCATACAATTTTAGAGAAAAAAATTAGGCAAGTTGGTCTATTCATGTCCATCCTTCTATGATGACTTGGAGATATCGTTTTAAAAACTTTTATAACTTGCCCTTATGTTAGCACAAATTACAGAGTTAGAAATCAAATAAAAATTTGAAATAATAAAATAAAACATAGATACATAAAATTATTCATGCATTCATAAAACACAGTTTCATTTTTTTTTTAATGTATTATTTTTTTTTTTTTAGTGATGAAGCTTTACTTGAAGTAATTTCAGACTCTTACGTTTTAAAGTACAAGGCGTGAGTCAGGAGGATCTGCTTGCTCGCGCTACGAAGACACGTCCAAAATTCTAGATATGGTACAACACAAACGACGAAGACCGTCATCTTTTCCCACAGCCAACACACCTCTTCTCATGAACCATATTGAATTGTAATTTTTCTGAAAGTGATCATTTCTGCTAAAGTATAGTATGATTCTATAGTAAATAGGCAATAATATATGTTAAAACGTGTAAAAAGCGAAACAGGTAAAATTCCAAAGTATTATTCTTAAAGTGTGTGATTGCAATACTAGTCGTTTCTTATATAACTTAAAATAAATAATAATGCATTTTTTTAGTAAACAAGTAGTTGTTTTTCCATTTAATTGTGGGGTATACGTTCTTTTTCCCCCTTTTTTTTCGATTAACTTGCAATATAATTTTTATTCTTCCTACGATTATTATGCGTCTCCAATATTTGAAGAAATGGCCCGTAAATATAAAATTTTAGCTGAAATGAAGAGATAATCGACAAAATTAAGGTCTATTTTGCAGAGCTGCCAGAACCGTATATTTAACGGTATAAAAAAATGAAGTCGCTAAAATCGTTGTGTTAGCCTGTGTGTATAAAATAAATAATAAATAACTAATATTAAACTTTTATATTTGTTATCAAAATTAAATATTTTTAAACGTTGTTGAACGTATTTGTGCATTTTTTATTTTCAAATGAATCTTATGCGAAATGCTACAATTTTTAATTTCACAAATTAACATGATTTGATTGCTTTATATTTTTTGATTTTTGTTTGTTTTTTTTTTTTTGTTTCTTTTGAATATATATAAAAATAGAATAAATTTTTAAGCTATAAGCTTTAAGCACACTTCTTGCATTAAATCTGTATAAAAAAGGTATTGCCAAGTATTAGCACAATTAACTGCTGTGCGCCGAGTTCAAATGTATTTATGTATCTACTAATTAAATGTAACAACTATTATTACGTGTGTTCAAAATATTAGCTACAAATGCTTTTCTACGCTTTTCATTTACCAAATAAATTTTTTTATCCTACACAAATTAATTTTGTGATTAACAGTTTCTAGATCTTAGGATATAATTTTCTTTTTAACACAAAGTATTTATCATGAACTATATAAACAAGCCAATGAATTGGCAAAACAATTTTTCTACTTATGTGTATTTAGAAACTATAAAGTTTTGTTTCGCTAATAATTTAAAACAAGTTTTATCAAATTGTTTGTTTGTCTGAACATAACTTAATTAAATATTTTTGATTAATAACATTGCAGTATAATAAGGATAAAAAGTTAAACAATCGAAATACAATACAAAAGTCAAAAGTAAAATATTAATTTACATACATACTATATAGTAGGTGTTCAAATGATCTAAAATGTGATTATGTGATTTAAACTTTAAGAAATGGAAGTTTAAGTTTTATTTTTCATATTTCCTGCAATATGGTCCTTTAAGTTGTGTAGGGTATATTCTAGTCAATCAGCTAGTAATTTTTTGAGAGTACAATTTTTTTTATTTCTTTTTTTAAATATTTTTTTCATAACAATTCAAATTTCAACAATATTGACTGAACTATTTTTACACTTGTGTGGAAAGTATTCAAGCTTAGACATTACCAAAGCGAACGTCTTTCTTCTTTCTTTATAAATATTTTTTTTAGTTGGAAAAAACTTTACAACTATCTGTCGTTTATATATTTAATATTTATTTTAAAATAAAATAGTTGTGGAGTTTTTTCCAAACTTTGTAATATACAAATGTGATGTTTTCTGTTTATATGAGTATATCATATACTTGTATATAATAAAAGCATTATTCTATTAATAAAGTCAACAACTTACTAAATTATTTTCATAAAATCTCAACATTTTTAACAATTAACAACTTAAGCAACAATTCGCATGCGCGGTATCGATTTCACTTTTTTTTTTTTTTTTTTTTGTGAGAGTAAATATAATTAATTAACGTACGTACACAGTTCAGATACCATGGTAATGTTAATTTATCAAAAAAAAAAATAAATTGCTTTAGAGGTATATATGTATGTATGCATTTAGACGTACACTATTAAAAATTTATCAAATTTTAAGACCAGTTTTTTTTTGATTTTTTTTATAATCCTTGGAATATACATACATATAGCAGTAGTCTTAAATACAATGTTGCATATCTTATTCGTAGTATAGGAATGTATCTTTTTTCGTAAAGAAGCTAAGTGTTAGTTTAGGAAGAGATTTCGACTTTTGTTTAAAGACAAATTGATTTTTTTTTCTAGCTCATACAATTCTTTGACGAGAATCGTTCTAGTGGAACTTACTACTTAGTAGAAGAATTTGTTAAATACATTAAAGGTCTTATTAAACTCCAACAGCAAGCTGAATATAAGTATTTTCATCTTGGCTTTTTAATCAAGCTTATAGAGCTGAAATGGTGTATCAAAACACATTCATATTTATGAGCAAATAAGAAATACAAGTTTTAATTTAACAAACCGTTTAATCTCTTGCCTTGGACTAGCTGGCGGTGTCCGTGATGGTGAAGATGGCGTTGACAATGACAATGTAGAACCTCGCGGTGCCTGGCAGCCCAAATATATAGCAGAACCTTTTTTCGGTGTCTTTTAAATCAAGATTAGATCCATGCGCAGACAAAGGCATAGAACCTGCTCAATTTACAAAACGAATACTCTACAACTTTTGATAACAGAATTCGTTATACTGTATAGTACCTGTATAAGAATGCAAACCAGCTGGGCTACTTCGTGGACGTACAGACAAGCCGCTTATTGTACTTGCACTACGTTGCAAATAAACTGCGCCCCTTGCATCAACAGCCGCTGTTGCTTCGTAAGCACTTGCGCCACTATTTAAATCTTTTTCGCAATTCGGTCTAACATCTTTTCGCGAATATTCTTGAACATGGCGACTACCGGAATGCAGCGCTGATCGTTGTGCTGCATTTCGTTTTGGAGAGTTCTGTGTTTGTCGCTCATGTAACTCACGCTTAGCATCCTCAATCGCCGCTGCATACTGTGAAGCTTCAATGCCGCTTTGAGCGGCTGTTGCTGCTTCTTCGTCCTCCAGAATACGTTGTTCATTTATAGAGCGCCGCGGTAACGGGGAATGTTTTGGCGAAGTAGGACAAGAAGTTATGCCGGAGCTGGACGGCGAATTGACCATGGATGATTGCGCTCTAAGACGAGATCGAGTCGAAGCTGTAGAAGGTCTACGTCGAAATAGTCCTTTTGCAGGATCCATATTGCAGACACCTAAAAATGTGCTTATCATTATTGAGGCTGCCATAAAAGTCGTATAGTTTTGGTCGCTAAAATTTTATTAATTAATTAAATAAAACAATAAATTTTAAATTTAGTAAGTTCTAACGATAAAACTGTTATTCAAATGGGTAGTAATTCTCGTTTTTTGGTTCATCAGAGTCCAAATTATCAACAAATTTTCCAACACTTGCATTTGGATTGTAGTATATGACATTTGGCATAATTTCCTCTTCTGAGTCGCTTGCATCGGTTCGTACTTTTGGTAAAACTTTTTTCATTTTCTTGCAATTTTTCCACTGATCCGCAGCAAAAAATACTGTAAACGCAATACTAGGTTTTACACTACATTCAGCCTCATCATCACTTATCGCACCTGTGGGACACTTTTCTCCTCGAGTGCAATTGCCCTCGCATATGTTTTTGTTTAGCAGCAATTCCTGGTAGTTATCCAAAGCCGAACGACACTTGTCCCGATCTAATTGTTCTAATGCACTTGAAGGAAAGCGCTCACGCAATCTTTTTCGCTCCTCGGCCAGTCTATAGCTTTCGAATTCTTGGAGTTGAGTCTGAAATCCTGCATTCGGATTGGCTACAGCGCGACCAGCACGCACCACCTTCAAAGACTCTCTCCAATTAAGATTTGTACACGTCATGATACTGCAATTGAAGTTTTATTAAGGCAACATTTCCATTGGAGTTGCGTTCGCGTAAGCATCAAATAACAGATTTACAACTGTTTAGATAATAGAACCGATAAGAGAGATCGAAGAAGAGATTATCGAAGTCAGCGCCTTTTATAGACGTGAGTTTTTCCGTGTTAATATGTTTGGGAGCTAGAAGATATTTACGTTTGTATCTATATAAGTTGTTGCTTTGCAATAATTAGAACTCTTATCGGTTCGATTATAGGAGCAATCATATATCGTTTGTTTAATGCGAACGCAACTTCAGTGGAAATATAACCCAAATAAATATTATTAGTTAATTATTTAATTTAAGACAAAATAAACTATATAAAAAATAAATAAAAAACCAGCGTATATGAGGCCAGTTGTGTTGGACGTTTATATCTAGCAATTTTTTGCCTCAAGGACAGTTATTGATTCCCAGAAACTGTACCAAATAAAACTAAGTTAAAACTTACATTTTTTTAAAATGTAAAATCAGACTTAATAAGTCTACATTTGTCGATTTTGAATAAAATACAGTCAATGTCGTTTTCATTCAATACGGTCTGAACAACTCGAATATAGTTATCCCGAATCGGCCGAGAACTCAAAGACACCATATTTATTGGCATGACTAACACATTTGACGATCTAGTCATGTTCGTAATTTTGTCTGGGGAAAAAACTGTTCCTTATAGAACAATTTTAATCAAAACCAGAAACAATAGAGTTAACTTTCTAATTGGTAAGTTCATAAGTACAATGAAAGTGAATTCGAGTATGACCTTTAACTACAAAGCAATGCAGAAAAAAAAGTTTACATACTAGGCAACTGCAACAGTAACGGAACGTGACATTCCAGCTAGGCAATGAATGAGAACATTCCCTTCACGCAAACGTGCAGCATGTATAAAATCATTGCATACGGAAAAATATTGTGATAAATTTTGATCCGGAGTATCTGCTGCCATGACGCACAAATAGTGTTTGTCCTGCAGTTAAATAACAAAATAATACAATATAATTATTATTTGAAATAATTAAAAATAAACTTTAAGTTTGTAAAAGCTTACCTGCAACAAACGTCGCGGACTGTCATGTATTGCAATAATGTGCGTTATTTGATATTTGTCTAATTGTACATGGTCCTTTGAATCGCGATAGTTCCCAACGTAAAGTCCTGGCAAGACCTTAAAAAAATGTTTTTTTAATATCAAAATATAATGTTGATTTAGTTTGTTTGATGTATATTATTAAATACCAAACTCATATGCCAATTGAGCATTGTCTTAGGAACTATATTGTATAGCTAAATAAACTGTTTGCAATCAATCATTACAAAAATAATTTGACAAATTTTCCAAAGTGAGATTTTATTTTTTAAAACGTAACTAAATTAAAATTTACCTTGTTCATGCCATTTCCCATGTTGATTCATTTAAAATTAAGAAACTATCCAATTGTACAAGGCCACAAATAATTTAAACTGAAAAAAGAGAACGAAAAAGGAATTTGTACCAATATGATTTAAATCACTATTTGCATTCCAATTGAATGTTAAAACGATAATAAGGAAAAACGGCACTGCACAAGTATTTCTCCATAAGTATGTACCTATTGTCTTTTGTCTTAAATTATGCACACTTTAGAGCTGAACAAAACCTTATTACATGTTTGGATGTACGTGTATGTATGTGGCTTCTGTGGATCAAGTCGGGCGGGGCGGTGTGGAGTAAGTCGACACATCTTAAAATATTCTTATTACATGTTCTTGTAGACCCAAGCCAATGAATTAATCACAAGTCATTATATGTTCTTGACATTGACATCCACTTAAGCAAAGGGGACGACGTTAATCCGATTATATCTGCTAGTTAAGCATTTTATTTACAATTTTTTATTTTAGTACGAGAATATTTAAAATATTTTTGTAAAATCGTTTAGTGAACATAGAACCACTAGTACTTTTTTTTCGATTAAAAATTTATTTTAGTACATAATTTTGATTCTGAAAGCGGTTAAACAAAAATGATTTGAGTAACTCAAGTCTACTGCTAGACAAATGATAAAATTCACTCGACTCGTTTGACTTTTATTTTCTTTTTTTATATTTTGGCAATTTTTTCATTTATTCTATCCATATAACTACGAAAATGGTTCAATAACTCGAGTAAAAACTCGATTCATATCCGATGGATCCGACAATAGAACAAAACATTTAACAATTGGTAGGATAATCGATTTAGAGTATATTCGTTTTTATGTGTAAATATATGAGCTAAATCGAAGCGTTCGGTTAGTCGACTCATCGGCTCGAGTAAGTTAAGGCTCGATTACATCCGTTTGTCGAATTAACCGATGCAGAGCTCTTATATGGGTTATATACTAAACGTGATAGAATAACTGTTTTGTTTTTTTTTTTTAATGAACTCAACGAAGTTAATTCAAATCTTATTCGTTTGCTGTGCAAAAACCCAAAGGGTTTTGTGAGTTTCTTGCCAATGCATAATATTCAATGCATTGATTTGTTTTGGCAACGATTCTGCATTCAAATTAATTATATTTAATAATCACAGATTTTTTTGTTGCTGCTTTTTTTTTTTTTTTTTAATATAAATTATTCATAAGCGATTTTAAATTACATAAATTAGGTTTTGTTGAATTAAAATTGATATTAATAGTTTTATTAGGAAAATTAAAAAATTAAAAAGATAGCAGAAATCATAAATGTGGCGATATCAATTTATATTTTTTGATGCAATGTACATATGTATGTACATATACACGCATGTACATACATATATACATGTGTATAATGAAAAATGGCGCGACATTCACTGTTATATATACATATGTATGTAGATTGTCAAAATAAAAAAAAAATAAAAAAACAAAATTACCTGCTAGTGTTCCGTTCCTTCCTTTTGTGTGTTTAGTTTCACTGTTACAATTAATCGTCAACTTTGTGTGGTTAAATGTGAGTAAGTTGATTTGCATAGCTCCCGACTAAACAAGCTTTAAATAAAAGAATAAATCAAATTTATTCCACAAAACAAAACTTTTCAATATGCACACATATAATACGTAGTACTCAAGTATTACTATATATGATAGAAATATGTCTTAGTAGAAATATCGAGCAAGCATTTTGCCGTTTCTTCACTATACGAGTATGTTTGTTTCAACAAAGCAATTGTTATATCACCATTGCGTGTAATCAACACAATCCTTTTTTAATATTATTTCAACGCAAAACAAAAAAAGCTTTGCTTATGAGTTGCTTGGAAATCCGTATAAATATATATGCATTATTTTTTAATTTTTTTTATTACTAACTTTCTCCACATTTATAGTAATTTAAATATTGTCATAATAATTGTGTTTAGGTAAAAAGTTGAAAAAAAGACAAAAAAAAGAAAATGCAAATAATGGCAAGTTAAAGTAAAAATCTGACATGAAAACATGTCAGACGAACGCAAATACAGCGAAAGGACTAAATCTTCTCCCATCTTGTTCATAGCGAATCTAAAGTGCCGTGCCGCTAAAAAAAAAGCTCTTTTTACTCTCTGTATTACGAAGAGCAGACAGAGCAGCAGAGAGCTGACAAATTGGTATGCAATGTAATTGTGTAGAGAAAATAGAACTCTTAAATAGTAAATCGCAAAATTGAGCGATTACGGGAGAAAGGCAGACGGATTTGGTTTTACCCATAATTGATAACATCTATTTACCTTTTTTTCTTAATTTGTATAAAATTGAAAAAGTATTCTGTCATTCTGCATCGATATCAAAATTTGCAATAATTCATTTTGAGGAGTACAAACCGTACTTAGCGTTAGTTCCACTGCTGGCTAAAAATTATATGAAAATAAATTAATTTGAAAAATTGAAAAAAAGTTTGATAATCAAAAAGTATATGAAAAAAAAATTTATTTGAAAAATTGAAAAAAAAAGTTGGATAATCAAAAAGTATACAAATTATATTGTATATAAATTTTAAATCGTACCACTGTGTTTAGAATCATTATTATTTACACTTTACTCTCTACATCATACTTACTCTCTTTATCTCTTTGATTTCTCTGAAAGCTTTATCACAATTAACCCATTATATGTTCATAACATAGCCTTAAAGAGGCCATACTTCATTGGACTAAAACACTTTTAGATTTTCTATTTGGAATAAAGTAATATTATTGCTTTCGAATACATACATTTATAAAGTTATATGAAAAAATATGTAAATCAAAATATTTCCATTTTCTTAAATCTTTTTTCAACTTGCGAAATGGAAAATAAAATATGTACTCATTTTGATACACTCGCTATTCATAGGTTAATCACTCGTAAGTGATTAATAAAATAGTCAATGTATCTGTATCTAGTGAATAGATTTCGAACAGAACAGATTGTTAGTGGAGCTTGTTGAAACCGCATGTAGGAAAAAAAAAACCCAAAATAGAAGTGAAAATAAAAGTAAAACTTATATGTACCTACATATACATATATATACATATATATAAATATATTATCGTACATATAAAAATATATAAAAATATAATTTAAAAAGTGTGAGCAGTGCGACAAATGGTATCAAAAATTATTGCAAGGTGCGTGTGTGAGAAAGAGTGAACGACAAATGCACACCACGTCTATCCGTCCAAACTTATAATTTGCACTCAATAATTTATACGAGTATATGACGTCACAATATAAAATATAGAATGTATGTACGTGATACTTGGCGAAGGCTTTAAATGGTTTTAAAACTAAACGGAGATTTAATTTTATTACACTAAAATATATAGACAAATAGCTTTCTTAAATTAAAAATAAGTGAGTACACATTTAGCAAACAGATACATACATACATACGCGTACATTTATCAGTGGAAAGTTCAAGAATATTCGAAAAAAAAAGAATTAAACGTCACTAGCGGAGCAACAACAACAACTAAAGTAATAGCTAAATCACTTCAAGGTGAACTCATAATGACGTGAATTAGCAAAACACATACATTTACCAAAGAAATAACGTTACAAGTGCATTTTGAACAAACTCACACACACAAACTCATTTGTGTTTATACAATTTAAGTTATATTTTTTTTTGACTTAAAATTTAAAATTCAAAAATATATAAGTGGGAAAAAAATTTTTTTTAGGTTAAAATATAAAAATAAAAAATGTGTACCTTGCAAATCCGCCCAAAAAAGTGAGAAACAAGAATATACTCGTACATATGTACATTACAGTGCAAATGCTTCGAGCATTTTTATACAATAGTTTTATTGATTTAAAAAGGTTTAAACAAACGTGCAATAACAACTATATAATATGTACATAAACTCATATGTATATAATATATGTCTAAAGAAAAGCTGAAACGAAATTCAAGAATATTGCAGCAGTACAATCTTTTACAGTGGAAAAGTGTTGGTCGTAGCGTGGAAAATTTTAAAACAATTGCTTGAACACACACAGCTATTAATAAACATTTCAAGAGCAAAGAAAATAATATAGCAGCAGGAATACAAAAATATTGTCATTGCTGATTTTTAAAAATTTGTCAAAGCCATACGTTTAACAACATAGAAACATCTTTGCAATGAAGCCGACTGTGATATCAAATGCAAACAACGCACCAACAATCGATTCTAGCAGTTCCAGCAGTCAGCCAGCCAACGGAATCAATATACCGATTAATCGCGATTATACAAACACAGGGAACAGTCAGCATTCATCATATAATAGTCCTCAATTTACAGAGGCTACATTTGGCTCTCCGAAAATGCATCCACCACAAGCTGGACGAGCATATAATCAACAGCAGCAGCCGCAGGCCACACAACATGGTCAACAAATTCCATCACATTTTCAGGCAAGTCTAAATTGAAATTAATAAATATTAAATGTTATAACATTTAGACTAGAGTATGAATTCGGACAACGCATAGATTTTTCGAGAAATTGTTTTCAATGAATTTGTAGTACGAGTATAATATATAAAAGCTTGTAAACAGCTTTTTTTTACTATAGCCAAATCGAGAATAGATGACGAATGTGCATGTACATATGTACACAAATGAATTAATTCGTGGGTGAATACACACACATCCATACATATGTATATACATTTCCAAGTGTTTATATTTTTTTGCCTCTTAGTTCTACACGTCTTTACGCATATGCATACATACAAACATAAAAAAAAAAAAACACAAATACATATATAAAAGCGTAGGCGTCTTTCAGCATCTCATTCTAGTTGCCTTATTCACATTAATACTCAAAGTATAAATTGTGTTACTCTTCAATTTGTTTTTGTTTTTTATTAAATACGAGTATTTATAAATGTAACCTCATCATATTGTATGTATAGCGTTAGAACCAAAAAAAAATAACAAATTATTACAAAAAAGAAAACGTATGGAGAGTTCGTACGGTTCCATCAAAAAATAAACGTTACCTTGCTTTATACCGTTTCCATTTTTATATAAGCACTTGGAATAACGTAATTAGGCGATTCTATACAGTGTGTTCGTTTTGATATTGCAGTTTGAAACTTGGACTTCAAAGATTACATAAAATTTGATGTAATTAAAGTGGTTTCCATTTAGTTATACATTATTCTTGTCACAAGTTACATATTCAACTAACTTCATTTTAAATATGGTAGTGATTCACAATATATGTTAATAAAACCATTATTATTTAAATACTTTAACATTTTTTCTTTTCCTTAACAGAGTTTTGGATTTGATCCGGATCTAGACATGGACATGTTTCCACGTAGTCGTCTTAGTCGTACTGGACACCATGATCCTTTCCATGGTTTTGGCAGCTCACGTAAGCTTAATAGAAATACAAAAATTATGTATAATTTTTTTTTCATCATTTTTCGTTTTATTCATTTATATAGATTTTGGATTTCCGCAATTTAGTTCGTTGGGAAGAGGACGACGCACGGCCCCAAATGCAAATGACATGAGCGACGATGATTTTTTTAATAGGCTACCATCTGAATTCCGCCAGTATATACCTGAACACTTTGGACGTCGTGCTGCTGGTAACGCAGACCAGTTTACACATAATCAGCCATCAGAACAGCTTTATCATCAGCCATCAGGATTTGTTCCAACTGTTAACACGCCGCCTTCGAACGAAGTACGTGTGCCCCAATCGCCGTCAAAGCGACTGATGAGTGATGCTGCAATTCAAACGGATGAACCAGATGGGCGCTCTGAAGTTGATAATTTTGCTACCTCCTCACTACATGCAGATAATTTAAATCAACACGGATTGCGTAATACAATGGATATGGGTATTAAATCGAGCAGCAAAGCTGATGTTCCTGGTAGTAGATCCCAATCAGCTCCTCCACCGGAGCAACAAAATTTACAATATCAACAAAATCTACAACAGGGTAATATATCGGAAACTAACAAGCTTGGCACTCCACCTCCGTCTGGACAGCCGCAACATTTTAATAATGTAGCAGCTCAACAACAGCAATTTCATCAGCAACAACAGCCCCAAATTCATAGAACTTATTTTGCGCCACAGCAGCAATCTCATCCACAGCAACAACAACAGAAGCAGCAAACACCACCCCCGCAAACACCTGGTGGCAGCTATATACGAACTATACCAATTTTTGTCGAAGGACGTTCTGAGCCTATTATTAATTCCAATAAGGACATACCAAATCAAAACTCCTCAGATAAAGGTGTTAGTGCATCAGCAACTGCCAATACGTTTACGCCACAACAACAACAACGTCCTGCTCCCTTAAATACTCAGGGCATTGCTGACGCACATACTTCTCCGATCTCTGTGGGAATGCCACCACAAACTCCACATACCTTAGATTCAATTAACAAAATACAAGATATACAACGCGATGTTCTTGAACTAATGGCTAAGGTTGAGAATTTTGGTGGAACGCGAAAGGACAAGGAATATGTATATTTAGATGAAATGTTAACACGAAATTTACTTAAACTCGATACAATTGACACAAATGGAAAGGAAAGCATTCGTTTGGCTAGAAAAGAAGCCATTAAATGCATACAGGCTTCAATAACAGTTTTAGAGGCAAAAGCTGAGGAAAACGCAAAAAATGGGGCTTCAGAAGTTGCAAGGATTGATAGCGAAATGATATCTAAAGATCAGTCTAATTCTCAAACGTCAATGCATTCTCTTACAAATGAGGCGTCTGAAGCTCCAAAATCCAATGAACCCATACCTCTGCCGCCACCACCAGGATCTAAACTAACAACAACGGATAAAGAGACGCAAAATGTTGTTTCTGGTACAGCAAATGAAAATCAAAGCCAACAACAATCAGCTGAAATGTTAGCGGAAACCAAATAATAAAACTCTTATATTTTAATACAGAACATGTTAATAAAAAAAACAAAATTAATGGCTTTTAGAGCAAGAAAAAAAAAAACGTTGAAATGAAAGTAAACTAACAAGTAAACTTTCAAATAAATAAAAACATAAATGCCTAGAGTTAAGTGCCTCTTATTATTAAAAACTGTACTTACAAAACAATAATGTAAAAAATAATAATATATATACAATATATGTAAAAGACTCGAAACTTAAAAAAAATTTAACAAGACGGTGCGACTATTTGTTAACAAAACTCAAATGATATTTTAGTTGATCATACAACAATTAAATTTATCTTGCTTTCAAACTAGTTTATTTATTTTTATAAAAATGGCATAAGTTTTTATTATACATACATAACAATAGTTTTTCGATAAAGGCTTTTTTTAGTTCATCATTCATAAAAAATAGTTGGTGATAGTTTGAAGACAGTGCATTTTCAATGCAGTTCAATGCAAGAAGGCAACTACATTTTTCATTTTGTTTATAGTAAAATTAAATTGATGCTTAATTTTTAAATATTAAATTAAGGTTAATATAGGTACTCAACTAAATTATTTCCCATATTAATACAAATAAACATTTTGACATTTTGAGATCAATTTGTGCAGCAGCCACATTTTATATTCTTTCAAAAATACTTTCTATTATTACTTTGAATAAAAATTTTAATATTTAAAAAAAAACCTTCAAGCTGTGAGTTTCTCCGTCTTTTTAAAGAGCGAGAAAATATTACCAGTAAAAAATAATTCGATTATTGTGCAAATTTATATTGAATTTCTTATGAATATAAAGTATCACCAAATAATTAAAAATGCTGAAGCGTTATATGAGTATGTATGAGATGAGTTTTTATTGCGATAGTCTTAAGAATACATAAATGGAGTCATTATTAAAAAATGTAGGATTGTTTGTAGTTGAAAAAATTGTGTTTATGTATGCATCAATGCTTCAATTTATAATTTCTACATAATTTGCTGGAAACAATCCATAAGTTCCATCGGGACCGAGACCTTGCCACCAACCAGCATCGATTTGATCAATATGCGTTATAATATCGCCCGGGTCGAATGTTATTTCTGATTCATCTGCTGCTTGATAATCATATAAAGCACGTGCACGTAAACCCAAATCGCCAAGGCTTTCTTGACAAATGAAATCATCTTCGTTCACTAAATCGGGTACTGCAAATAATTAGAAGTATTTTACTAAAATTGACTTGCTATGAATAAAAATTGTACAGAATTGTACCCAACTTGCCAAACCCAACCGCTTAACAACGTAAAGTCATGTGTGTGGGAAAGCAAAAGTTAATGTAAAAAATTTCTTTTGCTATTCTTCTCAAGTGTCAGACTATTGGAACAACCAAAATAAGTTTTTGTATTTGCCTACTTACATTCGTGCTTTTCCATTGCATTAAAATTATTTTTAGTCGATTGTGCCTGTTGGACTTTTGTCGAAACTTTAGTACGAACTTCCTCTGTTGTATCAGTCGTATTTGACGAAGATGTATCATCCGGAGACTGCAAGGAGTTCGTTTTACTATGTGGCGAACGTTTAATAGTGGAAAATTGTTCACAATCTGGTTCAAGTGGAAAATCTTCGATTGGCAAAACATCATCATCGTTATTGGCATTTGCAGTCAATTCTGGTGTTACAGGTGCTATTAATTCTGATGATACATGAAGCGAGTTGACATCTACTATTCTTTCTTTAACATCAATGTTTTTTTTATCAACGTTTAACTTGAGGCAATTAGAAGTTTCTTTATTCTTGAAAATATCCAGTTCTTGTTGTTCAGATTGATTGAAGACATTAATACGTTGTGAAATCGAGTTACGTGCTGGTTTAGTTGGTGGCGCCGTATTTAATCTAAAAATAATAAATATTATCATTGTACGTTTACAAAAATAATATATATATATATATATATATATATATATATATTTTATTAAATAAAATTTGTACCTACAATCTAAAACCGTTTGGCAATATAGATAAATTTTAAATATCTTTTCGTTAAATCTTAACATAACATAATGAGGTATAGTAAATTGAAATATTATGAATGTCTTAACAAAAGATCAAGAACAAAGGAATTGGTGTGGTCTCTAATTTGTGCAAATATTTAGTGCTTACTTTTCTAATTTCCTCTTTTATTGTTCACATATTTAACTCCTTGTGAATATATATATATAAGTAATCAAACCAGGGGGAATGACTTACTTTGATTGTAATTGGCTTTCGCTGGTATTCTTTGTAAAAATAGCCTTTGCCGCTCCAACTCGAGAACCAATTAGTTCGCGTGCCTCTAAATTTCGAGCTTGCCGCATACGTTCTGCTTCAGACATACCACTTGCTAAAGTAGGTACTGTCTTTTCAGGACTCAATGGTTGAGGAGAGCTGCAATAAGGAAATCATTTAAAATTATGTTTAAATATTTTAACTATATAAATAAAGTTTATACGTTTTAATTGGCACATGCGCGGGTTGCAACTTTGATTCACTTTTGATAAGATTTTCACGTGCACGATGTTCTTTTTCTTCTCTTGCTCGTTGCTCACTTTCTAACTTTTGCAATTCCTGTTTTTTAGCGCTACGTTCCGCCTCAATGCGTTGTTTTTCCTCAGCTTCCTCTTTTCGCCAAAATTGTTGCATTTCACTTGTATTTAATTCCTTCGTTGGAATAATACGTGAATAGTTCGTTCCAACTGGTGCCTTAGGTTCTTCGTTTACATTAACCCGTGCGAAATTATATGCAGAGCTTACTGCACTTAACTTTTTAAGCAATCTATCCAAATCAATGTCATCTTCATTTCGTGCTGCAATTGTTAAGTGTGCACCGGAAAGAAATTTGGAAACTTCATGAATATGATTGGCGCAGGTACCTTTTCGCAGTACAGGTGCACCTTCGCCCTTTTTTTTTTTTTTTTTTTTTTTTTTTTTTTTGAGAATATAAAAATGAATATATATATTGTGATAAGATAACGTTGGAAAGTTTGATTAATTTTCTATATTAAGAATTTTACCTGCCAGTTAATTAGAAGAAATTTGTTTAAACCTGATTTTGGGTCTTCAATACGTACAAAGGCATACATAATTTTTCCACTATTTAGCTCATCGCAGAGTTCCTCCAAACCGCCATTCCCAACTCCGACAACTTTAAGTTCATTGGTCTGGCCCTCATAGCCAAAAAGAGACCTTGTGTTAAAAATCAATTTCAAAAACTTTATATAATATTAAAGATTAAGTTTTATTCTACCAATTAGTGTGGCTTTTTTTCATCTAAAACATCTTTCCAGGCAGCCAAAATATGGCTTTGATTCTTCGCGAAACTTACAGCCATAGTAGTATCGCTTTTTTTGCCTTGTTTTTCGCGTGTTATTTAAATAGTATTTATTTATAATTTATTTTTTATATAGGTCTTATTATTATTGTTATTATTTATTTTTGAGTGATGAATGAGTGAGTGAGAGAGGTTTAATTGTAGTGCTGCTTGAACTTATAGCGAACGAAACTTACGGCCTTTTCCTTGTTTTTTTTACACCATTTGGTCCACGTACTTAGCGAACGTAACAATGGTCTACAATATGAATTATAGTATAGTAATTTAATATAAATTATATAATTTTTAAGTATAATAATTCCGATAGTAATTTATAGGTCTTATTATTATTGTTTATTTTTATTTATAGTGAAAGACCATTTGGTCCACGTACTTAGCGAACGTATAAATAACAATGGTCTACAAGTGTACGCAAGAAAGTGTAAACGCGAGGGAAGATTTATTAACTCTGTTCCACTTACGAGCAGACCAGGCAGAACAATGGTCTACAAATGCAACGTAGCAGATGCGTGAGTGCGAGCAACGCAGAAATAGGACTGAGCAGCACAGCACTAAGTATGAGCTATCTAACTGGCGCTAGATGGCAACGTAGTGTTTCTAACTGGTGCTAGATGGCTCCTAGATGTCGCCAGTCGCACTGTGCGAGCAGCACAGAAAATACGACTGAGGAAGATGGCAACAGAACGAGACGCGTTTTGTGTGAAAGAGAACACCATCGTTCTTGCTTGCTCGCACCTATATGAGCGCTGTGCTGCTCGCTGCCTATGAGCTGTGCTGCTCGCTGCCTATGAGCTGTGCTGCTCGCTGCCAGTTACAATAAACTAAATATGAGGGCGCTTCTAACGTCACAGTTTTGTTTGAATCGGTCAGCATTTTTCAAAATTTTTCAAAGTTTTTTTCGAATTTCCAATATCTTTAAAACATTTCGAGTAAATTTAAAATATCAAAATAATATATTTTGTAGAAAATAAAAAAAAAACAGGGAAAAACGTTACCTCAAAAGTATTTACACTTCGAACTTTTTTTGCACATACAAACAACATAACCGTAGCGTAGCGATTGTGCTGTATATCCAGCCATTTGGAATTGGCCATAATAACCATGAAATGATGGCTGTCGTCCATACTGCTCAAATACCTTTGGTTTGCTCCTCAATTAGAGTTTTCAGCTAAGTTTTCAGTAAAGTGGAAAGAAATTGAAACCTACAGAGTACCTTGCAGTGTTCCTGTTATGGCGTCTGTTCCGCATATCCTTGACCCACTGCAGCCTCAGTGTCCCTTAAGCGAACAATCTGCGTATGCGTCGTTCGCGTAATATGAACTTACTCCAACTGTGCACATGCTTTCTTGAGTATTCAAGATAGAATTTTTAAACTATGATGCATTTTAAAAATATTTACTGCAAGTTATTGAATTTAAAAATAATGTTATATTTTTCTGTCTGAAACTAATTAATAGTATTTAATTATTTACCAAATAGTTTTAAAAATAGAGAATTACATTTTTTAAGGAAAATATATTATTATCTTTAATCATTAGTTTAGGGAACTTTGAAATAAAACTGTAATTGCGCAATTTTAAATAAAACTAGTTTAAAAAAAAACACATTGTTTTCGAGAATTTTTAGGAATTCGGCCGCCATATTGGATCTGCCATTTTGAATTTTGTAAAATTTAAGTCTGATTGAAATTCAAGAATTTTTAGGAATTCGGCCGCCATATTGGATCTGCCATTTTGAATTTTGTAAAATTTAAGTCTGATTGAAATTCAAGAAATTTTTGGAAAATCAGCCGCCATATTGGATCTGCCATTTTGAATTTTTAAAACGAAGGTCAGATTCGTAATCAGCGACATCAAAAACCCGTGAGTGTACGTTTTCAGCCCAATTCGATGAGTTTCTGACTTTTCCGCCCTTTCCATCAGTCCGGACCAACTGTGCCTTGCCGTATGCTTCGTAAGAGGAACAGAGTTAGATATAATTATCTAGGGGTCTCGTTCGTACTCTAACTGGTGCTAGATGGCAACGTAGTGTTTTAACTGGTGCTAGATGGCAACGTAGTGTTTCTAACTGCTGCTAGATGGATCCTAGATGTCGCCAGTCGCACTGTGCGAGCAGCACAGAAAATACGACTGAGGGAAGATGGCAACAGAACGAGACGCGTTTTGTGTGAAAGAGAACACCATCGTTCTTGCTTGCTCGCACCTAAATATTGAGCTCAGTGATTGGCAATAACATAGTGATTGGCAGGGATGCAACTAAACATTGGTAGACCATCGTTATTTTTACGTTCGCTAAGTACGTGGACCAAATGGTCTTTCACTATAAATAATAATAAACAATAATAATAAGACCTATAAATTACTCGGGTTATTAAACTTAAAAATTATATAATTTATATTAAATTACTATACTATAATTCTATTGTAGACCATTGTTACGTTCGCTAAGTACGTGTGTAAATCCAATAAAAAAAAATAACCAAAAAAAAAACACCAAAAAATTTAAAAAAAAAAATAAAGAATGTAAAATCTTTACATAGTTTTTTTTATTTATTTATACGTACGTATTAATAAGTTTAATACAATACAAAAATATATTTCCATAAATCATAATTACTGATATATAATAGCAGTATAAAATTACACGCTTAAAAGGTAATGACATGCCTAAATAAATTGCATATGAAAAAGAGAATCCTGGTTTAGAAATTTGAATGTTATTTATTTATATATACTTTGCTTTCAGTTCATTAAATACTCTTCAAACGAAAATCAAAATGGATAAAAGCATATCGTAACTAATAAGGACAAATATGGAATCGGCTCTAGACGTCTTGTCAAGAGCGGCAACAATGGTGCAGGACAACGCTAGTGGTGGTATGTAAAGAATCTACATTCATATGTACATTTTGATTATGTTATAGTTTTGCATAGCTATACATATATCATTTTACAACTTTTTAAAGTTCTAAACTAAAAAAACACAAATTTTAAGTATTGTTTGTGTGCCTACGCGTTATTGCTTTTGGTGTTTTATTGCTTTCTTCGATTTTATTTTTTTCTTTTTTGTTCGAACAAGTAATTGTATAAACCAGTTTTGTAGTTAAACAAAAGTGGCAAAAGTTACATCGCATTCTGTTTCAAGCCTCCAACGCAATCATTTTAGTGCGCACATATATATGTATGTACAGATGTACACGATTCATTCATACATATACATATTCGTAAACTTATGTGCATTTTAATTTCATTTAAAATATTTTCAATATGTTAAATGTGGAACCAGGTAATTTTGAAACGCTACAATTTTTGAAAATTTTTATGAAGAAAAAAAAATATTTCAAAATTGATGAAAACCTGTGCTCCAGATAGAAAGATCTATAAGCCTAATTAATAAGGTATAAAAGACTAGAATGAATTTTGCAATAGTAGAACAAATATTTTACGTTGTACGACTTTCTTTACAAAAGCTAGAAAAAGATAGAAGTAAAAATGAAAATTACTGCATTCAGTTTTCAGTTGTTCGCAATATTTAATCTAGAGTCCCATACCATATTTATAATTAACTGCACAGTTGTAGTTTACTTTAGCGAAGAACTAGCAACTTAAAATATTACAAAATCAGAAAGTAAAATTAACAAAGCAATATAATAACAAAACTGAAACAGCATAAAAAGATCATACCAAAGATACAAAAAGAAGTATCTTAAAGTCTTAGAGAATTGCAAAAAAAAAAAAAACAATTTAGGAGAGAACTAAATATTAATGTATATGTGTGTCTTATATATAATTTACAATAATAATAAACGAATTTATAAAAGCATACAAATCAACGAAGCGCAGACGATAAAACGATGATGTGGTTATTTTATTTTACTCACACTTCGCTCTTAAGTTTTACCCATACATACATACATACATATAAACTCACTCGTACATCGGCTGCGAAAGACGAAGTTAAAAGAAAATGTTGAAAGTTAAGTCTGCAAAAGTGCTGCTCTAAAGCTCTCGCAAGCCAGTTAGCTCACTTTTAGTTTTGTAATCTAAGAGTGATCTTGTGTGCAGAAATACGGAGAAAAAACAATATATGTTTAAATAAAAATATCACATTCGTACAGTTTTTTTTTTTAATTTATTCTTTTTTTTTTTATTAACTATTTTGTACACATATGTGTATGTACATATTAGGATGAAATCCGCTCGTGGCTTATTTATAAAACTGCAAGAGTGAAGCTTTGAAAGTGTTACATATAAAACTGCATTTGTATTGTGCCTATGTATATGTTTATGTGTGTTTGCATATGTATTTAAATGAAAACAAAGGTTAAATTGTAAACAGATTAGGTACATAGAAGCCGAAGCCGCTATTTCACGGATTAGCCGTACGACACAAATGCCGTCGTCAATATTCGGCTTTAGATTCGTTTTAACTTAATTACATAAATCGTGATCTCTTATTTGTGTGCATATCATTCATATAAAAATATAAACAAAATCAATACACATACATTCATATGTAGACTGGTTAAACTAAAATAAATTGATACCTAAAAAAAAGAAAACAAACACCAACTTGTGGTTTGCAGTGGTGAAGTGAATGATACTAAAATGGAATATATATGCATTTTAAATGCTTTCGAAAAAAATTACTTCACTCAAACAAAGGAAATTGAGCGATTTTCATCGTTAGCTGCCACAACATCACATCAAGACACATCAATTGGTGCAGCAGCAACAGAATGTTGTAAAGAAAGCTCAAGCTCTTTATTGTCAATGTCTAGGAATTCTAGGACTGCCCCTGACAGTCAATTTAGAGATACTTTGGCTCACACTGCTGCTCTAGCATCATACACACAACACAAGTCGAATAATTTCATTAATTTCGAGTACTATCAACAGAAGCAACAGAGTCAATCTGCAGATAGCAAAGAGTATCACAAAAATAAAATAAAATCCGGTGTTGTCAATAGTTTATTGTGGCAACCGTGGCGCGATCTGCAACAAGCAGCAGCTATACATCATCAACTATGTCAACAACAGCAGCAGCAACAGTTTCAAATGCATAAAGGTTCGTCTGTCATAAAATATGTACTAACAATATGTTAAGTAGTGTTGGCAAAAAAAAAAAAATCAATTTCGGTGATTTTTTCACAGTGATTTAGAAATCAGTGTTACACTGTGATTGAAAGTAGTAATCGGCTCAGTTATCGTCGATTTTGTGTTTCACTCTTCGCAAATAGTGTTACTGTTCTGTTCTCAGTGATTGGTGATTGACTCTGCGTCCAAACTCGTTGGTGCACTCACTTAAAAAGTCAGAATTCGCAATTCACTAAATTATTTTATTTCCTTTTTGGTAATTTTTGCAATAATATAGAGTTTTTTACATATGATATTCAATAAATGTACATAATGAGCTTAATAATACACGTGTAACGAAACAGTTCAGTGATCGGTATTTGTTGATTGTATCACTCTTCCCGAACAATGAACCTGTTCCGTGATCAGTGATTTTATCACTCTTCGCAAACAGTGATTTAATCGCTGTTTGAAGACACTATGATTTATTATCAAATTACTCTTTTTGCCAACACTATTTTTAAGCATTATTTAAAGCTACCATCTATATGGCTGTTCAGATACAGATACATAGTACTCGTATAATAAGACATTTAACTGTTATTGACTTCTAGAGTTCTAACCCTTCTATACTATACACATTAGTGTGTTATTAGCCATACTCGTATAATAAAGATCAAAAGTAGCGTTTTAATCAAGACCATGTTATTTTTTAGTAAAGAGAACTGAACTTCTGTCTTGTTTCTTGTCGATAAGGTTTTTATACGCATACGAACACAACCCGTTACTAGTGTTTTTTAAACGTGACAAAGTTGCAATATTTGACTATTACATGCACGATAAAAATTATTATATCGTGAACAGGATTTATTCGTTAGTCATTATTATTATTTTTTTTCATTGTCTATATAAAGTCTCAACGACCATTCGTTTTTCTTATATAAATATTAACACAAAAATATGATATTATTAAAATGAATTTTTTTTTTTTAAAATATCATATAAATTTTATTAAATATAGTTCGAATACACACGACTACCCTATGACAGTCGCACTTTTGTAGCATGCGAATATAAATAAGACAGCTCTTTTTTCTATTAAAGTTAAGCATAGAAAATGTGGTCAAAAACTTTAACCAATAGTCTGTAAAAAATATGTACCGAGTTAGGCGAATATCAACGAATGATAAATGCACAAGATCTTAAATATTCATCTAAAAGAGATCGCATTTCAAATTTTAAACTTTTTCTTTTAGAAACGAGTCGAATAACATCAAAAGAACTACCGACTGCGAAATGGAGGCGTGATCGTCGACAACGTTTGGGCGAGTATCAAGTGAACGACAGTGGAACTGTTTCAAATGTATATGAATGCAACGAAGACAGCAATAGTAACGACAGTCCCATTGATATGTCGATGACATCAAGTCAAACAAAATATCACAATCAGTCTTCCCCACCTCCAGCTTATCGAGAGCCACTACCAGGCTCCAGTTATGCAGCAGCGACACGTCCCAGTGTCATTACTCAAGCACCTTCAAAGTTAGAACACTCACAGACGACTTCAATATCGAATCGTGAAAATGAAAATCGCAGCAAAGGTATAATAATCGTCCAAATTACTAAATCAAATAAAACCAATTGTTTTACGTTTTTTCAAATTGCAGAGTCAGTATCGTTGTGTGAAAACGTCATTGATGAACACTTTCGCCGATCTTTGGGTGCCGACTATGCTGTACTTTTTGGTAAAAAAATCTCCTATAGAATTACCACCACCGCAACAGGAACCACTTTCTTTGCATCGTGATGAGTGTTCTTCTCCGCTGACAAAGTGTACTTCTCCAAAAATTATAAACGAAAAACTACCAATAAATAAAGAGGAAAAATCTCAACCATCGGCTAAATCATCAAATGCAACGCCACCGCTAATTGAGAATGATGCCTCTACAATAGTGCAAAGAACTGCACCCTCCATTGCTCTAATTAAAGCGGAACCAGGTCTGACTATAAATGCGAATACCCCTCCTGCATCGCCAATACTACCAGACTTTTCAGCGTCCAATGTATTAGCTTCTGTCGATGACCATTTTGCAAAAGCTTTGGGGGGAGACTTGGAAGAAGTTGCAAGAAAATAAAGATTCACAAAAATAGGGTTTAACAAATTATTAAACTTTTAAGCGATTCAGAAAATAATTTGTGACAATCAAAAACATATTTTTAATTTGGTTGTCCGTTTTTCTGTTTGCTTATTTATTGAACTCGCATTAAAACAATTTTTTCGTCTTTAAAGATCTCAACGTTATTAAATTGTATAAAAAAACTAAATTTTGAGCTTAAGCTCGTTTACTCACGAAATATTTTAACTGTAATTAGATATTTTTAAGTGTATGAAAGTTTTATATTTTTATTTTTTTTATTTAATTTTGAGCAGTGTGAATTTTGACGTTTTGTGAGCAATAGCTAACTAAAGGGGTTTCAATAAATTCCTTTTATGTTTATAATAATATAATTATAATACTTTGTATATATGTATAACGAATACATAATATGCTCGGAGCAAATAAAAATTTGTATTTCTAATAAACTTATTTGTATGTGAAAGACAAGCAATTCAACCGCAGATGCAGCAGGAATTAGCAGTAAAGGACCAAGTAAGTGAATAAGAAATGGTATAATAAGTCAACGAGATAACTTGTACCCTACCTATGTGAATATTAAACTATTGTCTTATCCTGGTACAATATTTTCTTGTATATTAGTGTTCCGAGTTTATTTTTAAATAAACAAGATAACTGGTAAATTTATCAGACATTTTTCGAACTTAGTATCGTTAAGTACGCATAATAAAAAACGTAAACGAAATCGGGAGGACACGTCAGCGAGGACTACCGCCGCTGCATAGAAATGAGCAGATCGTGCAAGACATCCTCAGAATTGGATTGTGAAGTTGGTATCAAATACCATTTGACCATTCCAGCTGGATGAATACCCTATATATATTTAAAATATAACGTTACCTAAATAAAAAAAACAAACTCATAACTTTGCGAGAAGTTAAATACACCGCCAAGATTTGTAGCTAAAAACCGTTAAAAAAAATGTCTCGCATGGTTGCATTTTGTAACCTAACATTTCACACACTGTTTTGGTATTATTTTTGGTATTTTTATAGCTATTGGTATTTTCGTATCGGTATTTTTTATCGTTTAATGAGTTTTCATCGAAGAAAAAATAATTTTCCCGTTTTCCCGCAAAGAAAATATTGTTGTTGTCTCTACATTGCGTTAAGAATCGCATTTTAATATTAAATTAATTTGGACAACAACCTTTGCAATAGCGCTTCAGTGGTGTCCAGCCTCTAGCACAGGTGCTACCTTTTGTGTGTGTGTGCAGAATTTAGTCTAAGTGTGGTGGTAAAGAGAAAATGTCACTCATCGAAATCGCAGACTAGTGTTTTACATATTAAAGCAAGTGAAAATCGAAAAATACTTTATACGAATAAGTTTGGAGCGCGGGCGTTAAAGCTAAGCCTAATTTAATATTCGCTATGCTATGTTAAGATGCATCTAGATATGCAATGATTTGCATAAACTCATTCTTAGGTAAATAACAAATAGTGAGGCAAAACAAATACGTAAATTAAGTACGGATAATAAAACAAACAGGAGTAAACAACAAAAATGTTATGGCCCCGTCCATGAGCAATTTATAAGAAACATCACAACGGAGACGCAATATAGACAACATTAATTTTGTTTTGCGTTGTTACTGTAGGAATATAAGTACAACAACAATAACAACGAAAATTTAAATCAGAACCTTAAAAAAATCAAGGCTAAGTGGACAAAGTTTTTAATTTGCTTTCAGAAATACGTAAAGTTGTACAACTTTAGGTATTACGACTTGATTCGATCAATATGTTGCCAAAAGTTTTACAAACTCACCTACAAGTGTTTAATTTGTATGAAGACATTGTTTTATTGGCCATCGTTTAGGATTACTTACACTGAACACTAAAAGAAGCTATTTAACAACCTCATTCACATGATCATAAACCTATATATCATCGGATCGGCTAAACTTAATTTGAATGACGTCGAAGTTTGTGTCATCTGCAGTTGGTAGGACTCTCTGGCACAATGCAAAGTTTGGACTCATCATGTCAAGAAGCAGATGTAAGTATTTTAAATATTTTTTTAAATGTATTTAACAATCATTATATTTTAGTTCATAATAAATGATACGCTCAAAAAGCTCAAAGGCTCAAACAGTGGCGTTAACGCCAATACATCGCTAAGAGATAACACAGAGGGGTTAAGTTTATCTACGGGTGCTGGTAATTTGCTGCAGCCACAATCTTCATATATTTATCAAACGCAACAGCAACCGCCACCATATCATCAATTGCACGGCCTATCATCAAATACACAAACACATCTGACATCTGTTATTCAGCATCCTACGCAACTTTCACCATTAAGTACTGTAACGGATACACCATCTGTATCTGTTGCGTTTCCAAGCAAAACCACGTTATTGGATTCAAGTCTACTGCACTGCAATATATCTCAAATCCCAGCTCAGCCCCCAATTTGCATTTTTGACGATGATGAATCACCGAGCGAAACGCAATCTAGTGGCCTTGACAGCGTCGGAGGACTTGAAAATATGGTTATTATCACTGAGCAATCGAACCTCCCTTCTGCAGTTGGTGCTTCCACACAATCAGCTTGTTCTTCGTCGTCAACAACTCTATCGAACTTTAACTCAATTACGTCTCCCTCTCCGGTAGTTCCGGATTTGCTGTTGTCCACTCCACCGGGTGTCAATTCAGGTTTTGGAGCACATACAAGTTCAACAACTACTACCAACACTCAGCCTCAGTTCTACCAAATTCAGCAGCTCCCACAACAGACTCAACCGCTACAGCAAATCATAAACAAAAAGGCTGAAAAACGACCTTCTTCGTCTAATAATAGTGCTATTTATAACATTCAGCAGAGTCAAACCACTAATTTATTGTCAACAACTACAGCAATATCGTCGCCCGTTTTGTCACCCAGCAAACGTCATAAAAGTAAAGAAAGCAGTACCTCTAGTCGAAATACGTCATCACCATCAACTTTAAACCGTATTTCATCAGCTACGCTTACTTCTCCTGCGACAACTATATCGAAACGTGACAACACAAGTAACTTCGCTCCCAGTAGTAATGCAGCTATTACTACTTCATTCACTTCGTCTACTTCAAAGTTCTTTAATATACATGATAAAATCAAAGAACTATATTTACAACTTTTAACTAACGACTTGAATCAATTCGCTGAGACTGGGGTATGTTTTTCCTTGTATTAAAATGTATTATTTGTTTATTTATTTTCAGTTTAAATTTTTAATTTCAGCTAAAGCACCGCACGCGTTCATTTGTGCTGGAACGTCTAGTAGAGCGTGAGAGACTTAATACAATTGTAGTAAATCTATATCCCGGAAACAAAGGATATTCTTTAGCTCTACCTTATGACGAAAGACAATCAGTAAACCATTCAAACAATGAATGGAATATCACTGATAGTAACAATTTTAGTGCTTTGGACAACGCTACAGGTGTTCAGGCTGCTGCTATTCAAAAAAATAGTATAAGTCGCAGTAAACTTTCAATCGATGCTGATGCCTCACAAGTTAATCAAGGTGCACACACAAAAATTAAAGCTAAGTTTACAGATCTACATGAAGTTGACAATGCTGAACTGTCGTCTTCGCTATCGGAATATGAATACAGATTGGTTGAAGTTTTGCGTTGGCCATATGAAAATGATTTACTACTTCAATGCATTGATCGGGAAGTTGTACCTGATTTTCTGGTTGACATACTTAACGCTGTTACCATAACACTTAACTCAGCACTTGACAGTAGTGAAACACCGCGCGTTCATACTAAACCAAATGTGTTTTATGCAGGCTGCATAATCGCACAGATCCGCGACTATCGTCAAACATTTGCCACGTCAACAAATATCTGTGATACAAAGCATATTTTGCTGCGACCCACCAATGCTACTATTTATTCGGACGTGCAACATATGGTAACAACAAATGCAACTACTGAGGAAAAGCTTGCATTAGAAAGTCAATTGGTGTTGGCTACCGCCGAACCGCTGTGTTTAGATCCAGATCCAAATATTGGTCTTATGGCCATTAACTCCCAACACGAAAGACGCCTTTTCAACTCGCATGAGTTACGACGTCAAATGAAAAAATTTACACAAATTTCGATAAATAGGAAACGAAAATTGGATCAGTTTACACACCATTATGGACTTGAACTGTGCGATTATTTAGCTCGACTACGTTCACGACCTCGCGGAAATAACACCAACCTAAACATTACACCTGCTACAGCACCAAGTAATAACCCATTGGTTGGAGCAATGCTGACGTCCTTTACATCAAAAGTCCCACGAAGACCTCGAGAAGTTATTCGACCTATACGACCTCCCAGAGTTGAGTATCCAGCAACGTTAAAGATGCCGGAGAACTTAATAAACGTTGAAAAACAAGCTAAGGCATATGAAAAATTAAATGAGTTTAGTGAGAATTGTAAAGATGGATGTCACGCAAACTGTCGACATAATTTTCAACCACAGCTTGTTGAAGAGTACATTCTCGAAACAGAAAGGGAAGATAACGAAGGACGACGTGTTGTTTATCATATTAAGTTGTCAATTTATCAACGTCCGTCCGATTCAGAATACTTGGGAGAGCTTTACGTTGACCGTGATTACCAAGAAGGCGAACGGAATGGAGAATCTTGTCGTTTTACATTAGGCACTCGTGTGCATGCAAACCGTTACATTCAACAGTTTCGTGAAATTTTTACAGAAGAAGGACGAAAAGCTGTGAAAATTACGCATATAGTACCAGGTCATTCACCAACAGTGACACACACTGGATTAACGCATGAACAACGTCAAGCCATACTACTGCAACAACAACAGAGGCAACCTAACTTTACCACACATCAGCAGCAGCAGCAACAACAACAACAACAACAGTATCAACAACATGTTGTAGTAGTCAATAATAGCGTTCAACAACATCAAGTTTCTGCCGGCCACAGTTCAACACGGAGTTGTTCCTACAGTTAGCCAAACTGTTGCTACGCAACCCATCCCCTCACTCAGTAAGACATTGAAATCTACAGAAACATCAAACAGTAACACAATAGGGAGCGTGCAGCACACGTTTCGACACCAACAGGGACATGAAAGTAGCTTTATCGATATAAACGGAACCTCTATGCAATCGCAACAGGCTCCAAACATTAGTAACCCAAACATCGCGAACTCTTCTAAACAAATTCAACATCAAAATCAACAACATACCGTGCAATTGCAACAATTAGGCGTTGTCTCTGCTAGTGTACCTGCTCACAGCTCAAACAATACCACACATCAACTTAATTTGAGCAACGGATCTCTCTTGTTTGTTCAACAGCAGTCTTCGAGTGCACAGCACCAATCGCATCAGACAGTTCATCATCAAACAACCAATGCCATACAACACACTGGAATTACTATTCAACCATCGACGGCATTACAGCAACAACAGCCTAAACCAATCTTAAATCCTACACAGTTGAGTTCTTCAATTTCATCCAGTTCTGCACTACGTACTCAGCTTAGTTCGAATGTACCTATTTTGGTAAGAGTCCGCTAAGATATTTTGTACTCACGCAAATATACTTATATGTATATTTTGATTTTTTTCTGTTGCAGCAAGCTCAATTAAAAGCATCTCCTATTATATCAACCACACAACAACATCAGTTTACGCAAAAACAACAAACGCAACAATGCACCACTAATAATAATTCCGCTTCCATACATCCCGATCCAGCTATTAACGCTATTGTTTCAAGTATAATGAATACTGCAAATCAATGGCAGCAACAACAGAAAAATTGTAAGTGTAAATTTGTGAATCAAAACAAAGAATAATTACAACATTCATAGACTTTCACGATCTAAAAATTATTTTGAAAAAAATCTTTACTTAATCTATTTAATAATGCCTTAAATTCATAATAATTATTTTTTTTTGTACGCGCAGCTAACAATATTAACACCAACGCAACGATAAGCAGCATTAATACAAGCAATACAATAGGATCTGCAAACAGTAATGGACCCCCGCCGATATTAAAAAACTCCAACAATGCTTCAATTTTAAGTTTACTAAATAGTGCACCAGCAGCTATGACAAGCACTCCTGTTGCTAGTGGTACGTTTGCAACTTCAACTAATCAACAACAACAACAACAACAACAACCAGTGACTTTAGTGCAACATCAAAACCATCAGCTATCATCAACAGTTGCTCCAACAGTAGACCCAACTTTTGTCCAGGCACAAAGAACGAACCCGGGTGCTCAAACCATAATCACATCGCGTAAACAACAAACGAGTGACGTTCTGCAAAATCTATTAAATGCCAATCGAAAAATAAATATTGTCGGTGCAAGTAATCCGTCTGCAATACGTAACACGTCTGGAAATTTAATTGCTGTAAATCTGAATCAGTCATCTCAACCGCAACAACAAGTGTCTATGTCAGCTCTGGCGTCACAGTTAGCATCGCCACCTGCTATAATGACCAATTCAACTGGTTACAGTTCCTACACTGTTTCCACAGGAAGTGGTGGTGGGACTGTCAAAATTTTAAATACCAGTAATCCACAACAGCGTATGCTTGCTAGTGCTTTACGGAGAGATATAGGTGGAACTACCAGTTGTGCTCCTCCAAATGCGGTGGTAGTCGGAATGGCAGTTCCTTCACCAGGAAGTGATTCAAATGCATCGAATGCTAGTGGATTTGCTATACCCCAAGTAACAACGGGCGCAACAAACAGTTCTAGTTTGACAACGCTGTTAGCCAACTCTACAACTCCATCTCCTTCAGGTTCAGATCATTCACAAACGTCCTCAAATCAAAATCAAACTTTACTTGATCGGCTAAATAATGTATCATCAACTGTATCAGCTGTTGCCATCCCGAATATGTCACCGCAGCAGCATGTACAAACACAGTTTATTACAAAATCATTAGTGCATTCGCCAGCTACATCGATTCAATCGCCATTGTCTAGTCCACATCCACAACCTTCTGCATCACCACATCAACAACAACAACAAACCACTACAACCTTGAATTTGCAAAGTATAAATCTCTCTACGCTGCAAGGAGCAATGGCGAATTTCCCCGGGCTACAAAATGTTCAAGTCCAAATACCAGGTTTTACACAGCCAATTTCCTTACAGTTTTCTGGTAACAGTTTGCAAGCTGCAGTACAACAGCCACAGCAATCAGCACAACAGCAAACTGGTACAACGACGATGTCCATATTGCCCCCCAGTAGCAACAACAGTTCAGTAGCTGTACAACAAACACAATCTCCGCAGCGAAGTCTACTTGTATCAGTTCCTGTTTCTGCTGCATCTGGCTCACTTGGTCAACAGCAACAGCAAACATCAACAATTGTAAGCTTGCCATCGGCGGTTGGTTCTTCCGCTGGGACCCAGACTGTAGTAATATCCAATGCTAGTACAACTGTTGCAAATGCTGTAAATGCAAATAATTCAACAAACCCGAGTGGTACAACAACGATGTTGACTTTGCCAATTGGTAAGTAGATATTATTTTATATGTATATATTGTATGTATGATATTATCGAGACTAGTTGGGAATAGAACGCAACAAACCAATTTCTTGTATAAGTTTAGAATGACACGACCAATTTTATGTATCACCCCCATAAAAACCTAAATACAAATTTTTTGGAGTCTGTATGTAATAAAAGATTTTATTTGTAAATCCATTTATGCTGTACAGATTTGATAAGGATTGGATAACTGTATTTTTATTATTTTTTTTTTTTTAATTTGGGTTAATTCTTATTTTGCTTTCAGCACAATTAGTTGGAGCTGGTGTTCAAAAATTAAACCCTCAAACTGTTCGTACCTCAGGAATAGGTAATAGTCTTACAAGTACTGGAAATGTAGTTATTCAACAACAACAGCAGCAACAGCCGCAGTCTGGAATGGTTTCTAATAACAGTGCACCTGGTGGAAATAATGCTTCTATACAGCTTCTTGGTACCCTACAGCAACGTCCTCGCAATATCCAAGTAGTGGGAGCAAAACAACTATCTGGAAGTCGTCAAATCATTACTCAAAGACACATTGGAGGATCAACACTTAAGATCACTGGTGCTCCAATAAATAGTGAGTTTGTTTAAAAAAATATGCATAGCAAATAATCGCTAATAGCACAGAATTAACTAAACAAATGAATTATATTTTATTGTAGGCAACACTAATGCTATTAGTACAGCGCCGAACTTATCAAATGCCCCTATTGTAATGTCAACGCAAAAAGTTCAATTAAAAGCGATTAAAACTCCATCTCAACAGCAACCACATCGCATTGTTACTCAGACAACTGCTAGCTCAGCTTCTCAAACAACACCACAACTGCAACAACAGCACCCATTGCATCAACAAATTCAAATTACAGGAAGAACGACTAGCTCAACAGGTAACTTAAGTCAGCGTACACTTAACGCCATAGCAGCTGCAAAACAGCACCAGCAAACGAGTGTTAATAGACGACGATCAACGACGGATGCAACTAAATAAGTAGAAAGGACCTATTAACTTGCATTTTTTGTTGACCTTTAAGTTTAGGATTCAAGGGTAAATCTAAACAACAACTGCATATCTACATGAACCCCTGCATCAAAATGGCAACACTTGTGATTCTCAACCATGGACAAGTAGAAAACTGCTACCATTGATGCATGCACATTTTATTAAAGGCAATATGAATGCCCTCAGGCAAAACATATGCAAGGTATTAAATGTTATTTAATAAAATAAATTAAATAAATGTGTAAAAATAATATATGCCACGTTTATGAGCAAAAATGTTAAAAAGTTCACTAATATATAAATTTAATAATAAAAAAAAAAAATTACTAGTAATAAGAATATTCAAATAAACATAGAAATGTTTAAAATAAAAGTATCTATTAAGTGTTAAAAATGTTGCCCAAATCAAATACCTTTTTCCTCTCCCTGCTCTCTTCTTCCGTCTCAGTGTAAATGCATTCATGTAATAACAAATAATTAGCAACTTGTAATACATACTTTAGTTTAAAAATCTTATGAATATTTTGTTTAAATTTTTTATTAAATTTACGTTTAAAATCTTAAGGAATAGTATTTAAAGCAATACTAAGAAATTATTGTAAAATATGCATCTGATTGTTTGAATTATATTTTATAAGATATAAATATTTTAATAAGTTTGAAATTACTAGGCTAACATTAATTTATATGCATGCTACCTTATTGAGCACATTAATTCTAACAAATCTATGGTTGGAAATTAATGTTTCAAAAAGGCAACTTTATATTTATTAATACATATTTATGAAAATGATTACTTTTAATTTTTAATAGAGCAATTTATATAGTATCCAATTATTTATTAAAAATTAATTCGTAAACATTTGAATTATTTTGACAAAAAAAAAAAAAAAAAAAAAATTGAAAAATAAAATAAAATTTACTCAACTTATAAATACAATGAATGTGATTTATAAACAAAAGGCATATATTTAAGAAAACGCTCATTACATTGTTTTAAATTCAGCCATATTTAATTTTTAATTACCAAAGTATGGAACACATTTTAACTGATTTTTTTTTAAATGTTGGCAAAGTTGTCAAGATATCTTTCGTAAAATCAAATACATCACTTGATCAAAAGAATAAATAAAAATAAGACATTTCGATTAAACATTCTTTAGTCTTTCGAAGCAGTAACAGAAATTGAAAATATGACAAATTGTATTAATCAGTGTAAGTTTGAATGTAAAAAGCGTAAAGGAACTAAATAAATTGACACTTTGTTTATTATCTGCAAATAAAAAAAAAAAAATAATAAAAAATAAACAGAAAAACGATTGGTATGAGATTGGAACATAGTAAATATAAATTAAATGCATGTCAACCACTTGTCTAAATGTAAATATGTTAATGCTTAATTGTATACAAAACAATTATATAACTGCTTATATACCTGAATTGAATGAAATTATCATTATTTAAATAAAAAATGCAAAAAAAAAATTGCATTGCAATATAAGGGGCAATGAAAAGCTTAATAGCTTCCTCACATCCATCCTATTGAAAAATGAAGAAAATGTTTCTGATCTTTTCTGGCTTTTGAAGAGTTGACGAACGACAGTGCAATAAGTTTATTCGTATTTAGGTGCTTATTAAAAAAAAAGTGGGAAAACCAGTGAATTTTCAATTATTTTATTTATATATTTTTTAAAATAATTGATTAAGTATGCGATTTGGATAAAATCGCAAGCCTTCAACAGAATCGTCTCGGCATATTTTTCCTAAGCGTTCAGCGGTCATAAGACGTTCTTTTGCCAATATAAGTGAAATATTAAGCATATTAGCAAGTTCTTCAACTGCAAGGGACTGAGCCTCCAGCACTCTTTCGAGGGTATCTTTAGCAATAAACTCATCGTCTTGTGATTCAAGTTGTAAGACCATAGCACCACTGGGAAATGTGCGCAGTTTAACTGGTCCTTGCAATTGTTGACATGCATGCAAGAGATCCTCAGGCGACAAAAGTTCTAAACCACGCGCACGATTAACGCGACAATATACATCAGCTAGGGACATCATACCGCCAGATTCCTAAAATTAAATATAAAAAAAACAAGGAAAAACGTTAACTTCGGTGGAACCGAAGCTGAAATACCCGTTACACAAAACTTTTAATAGTTTATATGTTCATTAGGCGCTTAGATTAAATTTCACGATGAATTTGATCAAATTTGTATGAAGGCTTTTTGTAATATTAGCCCGATCTTTACCATATCAATGGAGTTGACATTAGAATTGATTTTACCAAATTTTAATTGAATTCATTCAGAAAAAAAAAATGTTTCCATACAAAAATTTTAAAATGAGCGTTAAGTTTGTATTGAGGCTATACCGAAAAATTGGCGTGGCGTCTTGGTTTTGACCTTGGATGACAAAAGAAATGTTTTAACCCAATTGGGGAGAGTACATTCATAAATAATTATTATTTTTAAACAAAAAAAATCGAAAAAAATCAATAAGTTTGTATGGGGCTATACCTAAAAATGGGGGTGGCACTCTCATTTTCGAACTTAACCTAGTCGTTGCCGAGAAAAGCTTAAGTTTAAAATTTCAGTTCAATACCTTTAAAACTAAGCGAATGAATCGCATAGCAACAAACAGACGGACATGGCTAGATCGATTCGTCTCATCGAGCTGATCAAGAAACAAACTTTTGGAAAAACTGAATATACCCGTTTACACTATGTTGAACGGGTATAAAAAATAAAGCAAACTAAATAACATTATTATTTCAATTATCTTACATCAATTGGATCCAATAGTAGTTCACATATTTGTTGTGCAAGCTTTTGAAAATATGTTGTATTACTTGAAAAATTCTCACGTACGACTGGATCATCTATTCCAAGACTGAGAAGATACGATTTAAAGCGCACTGTTTCATCACCAGATATATCGCCTTTCTGGTCACGAATTCGATTACTTATGACTTTTGAAATGCTAACCATTTCTTGTGCCATGGTCATTAACACTATAAACAGTTTAAATACTTTATATAGTATTTGATATCATAGCTATGGACACAAATTTTTTGACTACATACCGTTGAGGTCTTGAAATGCAAGTGCTATGTTTTCATCGGTCTCTTTGGCCTTTGCCTCAATAGATCGTTCAATGCCGCCAATACCGGTACGAATTTTACGTATTGGGGCAACATTGCTGTGTGCATTAGTTTCTTTATTCTGAGATGTAGCCAAATTTAATCTAGATATCTCCCAAACGCGTGCATTTATTGTTTCACGTAATGCGCTGTGAAATTCTAGGCTGACACCATTTTTCCCTGAAAGTTTAATGTGTGTAGCAGTACTGTGAGGTAGAGGTCCCGGAGTTTTATTCTGTCGTGGTGGTCTTAGATGAAGTATGATACGCGTTTTACGACCGAAGAAGTTGGAGCTTGCTGTTTCCTCGCTTAATGAAATGACACAACTAAGTTGCAGGCAAAGGGTTATAGCAGCACGCGCTATTTCTCCTGGTCGTCCCCAGAAGAGACGGTGCGTAGTCAATACGATCTCTCCTTCCTCGAATTCGGTCTAAATCGGATGAATGTGGAATCAGATAAAAAGGTTTTTTATATTGCATGTATTTTTATATTTACTTTTTGGTCTCCATCATATATTTTGATATTGCGATCTCGACTTACAAAAGATTCGTCTTGATTAAGGCGTGCCTCGATGTACTCGAAACGGTTCATTTTATAAAAATCGCGTATTTGTTTATATAAAATATAAATAAATAAATATAGTTGTGTGATGATGACAAATTAAAAAAAAAAAATAATAATAATAATAACCTAATTCATACCAATATTTCCATATTATTTGTGTTTTTTCAAAACAATCTTTGGTAACACTGCCCTCAATCGAAAAGAGAATTAAGTTGTTTTGCTGGTTCTTGTGTTCGTTTTAGTTTATTTTTTGTTTGTTTTATTTTGCCATTGTACAATAAAAAGTTACATTTATATATAAACAATGCATGGTGTAAAATCAGGCATTGAAGCTAGTAAGATGCTTGAAGCCGCTTTGCAACAAATGGATGGCATTATTGGTAATGCCCCACCCGCTTCATTTAGCGAGCGCACCCTAATTTCCTCAAACAATGTTATTTCAACGGCAAAAACATTGGCTCTCGCTCTGCAACAGGTTTGTAGGCGGTGATAAATGTGCAGTATTGCATTGAATAACTATTATTCCTTGTAACAGGTCGGCGTAGCGGCACCCGCGCCAGACCCTGTCACTGCCGCCATTATAGGAGATTGGCTGGATACGCATATACCGAGGTATGGTGCAAATCTATTTCTAGAATATTGTGTATAATATGTCGACTGTGCGTTACAGTATATTGCTATTGTCATGTCTGCTTCTTTTTGTTTTACATTTTATGTGTCCTAGCAAATATACTATAAAACTATCAATTTGTAATTAATATTTTTTTTTGCATTCAGGCAAGATTCTGATGAGCGTTTGCGTCGCTTGCAACGTGATAAAGAGTCATTAGCGCTACAATATCAAATGCTGGCAGAGCGTGTCTCGGAGCAGACAGACAAAATTACTGAACTAGAAGGTATGCTAACCGAAAAGACGCAACAGTTGTGTATTAAAGATGAACAAATTCAACGCCAATTGGTTTCGCGTTCGGCACTTGAAACACAAAAACTAGAACTTATGACAGCTCTCAGTGAGCTCAAATTACATCGTGCAGCACTAGAGCACGATGCGGAACTACAGATTGGTAGCGGAAACAGTACTTATACTAATGAACAACAATTGGAGTCATTGGCTGGTAGCATTAGTAATTTATGTAATCGTGCTTATCCTTCACATATTGCTGCTCCTAAAACTCCGCCAGCTTCAGCTCGTCATCAGATTAAACCACAATTTAATAGCTTACCACGATCGCTTGGAGCAATGAAATCGAAAGCACACTTCAACAACAATAACAATAGTATTGTATTAGATGCAAATGCAAATAGTTCAAAGCAGCGGAAATGTGGCATTTGCATCTAATGAAAAAATTGTTATAGACGACGAGCACTTTCATGAAGCGACTGCATTGACTAACAACCCTATGCATTCTGCTACTTTATTACAAACCAATGCTTCGCCATCTCCTAGTCTTCGCGATCGTTCGACAAAAAGCTTACGAAATATATTTGGCAAGTTGGAGACGTAGTAACAGTGGCAGTTTGGAGTTACCAGGAATGGAGCAAGCAGACCCAGAGTTCCGACGTGGCGGTGCTCGTGCAACCGCTGGTGGTCGCATTGAATGGACTTCACAACTATGTCCCGCTTCTAAGGATTGCACAGACTGGTCAGCCAATGAAGTTTGTAATTGGCTTATTGATCTTGGCCTGGGTGCTTATGAGGATGCCTGCCGGTAAGTTATATAAATTTAAGTTTAAGTTATGAAATTCAACTGCTCATATTACATTAAATATGCACTTTTTAATTTTACGTGTGAATTGAATAGTTCTGGTTGAACTATTTTTTTTTTTTTTTTTTTTTTTTTTGCACATTAAAATAATGTGAGTTGTGTTGAATCGATTTGATGTGTTTCAGTGAATGGCTTAATAGAACCGGACACATAAAAATTGGCATGCGCAATAATACATCAAGCTTATTCCAAAAGAAATAGTTTAAAATTTTTACTTTAGTAAATATAATACATTCAAACTTCAGCCCATTTTAAGCTTCCGCACTGATAGATTTCGGTTTCAAACATGTATATCAATTTTATTTTTTTTTTCTTAAATGTGGTTATTTCTTTTCATTTCGGTTATTCATGAATGTACACTAATAAGAGTTGCAAATATTTCATTACTCGTATGTCAAACAAATGAAAAACTTAAAAACAATTAATATTGTAAATTACAGAAAGTGGCTTAAAGCAAATCCAAGTATTTGCTTTTTTAATGTATCTCCTGTTGATATTGATAAAGAGCTAAATCTTAAAATGCCTTTACATCGCAAAAAAATTGTACTAGCTATAGACGAGCTTACTGGGAAAGAAAAAGATGAAGTAGCACTTAAAGCAGGTCTATTAGATACTAATTGGGTACTTCGTTGGCTAGACGATATTGGCTTGCCACAATATAAGGACTATTTTCTACAATCCAAAGTTGACGGCCGTATGCTACATCGTCTTACTTTAGAGGATTTAACACAATTACAAGTTAGCTCATGTCTTCATATAGCTTCGTTACGTTGTGGTATTCAATGTATGCGTGAAATGATTTGGAACCCAGAATGTTTAATACGCCGTTCAACTGCTACACCCAAATCAACACCGACCGCAAATGCTGATGACAACGGTGATGAGGTCAAAACATGGACAACACATCGAGTTATGGAATGGCTTAGAGTTGCAGACCTCTCCGAATATGCACCAAATTTGCGTGGTGCGGGAGTACATGGTGCACTTATGCTTTACGAAAAACGATTTAATGCTAATTTACTAGCCGATTTGCTCTCAATACCGCCAAGTAAGTCGCTTCTACGACGCCATCTGGCTACACATTTTAAAGAGCTATTGGGTAGACACATAATCCAAACAAAACGTGATGTCGAAGCCGAACCGGGATTCCAACGTCTGACAATATCTGCAAAGCTTAAACCGCCTAAAAAACACAGTTTACGCTCAAAAGGCGAAAAAGTAATAAAGGAACAACAGATATCGAATGGACTGAATACGTTTGTCCAATGACATTGACAGATTTGTCAGCAGTTGACACAGTAGTAGCTGAGTTTAATTCATCACAGAATTCTAGTACCCTATAGATCGAATTGAAGTCTCCGTTAATTTGCTGAATGACTAGATACAATTACAGTTTTTAGAGATTCCAGTTTGTGTCAAATTTACATAAGCAAGACACAAAAGTCTTCCCAGACTTTTAAAGTATTTATACACATAATATATTAACAGCTACAATTCAAAATTTCCTAGAATATTTTTTAAAAATCAATTATTTGTATGAACTAACTAACAGACTAAAATGCCCATATTTTTTTATAATATTTTAAACGTTTAATTAAATAAAATATATACAGAATTTTTGTATTGAAAATGTTTTTTTTTTTTAGTTTTTACGCAAGTTTAATGTATTACTACTACAAAAACAAGTTTTTGGGTATAGTATATTTTATTGATTCACGTGGACGGAAATATATTATGTATATATATTTGTGTAAATTTTAGTTCGTAAATTAAGTAATATATTTTAATTTAAAATTTCTTTGGCAGTTAAATATTGTTTATAGAACAATAATCATTTTATATTATTGTATAATATTTTTTTTAGTAGTAGTTCTCTTCCTCTCTCTTAAATATTTTTATTACGACTATATTTATAATTAAAATTCAGTTAGCTTTGTTGCATTACTATCTTCATTTTGTTTGGAACAAATGTCTTCATCGTCATGATTATGTGTTTTATTCACAACATTGTCATCATTAGGTAAATAGTCTTTCCAATTTCGAAATAGATAACGTGTAAACTTTTTTAGCTGACGAAATTTACAGTATGTAGCTCCCTCTGATTCTAGCTGTTGTGTTTGTATCAGAAATCCTTTATCTCGAAAAGTTTCGTATTTATCTTTCTGCGTGTACCGCATTAACTTTCTTTTTCGCTCCAGTTTTTCATTTTTCTCAGTAGTAGTATTACATAATTCTATACTATTTTTTGCAGGCAGTGATAATAAGCGTGCTGGTGGGCTTTGTGTACGAATAGAGCTGCTAACTACCGGTTGTAATAGTGCTGATGTAGGCGATTCAAGCGGTATTTGAAGCAATTCATTGCTGAGATCGGCTGAAGGCGGCGGTATATCTACGTAAATTTTATCGCAGGTGGTTCCATAGTTATGTGAAGTTATGGACAAAATGCTCGGATTTTTTTCGTGATATATATTTTCGGTGCTGTTTTGCAATGTCTTTTCGCTGCCAACGCCATTTGAGAACCGATAATTTCCGTCTGAGTCTACGGAAAGCATTTTTTTTCTTGCAAGCTAGGCTTAGCGCCACCAGTGAACTTAAATTTACATATGCTAACTTCTGTTGGTGGATTCGATGAATTCTCTGCTGGCATTGGTGGTATAAAAATAGCGGAGCGTTTTCTTTTGGGTGCTATTGATTGTAAGTGCAATTTTCCCATATTTCTATTCAGTTTAGGTTTACTGTTGGTATTATTATTTGATTTCGTCACAAGTTCTGCGGAATTGTTGCTTGTGTTGTTGTTGTATAATGGTTTTTCGATTTTTGTTAAAGATGGTAGTAGACTGTTTGGTATAGGAATTTTTAAAGATAATTGATTGTCCTTTTCAATTGTTTCAAACGGAATTTTTAAAGGAAATTTCTGTCCATTTTCTGCCGATAAACAACTGGATTCCAAAAGTTTTTGATAGTACAGTCTGACTGAGCGATCAATTAGCGTGGTCGTGTTATCTACATTTAACTGGGTTGAATTTAGAGTATGTTCTAAATCTGTATGCTCTTTATATAAACGACTTGGGCCTAACCTCGTGCATTCATGAACAGTTGTTTTATTTGAGTCAATAGTTTCTTGACCATTTACAGTTGACAGACAGCAATCCACAGATTTCCCGTTTACAGTCTGATCACGCAAACACAAATTAAGCGGTTCTTCTTCATCATTTATTATTACATCACAATGCTTTATTTCGAAATTCGTTGATTTTGCTGAGCCATTTACAAGAACATTTGCCTCATCGATTTGTTGTTGTGTACCAGTTGGCACAATAGTACCATAGTTCTTATAAATTAGATGGCAAATGTCTGCTTTTTTTGGTTTACGACCACGTCGCGGCTTTGAGTTGTATAATGTAATTTCACCCATATATGGTAAATCGGCGTACTTCATCGGTAAACAACTATCTCGATCAGATATTACATAATGCTGATTATCATTTTCGACGGCTATTTGACCCAATATCTGATCAGCATGGGGTGCATATTTTGCTAAATCCTCATTGTTTGGCTTACAATTATTATTTAAGTCCTTATGGACTTCTTCATCTCCTTTTTTATTTTGCTTCTGTTCCATCTGTTTATGTTGTGCGGCTGCACGTTGAATTTCGGCTATCTTTTGTAACCAACTACGCACATTCTCATTAGAATTTTTTCCCGGTGAAGTACGACGTTTTGTACTCGTATTTGCATTTTTAACCACACTTTTTGCTTTAGTTTCTGCATAATTATTATTTTGTTGCTCATTTCTTTTGGCATTAGTAGACTCGTAGTGACTTAAATACATTGGCGGAAGTGCTTGATGATGAAACCTTAATTTAACAGCTCTCTTGTTTTTTGGCTTTGTGGTTTGAATATCGTCATTGTTGTGCTCGCTGCTTATGCAGTTGATTTTATGATTAGCAGTATTAATCTTTTGTTGCTTATTTTGAACACTCATTAAATTCGCTTTAACTTTAAGTTGCTGTTTTGTCAAAGAGCTACATCCTGACGTCGACTTGCTTTTAAGCAAAACACTTGCATTTGACTGGAATGCTGCTGCTGGTTTCCGCCGGTATTGTTCTTGTTGTTTTTGTTGTTGCAGACACAGCTCAGTATTTTTTTTGGCTATTATCGTTTTAAATTCTAACGGATGATCTTCATCGTGTGCATCAGTAGCGCCGTGACAAATTAACGGATCATCTGAACCTTGAAGCAACAGTTTACTAGAATGATCCAAACGTAAATGTGCATGCTCTTGATTATTCATTGGATGCTGTTGCCACGTTAATGCATGTGTGGGAAAAAGATCAAGACTCGCTGTGGCCGTAACATCTAGTTTTACTGAGTCGCTAAGCACATTGCTAGAAGAAGAGTCATAAACAGCCTTAGTTAAAGAATTCGTATATGCTGACAGGTCAGTGTTGTGTTGGTGGTGATGTTCGCTTGTTAGACACATGCTAAATTGTTCACATTTATGTTCTTTTTTAAGTTAATTTTAAATTCATTTTTGAACATTTCTTTTATGCTGTCAACTGTAACAGAGAATACAGGAAAAAAAATTATAATTAAGTTTTGGTTAAAAAAATTTTTGATTAAAGTGTTAGCCCAAAAAATTGTTCCCACACCGGTTGCTGCTGCGGCGCTATTTACGAAAAAAAAAATCGTATATTGTATGTCCATATTATAAATAATTTTCACTATTTTCTCAATCAGTTGCTTCCTCTCCCTCTCACGAAATTATTGTTGCAGAGCAGCAGAAAGCTCAAGTTTTATTTGGTTTTATATTTATATTTTTTATTTTTTTTGTTTGCGCATGAAATACGATTCCCTTTGTACAAAATCACCAAAAAAGGCTTTAACTTATTTCATCCAAATTTGTGCACTCTTTTTGAATTTTCTAATGAGAAGGTCAATTAAATTATTTCGAATTTGAAAAAAATCCTCACTTTACTAATGCTGCAGCATACTAAAAAGCTTTTTCAATTTCCCGCGAAACTTTTTTGATTTTCCATTGTTTTTACCGTTGCAATTTTTACCAAGCGGCATTGTTGTTTAATTTAAAAATATTTGCCATAGTTTATATTTAAGTGACAAAATTATACAAAAATTTGTAGTGTGCACGTCTATAATGACATCTAAAACGCAACTGAAATGTTTTTCGGAAAATCCACCTTAGATGGACCTCGTCTGTCCGCAAGAATCTTTTCGCATTAAGTCACACGCGCTCTTGTGCCATAAACATGCTAACGGCACATTATTTCTACATATATATGTATGTATGTATGTATATGCTTGAATTTAGAATATACATACATATATACATACAAAAAAATATATCTTCGTTTATTATCGCCAAAAACGATGATGTTTCGGTTTTTCATTTTTAGAAAAATTCAAATTATTGCCGATACTTTGCATGTCCCATAAGTGTATGAAAATTTTACTCTTAATCAAGCCAATGCGTGACATCTTGCATGCTCATGCTCTCTGTTTTTCAGATATGTATTTTTAATACAATATTTTTAATTTTGAAAACTATAATAATTTCAAAACCTTAAATTTTTGTAAAAAATGTAAACAAAATATAAAGCGAAGTATGTCTAGTATAACTTGTACAGATTTTTTATATGTAGTTGCATATCATTAGACAAACAAAAAGTCATGTAGATTTTGTAAGAGAATTTTGTTTGTTAGTTTGGTAAAAGAGACTTGATTTATTTGTTGCACTCTTTGCTTTGACTGCCAAACCATCGAAATTATTCTTAATTTGGAACATAATATAGTTTTGTAGACTTGAAATTTGATCGAAATTTCTATTTTTAGATTTTAGAGTGATGAAACGTTTTGTGCTATTCTTTTTATGAATATTTAATTCCATCTAAAATTTGTTAAGTTAAAATATTAAATATCTATTGTATAGATTTTCGAAATATTTTGTAATTTTGTTTATATCAAAGAAAATATAACCATTTTGTCTTTGTGTACCCGTCCCACATAGCGTTGAACGAATAATATCAGTATATCATAAAGTTTGTAACGCATTAAAGGAGTTATCGTAGACCCCATAAAGTATATATTTTCTAGCCTTGCCGATCCAGCCATGTCCTTCCTTCTGTCTGTAATTCATTTGGTACTGGAGTTATTTAGATAAAATTCGAAGCTTAAGATTTTCTAGGCAACTACCAAATCAAATTTAACGATTATTTTTGAACTTTTGTACAAAAATAGTAATTATTTATAACATATTTGGTACTGGAGTTATTTAGATAAAATTCGAAGCTTAAGATTTTCTAGGCAACTACCAAATCAAATTTAACGATTATTTTTGAACTTTTGTACAAAAATAGTAATTATTTATAACACATTGTCCAATACAAACTCACCTCCAACTTTCTGATATTTTTAGCTTATTATTTGATATCAATATTGTGTCTGAACCTGGGTTTTATCGGATCATTGACCTACACCCATATCATCTTGAAGTTTTATCTAAGCCATTGAGGATGACCACACTTAAACTATTCAAAGATTCGTGGAACATGTTCGGTTCCACCGAAGTTAACGTTTTCCCTTGTTTTATCAAGTCATTAATGTTGAGTAATATTTGCTGCATACATTGCAATATTAAAGCTACAATTCAATTCTCTTTACATAATATTCTAATACATTGCTTCAAAGTTGTTTTCATAAATAGTATTTTTAATGTTTTTATTTAATCGAATATGCGTCGTATCATGTCTGCTTGGCTAAAATCTAAATGCAAGTTTTTTTTTGTATGGATGATGCTGTCACTTAACCACCTACGATCATTTAACCACAGCGATCAGAATGTTACGGGGTGTTAAGCTTCACTACTGGACACTCTGTTAAATCATTCGCTTATTTCGAAAACTTAAAGATAAATTAGATTTTTATTGCATTGCATTGCCACGAATTTGTTTTGAATTTATTATTGCTTTTTAAAAATTAATTTCATTGCAATGTTTAGAAGAAAATAATTTAAATTATTGCATTGCGCGCACACTCTCCGCACAATATATGAATATCTAGCATATTTTACACTTCTAAGTTTAAAAGCAACAATGCGACTGCGCTATTTTATGGCAAAAAGCTTTTATTCAAGCACCCACGGTATGGTACGCTCCAAGCCTCCCACCATAGCATCAAACCGCATTAAGTGATTAAGTTTGAAAAACTACAACATGTATATTGTGTCTGTACAATATGGTAAATACGAATATGATATATTCGTACATTTTACATGTGTAAAATTTTTGTTACAGACAGTAATCATGTTCGAATTTAAAACTAATACATTTTTTAATTAATTTGAAATTAGAATTTTATGTATTATACATTTATAAAATATAAATATTTCCATAAAGCTTTTCTATTGATCGCAAAAGCTTTTCAAGTGTTGTATAATGATCATAACATGTATTGACAGTGTTAAATGTAATAATTTATTTGTTTAAATAAGCTTCTGTCCCAGTTTTCTATGAAAACTATAGTTAACTTAAAAGTTTGAATTGGCTTTATTAAATCGTTTCCTATCTGTGTGTTTTTTTCAAGGCAAACGTAATTGTTTTCCCTAAATGTTTCTACTTGTCGATGGTTGGTTACATCATTTTGTATGAAAACTACATCTATGGCACACATAAACATATGTTTGATGGGCAACATTTTTTTATTTTTTAATTAAAATTTTGAGAAATATAAATTTTTACCCAAAGGATTAAAGGGTATATTAAGTTTGTGCAAAAGTATGTAACAAATAAAAGAAGGTACAATATATATTCTTGATCAGCGTTGAAAGGCGAGTCGATAAAGCTATGTCTGACTGTCGCTCGTTCTGTCCGTCTTGCTGTGTGCCGTATGAAAACCTGTATGAAAACGATTATCTCGGAGACTTTAAGGCCACCATTTTATCCCTAATACAAACTTATCACAAAAATTTGAATTTTGCATGAAACTTGTGTGTTATGCAATATATAAATATTAAATATGGTAAGGATTGTGCTTACAATAGTCCAAATAAGATATCCCACCATATAGCCCGTAAACAAATTTATCCCAATTTTTGACTTTTTGTATAAAAATCTATGAAAAAAAAAAAAAAAAAATTTTGATTATAAAATATGATTTTGGGGAAATCCCGCCAATTCCAAGTATACGGTTTTGTTTTACTTGACCAGAGCTACAAGCTCTATACAACCAAGCCAGTTTTACACAGTTGATTAATAAACTGTAAACAATTACAATATTTGAATTAAGCCATGAAAATATTCACATTTTGTTTGCTTTTTACCCAAAAAAAAATTTAAAAATTGTCCATTTTTTTTTGTTGGTGTTGCGTTATATAAATTTATTTAGAATTGCACTTTTATTTTACTTTATTAAACATTAAATTAAATCAATCAATCGATAAATTTACTTTCTTTCGATGGATTTCTTAAATTTTTTCGTTCATTAGTGTTCTTTGATTTCGATTATACATAGTAGGTAGCTTATTTAACAATTGTGCATTTAGTTTCTTACAATCAACATCAACAATAAATGGTCGGCCTTCTGATAATTGAACTATATAATATATAACCGTAAATATAGTTAAATTTAATTTAACAATTGCACATATTTTCTTTCTGTCATTTTTTTTTTACAAATTACAATACAATTTACAATCAAATTGATAATAAACAATATAAAAACAATCATTTTGTAGAAAAAGAACTTAAATTATTCACAAAACTAAGTAAAATAAATTCAACTAACTTATACGTAAATGACTTGAAAGGGATTTAAATGTGTATGTATGAAGCTAATAGTTTCTTTTAGACATTATCTGATAAAAACATATATAAATTCATACAAAAAATTGTATTGTAAAAATAGAAAAAAATTGAACTATTTAAAAATTAAACATATTTACTAAATTACTAGAATTATGCATTTGTTTTTGTTTGAAAAATTGGAATGTATTTTCAAGCGCTCTAATTTGTGACTGATTAAGAAACATTATTTATAGTAAAGTACGTTCGTGGTGTTTGCATTTAATTACAAACATAAAATTTAAGCTTACAAAACAAAAATAATGGCTCGGAAAAAAATTTTGCGTTTGCTTATAAAATCTTTAAGGGTTTGTTTGTTTGTATAATGTTTCAATCTGTCGATATGCAATCGCCTTCATTAGATTTCTAATTATTATACTGCATTTTATAATGCATTGAGAAATATTATTTAAAGGAACAAGAGTAGATCCGGATTTAGACAAGTCCACCAACTACAACACGCCGAACAATTTAGAACAGAAATATTGCATTATTAAAACATAATGGTTTTTTATCATTATCATTTCGTTTTGTTTCTTCAGTACTTTGAAGTATGTACCACATATGCATGTAGTATCTAATTTTAGACTACAGCTAGCAAACCTACATATAACATACATATGTATCTCCAGCACTGTATGTGAATGCAACTTGTCTTGTCGATAGTGAATAAATATTATTATTATATGTATATTTATACCCAGTTTGTTTTGCACTCTTAAAATATACCTGATAAAAATAAACTTTTAAATTTGGAGTATACTCCTATGGAAGCATTTAAAAATTAAATCAAATTATGACATAGCCTTAACCGGAATGTTTGCAGAAAATATTCTCTCTGAAAATATTGTTCTCTGACTGCACCGTTACACAATACGGTTGCACAAATCAAATAGTAGAAACTTATTATAAGTAACAAATATTCAATATTACTATATATGTATGCAAAATATTATAAATTCTTCGGGTGCAATATCAATATCAGTATTGGTGGCGTAGACAAACTCGTTAATTAGGCCTTTCTAACTAAAGTCTGTAACTTGTGCAATTGGCTGAGAAGACTGGAGTTAGTGTCTTCCAGTGATTCAACACGTTTCTTGTAGTTGTTGTTTTCACTAACCAAAATTTCGACTCTTCGTTCAAGCTGATCCATGTATTCTTTTTTTTTTGCGGCGACTTTCCTGCGCAGATATCTAAAAATAAAAATTATTAATCTTTAATACAAACGAAAACAAAAAAAAAAAAAACCTACTTTGTTTTTGATTTTTCGCCGTATCTTTTTAAGTGATTTCTCTTCAGCTTTTGTAAGCGGTAACTTTTGTGGAATCGGATAGCCTTCAGCTAATAATGTACGCTTTTCCTCTTCGGTTAACAATAACGAGCCGGTTGAACCCTTCTGCAATAAATACATTATTAATTAATGCCAGAAACAAAAACTAGAATTATTAATGCTCATTTAATTACCGGCTGTGAGCTGATAAGCGGCGTATGTATAGGTTGTCTTGTAGATGTTGAGCTTGTGCTAGTCCGAGCATTTGAAGCCATTGTTGAGCTACGTCGTGTGATTTGCTCAATTGATGTTCCTGTTATGGCTGTAGCTGACTCATTGGCAGGCATTGTTGCAGCAGTTATTGAAGTGGATGTACAATTGTTTGGAGACAGTGGCGAAAACATATGCTCCGGACTCAAATTACCTTCTGATTCATCACTAGGTAATGATGAGGGTGGTGTTAAAGGTATGCCATATGTGCTGTTCGTGTTCCTTGGTGGTATGGCAGGACTTAGTACAGTTTCTTTTTCACTTTTGATTGATACTAATGCAGGATCGATACCCGTGGGCACAGCTGCTCCCAAAAACAGTTGTTGTGTTTTGTGGGCGTTTTGCGGGGAAGTTGTAAACTGAATGGTACCATTCTGTAAAAAAAGTATAGGTTATTTTTGTGCTCAAAGTTAAATCGAAAATAGGTAACAATAACCTTGTGTTCCAGAACAAGTTCCGAACTATTTAATGAGCTCATTTTCATTGCATTTAAACTTAATGCTGTATTGACGACATTTAATTCGCTGTTTTTTGGGTCACTAGGACTTGCTGGGCAGCTGGAATTGGGTGATAGCGGCTCGTCCTTGATACAAGATTCATCTATTTCGATGTCTGAACATATATCTGGTGAGGTGCTACCATCTCTTGTCGAAACAGATGAACAGTCATTTTCATAAATTCTGGGAAAGTTTTGAGGTAGATATTGCTGCGTTGCCTGTATATCGGCCAGGCTACTGCAATTTGTTTTTGAATTCAAATGCTGCTGCTGCTGCGATTCTAGAGAATGCAGGGTAAACGCCATATTATTGTTGTTGTTGATAGATATGCGATTAAGTGAACTCGTCGCTATCGGTAATGTAATTAGGTTATTATTTAATATAGCATTCGTTGATCGTGCTATTCCTCGTAGACTGTTTAAATTTGTAGGCGCACAGTTTAAATTCGCGGAAGTATGCAAACTGAGACATTTTGGATCAATTGTAGCGTTAGCCACATGGTGCAAGTTATTGGTTGCAGTTTTTAGTGAAATAGCAGGATAGCATTCATCATCCATATCTATAATATATACAGGTAAACGTAAGGGTAATAATTTTTAATAATGAAGTAAATCAAACACGCATCATTACATTGACGTTTTAACAGATTTTTTTTAAATAAAATATAGCTTATTTCCAGAACTCGAAGAGTTGCTTTTTATATTACTACATTTTTATATTATATCGTAACATATCAGCGTGAAAATTTTTCCTTGATAACTTGGTCACTAAGGAGTGTCATCGGTATGTCATCAAGGAAAGAGACTAGTTAAAGACTTTCCCGCTGGGATAAAGCCCATATACATTATAAAATTTAAATTTTCATATGTAAACTTCATTTAAATTCAAAGTATAAACTAACAATTTTTGTAGATTATCAGATGATACAATACAAATTTATAGTTTATATAGACTGGGTACCATGTAAAGGTATCTCATTGTTTTGATTAAATATTACATTACATTACATTAAATTACATACATTCTATATATAGAGAGTGTATTGTTAAATTTTTTTAATTATACTGAGGATAAAATTATTTATTGTCGTTTATGTTTTTCTGCTTCAATATAATTTTGAAGGCGAAATCAGATAAACAAGCGTCATCAAAATAACTTCGTTGCACTTGTGTTTGTACTGCCATTATATTTATTATTTATTCAGTTGGTTGTACAGTTTCAATAAAATTACAAAAATATTAAACAAGCACAGAGTGCTGAACTGAACCAATTATATACCCCTTTTAAAAATATTACTCTTAAAAAAAAAAAAAAAAAAATAAATAAAACCACAAAAAAAAAAAAAAAAAAATTAAAAATTGATAGCGTCGACACAAAGCAGCACAACTTCATGCACGAGTTCTGCGATAAATTGTTAAATGGTTTATACCGCGACAAAAATTTTCTTGGGTGTGCTATGTATTAACATATAGTTTTGTACATACATATGTACATTAACATACGTAAAAACGTAACAATTGTTTAAATTTATTTATATGTACGTTTTCATTTCTGCCCTTAACTTACCATCCATTTTGGTTTGTAGACTCCTTGGCGATTCAGGTAATGAATCACCGTCACTATTTAGGCTGTACGAGTGTTCTGATTTGATTGGTAACGTTCCATTAAGCAATGCATCGGATATAAGTTTATCGTTTAAAATAACTGCTGGATCTTTAACATCGCGTTCTAGGAACCAATCGTTCATATCATGATCAGTAGAAATTTTCAAGGACTCCGACTGTAAATCAAAAATCCAATTAAAACATAGCCATTATAGTATTTCTTAATAAGCAATGTCAGTTAAAAGTACTTATACTATATCTCAGTTTCTTATTAATCAATATCAGTTAGCTCCGTATAAATATATCTCAGTTTGACAGTTAATAATAATTTATAGATAATACTACAAAAAATTTCAATTCAATTCGATCTACGTGTTGTATAATACTACCGTAGGAATAGAAATCAATGAAATGCTACAAATATAGTCTAACAAACAATTTCAGTTCTATGGTATACACTTTTGTACTAAGAACTGCTATCAATCTTATCGCAGAAATATTTTTCATAACGACTGTCTATACGCTCTACTTCTTCTGCTCTGCACTTACTGACAAAAAAAAAATTAATAATTTGTAAATTTTAGAAAAATTAAATATGTACAAACATATACAAGCATATGTATTTTCAAATTGTATTTTACATTTTAGTGTACTTTTCTTTGATTTTCGGAAACGAGCGTTTCATGTGGTAGTAAAACAGTTCGCATCCAAAAGAACACACTTGGAATGCGTGAAATGGAATGCAATATTTTAAACGAATAAAAAATGGCGAACATAGTGTGTTTTTTGCAATTTAACTTCGTAAAACTTAGCGATTTAACCAGTGATGTTTGAAGTACTAATGATGTTTCGCATGCTCAGTATTAAAAAAATTAAATAAATCTACATTTTTCATGCAAAAATTATATGTAGTTCAAAAAGTTAGTGTGAAATAATCTGCAACTAAAATGTTCTGAGGAGATCCACATACTACCAATTCCCATTGGCACTTCTCTTGCACATATACATATGTATAATGTGTATATGTATATTATAGTATAATACATGTGTGAGTAGATCATTTTTTTTTTTTTTTTTTCGAACTGCTCTACAAAAAAATGTACCGGAATGCAAAAGCTAGAAAAGCGTTTTAGGTTTACCAATATTTGATGATAAGAGAATTGCTACGGCGGGCTTAGAAACAACCTTGAAATATGCAATGCGAGTGACACGAACAGGTTTTTAGTTTTTATTGGCTGTCGCTTTTTTGAAAATACATATACTGTATATATAGTATTTATATTTTCGGTGTGATTTTGCTAAACAAAAATTTAAAACAAAAAGCAAATGGTGATATACTATGCTATTGTCTAAAACAGCAAATATGCAAATTTAACATTTCGCCATTTTTACTACCTTTTAAATAAATAATTTAAACAATATAATATCTGTAACACAAAAAAAAAAAAAACTAAGACGCTATGGCAAAGCAATGATGTAATCCAAATGTACATATATAGTTGAATTATTTCCAGTCAGTTCTTGGATGTTATCTGACCTATATATGTCTATATGTGTAAATGTAAATTATTAGATGGCTTAGTACAATATAAAAGGCCAAGTTAAAAGTAATATTGCACCATGAAAACAAACTTCTTTAAGCTTGTCTCGAACATACATGTACATACATACTTAAACACATTGATAGGGCTTAATCGGTTTTTTATTTTTTTTTTTTTTTATAATAAAGCACATGCACAAAGCGTTTGCTAAAAAAAAATGCTGACTTGATTCGCGTGCACAGAACGTTGAATAGAAACTTGCTTTTGAATAAGTTGCCTACTGAGCCATTCTGGATTTGATTTTACTCTTCCTCTTTTTCCGTTCGCACTTAACGTGCTCCCTTCCCCTCATACATACAATCATACAGCTCAGCACATCACAGCACGTCTACTCGTCTAGCAAGAAGCAGAGAAGCGTAAAAAACCGAGTGTGTTTGTAAACGCTATAGCATAGCTGTGTGTATATGTCGCTTAGAGTTCATCGAACTGTTAAAAAAAAATATGTTAAGAATTAGCAATTCTTGAAAGCTACTACCAAAACAACGAGGATCGATCGTGGAAAAAACGAAACGAAAGAAAGCCAGAAGCGCTTCGCTCCGCTCCGTTTGCTTCGACCTAGCACAGTCCGTGTAAAAAACGGTCAGGCAGGCGGCGTAGTAAAATAAAAAAGGGAGTAGTGCGCACGATTTCTGGTTGAATTAAATTTGTTTCTCTTATTTCTTTTTTCTGTTCTTTTATACCGTTCTTCACATTTAAGATGGCTTCATACCTTTTCGTCCAATATGTTCAAGTGTTTTTTATTTATTTTATGTTTTCATTTTTGTTTTTCCAGTTTTTCAACGTAGTCATAGAATTTGACTATACTACATGATTATGAATTGAATTTATTTGTTTTTATTAGAAATATTTGACTAGTCGTTGTCATTCAATAGGACGAATTCTTGAACTAATTTACCATTCGTATTATTGTACTCTTTAATTTTTTTCAATTTTTAACGATTCTTTCTAAACAATAATAAGAAAATATTCTAAACTTTGACATTTTTGATACGATTAAATTAAACAGTAATTCATAACTGAATTTAAAAAAAACAACTTTTTAACTTGTTTGCATAACAATTTAGAAATAGAAATTTTTAAGAAAAATACAGTTTTTTTAAAATTTATTTATTTAAATACTTTTTTTAAATTTGATTTTTTTTTCTGTAGCATTTTTTAGAGAATAAAGGTTTTGTTGCAGCAAAGTTAAATTTTTAGCTTATTTTTTTGAAATTTTGAATACATCTTACCTTTTAATTTTTTCATTTATATATATATATATTTATATATATATATATATATATATATATATATATATATATATATATATAATATTCATTTAATTTTATTTCTTTTAAAAATAAACAAACATATTAGTAAGTATAAGAAATTCAAAGTTCTTAGTAGACTCAGAGGCTTAAAAATTTAACAATGTCTTCAAATCAAATTAAATTTTACAAAAAAATTTTACAGGTTTTTTCTTTTATTTCTGTTACGTTTTATTTTTTTCTTTAAGCCGTCTGCTTCTCAAATTGGATTGATTAAATAATGTTGCAAGCAAAAACCTTTCACATTTATTTGAGTATCTCTTTTTTTTTTTTTTTTTTTTTTTTTTTTAATTTTATGTATACAATATGCTTGTCTTGTATTTATGTACATATTTATATATACATATACGTAAATACATACATAAGTATACATGAGTTTTATACATGTATTATTGTAAATATCTTTGTATATATCGTTTTTTTTTAATGTTTTTTTTTTTACCACTTTTGTCTGCAGTATTTCATAGTTGGACTTTTTTTCATTTAATTTGTTCGATTTTTTTTAAATATATTTTTTTTCAATTCGTATAAAGTGAAAGGTGCTCCCACAATTTTAAAGTTGGTTGGTATCTGTAATGCTATTTTGTTTCTGCTGTTGGTGTGTTGCCTCGAATTACCAATTAAAAATTGGCGCAGCGTTGTGGTCGCTAGAGAAAGAAAGTATTGTTGATCGTGGTGATTTTGAGTGCATTTTTAAAGTGGCTGCACGAGCAACGAAATCATTAATATATGTACATACATACATTTGTATGTAAATAAGATGTGATAGGGACAATGAGTTTCGATTACTGTTTAATTTACTCTTTAATTCATAATTAAATTAAATTCATAATAAAATATGTTTTTTGGGATTTTTTTCAATTGTTAGAAGATATCTGGAGAATGGATATCTCTAAAAGGCTGACCTTTACATCGTTTGAAAGGTATTTCCTTCCTCTATACGACAATAAAATCCTTTTAACCTTAATACTTTTAATGTAACAACCTTTTTGTCATGCTTTTTTTTTTTTTAAAGTTTCTAATTTTCCATTTAAAATTTTTAATAGTAAAAAATAAAGGTAGATGTTTTTTAAATTCGAAACTAAGATTATTTCATGACAAAAACAGAAATCCTAAGATTGTTCAAATCGTATAACAAATGTTGGAGATATAGCGTATTTAGTAAATGCCCAGAAGTAAGTAAGAACCCAGAACATTTTTGTGTAATCTAGTGTAATGCATGAAATATTCTTATCCTCTAGAAACGAAAGCACTGCAGTAACCATCCAACAACACTTTGATATTTGACGTCTCTTTTCTTTTTCAAATTTAAATTATGTACATAAATACTATCTTTATATATACCTAGTATATAATTTGTAAACGGGATAACTGTTTCAACAACAGACTAAAAAACGAGCAACATTGATTTAAGCCAATGACGCATTTCAGCTTTCGCTTAAAATAGAACAATACAAAATTTCACAAATAGAACAAAAACGTGGGTGGGTTAGCAAGTACTTCAGTTAGTGGGTTTGTTTTCCTTTTATTCAAAACCTAAAGCCAAATTCTTGATTATTGATGGTTTCTGGAGTCATCTAATTAAAAAGTAAGCAACCAACTCGTCTTATCCCATAACAACGATTTTGACATCACTGACGTCAACTGATAGCGCCATAAAGCGCCAGTAGGCGGTTGGGGCAATTAATATTGCGATTTGCCGTACTTCGTTTACGTAGCTGAGAGAATTTTATAAAGGAACATAGAACATAGTCAGTCGTAGTCGTATGGTTACTGCGCAACTTGCACTGCGCACCGCGTGTTCACAGACTCTCAAAAACACAGCTTGTATGAATGAAAACGCATTTGAGTATTTCTAGTAGGAAAATGTGGGTGTTAAGAATTTTGATTAAAATAGTATTAACATTTTGAAAACATATGCTAGCATTTTTCATTTAGTTTTATGCATAAAATGAAACTAAATTGACAACATCAAATATTAGACAGTTCTTAATAAACTTTTAAATGTCAAAGTTAATAAATTCTTATATTTTGTGAACTAGTTATATATTTGAATATTGCTAATGTTGATTTGTTCACACAGTTTTGTTTAACGAATAAAACGTGATACCAAAAAACGAATGATAATTTGTTACCACTATTTGGCCTGGCCGTAAGCGCATTTAATCACAACAGTCTCGGAAGAAGTTAATATTTTACGATAGGAATTTGTAGTTCGATGTTTCTAAGTCAATATACGCGTAACAAATCCATATTGTAATGGTAATTTGCATGCCCTAACATCTTTCTGTATAAATAGCCATGAACAATATCGATCGAAAAAACGAAAAACTAGTTAGAAATGAGAGAATCATATTATTTATTATATATATTGTATATAATTATACACAGTATGTACATGGTTATATGAGTTATATGAGTTTTTCATTGCATATTTATATACTTAAGAAAATTTTGACAATTGCACAGTTCATATCAAGTTTTAAATCTGCCGACTTTACACTTTATATTAATTTTTTTTTTTTTTTTTTTTTTGAATTAATGCACTTTTTATTTAGTAACTTAGAAAAGTTGCTGACTTATGTTTGCAGAATTCAGTTTTTCCGAAGGCAGCTGAATGGTGTTTCACTATTTTTAACTCAGGGTTATATTGTATATATTTACATATGCCATACATACTTCTTAGCTTTAAATAAATTGTGAATGTTATTTATTTGTGTTGAAATAATAATAATAAAATAACATTTCTATTTAAATTTAAAATACTTTTGTTATCTCAAAACTTAGTTACAAAATATGTATGTGATAACCACAAACAGTTTTTTTTTGTTTTTCTCTTTGCAAAGTGATAATTTATTAAAATAATAAAAAGAAATATTTCTGAGATAAGCACCTTTCTTTTAATAGAACACAAGTGCACTTAAATGAATTCACACATATTTATTTGTACGGAGTATATCACTGTTTTCGTCGTATGTATTACGCAAAACTATTAAAATAAATTTAATAGAATTTAAAAAAAATTGTTTATCAGTGATTTTAGATGTTTGACGTTTCTTAAGCTTTTTGTCAAGTTTGGACTAATTGTATACCATAAAATGCATTTCATTCGCTTAGAAAAACAATATTTCTATATTGTAAATCTTTGGTATTGGTGGTGATAATATTATCGGAAATTGTATTTTTATTTTTCGTTAGACCCTTTAAGTTGAAAAGATAAGATTTTTGGCTATGAATATTTTTCACTATCTCTCTATTCAACAAAATATTAAATTTCATTAATTTTTAAGTTTGAAGTGACTTCTTTAATTGGTACTGCTATACGGACTTTACACGCATTCTGCTAATTTAGAAATCAACTGTTTGCTAGCAGCTTCGCTATGATGGGCCCAACCCGCCCGCAGCGACATACATTAGTATTTCGTTTCCGCACAGATAAGAAATGTATTCATTCTATACCATACAAACGCGTATATCACTATTAAGTTGTATTCTTTTTTTCCGTTGAATTGAAAGAAAAAAAAAATACAACAAAATGAAAAATGAAAAAGTCGTGAAACAAACAACACACGATGTACTATGTGTATTTTATTTCTAAGAAACTAATTATCATTATCACTCAATTTTAAGGGAAAATACATTTTAGTTACGCTAGAAATAGTTTACGTGTTATCAATAGTATGTACCATGTAAATTGTTTTTCGAACATACAAACAAACTTACTACTATCTTATGGAAACGAAAACACAAATTGTGAACTGTACTGTCAGCCATTAAGAAAATTGAGATAAAAATATAAATTAGTTTTTATTTCGTGTTCATGACATACTATACGAACTAAAGAAAAGAGTTCTGCACTACACTGCACTGCACTTACCGGATCCAAATCAGAATCCCATATGTCTTTCAGATCACCATCATAGAACGCTTCCATTTTGTTTGTTTAAAGCTTTTTTCTTGGGGGCGGGGAGGACTACGTCTTTAGTTTCTATCACAAATATATCTTTTCTCGACTTTTATATTTTCTTATTGTAGAAAAATTTTAAGTTAAAGAAAAATACTCCGGACGGAAACTCTTTTCTTTTTTGTTTGTTTTTTGAATTTACTCAATTTACATTCACTATTCTTTCAAATTTATGTTTTGTTTTTTATTTTTATTATTTTATTGTACTTGGGAACTGTTACACTTTTCTGCGTCTGTTTTTATTTTTATTCATGCCCCTTTTTGGAGAAACCTGTTGCGTCCAAAGAGAACGTTTTCACTTAGGCATAGCTTGGCATAATGCCTGTTTCTATATGCTTTTTTTACTTGCTGCACTGTATCGCCACATTGAGATATATATATGTATATAAATATATTTTAGTTTTTTTTTTTTTTTAATTATATATTCAAAACTTAATTATAATTCGCAGAAAACGCGTTTGTATACTTTCGCGGAATTTTTTATTTCTGATATTTTGCTTTTTATCACTTTTACGTTGGTCATAAACTTTAAAAGTACCTATGTATTAAAAAAATCTTATCTACTTTTGCACGTAATTTTAGTTAATTAAATTAATTCATTCAATATGCGATTTCAACTAGTGTGACTAATTTTTGTTTTCAATATGGTTTGTGTGACAATTGCAGGTATAATTTTTTTCTTTTCGTTGTTGTTGTTTATGGTATGTGTAATTAGAATGTTCGAAGTGCGACTGCAGCCAAAAACGGTACAATACGAAATGTCGGTGAAATTCTTGTGAATGCGAACGAAACAACTCATACTTGATTTTTTTTTTTGAAACTCACGCACACAAAAACAGTAAGAAGCTCTCTTTTTTTTATTATTATAGCTTGTTGCTAAAAGCAACAGTTCACTCATATATATATACATACATACACACGTAACTGTATACACTCATACATACATATGTACGTTCAAACAAATATGAGATACATTCATACATATGAACAACAAAAAACTCAATTTCAAAATGTTGAGAGCGAGCATCCATCTTTACGAGTTTATTTGTGCATCTGTGTGTGTGTGTTAATAAAAGTTAACGTCATATTAAACAGAGGCGTTGTTTTAGGATATTATTCGCATTTATTTTTTGCTGTTTTTTTTATTGAAATATAAAAACATACAAAAAACACTATACCAGTACCCTTATCACTTAAAGTACATTTGCGAGGAAAAAAAAAATTTTGTATGGGAAAATAGAAAATCGACTTCATTATTGAACCGAATGTGCCTCGTGCATTGTTTTATCTTTTTTCATCCTTGATCATTTTATCTTAAATCATTCTTGCATTATTACCTTTCAAATGAAACCGATTTGAGACGCATTGGTTGGGTGGTTTCAAAGTCCATACCGGACAAAGAATCATTTTTACATTTTTTTTATATTTTAAGAATTCTTATACAGTTTTCTTTAACTATAAAAGAAAACAACATATGATTCGTTAAAACATTTTATCAATATTATTATGTCAATCTGCCTTCCATTCGAAATTATAGTAAAAACGGTTAAGTTTTTTATATTATTTAATAACAAAAATTTAAGGAATAAAATATTCCGGCTTTTTTTGTTTTACAATTAAACAGCTACATTTTAATACATAGTTTGTTAGATGCTACCCCGGTTACTATGTCACTGATTTCAGAAACAAAAAAAATGTATTATACATATACGAGTATATGTGTGTATGTATGTTTCCATTGCCGGTCTTTTGCCGGTTGTTACTCTCGTCGCATTATCACATTGACTCTCAAAATCGAAGTCGACAAACAAGACATTGACTACAGCAATAGCAATCAGCACTTGATTTTATTCAATCCAGAGGTGGTAAAGTGAATAAAACAAGTTTCGCTCTTTCTTTATGTCTTTTTTTTTTTTTTTTTTTGTTTCTTTTTCTTTTGAAAGCCATAACACTTCTGTATTTAACCTGTTTTGTTATAATTTTGGTATTTGACATTTTTTATACACAGTAACCGTTGCAACTGCTGCCGCTTAGCAACGTCGCGGGGTAGGCTGGCAGCGCGGATTCAGCGCAGCAGCTAAGGTGGCAGCGAATACTTTTTGTAGCAGCAGCAGCAGTTCAGTAAACTGGCTACATTAGTCTTGGAGATTTTTTAACATTTGATAGTCATCTTGACCAAGTTAATAGGAAGGCCGCCGCATGCGCATGCGCGCTTCCTTACACTGTTATTTTCGTCGGTTGCAACTTATACAAAGCGAAAGAGTAGCGGCGAAGCGATTCGAATCGTATTCGTATTCATAGTGTAAGTTGTATAAAGTGAACGTACTTTCATAGCAAGATCCGGTTTAAAGGGGCACAACACAGCAGTATTTTCACAATGCTTGTGTAATACATACATATACATATATACATAGATTTGTATATAGTGATATGCTCTTGTATTGGTTTTTTTTACTGCGCTTGCCTGATTATAGTTGGTTTATTTGTTAAATTATTTTAATATTTGCCAAATATTGTATTCAACGTATAGCTCAGTCTTTTTTTATGTTTTTAATTTTTTTTTTCCTTTACACTTTTTTTTTCTTTTGTATGAAAATCATTTTTTTTTAAATAGGTTTTAGTAATACGAAAAGATCTGAAAATGGTAAGTGAGCAAGGAACTACTGTCAAATGTTCTATATTAGTTTAAATGAAGGGTTTCACTATCCTCAATTCAAAACTATGTATGTGTCTCAAAACACATTTTCGCATTAAAATGACGACAACTCTATAAGAAACTATTTTGATTTTTTCTGAAGCGTATAAAAGTTTTGGTTGAAACAAAATGAACAATTTTTCTTGCTACTCATTTTTTTCTCAACATCTCTTACATTTGTGTGTAAGTACATATATACAAATGTAATCTCTCAATGTATGTATTGGCTTAGTAGATTTTAATTTTCTCTCTAACTCAATGATTGTTGTATTGGTACAGATGCAAACAATGTTGATCAAACCGGTCTCAATGTATGTTCATACACACATACATACACATACTCATACATACATATATTGTATATATATATATATGAAATAAATATGACTATCGCATGAAAACCCCCATTAGAGGTAGTTTTGTGCAAGTAGCATGAATTTGCGGGAACCACGGGTGCTCTGGTAATATTACAGGAATTCCCAATCGATCCGTTTTGTGTTTTACATATTTATATAATAAATATATAATAATATGTTTTTAATAGATATACTCGAAGTGCGTTTTTACTCGTATGTGTATGTATGTATCTATAAATTTATCATGCTTTCGAGATCGGCATTTACAGAGAGTATGGATTATATTTGTTACTTCTCTCAGTCGTTAATGCAATAATTAACAACTAACATTATACTCGTATTCTTACGTATGTACGTATGTATATGTATATACAAATGCATAAACGCGTTTGTTATTTACTAAATGAATCATTTTCATAGTAAATCTCTAAATTCAACTTTATATGCAAATAAACAATTAAAAATGGCAACATACTTGGTCCACACCTTTCGATAGCATTTATATCATAAGTAAATTCTGCATACTGGTTATAAAATTAGTTTAACTTACATAAACTAATTTTTTTGTTAAGTTAAGAAAGGAAAATAACGCAACCAGTCTTTATAAGGGAATAACTATTGCATTTAAAAATAATTACTTGCATAGATGTCAAATACCAAATAAATTAACAACAAATAACTTAAAATGTAACACATTAAAAAATCGTTAGCCCCTTGAGAAGCTTAAAAAATATGTTTACTTCAGTGGAACCTAAAATTTAATAACCGTCACATGAAATTTGAAATAACTTACGTATGAACGATCATTAGCATAATTGCATTTTGCGGGACATCCCCCAAAATATTCATCTATTGTCAAAAAAACACTTTCTGTATTTTTTTAAAAGGAAAATAACACTTTGGGACACAAAATAATAGATAGGAGTTCTTATAGCAGAGTTTGATTGTACGTCTGATCGACTAAAACCAAACTGCATAACTGGCATTTACGGGACACCCCCGAAATCTGAGTTAAGGGTAAGAAACTGGCCGTTTACAAGTGCACACTTGATGGGACAATCGTTTTCATACGACAGGGAACATAGCTAGTTCGTCACCCCTATAATATAATGGTATGACAATTCAGATCCCATCTGTGTGTATTTTCAAAGCAAATGTAATTTTCTTTTTCAAATTTTTCAACTTTGTCGATCTTTGGTTACACTATTTTGTTTAAAGTGTTTGATTTGGCGAGATAGATTTGATTATGGTCCTCATTACATATATTTGTTTTTTACTTTCTTAAATAACTATATTATTAATCCAAATGGGGTTGGGTCCTATTTTTATATTTTTATATTGTGTTTTTATACAAGTGTTTTTTCAGATGTTATTATACGAGTATATGTATGTTTACTTAATTCAGACTGAAAACATGGTTTATTGTTTGTATTTCTTTTTATTGTATTTTCTTTTTATACATATTTCATTATTCTTAAACAATTAAGTAAATATTCTGAAATGATAATGTATAGCATGCATGTCAATTCATTACAACTGAGTATACATTGTCTTTACTACGATCAGTTATCAAAATATTGTTTATAATAAATAGACTCACTGTCTGGCAGTACGGTTATATTCAATATGTGTGTTCTTGTTTCTACATACCATATATGTAAACGAATAAATATCTTCATTAACAAAATAATATTTTTTCAGGTAAAGATTAAACCTGGGGACTTACGTGTAATAAAAACTGTCGATATGAATATTTATTCGCAATAAATATAATTTTGTAAGATTGAAGAGCTAGACATAATCAATTCTCAATAAGAATTAATACATTACAGTATACGACAGCCACTTACTAGTACATTGGCTTAGCTGATCTGACAAGTTTCTACTACAGCATATTTTGACTGAGGTCAATGATTTCTTCTTTCTTTTTCGTAGATATTTGGACATACATATATGTATACTCGTACATACAAACAGACAAACATGGCAAATACAAAGTGTAAACGAATGAATACGTTTAGTAAAATATCGCTTTCGATAGCTTTTATTCAGACAACGGTCACATAAAAGCTTTTATAGTTAAAGCGCAGAAAATTTAAAAAACATAAATAATTTGGTGTAACCGAAGCTTTAATACCCTTGCAGATTTAATTAAAGGTGCATTGAGTTGTTTGAGTTTGATCAATACGAATTTTAAGCATATATTTCAAAAAACAAAATGGTGTGTCCATAATTTCGAATTAATTTTCCAAAAAATTTATGTTTTTGCTTTCTTTGGGAATGGGACAGTCGAGATAGGGAAGTTCTTCTTATGGAATGACAGGCCAAAATGTAAATCATTTACCGCTGGAGTGAATGATCCAAAAACAAAGAAAAAAATTAATTCATGTAAGTCCTCAAATAAGAGAATTAACGAAAGACAAGATTTTTGACATCAAAACTATGATTGGCAATATTTTAAAACTGTTCTCAACTATTTTCTTGGCAACCATAAAGCAGACAACTACCAAGAGCTGATTTCTTTTAATAGCTTACAAAGCATTGTATTAAAGCTACATCGATTTTTGCTCCTGCAGATTAAAGTTTTTTAAACCATATTTGAACTGTTTGTCACGTCGTGTATTTTTTTTACTGTACTGGGAAATGATCCTTTGGCAATGCTCGTTAAGGCTGACCTAACAAGACGTCAAGAATATTTAAAACCCGATTTTAGATACAAAATGTTAAGCAAATTCGTTCAAATTTTAATAAGAAACTAGTTTTGTGCCGCTATATTCGCGATTCGTATCACTGTGCGTCATCTTCAAATCTCATCAGGCTGCATCATGATGCAATTATAGTATATCAGGTGTTGTATTTCTACTTTTTCTCTTCCTCGTTTGTTTAAGTTTTCATTTTTTCCGCAAAGGTGACAATTTAAACAAACAGAGAGTGAGAATACATCACCTGATATAAATTACATCATGGTCTGAATCATGATACAATTACTAAAGGTAGTGGCAAAAGCATTTTTTTCTCTCAGTTTTGGTTCCAACGGCAGTCGTGCTGTCGAAGTGAAAAAGAAACAACACCAGAGGAAAACAAAAAATATTCTATCTTCTTTACACTTGCTAAACTAAATACAAAACTGAGTATATAGAGAAAATCTTCCAACTCTTTTGTGCTTATACATATGTTTCATAACTTGGATCCAAATGTCCGCTTGCTTCTATCTTTAGTAACTGTATTATGGTCACTAAAAAGAATATTAATAAATTGTCTACAACACGCACAAAGGGGGTCGTTTTGTGAAGTACAGAATTTCTTGGTGTTTTCTGCCACAATTCGTTAAAAGCTAAAAAATTTAAATCGGTATATTTGTAAGGTAGCTACGGGTAATAGTGTACCACGGTACCAATTCAATCATTTAATTACAGTTTAATTACATTCTCAATATCAACAGTTCAAAATAATTTTAATAATATTAAAATGAAATGTATGTTCAAACTGATTGACGCAACATAATTTCCGCTGAAGTGCGATCTTTATCGGTGAAGTTGGAGCAATAAAACTAACCGTAAGTTATAAATTTTTCTTTAGTTAAAATAAAACCTTGCTTCGTGAATTGTGAATCGTGAAAAATTGAAAATTGTTTGCAAGAAACCATGAAAATCTTGCTGTCATATTATATTTGTTTGTACTTGTGTGCAGATTTTATGCGCTACGCAAGCGGTCTAGTTTTCCGGGAGTGTGAAAATTCTGAAGATGACTCATTTGTTGCAAGCTGGGATAGTTGTCAGTCGTATGTTTATTGTAACGGCGAAGATTCCGAAACAGGAGATTGCGAAGATGGACAGTATTTTGATAGTGAACAGGGTTCATGTGATCTCATGGAAAATGTAGCATGCGCACTAAATGAAGTTGACGAACCTATTGGAGAGGAGGAAGAAACCGCAGATGAGGAAGAAATACAGCCAGCAGACATGACAACGACTTTGGCCACAAATTTAGAAACGCCAGTTGCAATTGATGTCATAAATATTCCACCAATAATAAGGGCAACATGTCCGTATAGTGACGATCCAAATCAGGTGATTACAAATTACATAATTAAAAAAAAAAAAACATTTTGGTAGCTGATTTTTTTCTAATTACTTTTTCAGGTCATACTAATGGCCAAAAATGACTCATGCACTGATTACTATCTCTGCTATCATGGTCACGCAATTGAGATGCACTGTACAAATCAATTGCATTTCAATGTACGCACAGGTCAATGTGATTTTCCGGAAAATTCACAGTGTTCAGTATGTAACAGATTTTCTTTTCTTTTGTGTTTTTTCTAAATTTTTCATTTCAAATTTTTTAGCTCGATCGTCCAAATGCTAACAAATGTCTACCACATATAACAGATTTCTTTCCCCATCCGGAAAATTGCAATTATTTCTATTACTGCATTAAGGGTTATCTTACCGTACAGCAATGTCCGTTTTACTACGGCTGGGATATAGAACGTCGTTCCTGCGTACAAATATCACAAGCTAAGTGCTACGCAAACACCAGAAGAACCAAAATGAATTCTAGTTAAATTATTTTTTTTTGGGTAGAATTTAGGTAACACAATAAATAATATTGAACAGTATCATTTCGAATCGAATTAAAGCATATCCCAAGCTAATTGGTTTTTTAATTATTTGTGAAACATGCTTTCGATTACAAGTTTATCTTCTTTCTATTTTTTTTTCTTTGACTTAGATAAAGACGCAAACAGCTAACCTAAACACTAATTAAATACAATTAATTTGTATTTGTTTTTTCTTTTTTTCTTTGTAAGCAATTATCACCTTTAGCTGCGTAAAATTGGCATATATAAAAGACACTGAATCAGTGCTACTACTCAGTTGACTCCTCCAGCTGCCCCCTTACAACGGCATCAATTTGAAATACATACTATTAGTAATAATGCACAAACAACAAAAAAACACTCCATTTTTGAGCTTTTTTTGTGCCATTTTGGCAATGGGGGTAAACGTAGCAGTTTGTAGAGAAATACCCGAATGTGTTGAACAAGTAGCGGGTATTTATTTACCAAATATACGCACCAATTGCAACTATCCGCTAATCTATTGCAACGGTACATCGTCACAGTTTTGTTTTGCCGAAAATGTATGTAACGAAGTTTACCAGTGCACGAACCAGCCAAATACTACAACGACTGCTACTACACCGCGCATAACTAGATCAACGCAATTGCCAACGACAATGCCAATCGATGTACGCCTACGCTGTGGGCGTGGCATAAATGCTAAATTCGTCTATCCATATAATTGCAACTATTTTTATCACTGCATTGACGGTTATCTGCTGGTGCAACAATGTCCTTTTGGTTACACTTATAACTCCAGCGATGAAACGTGCTCAGGTTTAATAACAAACAATTGCTTGGTAAATTAAATGAATTTCTTTTTAATTAACTTGTCGAAATAAATACAAACTTATATATTGCACAAAGCGTGTTAAAAATTTTTAATTTGTCAAAAATACATAAATTGTAGTCCAATTATACAATAGAACAATTTGTCTCATTTATCTGCACCACACTCTTCCGCACCGGGTTTGCATGTTCTGTTCATCCGTCTTATCACAATATTTCTTCGTATTATAAAGTTGATTTACTTCAGTTAACAACTGTTATAAAGCTTTACGTTTCTGCGAAGCAATGTTGTCTTGGCACATTGAAACAATGAAAGACAATAATCTTTTAACAATCCCAATATTAGTTTTGTTATTGAACGTTTGTCATACGCCTGTAATCGGCGTATTTTTACCAGAATGTGAAGGTGTTATTGTCAATTATATAAAAATCCGAATCCGAACTGCAGCGAATATGTTTTCTGCAATGGTGACAATTCGTATTACTGTTCCGGCGATTGCATAAATCCAATTAATTGCTATGGTGAAAAAGAAACCAATCCAACTACTACTACGTCTACTACTACTACGACTATTAGTACACCTGCCACTACGACATTTGGAACGCGCACCACATTAGCAGCATCAGTTGTGACATCAACAGTGACACCTTTCGTTTTGGACACAAGCACTAGAACAACATACGAAACATCTTCTGATCTGACATCGACTACAACTACTGAAACAACAACTGGAAATGTACGCAATTGTAAGAGAGGACACTACGCAGTATACCCTTATCCACCTAATTCCAACTATTATTATCAGTGCATTGACGGCTATGTGCTCCTGCAACAATGCCCGCGTGGTCTAACGTTTGATATTGATAGAAAAATATGCACTTCAAAATAATCTATATGTTACCTTCTATAAAACATAAATAATTTGAATTTTAAAAATAAAAATTGAGTGTTCTAAATTTAGATATTCTATATTTTACTTAGAGATATTCATCGTATAGATTAGAGAGTGAAAATGGATTGGGCTTTTTTGTTTTTATACCCGCCACACATAGTGTGTCAGTTTGTCGAAAATTTTAAAACGCACTCAAGGAGACATCATAGACCCTATAAATTATATTTATTCTTGAGTAGTTCGATGTGACAAGTCGATCTAGCCAAGTCCGTCTGTCTGTTGAGCTGTGATTCATTCGTTCGATTTTAATTTTTTCGGTAGTTTGTATGTTAAATTTAGTCTGACTGAAGAAATAACGATATTAAACTGAATTTTGGAACACCACCGATATGATAAGGATCGGGACACTATATAGCCATATAGCCTGGACTTGAACCCAGAACCTTAAAAACAATCAGCAAAGCATTAACAATTTTGTAGTTAAAAATATAAATAAAAAGTTTTTAGTTTTTTAATTTCAAAAATAAGTTGTATGCGATTTCACAGATGAACTTGTATTCACAAAGCAGGCAGGCCTGTTTCGTCATTATCAATTCAATCAGTATATTAAAAAATTTAATAGAACTAAAGAAATTTTTACAAAAATGACCTTGTTCCCAATTCGACTTCCAAAACTTTGGAATTGATAAAAAAAATACAACAATAGTATTGTGCTTCTAGATAAACGTATTTGAAAATTTGTTTTAAATTTCAAATCTAAACAATCGATGAACTTTGGTCTAATTCCGATCTTGAGATGAATGGTTTATATTTTAACACAGTTGAACTGAACTAGAGCTGAATCATTAATTAATTTGTTGTTAGCAATGATGATGATGTTTGGCAAAAGCAATCAAGTAATCATGTTGACTGGAAATTTTCGGAAAAGATAAGTTAACAGCAGCGCATTTTTTTACTCCGTTCTGCTTATGATTATATTAATAATAGTGAAGCGCGCGTTGCTTAAAATAACAAAAAGATACTAACTGCGCTTGACTTTAGTTATAGTAAAGATTTTCAAAGTGTTGGAAGGAAAATAATTTTTTAAGTATCTACATATATAAAAAATGTATATTAGTTTATTTAAGTATTTATTTTGTTGTTTCCTAATGGTCAATATAATATTTGGCGATGTCTTTGAGGAGTGTAACAATAGGGGCGAACATATATATATTGCATCAACGAAGAACTGTGCCCAATATATATACTGCAATGGCGATGATTCATATGAAGGAGAGTGTCCCGATGGCGATTATTTTAGTGAAATTCAACAATTATGTGATTTTATGGCAAATGTTGAATGTGGACAACCGAATGCAATCGATACTACGAAATCAGATATAATACAAGATAATAATACAACTGTAAATGTGAATGAATCTCAATCAGAGGATACGTCTTCCACCATGGTACCTGTTTTAAATAATCCAACTTCAATGATAACTTACGCAGCAGCAGCAGCAACAACAACAACAACAATTACTTTGCTTCCAACTGGTAACGTTAATGTTTCAAAATAAGGCAACATGTTTATTGTATTTAATACACAGTTTGCTTTATTTAATAGTAACTACGACAAATGTGGCAACTGTTTCCAAAATTACATGTCCCGTTGTGGACGATCCAAATAATATTGTGTTCCAGAGAAATCCAAAATCTTGTTCAGAGTATTTTGTATGTTATCACGGTGTACCATTTTCCATGCGTTGCTCTGCCATGCTTCATTTTAATGAGTATACTGGCAAATGCGATCGCGCTGAGAATGTCAGATGCTTGGTGAGTAGCTGTTCGTACGAACCATTATGTAATAATTTTCCAACAACACAAAAATTTTCCCTAGTTAAATACTATCAGCGTCCGAGAACAATGTCTGACGCAGATCGTTGATATATTTCCTCATCCAACAAATTGCAATTATTTTTATTATTGTCGCAATGGATATCTTCTGCTACAGCAATGCCCGTTCCTGTTTGGATGGGACTTCGAGAAACGATCCTGTGTGGTGCTAAGTCAAGCGCGATGCTATGGAAACATTAATACGTTAAAATATTGATAATTATATTAAAATAAAACTCTATCCCAATATAAATTCTTTTGAAAATTGTTCTTTTTTTATCCCCATTCAAACACCACTTTTAAATTCTGACTTAAGATTCGGATTCAACGACCCAAAATTCATATTAAATGACCCATCTGATCCGCCGAGCACGACATGATTTATTGTTTTGCATGACCTAAATCCAATTTATTCAAAAAAAATTAAATAAAAGAAAAGCTCTCCACCGATTGTTTTTATTTTTGCATTATTTTTTTTTATTTTTATTTAATTTTTTTATTTTATTTAAAACCAATTCAAGCGCACCATTCACAAAAAAAAAACAAATTTATCTATCATTTATTCACTAAGTCCGAAGATATATATAGTATGATCAAAAACTGTCAAAAACAGTGTTCATGGGTTTTTTTTCCTCAAAAACTCAACATGGTAAAAAATTTTGTAACGCTAATTTCGTATTCAGCGATTAAAAATCATCGTGACAAAAAAGAAGGTGGGAAGTTGTATGTCTGGTTAAGAGAAACAAACCTGCACACTTGGAATTTGCGGGATATCTAAAAATTTGGATTTATGTTAAAAAAACTGATTTTATTATTAATTTGTAAGATCTGAAATGTCATAATTTTATATATAGGGTGGTTAAATTTCAAGGGCCGATGTTGATTTTGAATAAAACACGAACTATTTAGGAAATTATTGACATTTCTTTTTATTATGATATATTGGTATGACTCAATTATGTATGGAACAAAATATCGGCCAATTGGCCACCACGGCTTAATGTGCCGAATTGTCTCATCCTTTAGCTCTTGAATTGTTGTTGGCTTATTGGCGTACACCTTTTCTTTCAAATAATCCCAAAGAAAGAAGTCCAACGGTGTCAAATCACATGATCTTGGCGGCCAGTTGACATCGCCGCGATGTGAGATTATTCGGTCATCAAATTTTTCGCGCAAAAGAGCCATTGTTTCGTTAGCTGTGTGAGTTGAACGCCCATTTTCATAATAGGCCTGAATAACTTTAACGCGTTGCTCGATTGTGTATCTTTCCATGGTTCAAATTAAGTTAGTCTGAAGTTGAGACATGTCAAAAGAAATACTGGAAAAAACTTGACGTTTAGGTGTGGTTCACATTCAACATCGGCCCTTGAAATTTAACCACCCTATATATTGTTTTTTGTTTATAAAATGGTTCGTAATTGACAGAGATATAGCCTCATAAATGAAAACAGACCATATATCCAGATTTTTGGGGTGTTCCGTAAATTTCAGTATACAGTTTTGTTTTCCTCGAGCAAACCTACAAGCTCCTCCATGAGATTTCCTAGATATTGGTAGAGGTAAATAGAAAAATTATCTAGAATCTATTTAAGGTATTTCAATAATTAAAATCTTATTCATATTAATGTACCAAATTATTGAATGAATTCCTTTCAAAAAAAAGGTTGCTACAAAACTGAAATGAGTAAAAAAAAGCAGAATGCTTAGTTTTTGCCAATACTGTGAAGAATGTCGCCTTATCTATAGTTAAGACGGAAATTGATATGTCTCTACACTGCACTGCAAAAACAAAACATAGTAAAAAATGTTGCTTTTGATTCGTTGTTAGATTCGTCGGATTTTTATAAGTACAAATGAGAATGTGTACTTTTTGAATGCATATCGAATTGAGGAACCATTTATTGTACCTGAATATAGATTATCTACACAGTGTTTGGGATCATTATCAGGGTTTTAATCTATTAAATTTAAATAGGGTATATTATAGTCGACCACACACAGTTATAACACAGTTGCCAGTTTTAATTTTCATCTTGTCACAGAAGATAATGATGCTTGTACCATATAACTACATACTCGCATGAGAATAAAATGCGTTGTGAGGGTGTCAACATGAAACACTTAAAATCAGAAATTAGAATAAATATGAGTTTTAACTAAATAGGTGGGACAATGACTTTTGTAAAGATTATGAAGCGACTACTATTGACTGGTAAAAATAATTCTTCTTAATCAAAACTTTTTACAAATACAAACCCCACTTAACTTATTTAATATATTCAGTTGGTTTAATAGTGATTTCGTCGACAAGGATTATAAAAAAACCAACTAACTCAGCAACAATACGTCAAGGTGGTACTTTTGCAGATCAAATTTGTGCAAAACAAGCAGTCGGTGATTTCGTCGAGAATCCCGATGACTGTCATCTCTTCTATTTATGTGTAGATAATGGAGAATTTGGTATTATATTGTACATTATATTATTTAATTACTAATATTACAATAATTTAATATTTAATTTAGTCGTTGCATCTTGTCCAAAAAACATGCTGTTCAATCCAGATAATAAGCTGTGTGATGTGGCGACGAATGTCAAATGTTCAACAGATATAACTACTACCAGACCGCCTAATGAGAATTATGAAGATTCAAACAATGTCATCACTGATGCGGCTACTTACTGCCGTACCGTGCAACAAAATGTTGATCGTATCGTTTATGTTGGTAGTTCAAGTAGTTGTAACCAATATTACATTTGCTACTATGGTCAGGCAATTTCTATGGAATGCAGTACGGGTCTTCACTGGAATGCTATTACTGGAAAGTGTGATTTGCCGGAGAGCGCACAATGCTCTCTTTCTTTGTACAACACAGGTTCTTCTGTGTCCTTTGGCACTAGTACGGATTTGGAATTAATCCATTGCCCCGCGTATGGTCAACATATTTATCCACACATGGAACGTTGTGACTTCTTCATTTACTGCGTTAAAGGTTATTTAGTAGTCGTTGTCGTTGCAAAAAAAAAACCTATTTATTTTTAAATTTTAACATATTGTAGGTCATGCTATTCTTCAACAATGTCCATTTTACTATCATTTTGATGTGGTCTCCAAAAGTTGTCAGTGGCAGCGCACTGCTTTATGTGTTCGTGACTTGAACCTGAATTTGAAAAAATAACTGTCAGAAATAAAATAATAATAAATAAATTTAATTGTATAAAATTATGGAAAAAAGTTTTTTTTTTTAAATAAAAATAACTTCCCTTTATTCAAGTAATTTTATGTTTTAAATTAAATTTAATTTATTTGAACTATTTTACAAAAATATTAAAAAAATATATGTACATATTTTTTTTTTTTTATTAAATAAAAATGAATTATAAACATTTTAAATAAAAAAAAAAATGTTTTTAAATCTTTATTTCAATATTCCGTCTACGTATTTGTCTCGTTTAACGTCATTCACGTGCTGCCTTACGTTTAGCATCTCTTGCGGCACACGATGCCTTATATGCGGCACGACGCGTATTTTTATAATCGTTGCGAGCGTTGCCCAATTGTCGCAAGAGTTGCTCTACACGATTTTTGGCCGCTTGCACAAGTTGTGTACGCTCCGATAATTCCTTAACTGCGCCATTGCAAGCCATTTCGGCATTTGAAACATTTTCGTTGGCAATTTTGACCGCCGTTGCTAATGTTTTCAGTTGTAATTGTGCCTGACGTGCCGCTTGTACCGCTGCATCAACATTAACTTGTGTATTCTGCAGCGAATAGTTTTCCTCCTGTGCAATTACTTCGGCTTCGCGTACTTCTTGTTCCAATTGTTCGACAACCTGCTGTTTGCCAACTAAGGCTGCTTCAGCTACTTTGGCCGCTGCCATTGCCTTATCGGCCAAATGTGCCTTAACCTGAAGTGCTGCCGCCGCTCCAGCGCCTGCTTGTGCAGCAGCAGCGCATTTAGCCTCTTGTGCCGCTTGTAGCGCAATATTTGTTGCTTTACGTGGATCTAAACGTTTTCGACTCTGACGTTCAGCTGCTGACTGATGACAGCCGGGACGTTTTTTTTTGCCAATACTCATAAAACCGCCAAGTTGCTCGTGTGCACGTGCAAATGTATCGGTTTCATCGTTTTGTAATTTTTGTTTTTTTTTATTACACGCTTCGTTATTATCTGCACTTTTGTTGGAATAATCGTTTGCAAGTTTTTGACTGCCGCCATAGTTATTGGCTAGAATTAAACTTGGAAAGGTGCTGTCCGTATCCAAACCGGCGTAGTTGTTGCTTTTCGTACCAGTACCGTTCTCTTCGTATAGTGCATTGTCTAATGTGCAGCGTGGTAGTATACGATGTGCGTTAACCTCGACTGGCTGCTTTAGTTGTATATCAAGTAATGTACTCGTCCTATCAACTTCGGTACTGTTTGAAGGATTTGTTAACATGAAGCAAACAAATATTGGAACGACAAGAATCATGTTTTTGCTTGAAAAAATAATTCTTAATGGTAATCGCATCATGTGATATATTTCATGTTAAAAAAAAAAACAAAAAACATTATAAATTCGGCAGCTACTTCGATCAGAAATTAATCTATCTAAATTCTACCATTAATTTATTTTCGGAGCTACCGCTAAAAAATTAAGTTTTAAAAGTAATTTGATATAAAATAATTTACAAGTGATCTGGATTTATAAAAGCGGCTTAAAGTAGGACAGACAGACCAATATGGGGTTTTCCTTTTTTTTTTACATTTTTTTCGATGTTGTGTATTTCTAACCAATTGTGACGTATTTTATATATTTAGCAATTTTGTCAAACTCACCACAACAACTGACTCAACGTATAAAAACGTTACGACGTTCTACAATTCAATAAAATAATGAACATTATTCACAATAAGTTTAAAACTACAATAAAAACAAGAAAAAAAGTTAACTTCGGTTGGACCAAAGTTTATACTATATATCTGTTACACAACATTTGACGTGGATAGACCTTCGTGTGCAGCATTTGTATTAAATTTTATTTCAAAATACTAAACAAATTAAATATATTCTTAAAAATTTAGGAATTCGCGGTCCGATTTGGACCAATTTTAAACTGAAGATTTGGCATGGTATAAGAAACATTTTAACCATATTTGAAGCCATTCACTTTATAAATAAATTTTTTTCTTATAAGATCTTGAAAAAATGTTGTACTTTTGTATGGGAGCTATACCTAAAAGTGGGCGTGGCACATTGATTTTAACAAAGAAACTACACAGGACCCAGAAAAGCTTAAGTTTAAAATTTCAGCCCAATATCTTTAAAACTGAGCGAATAAATCGCGCAGCAACACACAGACGGTCGGACGGACAGACAGACGGACATGGCTAAATCGATTCGTCTCGTCGAGGTGATCAAGAATATATATACTTTATAGGGTCTACGATGCCTCCTTTAATGCGTTACAAACTTTCCGACAAACTGAATATACCTGTTTACACTAGTGTAACAGGTATAATATTATAACACAACAGTACGAGCGGTAACGGTAATTTTGCTGCTATCGAACGCGATAAATAGTCATTGGTGCACTTTTCGTGTACTATCGGTCCGTGAGGGTATTTTTTGGTATTTTAGTCATCGGCTCGGCTTTTTTTTGTTATCGGGTCACTTTAGTGATATCGGTCCTCTTTTAGTGTGTTATCGGTGATATTGGTCCGCTTTTTGTGTGTTATCGGTCCGTGATCACATTTTCTGGTATTGATCACATTTTTCGGTATTTTTCCGGATTTCTGGTATTTATGATCACATTTTCTGGTATTTTTGATCACATTTTCTGGTATTTTCTGGTATTTTTGACGTCATACAGTATGACATTAACCATCATACAGTATGACAATAACGTCTCCCGGTGAATGACGTAGAAAGAAGAAGAATGTATATATCTATGTATATATATAAAACTGAATGAGTGTATGTTTGAATGTTTCGTAAAGGCGTTTAAACTATTGAGTCGATCTTGATGGAATTCGTATTTAAAACAAACATTGTGGCCTCATTTAAGCAGTACACAAAATACGAAAAAAATTGGTAAAGTAGCGGGTCATGTAGAAGAGAAGATATGTATATAAAAACAATTTTTTGCATCACCTGAGCAAACCTGGGCAATTTATATACATTTCTATATATGTATATATGTTTGCGAATGTGAGAACAAAAACTTTACTCGAATCGCATATGTTTTGTGTGACAATTATTGTAAAAAAGAAAATCGAGTTTTACTTGCTGATAAATTTAACTGCGTATACACATAATATTATGTCTGCTAGTTTACATTACATCTCATGGGGAAAACAGGCTCAACTGTGTACCTAATTTATTAGAATCAGTGGTCTTTGCGAATTGAGATTCCACGCACACATAAACATTAACACCGCTGATTGTTTATTTGTAAATCCCAGGGGAGGCGACACAGGTAATGATCGTCATTCTTCTTCGCAAAATATCTGAAGGTTCTAGAATATTTTTATGCTGGTGCTGCTGCTTGCTTAAAGGGTGTTTTGAAATAGGTCCGATTTGAACAACCGCATTTTGGAAAATGTTTGAAAATCTTCTTGGTATGTTCCGCAAGCGTCGAAGACTAGAAAGTGAGAATGCAAACAGCAACTTATCAGGGAGCACGAAAACGAACCATCCAGATTTTTTATTAGAGCAACAGCAAAACGACATTCAAATTGATAGGTAAATACTAATCATTAATTTGCTTTATTTTTCAGTTCATGGAATTAGCGTACATAAAAAAAATCGTCAAACGAACGTTTCGAAATAACACCCACGCGAAAAGCAATCATTCCGTAACAAGCAGTAATCATTGAAAACGCTGTAATTCTAAAATACCTTAACTGAACAACAGGCGTAGATTCACAGTTCATTCAGTTCGTTTGTTTGTCAGCTCGCACATTGGAGTGAGTGTAAACGAAAAAAATAATTTGCCTTCAATCTGGAGGAGCAGGAGATGGACATTGATGCGACTCCTGTTTATAACACCATCACCACACAACCGCAGGAGTATTCACATTTTCATTCGGAATCTTCAATGAATTTTGACTACTTGCAAGGTCTTCACGACGGCGCAGCAATGGACGCAACAACTACATCGCGAGCCGACGTCGATGAAAGTAGAGCACTTGACAGGTTTTTATCAGTTTTGACAAGTATAAGTCGCCAAAGCGCAGTGATTTTTGCTTCGTTTGTTGGGCATTGAAGCGATCATACCAATTTAGGATACAAACAGACGCGACGCCCACATGCGAATTGTTAATTGCTGCTACCATACAATTTATGAATTTGATTCACAAATGTTGCTTTTCGATTCTTTATAAGTTTTTTTCTTTTTATTATAATTTTTTTTATTTTATCTTGTTTTATAATTAATGAATTTTCTATTGTATTTCATATATTTTCGCGTCAAATGCTAAAAATAATGTTGATCCAAAGACCTTTTAATATGAACGAGAGGTAATTATTAATTTTTTTTTTAACAAAAAATGTATATAGTATGTCAATATAAAAAAAACTCTTTTCAGATTCGTGACAATATTAGACCAGTTGGATGCACGCGTTGAAAAGTTTCGCAAAGATGCTCTAAATCTCCAGGAGAAAAAAGACTACCTCTTAATGTCGATGGATCTCATAAAAAGTAACGACATGCTGCAAAGTATGAGCGAATGTAAGAAAAAAAAAGGAAACATTTATAACACAAAACTGATTTCTGTATTAAATTATTTGCAGCCGAACGTGAAGAAATTATTTGTTATATTCAAAGAGTTAATTCACGCCTCAGCACAGTTGAATTAAATGTCCGGACCGTACGTGATAATTCACAGGAAGATTCGCTGAGTCAGATAAATGCACTTATTGATCAAATGATTAAGATGGGAGATCCGGTTAATGCACGTCAACGTTGCCAGCAATATTTAAACGCTTGCTGCAGCTCCATGGAAAACGCCGGATGTGAAGCAGATTCATATAATACAGCTAACATGTACATGGATACGGACGCCGGACCAGTTGATAAAAAGTTTGAGAGTGTTTTGCTTGGTTGCACTTTAGACGATCAGAAAAACATTAAGAAACGCCTACAAGCATTAATGGGTTATCTCAACAAACAAACCATTAGAAACTAGACAATTCGCATTCTCATTCCGTACTGCCACTGTATTCATATATAATTTTGGCTCAAAATATTTAACAAAATTTGGCTAGTCTAAAATGCGACACATAATTCTTTATCCTAAGCTGAAGATACCAGCTTATTATCCTGATCGTACCAAAAAATAAAAAGAAAACTGAAATGAAATATTCGTCGTATTAAATTTCTGAAATCCAATAAAAACATGACAAATCAGTTTCACCGCATCGAACTTATGGCAATTAATTAAAAAAAAGGACCTGCGGCGACAAGGTAAATTTACTATTGTTGGTTTAATGAAATCGATCGTTCGATCGATCGACCGATCGAAATCTTTTAACTTTTGGTAAATTATAAAAATATTGAACTTTGTATAAAATTTTAGAAATGTTCTCCGAAAAAGGTCTTATTAATTGATTTGTTATTTGTTTATTTAAATCGGCGTTGAAGAGGCTTTATAAATAAATTTTTATAATGATAATATAGATTTGCGTACTTTATAGAAGTATTTTTAACTTTTTAGTTTAAAACTACATATTTTTTTTTTTTGTGATGCTATCTTGAGTGCTTCTACTGTATGAAAAAAATATATTAGGCAAATTGTATATTGTCACCACCGATGCCCAATTCAATTTTTGGACAATTTGATTACAATCGTAGGTGCGAAATATAATGAACAACAAAAGAAAAAATACAATTAATAGTCACAAAAAAATTTTCAAATCGCAGGTTTCTTTTGTGGCAACGGCACGGTCAAATAAGAATACATGACCATTAATAACACATGACCACATATATATGGACAACTCAATAAGCATGGTGAACTATAATTTCACCATAGAAAAACTGCAGCCCTACACTTAAACCTCTTTCATTCGCACTCATATACATCATATAATATATATAAATACATATATAAATATATGAAGCATAGGAAAAACAAACGCAATCATCAGAACGCATTCAGCTGCGAATTAAACGAGTCGGTTCGGGCTACTTACAAAATATAAATGTAATCATTACACGTACAATACAACGTAGCAACAATAGAAAAATGCAATTGTAAGAAACCTACAAGTAAATTAGAACAAAATAAAAACAAAGACAACAGTTGGAGAATATATTACTGACGCAGCACAACTAAAAGCAAGTTGAAACAAAAAGAAAAGAGAAATCGAAAAGAAAACAACTATTGCTAGAACTATTCAAAGAACATACTCGTATATTGTAAAATAAACCATCATATAAATACTAGTACATACATACGTACATACACGTATTTCGTGTTTTTTTTTTTTGTTACAATACATTTGCTGCTGAACTCTTGTAAAATTTCAACATGAATCTATCATTTGCTGGATGCGGATTTTTAGGCATTTACCATGTTGGTGTCGCCGTTTGCTTTAAAAAATATGCGCCACATTTATTGCTAGAGAAGATTGGAGGTGCGTCTGCTGGTTCACTTGCAGCGTGTTGTCTACTCTGTGATTTACCGTTGGGTAAGTTTAAGTTGATTATAATTAAATTAATTATTGCAGAACTTGTTGTTATTACACTACAAAAATTAAGTGAATATTAATTTAATAGAAATTTGTTTTTTTGTGTTACATCAAAGGTCACATATAGTCTATTTAATTATTATATTTTTTTTGGGGGGCTCGACACTCGCATTCCATAAGTATGTATGTGTGTGTGATTATGATGTTTTCTGCCTTTATGTGAATACATAAATATGTATATATGTATATATATATATATATGTAGATACAAATGTAGGCATGAATGTTTGTATGTATGCACATAAATAAATTGTTATTGTTATTGAAGGCGTGTCGCGCGCTTATTTTGGTTCTAATATGTAAACAACTCGAAGGTTGCGTATTGTTTTTATGCTTAAATAAATATCTATAAATATACTATATACAAAAAGTATATTTTTCTTTTTGCCTCGCATAACTTTGTTGACACGTTCCCACATATTTAGCCATTTTTAATGTAACACTGCTGCTTCTAGAGAGTATTATCGCTAAAATTGTTCGATAATAAACATGTCAATCAAAAGATGTGTTTTGTTTTTTTATTTTAATTTTTGTTGAAAACAATTACTCATGCTTGATCTAACATCTGCATTGCAAATACAAATATTATTTTACACTTGCGTGCAAGTACATACAATATATTATATTTATTCTATCGATATTTCTTATCAACAAAAGTATGGTTGAATTGCGTTATGGACCACACCATAGTTAGCAGTGTGCTGCTTTGCAATAAAAAAAATCGCAACAATGAAATGTTTTATGGAGCAATCACATTTTTTTTTTCAATTGTGTTTCTTTTTTTAATATTTTAAATGATTACATTTCATTATGTTTTTTAAAGTGCTCATTAAGGAATGATCTTTGAATAATCCTTATTATTTAATGGTATGTGACTGGAATGCAAAGAATAGTCTCTATATCGGATCAGTTCGAGCACAAATTCCCAGTTTACAAAAGTATTTTTTCACGTAACATAATGTATGCAATCTAAGCAACCTTCAACCTTAGCATAAATAAATATATCGACACTTTTCTTATGCTTCAAATATAGCTATCATTCTTTGAAGTCAACTTTTGTTTCCTTTGTGTTATTGTGTTTATCAACTTAGTGTTTATTTGATATATAATAATCTATTAGTCAGTTTAATTTATTTATAAAATAACACTGTGCGACAAAAAAAAAAGTAAAAATTGCTGGAAAATTTTATTGTAGAACGAATTCTGGTCGAGTAAAGCATAACTACGTACACCCCTAAAATCTGTATTTTTTGTTTAAAAAAAACTGAAATTTCACTTAAGAACCAATTTTTATTGTATTTTTTAACAAGTTTTTGAAAGAAAGTTTTGGAAAGCAAACGTAATTGTTTCCTTCAAATATTTCAACTTTAAACTTTTACTGAAAACAAATTTTTTACAATACTAAAAGTTTTACCTGTTTTTCTTAGAAATTTAAAAAAAAATGTTTTTGTAAGATTAATTTATATTTTTTTGAATTCTATACACTATAATGTTATAACTATTATTTTATTCGAAACCTTTAAGTTTTTTCGTTCCAAAACAGTTTAACATAAATAATAAAATTCGTTTCGTAATTGACTGAGTTATAGCCATATAACTGGAAAAAGAGTTCCGCAAATTGTAAGTATGCAGTTTTTTTACTCAACCAGATTTACAACATCTACTATAAGACTTTCCTGCTTCTTTTTTTTTTTGTCGCACAGTGTAACATTCGATGTTTGTCAAAATTTTATTGTTAGTAAAGTCTTATCATTTGGAAAATACGCATATGTGTATATACATATAAACAATAATAAAAAAAAAAAAATTATATATGTAGGTACATTTATTACTTTGTGAGTGATCAATGACTGTATTTTACTATATGTATTATATACCAATTGTATACCAAAGTTCAATTCAACTTTTGAAAATTTTTATTATTTTAAAAACCAACAAAAAAGAAAACAAAAACCGATAAAAAGAGATCTCGTTTTTAAGGTAATCAGTCTTTTGTAATTTTATTTTTTTTATATAGGACAATTGATTGAGGACTTACAAGCGCGAATTGCATGCCTTTGAGTTAGTAGGTTAAACTTGATAACAAAAATTATACCACGGTCGAAATCTAAAAACAATGGCTACTCGTAATACAATCTGAAAACTGATAGTTTATTTTATAAAACAAAACAAAAAAAATAAAATAATTGAACGGCTACTTTGGTGTGAACGAAGTTTTTTTACTCTTCACGCAACTTTCAACTTTCAGTACAATTAATAATAAATATATACGATCATATCGACAAGCAAAACATCTGCAAAGATTTATCAAATAGTACCATACATCTGTTACACTTCCATAAAATAATTTAACCTACTGAATGTAAACTAAAAAGAAAGTTTTTCGAATTTATATACTCCACTTTGTCATTTGATTGAAAGTTACAAAGTAAATGAAAAAAAAGCAATTCGTATCCTTGAAATGTGGTTAGAGTATAATTCTATATATTATACTACATTTAGTATAGTAAGTGTTTTGTATGCATAAATCACACATACATACTATACATACATATGTTTGTTATTACTCGCATATCAAGATTTTTCTAATAAAACCTATTTCGATGCCCTTGCTACTATTCTGCTTTTGTATTTCTATACAATAATCTATTTCGGTCACAAAGTCAATAATATTTTTGTTATATTGGTAAATGATTTATAAAATGCTATTTTTTACTTAAGGCTTTTGGAAGAGTATGAACTATATATAAAGACTAACGTGTTCCCAGGTTTTTTTTTTTTTAATTTATTGACGTCATATTTTAAATATTTGCCGTTTGTAGGCCTTTGTATAAAAAGCTAATCCAATTTTCAAAACAAAAATATTGATTGCTGATTTAGTAATTTATTATTTGATATTTTTGTTTTTATATTTTTTTATTAAATGTAGTAGTAAAGCTTATCAAAACTAGGAAGCTAGCTGTTTCCAGTGTTAAAGTGGCCGCACACGCGTGCTTTGTTATCAGACTATAACTGCTCCCCATGGGCGTAATGGTTTTATTTGCACCTTATCACTATACGTCAGCCAAACTCAATTAAACAAAAACTATAGTTAAAATACTCGACTATAATGTACCCTTTAATGAATAATGTTTAATGTACCCTTTAATAAATTGAATTGTATCTTGTTTTATGTAAAAGCATTTTTAGCGAATTTTAAAGAACTTTTATTGTTTCTTAATTTACTACTGAATACGTTATTGAATGAATAAATATTTTGCCGACAGTATATACACATATTTTTAGATGCGTATAAAATTGGAATATGGTTTATCTTAACTATGCTGGGTATTGGGATCAAATGTTTCAAGGTGAAATATTGAAAAGCATAATACATATAAACTATTTTTTATTACTATTATGTGTATTTTTTTAAAGTTATTTATAGTTGTTAAAATTTTGTTTTATTTTTTTAGGAAGTATGACTTCAGACTTTTTCGCGTAGTAAATGAAGCACGCCGTTATTCATTGGGCCCTTTTAGTCCTTCCTTCAATATACAAACTTGTTTGCTTGAAGGACTACAAAAACATCTACCGGAAGATGCCCATAAACGCGTTAATGGACGTCTACATATTTCATTGACACGCGTTTATGACGGCAAGAATGTAATTATTTCTGAATTTAGTTCACGCGAGGAAGTTCTACAAGCTTTGTTATGTGCTTGCTTTATACCTGGATTTTCTGGCATACTACCACCACGATTTCGTGGAGTTCGTTACATGGATGGTGCTTTTTCTGATAATTTGCCCATACTTGATGAGAACACAATTACGGTTAGTCCTTTTTGCGGCGAAAGTGACATCTGTCCACGCGATCAAAGCTCGCAATTATTTCATTTAAACTGGGCCAATACAAGTATTGAAATATCACGTCAAAATATTAATCGATTTGTACGCATATTATTTCCGCCACGACCTGAATTTCTTTCCAAATTTTGTCAACAAGGATTCGATGATGCATTACAATTTTTACACCGAAATAATTTAATAAATTGTCGTCGCTGTGTTGCAGTACAGTCGACGTTTGTTATATCAGAAACGGCAACACAACCACAAGATTTTGATCCGGAATGCTGGGAATGCAAAAAACATAGAAAGGTTTGTTTGCAGTTATTATTAAAAATATGTATTTTTTGTCATTATTAAAAGATTAATTGTCAATAGGACGCTTTAAGCTCAAATATGCCTCAAACTGTGTTAGATGTTATACAGGATTATATAGAACAAGCTAACAAGGGACTTGCCAATTGGATCTTTAAACATCGTGGTATTAAGTTATTATCATTGCCAGCCACAGTGCCAATGGACTTTTTCTTGCAACTATATCCAAGTAAGTAGCTAAAATTTTCATTTTCATGCCCGTCTGATCAAAGCACTGTATGCAAATAATTTCCAACTTACTAACGTAGTATAAATAATATTGAAAAATGTTTACTTCATACATATTTCCTTTTTATCCATAGAATAACTACCATTACGCCAAAATTGACCAAGCAAATGCGTCAATTAATCGAAGAATTACTGCTACAATTCAATAGTACAATTCAAATACGTTTGTTTAACAAATTTACGGTACGTAATGTTACAAATTGCTTTGACAAATAGATTTGAAAATATTTTTTTTTTCATTCTTAGCTTTATGATCAACCACATTTTGATACCACTGGACTTCTGCACTCGAGTCGACTTTATGGTCCTCGTGTTTCAATTTTAGTAGACGAATAGTAAGTATATACTTGCAATTTAACATCAAACATAATAAATAAAAATTATAAAAATTCTTTTTAGTGGTGCACCATCTTTAGAGGATGATGTCGACAACTTCGAGCATGTTCTAAAAATGACAACACACAACGATGCGCTCTATGCTTATTATTATACAGATGATCACACGAACAAAGTTAAGGTCACTGAAATTTTCGATATGACAGAAAATGATACACTCGCTACAGATTTAAAAGTATACGAAGGCTCGGTAGAAGATCATCCAAATCCAAATCAGCAACACCATACACATAATGCTGTAATTGGAGAATGGAATGGAGTTGAATCAGGTAAGATCGAACAGCATTTTAAATATTGCTTTTAATTTTACATTAAGACACTACACACATTTTTTTCATTTATCAAATTCAAATATACATCTGACGTTGTTTAGTTGCAATGTGGACCATTTATAAGACTATTTTGGGTTTACTTTTTTTACAGTACAAATTATGCCCACTGCACCCGAACTCCATGATGTTGCTTTTTAAAAATGTCTTAAGCAATTTAATATATCTGACATTAAGATTGTGTTGATTTGCTTTCGAAAAACGTTAAAATTTGAAAGAAATTGAATTACATAAGGTAAATTGGCAAATTATCTGGTAGTGGTAGTATAGAATGTCTCGTCTGTTTTTAGTTTAACTCTTTAATTTTTGTCTTTTTGTTTTCAAACAGTTCATTATTATCAGCAACAGTTTTATCATAAAATTTTGAATTAATTAAAAGTATACATATAATAATTTACACTTTTCTAAAATGTATTCTATATATATCTATAGATGCCAAGGCCACTGATCATTCAGTATATGATATCGATGTATCTCCTTCAAGCCTTTGTGATGACGATGATGGATTGCAGGATGCAAGTGTTTTCAGCGATACAGAAGTTGATAAATCTTCAGCATTTAATTATACCCACTACGATCGTAGCAATTGTGCCTTATACATCGAAATGGATTAACTAACCATCTCATTCGACATATTCGTTAATCGTATAACAAAGTTCAAATTAAAAAAAAAAAAAAAAAAACATTCAAAGCAAAGCTTTTTTTTAAAGCCACAAACTTGAAGTAAAAAAAAAAATATTAGCGTTATTGATAAATGTACCTTAATATCTTTGTATATATACAATAAAACCAACCACTATTTAAAATTTCTTTGATAAGCTTAATTCTAATAATTTTTTATTTAGATAATACAAACGTTTTACTTTGAACTTCGGCTGTGTTAATTTTTTTTTAAAAATAAGATACCACATTGAAAATATTTTTGCTGCAAAAATGTATGTTTCATGTTAAATTTTGAATTTTTAAGTTAAACGCAAACAACAAATGTACCTTGAATTGTAAATTTGCACAATTATAATAAAGTCTATTTTTGTATAAGTAGTTTTTTTTTTTAAATTTTTTTTTATGTTGTGATTTGTTGTATTTTGTTTTTTAGACTTCATTTATAAATGATCAATTATTAATACAATTATGTATCTTTAATACTTTGTAACTGAAAATAGTTAAAAGAGATATCGAGATATACATATGTACAATTATTTATATATACATACGTAGATATAACTATATATGTTTAATAAACTGTAAATATCTGGCAATCCACATGTGTTAGGCACACTTTTTTTCCATTCGGTAACACTGACATTTGTACTATCACAAAACACGAGTGACAACAGTTCGCTACGTAAATTTGTTTAATTGAAAGCGATATAATATATAAATAAAAATAATAGAATGTTTCGTCTGCCGCAAGTCGATGCTGCTGAGGAGCAAAAACGTGTCAAAGCCGAAACTTTGGCAAACTTTGTTATTTTTGGCGTGTTGTGCACAGCTATAAGAATTGGTAAGTGTTATTTAATTCAATTTTTCTACGAAACAATTGTATATTTTTTTGTTTTTCAGCTCCATATGTCTTGGAGAAAATACATGCATAGTACTAAATTATCAAAAACCTTTGAAGAAAATAAAAGGACGCATATGGGGCAGCATATTTGTTGTAACAACTAGGAGCGTTTTATTAGTTTAGTTGCCATATGATTGGACTGCAAGCTTTATTCACATAAATAAAAATGTACAATGCTTTAATGTGAAATTCAATCAAAATTTGTTTTTTTTTCTTTTTACTGGCTTGAACACTTGATAGATTTTTATTTGTTGGTATTTTTTAGGTTTTGTTTTGTGCACGTTTTGGTTGCACTGTTAGAACGAAGCGGCTGGCTCTTCGAGAAATTTCCATAGTTTTGTGTAGAAACGTGCTGTGACTCGAAAAGTGATTTGTAGAAGTACGTGCGTAGACCTTAAAAAGATTCTTAAATATTGAATTTATTCAAGTATTAACCAAGTAGCTTAAATCGTTTTTGTCCTTGCGTTAATATTTACGAGAAACATAGCAGTCGTGTAGTAAAATACATATCAATATTTTCTCAAAATTTTAAACATTGAGAAAATTTTCAATATAATACACATCTAAAAGTCTTTTTCATTTTACAGAATTCTGGAAATTTGTGAAAGCGTGTTGCATAAAAGGACACCAGTGCAAAACTAAACGCTATTAATTAGCACGTCTAAAAAGTTAAAAGAAAAAAAATATAAACTAAAGAAAATGTCTGTCATTGGCATCGATTTTGGTAACGAAAGTTGCTATGTCGCGGCTGCAAAAGCGGGTGGCATCGAGACTTTAGCCAATGACTACAGTCTGCGGGCAACACCGTAAGTACTTGAACTTTTTTTTTATTATTTTTTTTACACGTACTTTTGGTAGGGTGTGCAGAGTTGTAAAAACTAATAATTGCTATTGAGGTTAGATTAAAGCGGCTTCCAGAAATTTCCACATTATTTAATAGTAGAAACATAATGTTGTGCTTTTTTTTTTTATTTGGCTTTATACATAATATTGCACAATTACTCCCCCTATGTATCATATCGGTGGTCCAGATAGCATTTATTGTATAAACGTACGTACATATATGTATATATAAATTCACTGCTGCTTATGCATGTACATGGGTATATGTGTGTACATACATACACAAACACAAAATATTATGTACATGTGTATTTTTATGGTCAATATTGAATCAAAATCAAATAATCAAGATGGATATATACATACATATGTATATATACAAATACCTGTGTGCACATGTTACAAAATTTGTATTAATTAAAGGATTGTGACCCTTTTTTTTCGGCAGAGTTAATTTACTAATTAGCTTTCATACAGATGTTGTCAAATTTGATATTCTTTTACGTGTTCTATTAACCAAACGTGGGAGTTTTTCATTCTAATAGGCGGCCGGTGAAGTCTTTAAAAAAGTTTTGTTAGTCATAAATTGATTATTTGATGTCATTAACGTGTTGTATTTTCAGGTCATGTGTCGCTTTCGATGGTAAAAAACGTATTATCGGTGTTGCCGCGAAAAACCAGCAAGTGACGAACATGAAAAATACAGTTGGCGGATTTAAACGTTTGCTAGGACGTAAATTCAATGATCCTCACGTTCAGCGTGAACTTAGCAGCATTCCAGCTCGGGTAGAACAATGCCCGGACGGCAGCATTGGCATTAAGGTGAACCATTTGGAACAGGAACAGCATTTCTCACCAGAGCAGCTTACTGCCATGCTGTTTACAAAACTCAAGGAAACATCGATAAGTGCGTTGCAAGCTCAAGTTAATGATTGCGTTATTACATGCCCAATATACTATACAAATGCGGAACGTATGGCGTTGCTAAATGCTGCACAGATTGCTGGGTTGAATGTTTTACGTCTGATGAACGAGACAACAGCTACAGCATTGTCGTACGGTTTCTATAAGCAAGATCTGCCAGAGGATAAGCCCCGTAACGTTGTGTTCGTTGACTTTGGTCACTCATCGCTGCAGGTCAGCATTTGCGCATTTACAAAGGGCAAATTGAAGATGATTGCAAGTGCATGGGATCAAATTGGAGGTCGTGACGTCGACCAGGCGCTTGCAGAACACTTTACGAAGGAGTTCAATGAACGTTACAAAATAAATGCCAAATCAAATGCGCGCTCATACTTGCGCCTACTTACCGAAATTGAAAAGCTAAAGAAACAGATGTCGGCGAATAGCACGAAACTACCTTTGAACATCGAATGCTTTATGAATGACATTGATGTTTCTTCTAGTATGCAACGTTCGCAGATGGAAGAATTGTGTGGACCAATATTTGAGCGAGTTGAAGCGACATTTAAAAAATTGTTAATAGACTCGAAACTATCTTTGGACGAAATTCATTCAGTTGAAATTGTCGGTGGTAGCTCACGAATTCCATCTGTTAAACAACTTATTGAGCAGGTTAGTTATAATATATACTTTTTTTTACTTATATATGCATATTTTATATATATTTGAAAAATCTGTATCTACTGCGTTCTATAGGTCTTTTCTAAACCAGCAAGCACTACTTTGAATCAGGATGAAGCTGTCTCACGTGGCGCTGCTTTGCAATGCGCCATTATGTCACCAGCTGTGCGTGTTCGTGAATTTGGTGTAACAGATATACAAAATTATGCCGTAAAGGTGAGCTGGGATGGTGACAGTTCTTCAACAGCCGGGGAAATCGAAGTTTTTCCGGCCTTTCATTCAGCTCCGTTCAGTCGCTTGCTGACAATTAATCGTAAAGAACCATTTAGCATGACTGTACAATATGCTCAGTCCGTGCCCTATCCGGACCTAACAATAGGTAAATGGATAATAAAGGATGTTAAGCCCAATGAACGTGGAGAAGTGCAAGAGGTTAAGGTGAAAGTACGAATTAATCAACACGGCATTGTTTTAATATCTACTGCCTCATTAGTCGAAAAGAAAGAAACAGATCCGAACTTAACAAATACTGAGCAACAAACTGCAGCTAATGATGATAAAACAGCATCTTCAGAACAGCAGCCTCAGTCAGGAAACTCCAATGAAGCAATGGATGTCACTCAAGAGGTAAGTACTAAAAATCAATTATTTAAAAATATATTTTGTTTATAAATTTCGTTCAAAGAAGTTTCGTGTAAAGTAGGGAATTTGAATAGTTTTCAACAAAATGTTTCACGTTTAAAATCTTGTAGTGCGTTTTGAACGCACTTTATCCTTTGTGACCATCACATTTAAATATATATACAAAATCTTTATAGAAGTTATCCAATTTAATCTTTGTTGTAGAAATATTTCTTCCTAATTTAAGATGTTTTTTTGAGATATCTACTATTTGATTTATTATACTTCTTTATTATACTTTATGGTTCAATCATGTAGGAATGTTATGAAAATGATGATAATAATAGTACGACAACAGCTTCATCACCTGGAGGACCAGGGTGGGCTCAGCGGGTCAAGGGCTGGTTTAGTTCGGTATGTTTTTAGATGGCAATCGTTAAAAAAGTAAAGCAAAAGTAATAATAAAAAAAAATTAAAAATAATATTAAAAAAAAAATAAAAGAAATTGGAAATTTCTGTTGGTAAAGATTTGTCAAAATTTGTTTTAGTCAACACAATAAATATCTCTTTGAATAAAACGAAAGAAGAATACCGCTCATTAGCCTACCCTATGTACTCCAACTATCTAGTCTTATTTAAGTATATTTTACTTGATTTTAACACATTATTTTCGTATATATCAATTGTTCTCCCAATTCGTATAGGTATTTGTGTGTATATAACTAATTTACCAGTCATAATGTAGGCTTCCTCTTGAGCTGTGTTTCCTCTTCGATTTGTTTATAAGAAACGAATACTAAGATATTTCCTTTTTCTCATCAACCTACTAACTTGTTAGATTTTTTTAGATAAGCTCTTAAAATGATATGATCTAAAGTAATGAATAAATTGCTTTTATTTTCAGGGTGCCGATAAAAAGAAGAAATCTTCAAAAGTTTCCGAGTTACCTATGGACGTTGTTACGCACGGGTTCTCATTAACTGAGTTAAATACTCTGATTCAGAAAGAGGCTAACATGGTTGCTAATGATGCAAAAGAAACGGAACGAGTTGATGCTAGAAATGCTCTCGAGGAATTCGTTTACGATATGCGCAATAAACTGCAGGTAAGGGACTTAGCTTATTTACAAAACATCAAACGAATCATACAATATTAAACTTAAATTTTCCTTCTTTCAGGGCGGCCAACTTGAGCGCTATGCTCTTGAATCCGAAAGAGATACAATATGTGCCCAGTTAAATGATATCGAAAACTGGCTTTACGAAGATGGTGAAGATTGTGATCGCGACACATATGTCAACAAACTTACATCTTTAAACATTCAAACTGACGTAATTCGAAACCGTGCCAGTGATTATGAAAGATGTCCTGCCGCTTTTGAAGAATTGAGAAACGCAGTGTCTCATGCTCGCCACGCTGTTGCAGAATTTAAGAAGGGAGTACCAAAATATGACCATCTCACTGAAACTGAGTTTATAAACATTTCGGAGACGGCAGATAAGGCTCAAAAATGGTTGGACTCTAATTTCAATCAATTTACTCAATCGCCACGCACCACTGATAGTCCAGTACAATTCGATGCTATACGTCAAGAAATTCAGACTCTAAATGCGTGCGTTAATTCCGTTATCAATCGTCCTAAACCGAAGCCTGCACCAAAAGCCACTCCTCCGAAGGATATGGAAACAGAGCAGAATGGCGAAAACAACGCAGACAAGAAAGAGGATGAACAAACTCCCAATAACAATGAAGTTCCATGTGACTCAACAATGGATGTTGAGTAAATGCACCAGAAAGTTTATTTTTCAAACACTTTCTGTGCTTGCATCTTAGCATTGTACACCTAAAAAAAACGTATAATGAAAACATAATATTTAAAAAAAAAAAATAAACACTTAAAATTGTATTTGCTAAAACAATACTAAAATGGATAGAAAGCAGATAAACTAGAAAAAAAATACAAGCAAGGCACATTAATTAATATAACAACACTGACTAAAGTCTAAAATTAGCTTAACGCATTTAATTGTTTGACTTTATAACAGTAAATTTATACCTATTTTGTATTCTCTTTTACAAAATTTTAAATTCAATTGTTTCAAATTTGTACGGAAACACAGTAATTAATCTCTTTTGATTTAAATTTGATTTCATTTTATGAGAACCCATTCTTTTCCGCTTTAAAATTGTGTTTAGAGTGTTCAATATGAATAAAATAATTTAATTTTACTATCTTCCACAATAATATATCTTTCCTAAGAAAACTTTACTTATTTATAATGGTGGTTTAAGTTAAGAAGTGGTAGAATGGAAATATTTTAGGAGAAACATAAGATTTTAGTTTTTTGAGAGTAAAGAAAAGGGTTCATTTTTGATGTTTTTACGCCAATAAATTTTTTCTTATCATTTTTGAAAAATTATTAAAATAAAAGGATTACAAAAAATTATAAGTGTAAAATATGGAACTGATGAGGAATACATTGCAGTTCTTCGATTAAAATTATTATTAATTATCATTCCATAAGCAATAAAAATATGAAATATCGTCGGTTTCTTTTCGGGCAACTGATTTTTTTTGGTCCAAATATTCCAATTAAAAAATTTCAAGTTTAAAAAAAATAAGGGCAGTTTAAAAGCAGCGGAATTCATTTTGCAGAATGCTGCAAATAACTGAAAATCACAGAAAGAATATATGTACTAAAAAAATACATTAATAAAAAAAACCAGCGGTTGGTAACACTGATCTACAAGTTGCATTGCTCTTTGCATGAGCATATAAATAATTGCAATGTTACTGCTCTACATAAAACAAATAAACTATAGTAAAATACAATTAAAATAATCAAAAACATCGTCTGTGGCTCTTTTATATTTATAACATATAAATTTATCGAGATGGATGAACTGAAGGCTGATTTTAAAAATACTTGTCGCACTTGCTTGCGCCGCGAATGCACACAAAATTTACAGTTGCAAAATGTAAGCAAGTACATAAAGGAACTAAATTCAACAATTACTGAGTTTCTGAAGTCAATCAATGTAGAAATAGTTTCTACAGACGACGATTTACCACAGACGGTCTGTTTGGAGTGTTTCGATAAGATACAAAGTGTGCAAAACTTTCAGGTCCGTTTAAAATATTTTCTTTGATAATCGTAATAAAAAAATATGTTTGTATATTATAATAGGTAATGTGTCAGGAGTCGGAAAAAAGTTTGCATAAAATGTTGAATGACATTTTAGCTGAAGAAACTAATAAACAAATCGCTGAATATATTACTAATAAAAGTTATGAACAAGTAATAAAGTATGCCGCGAGAGATTTTAAAAGGATCAAAAGTATAGAAACTAAATTTAAAGAAACGCGACGCAAGAAAGAAACTATACAACTATCGTCAAATCAGACGCTATTCACAGCCATTCCTCTTGCTAAAGTGCAGGATGCTCTTTTAAATGATAAAGAGTTATTGGAACCTCTGAAGGACATTGAACATATTGAAACAGAATTCGAAGCCGATCCATTGTCTAGTATCGTCGATATTAAAAATGAAACTTTAGTTGTGGACACGAAGTCGGAGAAAATTTATAATGAAAACGTCGAAAATTCAAAAGTCAACGTTGCTAAATTAGACTCTGTCACTTTTACATGTCCTTATGAATCTTGCGGCAAAGTTTATAAAGTGGCTACCAAGTTTGCAACACACAAACACAGAGTTCATGGGGACCGATTGTGTCACATGTGTAGTATTTGTAACAAAGAATTTGCGGGTTCCCGTTCCCTGCAACAACACATGTTAAGACATAATTGGTAGGTAAATTAGAGTTAAGTTAATAATTAATGTTATCAATAAATATAATTTTTTTTTAGTAATCGCACATTTTTATGTTCAGAGTGTGGCAAGTTTTTTACGACTAGTATAAGTTTTGAAAATCATCAAGTGCGTCATAGAACCGAATTACATTTAGATTGTCCAAAGTGCCCTACGAAATTCCCAACACGTTCAGATTTGCTTGCGCATCTAGCCACACACGGCGCAGAAAAGAAGCATGTTTGCGATATTTGTGGTTCAGCATTTCCTTTTAAATATGGATTAAAGCGTCATATGAGATATCATTCAAATGTAAAACCACATAAATGTGAATTTTGTGATATGCGGTGAGTTTTTTTTTTTTTTTTTAATTTAACATACTATGGGTACCAATCCATGTCATAATTTTATCTTTCAGCTTTATACGTGCAGGAGCAATGCGCCGTCACGTACGAACACATACGGGTGAAAAGCCTTATAAATGTAAATATTGTGAGAAAGCATTTGCCCAGTGTAATGACCTTGTCAAACACACTCGAGTTCATGTCGGTAATAATTTATACAATTGTGAATTATGTTCTTGTGGATTTCTAAAATCTAGTGAACTGCGAAAGCACTTTCCAGTGCATAAAAATGAGGATGCTGAAACCCGGGAAAGAAACTTAGCAGAACGAAAGGCGAAAGAGGATAGACTGAAAATCAAATTACATAAAATTCCTGCAACTGCTGAAGGTACGGACGGCACTGGACAGTGCCAAATTACAGTACTACGTCGGGACGACTAAAGGAAAATGTGTTTTTTTATTTTTGTTCTTGTTATGTAAAAAAAAAGCACATTTTCAATACAAACTTCTCCGTCATTGTTATAAAAAAGTTTTGTTCTTCTTAAAAAAACTTTCATTTGGCCCCCTAAGGCTGCTGGCAGAGTAAAAGCTAAAAGCGAAGCTATAGGCCATGCGATAGCACAGAGTTGTATTTCGCTACATAACACTGCTTAAAATTTTCTGTGTGAAAGCTCTAGAGATACAAACCTGTCCTATCGCTTCGCTTTTACTTTTACTCCGCCAGCAGCGTAAGCTGTCGTAATCAAAAAGATTTGTGACAAAGTAAAAAAGATACAATTATTTGAGCGAACTACAAATCACTAGATGTGAAATCGCTATCGATTTTTGTTCCATAACTGATTGTAGCGGAGCAACTAAAACTGTTGAAGTGACTATAAAACTACTGGAACAGCTGATACTGCATAACAAGATAAACGCTGTATGTGGAATAAAAAATTATTATGAAAAAGAAACACATTTTTGAAAAAAAGTAATGTTGCCGATTTTACGTTCAATTAAAAAATGTACCAGTCTGCTAAGAAATCGCACTTTGGGTGATAAGCCAATAATATTTACGACGAGAAGGTGCATAAATGGTGGCGGACGACGCGTTGATACTGCACAAGAAGCAGCACGTAGTCGGAACATAAAGTCTACACTTTATTATGTTACCGCTGGTGGCGTACTTATAGTTGGATTTAGCTACGCAGCAGTGCCATTGTATACCATGTTTTGTCAGGTGGGAATTCAATAATCGATTTTTGCCAAGACGATTATTTATTTAATTTTGAAATATTGTTAGGCATACAATTATGGTGGTACTACATCGCTAGGACACGATGCGGATAAAGTGGAAAACATGGAAAAGGTAGAGAATCGCATTTTGAAGATTCGATTCAATGCAGATATTGGCGCATCAATGCGATGGAATTTTAAACCTCAACAATACGAAATCAAAGTAGCGCCCGGCGAAACTGCGCTCGCTTTTTATACAGCTAGAAATCCGACAGATAAGCCTGTTATTGGAATTAGTACGTACAACGTTATACCATTCGAAGCTGGCGCATATTTTAATAAAATACAGTGTTTCTGTTTTGAAGAGCAACAGCTTAATCCTCACGAAGAGGTTGACATGCCCGTATTTTTCTACATCGATCCAGATATTGTTAAAGATCCTAAATTGGAGCTTATTGACACAATAACATTATCGTACACATTCTTTGAAGCAAAGGATGGTTTAAAGTTAAATTTTCCCAGTTATGCAAAGCCACATACTGCGTGATTATTGCTTAATAATATTTTGTTGCATGTTATTGTTTATTACAATAAGTTGCTGCACAACTCGTTGGTCTAAATATACAAAATAGTTCAATATAAAACAAACGGTAATTGTCTTTGGTTTTTGAGTCACGCTTTATGGACACAAATTTCAATGATTCGCTTGCTGTACTGCTTAGTGATACTAGGCTGTCAAAAGTTTACTAGAAGATCTCTACGGCATCCAAGAGGAAACTGGCTGTGGTGGCGGCATGAAAAAACATATATGATATATGCAGCAGGTGGTGTTGCCACCACAATGAATGGATGGGATTTGACTATGCAGCATCCCGCAAGGATTGTAACGCGTGTAGGAAACAATGCTGAATGCTCACACTGAAATCCTTTTAATAACAATACGCAGTATCATTTGTAACATTTTTGGGAAATTTTTTTCATTTAAATACGCGGTAGACGTTAAATTCAATATGGAATCAAGATAAAATTTAATTAATTCAAAGAACTCTGTTGTCATATTTCTCTCGCTTTATTGTCTTTAAGCTGTTTTTATATTTGCTCGTTTCTGGTTTTAAGTCACCGACAACTGCAGTTCTGCTGTCTGTAAATATTTGCTAAAACCTAATAAAAAAATTATTGAAAACAGCATCTTTTAGCGCCTCCGTCGGGGAGATTATAACAATAGATAAAAGATAAAAAGCGACGACAACGAACAAGCATTAAAACAGTGAAACAAGTGCTTGTGCAACAGTAAGAAGATGAAACAAATACTTTAAATTTAGCGGCAACTGGAGCAGGAGGCGGCAAAAATAAAAAGGTATACATTTAGATGACGTGCGTTCCCTTTTTACTCTATGTTGGCAGGGATTGTTCGTTGTTGTTTCAAGTTTAACCTAGGAATAACAAAGTTTTTTTTTTTAACAAATATATGCGAAGTATTGTACATACTCAGTTTATTTCTGGTTTTTACAATTACAATATAAATTATAAAACAAGCTACCTTAAAATAACAAATGTGTTTAATTCAGAAAAAAACAGTTTCGAGTTTATTTGGTAAACATAAATTCTATTAGTTGTTAATATTAAACTTCTTTAGATTTTAAGATTACCTTTTGTTTGTACAGAAAACTGTTTTTTTTATTTTATTTGTCCCATTGTTTGACATTGCAGCTTTTTTTAAGAGTTTTCCATTGCATCCGTTGTTGTATGTGAATATAATACTGAGTCTCCTGCTTCTTCAGTATGCTTTTTCAAAAATATGTAGAAATGTTGTACAGTTCCAGATCAGATTTTTAATTTTTTTTCAAACTGGGAAAAGTAAGCGTAAATTCGTTTTGTACGTTTTCATATATTTGTATTAGTTTTTCTGTTCGTTGTTTTTGAATCAAATTTTTTCAGTACAAAATTTAGTTTCTAAATTTTACTGGAACGCATTTTTAACAAAAATTCCATTTTTTTCGCGTTTCTCTACAGGTTTGTTTTTGTTGCTAAGTTTTCTTTGTCACCGCTACATTGTGTATTAAAATCATACGTACTACCACTTTTCTAGTTAGGTTGTGTCAGCTGACCCCGAAGAGGTGGGATCACACAGAGGCCTACTTGGCCTCTACTGATTCCTATTTTCGGAGGCTCTTTAATATTCTTGTATTTTTGCGTGTTTGGTAAGTGTTCTAGGGACTTCAAGGTACCTTGATCTTTGCCTTTGTTAAAGTCGTTTTCATTGGTTACTCTTACCTTTTAGCATGAGCAGCTACTATGTTAAGCTATGACCACTTTTCCTTCACTTTTCTAGTTTTTCTATGACAAAGAGTAACTAAAAGCCCCAATCACAATCAGTTCGTAAACATACATACATTTTAAACCCAAAAGCTTGTCGTAAAACAAAGTTTCAATTTTGAAAAGAAATGTACCTACTAAAATGGCACGAACTAATTTTGGTTATGACTTGTGTGAAGATGTTTGCTTTAAATTTGTTAACTAAATTTCTGAAAGAACTATTATGTATTTTTTAAGAAAAATTTAAAACATTTAAAATGTAAGTATAAAATTACAATAACAAGTACATATGTAATATTTACATTGTCGCAAACGTTTCAAATTTTAGTAAAGTATGTCACTTTTTTCTTTAACCTCAACAAAAAGCTCGATGTTCTTGAAAAATTTGCTTAGTATTGCGAATAACTTTAACCATGTTTTTGATAAAAGCCAGTATAAAAGATTTCAGTCGGTCACTCAGTCATTATAGCAGTTAACCCAACCACAGCTACAACATAAGCTGCAAACATTTATTCGCAAAGAAGTTACGCCGTTTCTAAAATGCAAGAAAATTGGTTGCGTTGTGTCTTGTTTTTCCTGTTTGTTGGTAAGATTATTAATATTGTATAATCCAAAAAATTAAAATAAAATAATTATTTTGAATTCAGTGCATAGCAGTCTGGCCATTCCATTATACTCACAGAGTAATGATATTGATGATGGATATGTACAAACATCAGGGCCACGACAGGTTGACTACCACACAGTTATTGGTCATTTTAAAGACTTTCTTATGTATCTACCAGTGATGATGACCACATTTAAAGAAACAATGTCCGGCTTTCCACGTTTTGCTGAGGGAGTACGAATACTGACCTCACGAAACGCAGACGTCGCTGATGACTGCCAATGCAAAAGCGGAACAAGTTCCGGTGTCAGTAATGAAATTGAGAACAGCAGTCGTTATGGTTAATATGTCAGTTAGATTTCAGAACAAATGTTAATTAAAATATTAGTTTTTTCAAAAGCTCTCTAGCGGAATACTGGTTGCTCATTTCTGTGCGTATGTACATACTACATATAAAAGATGCTAAGTAACAACGCATAGTTTTAGGCACACTGGGGGAATGTTGTAAAATCCATATAACTTTAATTACATCTTCTTTAACCAGTTACCAATAAAAATGTTTCACGAAAAATAAAATAGTTAAAATTTATTTATTTTGTGTTTTTTTTTTTGTTGTGTTTTTAACTATGAATTAAATTAAAAATGTTCTTCATTTTGGCTGATTCAATTCAATTCAATTTAATTTATTATTTTTTTTTTTTTTTTGAAATTTATAAAGTTGTAACATTTTGTAATTTCGTTATTTGGATTTAATTTTCTTGATAGCAATTAGACAACTTTGTGCTACAGCTTGCTATTTTTTTATATGTACTTCATTATGTATGCTGTTCCTTACTAGTAATATTTCAAACATTCTATATATTATATAGAGCGAAGAAAAACAAATTTTATTTCGCTGTATTTAATTTTTTTGGTTTAATTGTTTCATCTGAATGTTTTTTTTTTTTTTAAATATTTTAATAAAATTTAAATGTTACGCGATTTAAAATCTAATTTTATATATAATATCTATATATAAATATCGATTTAATTTATGTATTTAATTTAAATATAATTAGTTTCACAAAATACAATTCACAACTACTTTTTTTCGCTGTAATGTGAGTGTACAACACAACAAGAAGCGTGCCCAAAAAAGAAGTCCAATCTATTTGCATTCTTTGCTTTTTTGCAGCCAATTTTGATTTTTTAAATTAAATCCTTTTTCACCTTTGTTGCTACATACAAATATCAAATATTTTATTTATTTCTTTTATTGTTATTTTATAAATTTTTTTTTATTATCAAAAAAAATGAAAAATCGTATACATTATCGAATTGTATTAAATTTTCGTTTTCATTTTAAATAATTCAAAATGAAATCAAAAAACACAAATAAAATGAGTTATAAATATTCAATCTTTTTCATTTACGTATATCTGTTTGCTTTGATTTAAACTCTATTTTATAATACAAAGAACTAATTATTATTATTTTTTAAAGTAGAATATCAATTCAACTTTATACTAAATACATACTAAGCTAATACAAAAGTGCATATTAGTATTAATTGTCATACTATAAATATGTAATAAGCATATTAACACCAAATGACGCGTATTTTTTGTTTTGTTTTGTTTTTATTCATAAAATATTGTACTTGTGCTTTTTGTACACATAGAAAAATTTGCTAATTAATTTTTATTATATTTATAATTATGAATTTTTGTTTTAAGCTTAAAGTGGAGAGCTTCGTTTAATGATACGTATATATGTTTATTAATTTAAAAAGTTACAATTAAAATGCGATAAAATAAAAATTTCTATTCAAAAATAGATTAATTTTCAAACAAACAAAGTAGAAAAAGTCTCTTTGACAGACGAAGAGTCGAACGGGCAAGCAGCCTTCAAAAGGTTTGTCGTTTCTAAAATAAAAAATAAATAAATAAATAATATCAGCAATGCTCCCGTAATAGTAATCGTAAAAATTTTGAGATTTACTTTTAAAATCGTAAATTTTTGACTAGAACAGTAATCTTCCAATTTGTCGTCGATAGAAGATTTTGTCATGTCATATTATACTTTTATTAATTACTTTGTGTAGTATCATGCATTTCACTTACACAAACGCCGTTTTAGAATGGCAAATATTTTGCGATTTGCATTTGTTTTAGCACTAAAATTTGGTATTTAAAAAGTAAATCGCAAAATGTGATTACGGGAGAATAGCTGATCAAAAGTGAATAAAAAAATCAAACTTAAATAATACAATAATAAAAACAGAATGAAAACAATTAAAAAAATTAATTTTTAAATAATTTTTTTTTATTTTTGTTTAATTTATATATGCATGTACGTATGTATATAATTATAGATTTTATTGTTTAATTTATATGTATATGTATATAATAATAGATTTTATTGTATATACATACATTTAATAATTAAATTCCATATACAATTATATTTCATTTATTTGTATTTACGTATATAAAATCTATTAAAAAAAAATAATAATAATAAAAGTATGAAATGTAAGCATTTCATTTTATTATCGCTTAACTCTTATTTGATTAGACAGTTTGATTACCAGTTTTTCGTATTTTTTATTTATAAATATTAATATTAATATTAAATAGTTGCATCTTTGATAGACTGGCGTCTGTTTTTTTAATATTCATATGAGTTATAGTAGTAATACAATAATATATGTATATGTAATATAGTTTTCTTAATTTTCATTTAGACTTTATACAATTTAAAGATTTTGGATTGGCGATTTTTTTTTCTAAACTAAATTTCTTAAATGCTTAAATACTAAAATCGTTACTGTGAAATGCAAGTTTTGTTTTAAATGTTATTAACGTAATCATTATCATACCAGACCAAGAGTGGTAATGTAAACCCTCTAATATGAAGTATCAAAATCGGCATGTTTCTGTTCTGATTAATGTTTAGTTTTAAATTTTTGGCTTTAAATTTTATTTCCTTTTATGTGTAATATATTTTCATATTATTGAAGTTAAATCTTTATTGTAAATTTTTTGAATGCGGTAAAATAAACTTTTGCAAATATTTATTAATTTAAAACATTTTTTTGTTGTACCTTTGTTGTTTTGAAATTTCTGTGACGGGTATTAAAACTTCGGTTTTACCGAAGATATACATTTTCATTGGTTAATTTTACAACTATTCTATCTTCGTAATGCTTTATAAATATGGTACTTATATATATATGTTAATCGTTAAAAATCTTTTATTGCTAAATTTCTTTGAAATATTTACAAAAGTTAGCCTAAGTTTAAATTAATTTGTTTAAGTTTCACAAAAAAGTAGTGCGTTTTACAAATTTTTTTTTTGTTTTTTTTTTTATTTATTATATTTTTCATTTTACTTGTTGATATATATTTTATTCGATTTTTGCTTTTCCTTTACTTATATGCATTCATATCTTTTGCTGTATGAATATGGCTCGTGTGGCATCTGTTTTCTTGGCAGTGGCAATTTAAGTGTGTATGTTGCAAGTGCTTTTCTTTTTTTGAGTTTTTTTTTTTTTTTTAATTTGTTTTTACATATAGTTTTTGTTATTACATTTACAATCAGTCTATTTTGGAATAAATTATACAACAGAACAAGAATTTAAACTGAAAAATAAACTCTAAATCCATTGTGGCTAATAACGCTCATTAGATGTGCTTTTTCGATTCAAAGCAAATACATTAAACAAAGTTTAGTAAGTTAAAGTTTTCCTGTAATTCTTCATGATCCACGTATGTTATCATTGTCATCGGTTACTTTTGTACCAACATGCGTTCATTAAACTGTCTACTTGCTCAGCTTTCTCTGTTATTTTCGATAAAAATGGACTAGAATATGAAACGGCTAACATCTAACATCGTCATTATCTTTTACTACAATACATATATTCAAAAGCTACAAAAAATAATATGGCGTTTTTTGTTTGTTTGGAGTGTTTCGAACTCGGAGAAAGTGAGCGAAATTAAGTCAGATAAAACGGGCTGTCTTTGATAGAGATGTTCTTACAAGCGGTATAACCAAAAAATTTGCACATGGTCTAAGAAAGCAACTTGTATCGTTACATGTTGTCTGAAGTTGTTGCTGTTTACAATTGACTAAAGCTACTTGTCGAAACCCAGTGCGCTGTATCCGGTCGTACCATTAACTATATAGGACCATAATCACTTAAAGCCTGCCCGGGATGTTGTGATCCCGGTCCTCCGGGTAGAGTCACAACGACGGAAACGGCACGAGAATCGATTACCGAACCTGGCGCCGTGCTTTGACCGTTGCCACCACCATTGCCGTATACACTGCCGCCAACGTTACCTGGCGTGCTAACTCCTACGCCGCCATTTGCACCACCTATACCACCTCCAACTCCACCTCCGTGCATTAGAGTGCCAGGAGGAGCCCCAACAGACATACCGCCACCGCCAACCGTACTATTGCTCATTCCTGCCGTGCTCATCATAGTGCCGTGTCCGCCTAGCACGCTACCGCCGCCAATTGTACTGCCGCCGCCGCCGCCACCACCCATGGTTGAAGCTCCGCCTGACTCTCCATGTCATACGTGACTGGCCGCCGGCTGTTTGAGAACATGGTGGTGCAAATGGTGATGGCTAGTAGACGCCACTGAAGCACCACCAGCTTGAGTATATGGTGTCGCAAGCAGTGATCCTGCCGCCGATCCAACAGGCATTCCCATGCCTGAACCAGCATATGGATGTGGTATTGGCGGTCGCTGTTTTATTAGCGCCTGGTTAGCACCAGTGCGATCGGGAGCGCCGAATAGCCGTCGCCAGAAACGACGCCAGCTCTCAAGCGTCTTGCCAGACCAGATCCATACGCCGGATGTGATGCCAACGGCCAGTGCCATAAAGTATTTGAGCATTAACACAGAATAGAGCGGTTTTTTACCCGGACCCTTTATCTGTAAACAGGGACAGGCTAGCGCCTTGATCCAGTCCTCGAAATAGGCTGCCTCATAGAGATAGCAGCCAATGACAATAGTCGCAGGCACTGTGTATAAAACTGAAAATATGCCAATTCGTATCATAAGTTTCTCCAGTTTATCCGCTTTGACACCAGCACCAACACCGCCCTGTTGCTTAATTACTGAACGAATGCGGAAGAGCGACACAAAGCCTGCCATGAGAAAAGTGGTGCCGATCACAAGATACACAAACAACGGTGCCAGCACAAAAGTTTTCAGATGATCCGGATTGAGATTGCCAACATAGCAGATGCCTAATATGGGATCAGCATCCACTGCTGATATTAACAATACTGCAACTGACTGCACCGTTGGTATAAGCCACGCAGCCAAATGGAAATACTGTGAGTGTTTGGTGATGGCTTCATTACCCCACTTTAAACCGGCAGCTAAGAACCAGGTGAAACTGAGAACTACCCACCAAATGGAGGATGCCATGCCAAAAAATACGTTAGCAGAAAAACAAGCGTACAAGCGTGTGGCCCTGTAGATGTTTCTTTTAGTAAACGTCCATCACAGGCGATTTCCTCGTTCTGCAGAAAGTTCTTTGACAGATATCCCACAGCAACCATGAAATAGCAGGCAGAGAGAAATACAATCGGCCGCTCTGGATATTTAAACCGCTCCGTGTCGATGATGAATGTGGTTAATGTCATTAGCGTGCTGCAAAAGCAAAGGCCTGACCATAGCGCGATCCAGATGCCGGCGAACTCCTTTTCGTCGTTTGTGAAGAACGGTCCCTTGCATGGTATTGCGCAGTTTTGTACGCCGGCGATTCTTGCCACAGTCGAATTAGATTAGACCCGCGTAGTGCATGTGGCGACTGTTGCATTAGCTGCTTCCTTCCCCTAGGAGTATAAGCGGTGGGCGACACGAGCATGTGCATTCCTTTGCGTTTGCCTTTTCTCCTAGGGAATTTTGGCAGTTTTTTGAATTTTTGCCCTTGCATTTCTGCGACGAAGATGACGACGATGAACCAGAGCCGGATTGTTTACGCTTATTGCCGCCAGATCCTGATGAGCCTTCGCGGCCTGAACCACCGCCGGTACCACTGCTACTGCCACTACTTGTCTCCGTGTACGATGGTTGCTCCATACACAAATTTTCTGGATCCCCATAGAATGGCAAATGTTCACATGCCATGCGTTCAGGCCATTCAAAGCTGTACTGTTGCATAATTGGAGCACAACCGGCGCGCGCACGCTCACAAACAGATCGACAGACTGGCAGTGGCTTATGATAATCCTCTAAACAAATAGGCGTGTACATTGAGCAGAGGGAAAAACTTTAAATCTGGCGAACATTTTATCTCAACAAGCGGCCAGAATTGATGCACCTCGAGACCAGCTTCATCTTGCGTTTCGTGATTCATTTCATTTGGGAATGAAGTCAAATTGTAACCAATACCGCGGCACATGGGTATCGTGATCTCTTCACAGCGTGACTTGGGATCTTTAGGAATGACTGGTAATCCATAACCAGGTGCTGGACTAACATCCATTGAATGTGTGCCAAGACCCATATGCCCAACACCGCTACCATTGTCTGTCATGTGTTGCATATCCGCGTGACATCTGTGTGTATGAAACAGCAGTAATCCGAACAGACTGGTCAGCGTGAATGAAGTGAGGCGTTGCCCCAACGATAATCTAGTCCTCGTTGAACCTGATAATGAAATTTTTCGTGGAAGTATGTAGTATGCCATTTTGTGCGTTCGCTGCGTTAGTCGATGTGGATGCGTAATGTGTGTATCTCGTTGTGTGTTGTATGCTTAAACTTCAGTTCAGCTTCGACTGAATTTACCAGCTACTCCGCTATAGTTGTGAAATGTTTGTGCTACAATTGCAATCTTGCCAGCAAAAGTTTAGTTGAATCCAACTAAATGACGTCAAATCTGTAACGCTCGAAAATTGAAGCATGTCTGTAAGAAAAAAAAAAAAGAAAATAGTTAATAGTCTTATAATTATTTGCTAAAAATGCTATTTTAGCCAAAGAATCGTAAACTTAAAAACATTCCAAGCTTTGACATTTCTCAAAAGAGCGTGTAAATTTTCTTAGTATCATTGAAATTATTCACATCATTTTTTGGAAATGGTCATTGAATACTGAGATTTAAATTAAAATATTAATCCCAACGCGGTAAGGAGAGTTTCTGGAGTAGGAATTTAATACATAATGTAGCTCATACAGTATGCTATTGAATGTACAGTTTTGTTTAACCCTTTATTTTCAAATTTTTGTTTGCACGTACGTACTATATACATTATGTACGATAGTTAAATAATAAAAGCAATATAACATATGCATCGAGCAGATGCACTTTTACTGCAACAATATTTGTTCGGTTCAAAATTTGGATGATAACCTCATCTCATCTCCTTCGATCGCCCATCAATCAAAATCTGTGAATTTAATTAAATTTGACAGACGCAAACAGCTGCAGTTTCAACACTAAATCCATATCCATTAAAAATCGCTTATTGTTTTTTCCGCAATTGTAGACGTCGATCATAAGCACTTAGTGTTTTTTTTTATTAAATAAAGCCATTGACATGTTTAATTCACGGCCCGGAATTAAGAATGTGAAGTAAAAATTATTACAATTTTTTATTTTACACGATATATCCCACTTCAATAGTTATGTAAGACGCAGCACAAACTGCGACGTGGGACAACCCATACATAAAAACCTTTGAAACTGTCGCTCACTAGTACAGGTGCGAAAATATGGCTTTGCTGAAAATCATATACTGTATATAAATTGTATAGCATATGTAATATAATATACACCATGGAAACTATGTCACGTATAGTCCGTAATTTTTACAAACGAGTATGTTTTGTATTCATAACTTTTGGTCTGATACAACGATATCAATATTTACCAAGATTTTGTGGTTTTCACCAAGAAGCAAAAAAACTGCAGCTGCAACTATAAAACATGCGGTTGGTTAGTGCGGAGATAGCTCGGCACAGCCTCATTTTGACTACTAGTACAATGACAGCTGGTGACCAAGGTGTGCTACGGAAAAGTGAAGGGCTTTTAGCTACTGCGCGTGTTATGGTTGTTGTTGTCAATAACTAGTTCAGCTTATAACATTCGCATAGTATCACTTGTGAATTGACAACTTAAATAAGAGAATAAGTTGTGTTTAGACTCATATGGGATGAATTACCAAGATAACAAGTGTCATATGACGTATGACATGGTGGGTATCTGTGAGTGGTTCACCGAATCATACAAACCATAAATTTATAAAAGGAGTATTTTTTTTTATGAATTAACAAAGTTCCGTTTTTTTTGCTTACTGTTGAAAATGTTAATTTAATATGATTTCTTTATAATTAGGTTATAACTTGAATGAAAAATAATTTTAAATGACTGATTTCTGTTAGGTTAACTATAAATGTAGATACACACGAATCTATATGTACTCGTACATATGTATGTACATATAAAGTATAAGCATATTTTTATAAAGATTTATGCCTGATCATCAAGAAATGGGAACGCTCCCCTACTTCAAATAGATAGATAAACAGTGAATGGGAAAAATCCGTAACCAAGTAAAAATCACACAAAATAACGTTGCCAACAAGTCTCAACAATGTTTGCCCAACAACTTAAGACAACAATCTGAATGCTCACGACGAGTTCGAATTTAAGCCATGATTACTGCGTATGCAATCACGAGTTCGTTAATGATCATTGTCGTAATAATCATAATTATGCCTCAGAAAATGATGATATTGACTAGGCTGTTCAAAAATAAGGAAACTCAAGTGCTTATTGTTTACTCAAGACTCCAGTCTCGATTGTTTTTAAAAGAGTTAAGTACGATCGAAAGAACGATAGTTGCAACTGGATTGTATAGTATTGTTGATTTTACCAAAGCAATTGTTGCATATAGTATTTTAACAAAGTATTGGACGCCATATATAACTTGAAAGATTTCAAATGTTTAGTATCGAACATGGAAGAAAAACAAACTTTAAAACCAAAGAAAATCCAATAGGTTTTTCTATCGTAATTTAAACCTTCTCTAGTCATATTTATGAGTTACCAAAAATTTAAACTGACAACAAGTGTTTGCTTAGATCGCTAAAAATCACATTGAATTCTTTTTCACAGAATATTAGAAAATTGTAGTAAATAACAAGGTCAACGCTTCATCTACATAGATACAATGTCATATATACACACATAGCAGATGCCAAAGGTAAAGAGCGCAATAAAAAAAAAAATAAAAAAACATTTTGATTATATGTGTATGTACTCAACTAGAACTACTTTCAACGATTCTTTCATACCTGACCACCTAGCTTTGATTTCTATTCAACCAAATGTTCAATCAATCCTACAAAGTGACCAACTGAAGTGGACCTACTGAAAGTACTTCGATATGTGTGATTGTTGGTAGAGCATTGAATGCCAATCAAATAATAGCAAAAAGCAACCACAAAGCATTTGAACCTTGCGCACTTTATGTACGTAGATACATATAGTATATCATATGCATGTGTACTATATGTATGTACATCTTTTTGGGAATGTAAAAGGTAGCAACAATTCGCTTTTATGTGCAACAAAAAATAATTTTTTGTTTTTTTGCGCATTTTGTTGTTAAAATTAGTAGTCAACTAAATAAAACAAAGAAATAAAAAACCGAGCACTCTACTCAGAAAGAAAAGTACAGCTCTTCTTGTTATTATAAAAGAAAAACCATAAATATCAATTGCAGAAAAAGCACAAATGCAAAAGCTTCAACAACTACAAAGCAAAACAGTACAAGGAACATTTAACATGGCATGCTATATCATGCTTTCCATTTCTCTCAAACGCGCTCTTCTGTCCTGTGCGTCTTTATCGGCAAAATGTATTTTGCTTTAATATTTTTATAAAAGGCACCCGCATAGAGTATTGCTGCTCCTAATGGGAACAACAACGCGAAAGTACTTTATAATGCTCCCCGGATATTTTGTTCTGCTTTTTAGTTCCTATATATTTCATTTACTGCTCTTACACAGACGCACCATAAAAAATCAACGTAGACAAGTTCTATGACCTTACAAACACATTTTTCACGGCGGCCAACAACTACAAACACAGCGACAACAACACTCAACTTGCAACATTGTGCAATGGTTGAATGTGTTTTTTGAAGTTGTCTGTGTGTATTCTCTATGTAGTTGTATTTCCTTTAATTCATTATTCTGTACAGCTTATTTTTTTTTATACTCTCAAAAAATAGTTTTTAACAGCATATCAATTCAGTTTCAAACTTTGTAACACTCAAATGAACGTCTTAACGCAATAATGAAATCTACTGTAATGAGTGGTTTGCATTCATCAGTCAAACAGATCCGAAGAGCCACTCGTCAATTTTTGCAAAAGTTAATATTCGCATTGGCTCCTGCCTGCTCAAGTTGTATAATGACTAAGGACTACAACAAGACCTTGTTGGTTTGTCCGTAATTATATTTTCTCCTGTTAGTTCGTTTGTTTTTTGTTGGCAAAATCGTTGTCATTTAAATGTTAAGCCGCCCTAGAGCCATATCTTTCACAATAATAAGACTAGTCACCGAAAAGTGACTTCAAAAACTTAAATCATTTTTAGCTTCTTCTGCGACATACTTAAATATTAAAACCATCATTTAATATTTGTCGTTGAAAATAAAACTGAAAATAGACGCAACAAACTACTTTTTTGTTTACGGAGAACGCAGCCTAGTGGACTGTGTAATCAAATCCCATTCATTCAGCATAAGACTTGCATTAAAGAATCAGCTCGAAAAACGATTTTATTGAAACGTTGATTTTAATAAATTTATGATAAATACTATATACAAACGAGGGATGGCTTCTTTGAAATTACAAAGCAAGCAAGGCAAGAGGAGTTTTTATTAAAAAATGCTGCTTAATAACACCGTAACTACAGAAAACACGAATGGGGATGATGCAGAGTATTTAGTGTGACAAGTGTTTTTTCATAAACGTTTAGAAAAAAGTAATAGGAAGGGTGGAAAAAAACCCACCCAAGTACATATGAAATTTGCCTTTTGGGCTGTTGCCTTTCTATCTGTCTTTATCTTCAAATTATTACAAATGACAAACGTCATTGAAAAAAAGAAACATGAAAATTTAAATTAAACTTTCTTTTTTGTTGTTATTGCCACAGTAAAGATTTAAGATGCATTAAAAATGAAAATGATGCACTTCTGAAGGTTAAAACCTGGGGTACAGTGCAGCGTATAACCCTTATGAGTGAAGGTCAAGTAATAGTTCAGTAATACACACAAGGGTCACCCAAAATAAATTTAAATTTGTCGTGCTGTTAACAATTTTGTTGTTGAGATTTATATTTTGTTATTGTTTTGGTTTCGATTTTCTCACGCAACTTTTGCAAACATAAATAAATCTTTTAGTTTTTGCACATTTGTACATTTTTTGTTTGTGTTATCAATTGCTTAATTGTGTTCTAATAAGTCTCTAAACTTTATAAAAACAACTTTTTATTGAACATTGTTTTGTGTGGAAAAAAACTGTTTATATTTTGTATCAATGAATTTCTTCAACTGCCGCCGGCTGAATAACAATAGCAATTTAAAAAAATGATTTATTGAAAACACCAAACGAATGAGAAGAAAAAAAATAAATTTATGAACGAACGTTCTAATCGAAATCTTAAATATAGAAATACAATTTTTAACTTAAAGTATGCACGTCGAAAATCATAAATAAATCGAGTCTTATCACGCTACGAAATAAAAATAGCCATCCAATAAAATCAAACCAAAGACAAACAAGGGAAAAAGTTAACTTCGGCAAAACCTAAGCTCAAATTCTCTTCATTGAAACTTGGAATAGTTAATATTTGTTCATTCGCGTACTTAAAGGGGTGTTGTGGTGGTCAATGGACCGGTACAACTCATGTTTAAACACTATATATAACGAAAATTGGAGTTGAGTTTATATGGGGGACATATGTTACAGTAGCTACTAGAAACTACTTAGGGCTAAAAAAGATTAAACTTTTCAAGTCAAGGGCATTGCTACAGATAGACAGATAGACCGTCAGACTTTATCAAGAATATATACTTTATGGGTTCTACGACGTCTCTTTAGATGCGTTACAAACTGAATAAGTATACTCGTTCATACACACAATGTGTGGCGGGTTAAAAAAGTCACATATTAAATGTTGTAGTTTTTTTTTTGTTAATTAACTCAAGATTTGTAAATGTTCTAATCGTTGGGATTTATTTACTTGTTTTTTTGTTTTAGCGCATGGTATGCATGGGTATTATTTTATTAAATATTCGCCCTGTGCTCCTTCGAGTTAAATTAGTGTGACTATCTTATTTTACTTTTTGATGGCTACGCTTTCTATTACGCTCAGTCTGTCTGGCATACTTCTTGTTGCTGTACCTAAAACTCCCAACATTTTTAAAAGTGAAATTTTTATTTACAAATTTAATTGGGCACAGATAATATTCTTTTTACAATATAAGCAACAACACAGAAGTTGGAAAACCAAAATGAACTCAATTGCATTATTTTGAAATTCTGTGTATACAAACGCACAGAGATCGAAAAATAGACAAATCTTTAAGTATTTCTCAGTATGGCCTATGCATTCAAGCAATCAATGAACTTGTTCGTTTCAGTTTACTTGTTATTTTTGTAAACTATTTGTGCATTTTAAAATTTATTTAAGAATAAAAAAAAATAAAAGGAAAACAAAATCATGAAAATCATTTCCTTTCGCCCTTTTTATTTTGTAAATTTCCACACTTCATTCGGTTGAGACTTTATACTATTTATTGTTTTATGTACTGTTTTCGTGCTGTACTCTGCTGCATTCTATCGATGTATCCATGTGTAGTTGCTTTTAGTTTTTCCAAAGCAGGAAATTAAATGTTCTAAAGCAGCACACATGGTAACCTTTTTTCTTCAGTTTGTTTAACGAACGCTGAGGGAAATTATTTATGTCTTCTTGAGTTTTGGTTTATTTGTCTTTGCTGGTAAACACATTTCAAAAGTAAAAAATAAGCGGGCATGCGGCTATTTGAATTGTGGGTGAAAAGTAACGTTCGAAAGCAGCGAAAGCGAGAAATTGCACAACGGGTGGTGGTGCTCTTGCTGCTGAGTTCAATTACTATCGGCATCCAACTGTGTGACTTGCAACAGCTCTAAGTATTCAAATTAAAAAAAAAAAAATTTTATTGAAGGCAATCTTTAATTGGCTCATCTAAATATTTATCAGCTGTCAAGTATGTGTTAGATGTTCGACTATAATTAAAATTAAAGATATCCCCTACGGCCAAGTTGATTTAGATTTTAATGTAAAATTAAAAAAGATATATCGTTATATACATTTTCTAAATAGTACGTACCATTTTCTCCATTTTTCTGCTTTTATCGCATAATGTGTTTGTTTTTTTATTTTTATGACTTTTATTTAGTTGAAAACTGTAAAGAAAAGACAAAAATACATAAATAAAGAGACTTAGCTAAATAGTTATAATTTATAATTTCTATTATAATTTTTTCAAAAATGCTAACAAATATTAAATGTTTAATAGCTTTGGATGTGTTTATGCTTCAAAGAACTAATCTTTATCATTAGAAATCTATAGAATAAATTAATTTCATAGTAAACAAAGCACTCTTTGGTAAGCGAAAATATAGGGATTCCCAATAAAAAAAACTGCACTTAAACAAAATAAAGCATGTTGAAAACCAAATTTGTCTGGAAATAGGAATATTTTTATGCTTTAATCAAGCCAGACGTTACAATTTAATAAACTTTTTTGTCTTCGGTTCTTCAAACCTTTTTATTAATCTTTTGATTCATTGATTGATGAGTTTTTAAGTCTAAAATACATATGTACTTCAATACTTGCTTGTTAGACTTGCAGATTTCATCTTAACGAGAAAGATTGATTAAAAAAGAAACATTAATTTTATTAAACATGGTTAATATTAATCAAAGCTGTCACTGAGCATTTACTAAAAAGCACAAATATTCTTAGAATCATGACAAATCAGAGCTAAAATTATTTATTAATCGCTTCTCTGTGGCAAATCAAAAAATCGAATTTAAGTAGAAATCTAAATGCGCACATAAATTTTAATTCAAAGCAAAGCTACGACCTGACAGTCAATGCGATTGCTTGAAGCTGAGCGCAAACTAAGAGATACAAAATATTTGATTAACTAGCTGATGCGCGCACACATCAGCTCGAGAGGAAAAGAAGAACATCAAGAAAAAGACAAGCCACGCACATGGCGAGCGAATTAATTAAGTACATAATTTATGAGCAGTGTTTTTTGTTTTGCTTTTTTATTCAACCATTTTTTTTGTGCCTCAAAATATAATAGAAATAAATAAATACAAATCAATATACATATAAATGGCACCAAGCATTGTGAAAACGTAACAATAAATTATCAACAGTTCAAAAACAAAAAAATGTCCAAACAAAAAAGCCATACAGCGAAAAAAGTAACTTGAAACGCCAAGAAAGTATAAATTTCCAAATGCTTAAAAAGTAACACATGCACAAAACTACACATAAAGTATCTGCATGAGTACGAGCGAACATCATGATCGTTATTCTTCGTTGAATGTTGGTATTCTTAATCAGTTGCTTCTAGATGATGATTAAGTTTTTTTATTTTTAGATTTATATACCCGTCACTCATGGTGTATAGTATAACGTTTATTTTGAATTTGTCGAAAGGTTTGTAACACAATAAATAGTATGAAAGATACATTTTTTTTATATATTTCAATTCAGTTTGATGAAAGATGTCAATCTATGGCTGCCCGTTTTAGTACAGTACATTTGAGTCACTCTCTTTTAAAGATACAGTCGAGCTATCCTATTGGAAACTCGCTAGTTTAATAGAAATATTGACTTTTAAATTAAGTTTGGAATATATTTTGGAACAATCGTGATCCCTGTTATAATTTTTTTCCTTCACTAATAGGTACTAATCTTTCGGTTATACTGAAGTTTTTCGTTTTGTTTTACTTTGTTGTTTTTTAAATATATTGTGTGTATTTATTTGCGCTTGCAATTTTAATTTAAATGTTGGACTCAGCTACATACAAGCACATAATAAATATGTATCTTTTATGATTTTGTTTGTTTTGTTTGGAAATACACAAAATTCCAATGAATTACTGCTACCATCGCTGCAAGTCAAGCACTGAGAACGCGCCTGAGTTGCAGACTAACAAATAAGCAACAGCAGAAACAGAAACAGAGTAAAGCAAACAGAAATTAATTATGTTTCGATACGATGCACCGCCAACAAGTTTCATTACTGATGAATATAATAATAAAATGAAGAAAAAGGGAAAAAAATTATATACTTTGTTTATAAAAAAAACATTTTTTGTTTGTTTTAAAAGTTGTGCTCGCTTCCTTTGCCACATACTCGTACATATACAGGCAAAAAAAAACATCTAACAAGCAATCAAGATGCGTATCTGCTCAACACAAAAAAACATCTGTGCTTTGGCTGCAGAAGATACATATAGTATGTATATACTCGTTTAAGAAACGCAGATAGAGAAATGTTCAATACATTTACGCAAACTTACAAACGCACACTATTCTGTTTAAGATGCTTGAAAGATGTTAAAGGTATTGCTGGTGTAAAGAACGCCTGTTTATAAAGTCGCTATGCAATTACAGCGCATCTGTAGGTGTAGTTGCGTATCTCTGAGTGTGTGTGTGTGTAATTGATTGTTATTTTTGGACATAGCGATTGTAGAGAGAGCTTCAGTAGACTGTTGTTGTGTTTTATTTTAATTGATTTTTTTTTGTATAAAAACAAACGAACCAAAAGTATTTGCGCTTTTAATTCATAAGTAAAATGCTGAATTTTGCAGATTCGAGCTTGTGTTCCTATTGCAGTTGTTTTTTAATTAGTTGGACAATATTTCCTTTTGTCTTTTTCGAAACAAAGTTAAATTCATGCTGTTATTTTTTCTTGCGCTTTTATCTTATTCAATTTTTCTGTTGTGGTTTTTAGGGTTAACAGCGCCTAGATTGATATCTTCAAGTTCATTAGCTGCAAGCTGTTTTAATTGGAAAAATGCAGACAGTTATCAAGATGCTGTGGTTGTGACTTTAGCAATGACATCTCCGCGTTGAATTCCTGCTGCACACTTGGGTGAAAATTAATGAATCTGTCGTCTGTTTACGTTGTCCGTCTACACTACTTCGCATGTTCATGTTTTTTGAATTCTTGTTAAACGTCGCATTTAAATTTATACAGTTTCGTCGTTTTATTTATTTATTTATTTTTTTTTTAGAAGTTATGTGGCCCGCATCTTTTTTAACATAACCAACGTTACTTCATAGTATCTACAAATAGCACACAAATATAATTAACACTTTATTGATACATTTAAAGAGAAAACCACACAAGCAGACTTTAAATAATGTATGATAGTTCAAACTTAAAAACACTTTACTCCCGTTCAATTTATGTCTCGTATTGTTATAACTTAAATGGCTGTCTTGTAACTCAGCGCTTTAATTTTTTCGGCGCACTTAATTCATATTCTTTAAAAAACTTAGACCAACTTTCAGTTTTCATTGAAATGCTAATTTAAAGATATTTCGCTGCAAAAAAAATACAAATAAAAACGGTTCCGAGCACGTTTGACGGCATTTTTATTAACTCTGAATAGTAAATAAATAACAAATGAAAACTAGCTACAAAAGTATTTAAAAAGATTCTAGTTAAAATTGCTCAATAAAAATCCGATGAGTATATCGACTACAAAGTCAGTTGTGACGAAATCTATTTTCTCAAGTTTTATTTGTTTTTCTATACCTTTACATACGCCCATACACTATCTTTTATAGCATAGATATATTTATATACCGCTCTTTCACTCTCTCATTTTCCCCTCTTCCTCTCTTACTCCCTTCATCTTTCTCACTCTTAGCTATTTGCTTTGTCTATTATAGTAATTTTCTACTTGATTTTGGACGCTCATAAATCATCATCAATTCTATGCGCACAGAAAAGATATTGTTAACATTTTATTTATGGTGACAAAATCAATTGAATAGTAGCCGTTCTTGCAGTGCATTAGATTAAAGGTTTAAAAAAGAAAAACATAGACTTTTTTAGAACCGAAGCTCAAATACACGTCAAATCGTTAAGGTTGTGGTTCATAATTAATTGGCGCACCAGGACTGGTTAATTACCAGTTAGACAAATCGACATGAGTTGTAGCTCAAACGAGCGCAAGTTTCGTAAGTAATCAAATCAGAAAATAAGAAACTATCGGTAAGCCAAATTAAATGAGCGCGAATACGTCCGCTATGAGTCAATATTACAAGACAGTTTCAAATTGAAATTGAATAGGCAGACAGCCACCATGAAAATTATGATCAATGCAATCATGTCAAATTGATTTTCAAGCCAAACAAGGTAAAAGCGAAAACGACAAAAAATAACGCAAACGCCACATGGGTTAACAATATAACTTCGACAGACTGGCTAAATGCCCGCCAGGGAGACGTACCAAGTGACTGACTGCTTGATGTACTGATTGAATGAACAAGCACGATTTGAACCAAAACAAAAATTAGCATTTTGTGTTTAAATAAAAACAAAAAGAGAAAAACGAAAAAAAAATGGAATAAAATGGAATGAAGGAGCTGGTAAAATAAATCAAACAAACGAGTTTGATGAACTACTACAAGCTGTATATGCAAGTAATCAAGCATGCGGACGGTATTGAAGGAGAACATGGATCTGCATTAAGTCCACAAACGAAAGTTGCTTGTTAGCTGATAAAAGTGACGTTGATAAAAAGATGTTTTTTTATGTTTAATAATAAAAATATATTTTCAAACGTTTAACAACTCCAAATTGTTAATATGTGGAAATACTAAATAATAGTTGATCTTCGCTTACTACAAGGGCCTCCAAATTGCATACACCACTGTCAATCTACGGGATTGGAGCAGGTTATAAATTTGTAGCTTTACTGTTAAGCGATGTTTAAACACACATGACAAAAAAACTGTCAAGTTGCTGTCAATCGAAGACAACAAATCGAATCGAAACGCGTCAAGTCGAACAAATCTGTGCATAAGAACATCTGTTTTCTTATATCCTGCTTTTTTTAATAATCCTGACAATTAAGTCAAACAAGAAGCAACCAACAAAATAAAGCAAGCCGAGAAGTGCAAAAGTCAAAATGAATTTTATAATCGGCAAAAGGAAAAAATTGCAAAAACGAAAAAGAACCTAAAATAAAATAAAGTGAGCGCAAAAACAGGGTACCTGGAATTACCATAAGGCAGAGAGAAAAAACAAATAAAGCCACTAAAAACATAATTTATGCTTCAGCAAGTTAACGAGAAAGAGGAGGATGTATCAGGAGAAAAATTGTTGTGTACAAAACTCCAATAGGATAGAAACAACAAAAAAACCAAGGTGCAGCAAAAGGCAATATAGTAAGCAGACAGAGAGCCAAGCAGGTAGCACAGAGACAACGATCACCTGCTTTGTTGAAGCGCAACGTGTTGCCTAAGATGTAGGCGGCGGCAACGAATAAGTTGAAACTAAAGACGACACATGGAAAATAAATATTTTTAAATACAAATAAAATTTCATTTGACTATAAAAAGAAAACTGCGGGAGATACCAGAATGTTTTTTTTAACTTTATTCTGCAAAACAACATTCAAATAAGTGTTGCTCCGCGCAGCATGGAACAAACAAGTTATCGAGTTGCAAGCAAAATTTCATTTTATGCTGGGCTTGCAACGTCAAGGAAGCCCAGCATAAAGCTACGATGACTTTGCAAGAGTTTAAAATTATTTGACAATGCGTAATATTAAAAATTTCTTCAATAACACTAGTCTGCAAATTTGAATTCACCTGGATCTATTTCCATGTATTTTGGGGCATTGATTCAAAATCATTTTTGTGTAAAGTAGTGTAAAAAAAAATCTGGTAAAACAAAATCAAAATTATTAAATTGTTTCGCAAGCAGAAATCGACTGTCTTAAACGTAAAAATTTGGACAACTTTAAATTTGAGTCAAATATAAACTTTAAGGTGTTCAGTTACACAAGGTATCACGTTCAGTTAAAAGGAAATATCTGCACCAATGCGCACACAATTGAACCTGAACATAAATTGAACTGGAAGTAGGTAACAACCAGCCTGTTTAACTTTAACTAACGATCCAAAACGAAACAACAGTCAAACCTGTTAAGATATTTTTATTGACTAAGAGACTAGAACAAACACAGAGAGAGGGAGATCGGTGATCAGTCGATGGCTTGTCTGGCCGTTCATCGTAATGAGCAACAAGAAAAAGGTGTCACGTTACGCATAATTTATTACCACAAACTATAATTTTTCCACAAGTTAGGCCAAACAGATGAACACAAGGCCAATATACTCTACCAATGAAAAGAAAAAAAAACATGTTCTAAATGTAGTCAAAAGTAAAAGAATAAAAATTCATGCCCAACGATATTTAATTTCATTTCAAATAACTATGGCTTGCCTTGGCTCTCTTGAAATAGTGCATGTTGCAACAAGATAACATCAGATAGGTTGTTAAAGATTTTGTCAGTGTGTCACAGCGAGATACGAATATAGTTGAGTACGGAATGCTTCTGATTACCAAGAATTTTAAAGTATTTTTGAAGCTCAGTTTGCTTTTGTGAACACCAATTTTCTCGGAGACTTATAAAGTTAGAGACAACTTGAAACTAGGATTACTTTTAAACCACAGCAGATGAAGTTTATCAAATTGTTTCTTCCATGCGATCCGCTACGGACACTTTTATTGTTAGTCGGAGCTTTTTTACTTCACAGAAAAATATTATTTAATACAACTTTTTATTCTTTTTGAAGATACAATAGTACTTTTTTGTATTATACATTCAACTTCCATTCTCATAAATTTTCTCCTTAAGAATTGTATAGCAAGGCATGCAGAAACAAATTGAAATGAAAACAATCAACGATTTACAACAAAGCGATTGGGTATTTTATACATTGCTATTAAGTTTTTTTTTTTAAATGGGTCAAACCCCATGCCCTCTTGGCTGGACGTCTGGCTACGCCCATGGTTCGAACTTTAAAAAATAGTTAGTGGCAAATTGCCGTCAGTATTTTTCACTCTATCACCCGCCTGACATCATTTCTGGGCTCCACTGCCATCAGCTTTGCTGGCAACAAATAATAATGAAATAATGTACGCTATAGATAAGATTTAGGTTTTTTTTTTTACTTTTTTTCCTACTTTTTTGACAGCATTATTGATTTGAGCAACCGAAAAACGTCGCGACAAAAATAAACTAGTAAAATGCCACACACCATTCATATAGAATATGTTTAGTTCACCATTTCGCTCATTGTGTAAACAAAATGTGTAGAGTAGTTGTGTAGAAATCAAAATGGAAGCGATATTATTAGATAAGGTACGCGATACTAACTACCAACTAACACCATTGAAACGAAAAGTAATGGTAAAGCTATATTCAATAGCAATATTCATAAAGTATTGTAAGGTTTAGAATTACTCAAGAGAAATATGCACTGCTGTTGCAGCCAAATGACATTCTGATGCGTAAGCATTGCTTCTGATTACAATGATATCGCCGAGTGACAGGTACTAATGAATACTAGACTTGGTAAACAGATAAATAAGTTTAAAAGTCGATGTAGAGTGCTGATTAAATATTTCAAATATAAACATAGAGAAAATGTAAAATTGTATGAGTATGTTTTGAAGAAGTATTGTTTACGAACCGCTCATTCTAGTAGCCAGTTCTAAAGTTAAGCACTATAATGCACGACGGTTTTAATATCTCAATGATTTGCTTACAGATTTATTCAAATATAAACATATTAAAAATTTATAAACACCACATACCTCAGCATTAATTCAAAATAGTAATTATAATTTCGGTCGTAGAAAATAAAATACTATTGGCGTTCAGCTAATCCAAATTCTAGATTATTTAGAGTATTTTCTATTATTTTCGGTAAAATAAAACTTGCCATGCGACAACATCACAAGGTTTTCGAAGTTCGTGTAATTTTTATTATTAATTTTATTATTTATTTGAAAATTCATGTAAAAAACTGCAAAAGGCGACAGTTTAAATTCATCTAGCACAATAGCATAGTGACAGAAGGTGTTGGTGCCGACGCTGTTAACGATTTTGTCGATATAATTGCTATTTTTATTAGATTGTTGTTGTAGTTGTCCCCAACTTTGATGAAATCTATTATTTAAGCTTTTACTCTAGCGTTTTGCTTTTTCCCAAATTTTTCGTCGTTTTATTTTCTTTTGGGGGAAAATTGCTTTTAGCAAATGAAATAAAACATTATTTCTACTACGTTGGGGATAATCGCATTATTTTTTTCTCGCGATGTATATTTTATTTAATTTTTTTTTATTTTTAGCCAGTATTCATTATGTTGTAGCAAATTACACACAAAAAACCAGAAAGAAACGTGACACCTTCTAAATTATTTCATTTTCACAACACCATCGATTTTCACAGAATTTTTCTGTCCAGTTATTACATATTACCGATTTCAAATAAAAGCCTCATATAAACATAATACTTAAAAGTGCAAATAAACTGTTTAAATGTTTTAATTATTTATAGTAAACACTTCATTAACGGTTATTTTATTTAATTAAAAACGTTTTTTTTTTTGTATTTAACTCACAACCGACAAAGTAAAAAACAACTAAAAAAATAAATTTGATATTGAACCGGTTTGAGTTAACAAGCGAGAGAAAATACAACCAAACAACGTGATCGTTCGAAACACACTGAAAGTAGCTCAGTTGCTTATGAGCGTTCGACCGAATGTAAGAGAGTATCTGTCTAATTGACAGAGAGAAAAAGAGAATTTTGAATGTATCTTTTTGAATGTAGCTGAGCTAAATGCGAGATAGAGCATTTGGCCGGGTGTTACAGACACATTTGTAGCAAGCGATATTTGTTTAAGTCGCATGCGATCTATATAATTTCATTTTTTTTGTATAATTAAATTGAAGAAGTAAATTTTTTATATGGTTTTGTAAATATCTTGTATTGGAATGTTTAATAATTAATAATCGGATGAAAAGTTTCATATAGATTTTTACTCTTTAGTGCACAAGGTTTATTATTATTTATTATTATTTTTAAATTTTCTATACTCTGAAAAAATACCATAAAAATATCAGAAATCACGCTGCATTGGTAAACATATTGGTCTCTTGTACTGCCTTCCTCGCATTGAAGTGAACAATTTTTAGAGATGCACTGCAAGTTCGTGCATATTTTATGATTGCACCCTGCTGCTATTTCTAGCATATTTTGCACTGGTGGTAGTTGTCACCGTCATTCTTGTTCTATACAACTATGCTTAACCACCTATTTGTGTTTCTCTCTCAGATAGGAACGTATTTAAGGTATTTAAAAAAAAAAAAAAAAAAAAACTGGAAAGAACGCTGAAGTCGAGTATGCTAGGCTGCAAAATACCCTGAACCCAATCTGTATGTACCTTAAGATAAGTCATATCTTTGTACCATAGTTTATTGTATTTTCATACAAAACCACAAATAAATGGGGTCCATTTGTGTGGGGGCTATACCTTAACCTATTTTTGATCCTATCCATTTTGGAATATTTCATTGGGACTATCATAGGCAAAAATTTTACAAAATTTTGAGTTACTATAATAAAAAAAAAAAGTTTTTATGCAAAAACCCAAAAACTTTGTGGTACATTTGTATGGGGGCTAAAATAGGGTGTGAGAAAAAATAGGGCTAAAGAAAAATGGTTTGTAGGTGTCCGGCTCTCTCTCTCTCGCTCGCTCGCTCTCTCTCTCTTTACGACAGACACCAGGATAGACAGACGGACGGACAGGCATGGCTATATCAACTCTCCTATCAATGCTGGTTAAAAATATATATACATGTGCACAAACTTAATATACCGTTTCACCCTTCAGTTACAGGGTATAAAAAAAGAGCATGTGAGAGATGCTGTTCTTCACTTGATGTATGTATGGTCATACAGGGGGATATAATGTGTCAGTACACTGCAATGTGAATTTCAATCACCGAAGTAAGCAAAAATTTTACAAAATTTTGAGTTACTATAATAAAAAAAAAAGTTTTTATGCAAAAACCCAAAAACTTTGTGGTACATTTGTATGGGGGCTAAAATAGGGTGTGAGAAAAAAGAGGGCTAAAGAAAAATGGTTTGTAGGTGTCCGGCTCTCTCTCTCGCTCGCTCGCTCTCTCTCTTTACGACAGACACCAGGATAGACAGACGGACGGACAGGCATGGCTATATCAACTCTCTTATCAATGCTGGTTAAAAATATATATACATGTGCACAAACTTAATATACCGTTTCACCCTTCAGTTACAGGGTATAAAAAAAATAGCATGTGAGAGATGCTGTTCTTTCACTTGTTGTATGTATGGTCATACAGGGTATATAATGTGTCAGTACACTGCAATGTGAATTTCAATCACCGAAGTAACAACAGCAAAATCTAAAATCTAATTAAAAATTCACAACTGCAAAGCAAAAACAATGAACACAGACGACAGCAACGCAAAAGGGGACATCACTCACTGTTGCCTTTAGCTATGCACAATAATCTTGTAAATACAGATACATACTATACTATATACATTATGACTCTCTTTCTCTCTTTTTTGCTATCACCACACTAGTTGAAGAATTGTCTCTGTCACCTTGCACTCATTTACTCTCTGTTTAAAAAAAAAAAAAAACTTTGATTTGTATTTCAATCGTTGGCTTGCTCCATAAAGGCACTCTCACGCTTCGTATAAATGAGAATATATGTAAACCGTGATTTGTAGTAGTTCGGATACTCTCTATTGTTTGCTCATTTAGCCAGTTTTGCTCAGTATCTTAAGCTCTCAACCGGTTTTCTGGTTTTTATCTGCTTAAGGGTCTTGTTAAAAGTAATTCGTAACACGTTGTTACTAGATAACGCCAACGGCTGAACACTCAGTGCACCTAAGAACACCAGATAGACGCAAAAAGAGCGATGGCAAAACAAAAAAAAAAAAAAATAACGTGCGGGAGCTGCCGGTAGACGTTGACTTAACGAGTTACCTTGTTAGCAATCTGGCTAAAAGAGTAATAAAAAATACGTACGCTAGAATAGGGAGAAACATCGTAAGACAGAAACAAAGTAAACTTCTTCCACTTCTTTATTTGTGTTTTTTCATTATCGTCTTTACTTGATTGCTTGCAGCAAGAAAGGCTCACGTTTTGACTTTTGCCTTCCACTGATCGATCTGTAGCTTGGTCATCGAATCTGTTCGCGCTCCTAACTAAGCAGTTCATTATACTTGGCTTGAATCTACTTATATAAATATGGTATACGAGTACAGTAAAAACTCTCTTAAACGAAAGCTGAGTCAATTTTTGTGAGCTCTTAATGGGTAAACTTACTCAGAAAAGTACCTCTCAATTTTTTTTTCGTGAATACTGTTAAAGCAAAATAGCTTCATCATTTGGTTTAAAGAAATATTTCTTCTTGTTAAATATGAGCTTATAAAAGTTTGATAATTGTAGATTTTACTGTATCAGCTATAAAGTACACCACCAAGCGCACTTTCTTTGCTTTTTTTTCTAGTTGTTTCTGGTATTCTGGCTTTGTCTTCTTTTTATTATAGTTTTGTTGCTCGTGCTTTTGATCGTGTTGCTGTTTTGTATAAACATGTGCACTAAAAACTCTAAACTGAAAGAAACAACAAACGGCCCATAGTAACAGTTCGAGTTGCAACATGTGGCGCATGGAATCTTGAGTTTCATACAGTGCACCCAACCGGGCGCTTATTTGAACTCCTTAATAGCGCAGTGCTTACAAAGCAGCCAGTACCAGTATAGTGGTCTCTTACTTCTTAATTTAGGCATAGTAAAAAGAGGTTATTATTGGTTTGTCAGAAAGTTTGTAATGCACTAAATAATGCGTTGTAAATAGATGTGGATCGAGAGTTAATTTATTTCATTGTAATTAAAACCTTTTAGCTCGAATAGTATAAAAATAAAATTTAAGAACGTTTTTTGTTTTTATTTTTTTTTTAAATTTTTTTGTTGCACTGCTGACAAAAATATATTTTATGTGATGGGTAAAACAGCTTCGGTTCAACAGGAGTTAATTTTATGATTTGTTTTACTATTTATGTATGTACTAAACAAGTTAGCAGAGAGCGAGGAGAGTTCATGTTTTTATGCACACTTGCATGTGTGGAGTTTAGGCAAAAAGGAAAAACATTTCCAACAAGAACAAGGACTAGGAATAGAATCATCTCATGTTTATATGCATTTCGATTGTTCACTACATCCTCTTTCCCCTTTGTCGCAAATAGTGTTGATCTTTATAAAATGAATTTATTTGTTGATGCGTGCATGTGTGCATATAAAAAGAAATAATATAAAAAAGAACCAGAAACTTCGTGCAACATCAAGCAAATCGTGAGTGCTGCGCTAATGAACCGCGAACAAGAGCTTGTTTGTTTTTTGGTTTTCAATACTTTTTGCCTTTCAAACAGTATAACAAAAAAACTTTACTTTTTATTGAAATACAGGATGCTTTTGATTAATAACATGCGTTTCACACAATTTATGACGAGTACATCCAGTCCATTTTCAGATTGTTACTTACCTTCTATTATTGATCAAGTATTTATGATATTTCCAGGTTGTTACATTAGGAGTCAGTAAACCAATATAGAGCACTGTAAGCAAACAATAAAGTAAAATATAAAATATAGTGATAATATTATATTAGTCAAGCTTTTGTGGGTGAAAATAAAGTTGCTGTATAGTAGCATTCCTTCATGTACATGCTAATTTTATTATACGTTATGCTCGCTGTAAAAGTTTTTGTAAATGAATTGCTGATCTTCACTGAAGTTTTTAAAAAGTGCAGTATAGTGTATGAGGAACAAGTAGAGCTGAGACCAGTTTGCCAAGCTAATAATGCAATCATGATTAGCAGAACTAACAGGAGGTGTTGCTGCTGTCGTTGGCAAACTTAAAAATGTTGTTGTTGCCTCAGCTGCCCATGCGCGCATCTATCATTTCGATGGAAATGTTATGCCCCTTCTCCTTTATCAAGTTAATCGTGATATTCTTGTGTGGTACTCCATATTGTTGCATTTTTTTTCTTTGTTCAGCTTTGAATCGATCGTGTGTTCAGACAGGCAAAATTGAAAACACCCGAGGGGAATTCGCTTTAACTAGTTAACTGTCAATAGTGGCTGCAAAAAGAAACAACTCACTTGGCTCTATTAGGTAAGCAATCTAAAAGAGAGAAGAAATGGAAAGGTGTTGTGGACAACACGCTGTGTGGCATACCAGGATGGCAATCGAATGTGTGTGTGTGTGTAGCAAAACGAATTTGTCGCAATATCCATCGTTTTGAATGAACATAACTAAACAAAAGTTAATTATAAAAAGTAAATTATAAAATTATAAATTCATAAATAAGCATAATTTATGGATAAACTCAAACCTTTTAGTTATTATCATCGTTGTTATAATATATATACATATACGTATATATTTTTGTCATATTTAATATTTTTGTACATACGTACATATGTGGTAATTTTGATCTGCTTTGATTAGCACGCAACAGCACAGATCAAAATAATGATTGTTAGTTGCCCATAATTGTTTAATCGCAATGTCTGCAACGACTTACAGCTTATGACTTTATGTATTACAAAAAAAAAAAAACTCTTTCAACTGACCTACATTCCACAATCGAGAAAAATATTTTTGTTCGCATTTAGAGTTATAGAACTAGGTGCGTGTTGTACTGCTAATGACCGATAAAAAATGAGTAATAATTTACACCATTTTGCCTTAAATGTAGTAATTATATTCACTATTATTATATTGCATTCATGCTGAAAAAAGAAGACACTTGTTTGGAAAAAATCAGTAGTGGTGCTTGAGATTGTAAACAGCAAAAAATATTTGCTTCGAATTTTTGTAAACTCTTTTGCAAATGAATGACTAAGAGTGCGACATATAGGCTACACATATTTTCTATATGAAAATGAGTTCAGAGCGCAGATACAGACAAATCTAATCTAAATAAACGCCATTAACTATGTCTCCGCTATTAAGCCTTTGTGGTTTGTGTAACAATTTATTCTATAGACCTTGATGTCAAATGTAAGCACACAAGCGGAGAAAAATTTTATTTTCATTAGAGTAAAACTGCACAAAGTATAAACATTTTTTTTCCAATTCATTATTCAACGCTCGTTTTACAAGCATTTGAGATGGCTAACAATACACAATGGAAAAAATGAAAGAGAAAAGTTGTGTCTATAGTAGAAATCGAAGTAGAATCGTAAGCAGAGGAAAAACGTTATACTTTTTCAAATCGAAAATGAATGAAAATTGCGAGGGACTATAATTAAGTTTTTTACATATTATACATGTATGTATACATATGTTCATATATATTAATATATAAATATATTCTAATATTTATATATTTTATAATTGCTTATTTGGAGAAAACTCGAATATTTTATAACGAACACCTTTAGAGTTATTTTCGCTAATTTGAAGTATCTTGATAATTACAAAAATGTTTTTCACAAAAAACTTTAAAATATAGGATAGGATTTTTAGGGAGCTTATAATTTAGTTCAAAAACAATTCAATAAACAGCATTTGTAGTTTTACTGTTCCATTTCTTAAATTAGACGGATACAGGGATGACACTGGCTCACAAGTTATACATCCCTCTAAAAGTAAATCAAACAATGTAGTCGAGTAAACTTTATGGTAAAATGTATTTGTAAAAAGCAAAAATAAACAGAGATATTGTGCAGAACAATTGCTTCCGCAAACAATGCTGTATCAGCAAAAGCAACAAAAACAATAAGCAGTAGCCAAAGAGTGCTAGAAACTGCTTTTTATAGAAACTATAAACAGTTCTTAGTCGTTGTCGTCATCGGTGTCGACTCCACAGCCATAGGAGTCGTCGTGATAAACAGTTTCTAGATTTCAGTAAAAGTTAGGTCGGTCGGTTGCTTGAATGAGGAGTACTGTAAAGTTGCTCGAAAGGTAGCAAAAGCCAGCGTCAAAGTAGAATAAAAGCTAAGCCAAGAAAAAGTTTTGCTCTTCAGGGACAAAGGGTACAAAGCTGCAAGTCGAGAGCAGATCTAGATAGCGTTAAACCGTGAAAAACAGCAGCAGCATACTTAGTTGGTAAATAGGTTGCTTCAATTTTCAAACACAAAATACAGGGTGTAGCAAGAAATGCGTACGGGAGGGTAACATTTAGGTGTAGTACTTAGAAGACAAAGTTTTGTAGTATTGCAAGTTTCTTGTTTTTCGCATGTTTTTTACATTAAGTTGAGTAGTTTGCTTTTCTTTTTTATTGTTCAATGCTTTTGCTATTCTTTCGATTACTATCGTTTTATTTTTTTTATTTTAAATGTTTTGCAATTTACATACAAGTCGAACGATTTTTATGCACTTATACAAATATTTTTCAGCTTTGCGAAAAGTTTTCCATTTGCTTTGTTTTGCTTACTATTTTTTTTATTTATTTTTTATTATTTTTTTTTTGTGGTAAATATTTGAGAAAAATATTTAGACCGAAAAAATACTTTGGCAACCATTTAATTGACTTTTTATAGTTTCAAATTCAGTTTAATTACAATATTTTTAAAGTTTTTTTTTTCAATATGTTTAGTTTTATTGAAGTTTTTATTTGAAAACGCATTTAAAGTCTATCCCAAAATTAATTTTAATAATTATTTTACCGAATCCAGCGAGACATCTGTACGATTGTGCCTTTAAGCGCTTTCAGTGCTGACAAATGTAATAGAGAAACTAACTAGGGAGACGCTGAAATACATCGTACCAAGACCTATATGTACGAATTATGTCTAAAGAATATAAATAATTTTTGAAAACAAGCAACTATCGCAACGGTTTTTGATTTTGAAGTTCGTTCTCCCTAGATTATAAGATCATCGATGTGCATCAAACATTTGTATAATCGAAAGTATTCGCTTTGAACCATTTTGAAAAGCTATTAAAAGTAGTTGTAACCTATGTAGTTACAGTGACGTGAAAAAAAAATGAATAAAGAAGTAATGGCACCAAATGAAAAAAAAAAAAATACTCTTGATAGCAGTAGTAACAACAAAGCATGTACTAGAACAAACAACACGCTGCAATAAATCTCAATTGAAATGCTTTTTGTAAAATTTACTTTAACTTGAATAGCAAAAGGGGTAAATGCGGTAGCCATTCAATATACATAGTTAACTTTGAGCTTTGCGCGTACAACTTCAATTTTAAAACGAAGTGCAAATGAATAGCAAAGCCAGAGGCTTCAGCGATTTACATACACTTATATATGGTAGATGTTAAAAGGCTCATATTACTATAGGACAGAGGATATAGGGAAAAGGGGTTATATAGAAATTAAAAGAAATCAGCAGCAATCAGTTTCAATCCTTTGACCAATTGAAAGAATTTATAATTAATATACAATGAAAAATGGTAACCGAAGCTTTAATACCTATTAGACGTAGTTGATTGAAAAAGTAAATGAATGAAAATTTGAGTTTAAGCTTTATAAATAAGAATGGCTTTCAATGGTTTTCTCATATAATTCTGGACAATGGATGTTGGGATTTCATAAGGTTACGGGTTTAAATCGGCTTGTTCTTCAAATTTCATATATAGTATTTATTTAAAACTTGACACATACATGCAGCAACAAACCGAGAGAGAGAAGTACTGACATATCTAAACTAATTGTCCACCGTAAATGCGTTACAAAATTTTCAAAAAAATAATAATAACCATTTTAAAATATGTGTGACAGGTATAAAGAGCTGATAGTGTGCTTTGTTGATTGGCCGTTGCTCAATTGAAATTTGTTTGCATTGGCGCAATTGTGCAGGCTTTAACGGAAAACGAATGACAAAGCAACCGGCATCAGTAGCAATTGTGACTACGTGAACGACAAACTTAAATTAAAGCTTGCAGCGCCTAGTTTGTCAATTAAAATTCACAAGGGAAGAAATCAGGATGCATTGCAGATAGTATATTTATCATCTAAGCAACCGCATTTAAAATATAGATTAATGTGTTTCTACTTTTATTCCGTTCATTGAATTCAATATTTAATACGTTGTATTTCTTAGAAAAATTCGTACTCTTGGTTAAACTTGATTATAGAAAATTTTTAATTCGTTCGGCCTACATATTCTACTATTTTTCTATTCCTTTTCTCATTTTTTTTCATTAACTCAAATAATGTTGCTAAAGAAATGTAATTGTAATCTGACAAAACATTTTAATTTTCCAAACCGCATATTTACATATTTTATTTAATTTCACATTAGAATGTATTTAATTGGAGCTGAGTTGGAAGGTAACCGAAAACTAGAGTTATGTAAAATATTAGCAAATGATTTATTGTTAATCGGAAGCAAAAAAATATGGTTCACTTTTATGATTTATGATATGAGAATAACCTTTACATTATCTGAGTATTTCATTGGGACTGACAGGTAGTGTCATTCAATTGATTTTGTAGTCAAATAATATCCAGTTAAAAGACACATGTAACGTATGTGAATATAACTAAATGTTTACTTAAGTTTTTCCTCTTTTTTGTTTATTTCACATAAATATGTTATTGAATCAGAGATAATATTTCTGATGATAACTCAGTTCAGCCCCTTATAATCTTAATCTAATACTTATTTCTTCAATCAATAGTTGAAATAGATAGCATGTATAGGTATATTCTTTTTGCGATTTTGTATTTCGGATATGTGAGTTAAGTAGTCTGAGTTGTCTAAAAGAACTTATATGGTTCGTACACGTATAAATAAAATGGTTTGAATTAATCAAATATCAAATTCGAAAGCTAATAAGTAGATATATGTGGTAATATAGAAATCATGTCTTGAAAAAGGAAAGTGTTGACAATTTTTGTGCTAGCTGTCTATCAAGTCGTAAAGGTCGTTTGAGCCTGAGTAATTTATCGCAAATTGAAGAAAATAATTTTACGTACGGCAATCTTAAAGTTTTAAACAAACAAAATTACAAATGTTCCTACCTTATGTTGCTATTTATAGTCAGATATCTTAAAAAAAAAGTAAATACGTCGCGGCCGAGTATTTACAAGATACTTGTATTCTACTTTGTACACATAAATCAGTGGGCACTCGAAAGATATGCGATATGTGTTATGTACAATAAATTACAAAAAAAATGTTTTTTGTGTTTGTAAATAAACCTTTAGCAAAATATTTATATATCAGTAATAAAATAAAATATATTTGTGGACAAAATAGTAAGAAATGCGATTAAAGATACTCAATATATTAATTTTCAAATGATTTTTAAATAATTTATCAGTGCTTATTTGTGAGCCCAAAAAAACTGATTCTGATTCATCTACAAAGTCAATGGTAGAATAAAGCATGGTCATCACTTACACGAGATATATAGAAGGCAAGTTGTATTTTATATTTTATTTGAGACGAAACTAAACTTAGTTGAGTAACTGTTTTGCCAAAAACGTCCCGAAAATTGAAACCTTTGACAATCGAGAGAAAAATGTAAGTCACGTTTATGCGCATGGCATGTAAATAACTTGGATAACAAGCTAACGGCGTCAGACAGTTACATAAAGCTCACCAGTTTCTCTATGGTGACATTGTCTCAAATGTAACGAAATATTCGTCGTTTTCTTTATTGCGTTCCAGAAAAAATAGAATGTTTCTTGTAGCATGAGGATAAGCCAACAACATGTTACTTATTTTGACTTAGTATTCAATACACGCATGCAATCAAATTTTGTTTTTCGTTTTCAGCAACAATTTTAAAAGTGCAAACATTTTCGAAATTAATAATAAAGTAGTTTTATTTTGCTGGGTTCAACAAGAAAGGAATCAAATGTTACAAATTATAGTTTAACTATTCCAAACAATTGTACCATGTGATGTGGTACCAAATGTCTCTTTTCAAAGCACATTGAGCAAATATCTATGTAGAAGTTTAATCATATTGCATTTGTGTATACCAACATCGGTTCTATAAATAAATTATACTCACATACATTAACGCTGCGAAAATAATGTATGTTTGAGTGCCATAACTTGGGTAACTAACACTATCCGAATCCCTTTCAAGAATGAGTTGGAGAAAAAAATGTATTTATTCGTATGACACATTTTTCATTTTGGTAACTTGAGACGATCGGTGCTTGAAAATATTTAACATTGGCTTGCTTCGTAATACCAACATCAGCTTAGTTATAACGGCTGGTAGGACTGAGACAAGGCATCTTTGAAAAGCAATATGGCAAGAAATTTATTAAAGTAATAAAGAGAAGAAAAAACCAATCACATAGCTAGAGCTATGAGCAAGTGAAGGAATGAGAAACAAGCATCTAAGCAACGTGAAGTTACTTTGAGACTGATTTGGATTACTATTTACGATGCATTGATTTTTAAATATGATAAAATTTCTAAAGTTACAGTTCTGTGCTCTGTTTGAGTGATGAACACTTGCAATTTAGGTCTTAAAATTGCATTTTGAAATTTGGTTGTGTTTGTTGAAATATGTCAGGTATAATAACTCGGGTACCTCTCATTGTTTGGTTTAGTGTTTGTATTTGAATAAAATACAGTTTCATGCGGCTGTTAAAGATGGAAGCAAGAAAACAAGGAAAAACATTTACTTTGGTGAAACCAAATCTTATATACCAGTCATATGAAGTTTGAATAGTTTATGTGTGAACCACTGAGGCTTAGATAGAGCTTCGAGATGGGATGGGCGGTGGTCAATGGATTGATACACCTCAGGTTTATACACAAACTATTATCGGAAAATGATATGTAAGTTTGTATATTGCTATATGTTATAGTGACCCGGTCCTTATCATATCGGTGGTTTGTACATAGGATGACATAAGATGTGTTTCTACCCAAATTGAATTGAATACATTCATACAAAAATTTGAAAATGGGCGGTAATTTTGTATGGGGGTAAACCTAAAAATAGACATGGCTCTTTCATTTTCGAACTTGATCTAGTCGTTGCCGAGAAAATCGTAAGTTTTAAATTTCAGCTAAATATCTCAAGTAGTCCCCGAAAAATCGCGTTGAAATAAACAGATAGACAGACATGGCTAAATCTTCTAGTCTCAACGTGCTGATAAAGAATATATACACTCTATGAGTTCTCCTTTAATGCGTTACAAATTTTCCGACAAACTCAATATACCCGTTTACACTATGTCTAACGAGTATAAAAAAAAAACAAACAAACATGAGCAGCGTGTAGAACAAATGAAACTGCAGTTTTTTCATGTGCCTATAGATGCTGGACCATGTTAGGTTCCTCACTCTCTCTCGCAGGTAGATCATCGTGCTCATAAGTCACTGCGCAACTCTGTATACTGCCTCAATGAATGTTGGAATTATAAATATTTATGTGGAAGCACAGCAGGCGTTTTGTCAAAATATTTGTGTTATATAGTATTTATACAAAAGTCATTGGCTCGAACTACTACATACGGCTTGCAATGATAGCTTAGGACGATCATTTTGAAAAGATGTACAGGAGCGATACTGTCTGACTACAAATACAATATACAAATTTAGTTGAAACAATTACATATGTTAAAACATTTCTAGGCTTTTTAATAAAACAAAAAATTATTAATGATAATTTCAAAGTCAACTTAAAAATTATATAAGAAGTTAGGCGTCGTGCACGAAAATTCAGCTTAATTCATCTACGATACTGTGTTGCAAGCTCTTAAATTAAAGAGAAATGGACAGGAAAACAAGACACAAGCAATCTTTATCAGAAATGAAAGTACGAAAAACAAAAAAATTACTTAGAAAAGCTTGAACATGTGAGTGCAAAGTTGCCTGCCCATCTTGTTGGAATCCTTTAATCCTATTTTGCTACTTTAATTATGTAGTTTATGAAGCGGAAATGAAAAAAGCGAAAACGCGCTGCGCAGGAAACGGAATACAACAGAGCAAACGAATGAAAAAAGAAGAAAGAGTAGGCTTTGTTGTAAGGATGGCCGTAAAAACTTCAGGCAGCTTTGTGTATAAAACTGCTGTTGCTTTGAATAAAGATACATTTTAACTATAAAGTGCTTTCTGTTTAACTAAATATTGCTTACCTCGTTGTAGATTCATTAGTGGTCTTGCAAGCAGTTCTCTTATTGTTTAATAAAATATAGTGCGAAATTGTTGAAAAAAAATGGAAAAGGATACAGCTAAAGTCAAATCAATTTGTATACCAGTCACAGAAAGTATTTGGGTAATTCACTTAGTCACTTAGTTTATAAATAAATGTGATAGTGAACAAATATCTAGCATTATTTTTAAAGCATTTTGTTTTAAAAAAGTCAAACTGTTCGACAATTTTTGGTCTCAACTTTCACATGTGCAACTAAAGTTAAGCCAAAAATCAAACCAAGCAACAACACTGCGGTACAAAACTAAACGCAAATATGTACAAGGTTTAGTAAGTGTCAGCCACTAGAACCATATAACAATGCCTTCGACCGCCTGATTGGTTATATGTTACACACAAGCCAATGATGATGGTGTTGAGCGAATGTTGCACTTGAAATGTTATTGAAATATTTTTAAGCAGCACACACACACCCCGTACACATTTAAAGGAAATCAATAGGCATGCCACACACAGATTCAGTATATGTTAAGCCTATCAAGTCAGACACATTTTCTGGCTCTATTGAACAATAAAACATTTTTGAATAACGTTTTATGCTTATTCGGTTGCGTCATTTAGATGCAGCTTTTATCTTGTGTGGTTTGGTGGGGTTGGAAGTGAGATATTAGGCTTCTAACAACATATAAATACAGTTTAAAGCATATAACGTAAACTCTGCTGGATCTGTTGCTACCAATTGAACCTGCTGTGCTAGCTACACTGGCAGAAAGATTTAATTCTAAAACTATTATATTTATATTTAATGTATTCTATTAAAGTTTAAAATTTGAATAATAGTTACAATTAGTGTTAGTAAATGAAAGGGACTCACAGACCCCTATTATAGAGGAATAGTCCCGAACAATTATGTAGACCAGTATTTCATGGGGCAATTTTCCTGTTTTTCGGTCGTCGACTGTATATTTTTTAAACATATCTTTTTTCTTTCAATGTAAACGCACATCTATTGCGTGCATCTGATGCCCTAAATGAGTGGATGGATGTTGTGGAAATTTATGTGGCAGATTCCCCATCGTAAAATTTGGTTTTGTGATTTTATAATTTTTACCTAGGAAACCTAGCGTTAAAGAAATTAAATTTCAATGAGATGGAATAAATCCTGGTTAGTTGTTCAGAATTATAGGGAACGAATAATAATGATATTGATTTTATAATTTTTTTGTGGTGAAGGAGGTTTAACTGTCGGGTAATCTCAATCATAGCACTGTAACTTGTTTGTTGCATTTTTTTTATGCTTTCACCCCGAGTAGAATATGTGTGTCTGTGCATATAGGAGGCACTGTCAGACTGCATTCCTATATTTTGGGTAAATCACATTTGTGTCTGCAAGAGTCTGTATTTGTGTGTGAATGTGACGCATCTAATCGGACTCAAGTGGCTATCAATCGTTGCGCAATGCATTCACTCGTTTTTTGAATTGCATCGAAGTGTGGATAGAATTATTTGCAGCTAAAAAATGTATGTCTTTTTTCAACTTTTATATAACACATTTTATAAAACCATTCAAATATTTTTTAGATAATTTCATTGCAATTACGCAAATGGCTTGGGATTTTGAATTGTTAGTTTCATATTTGATTGCTATGTGCATATAAAAAATAAGGCAAATAGAAAGACTGTATGCAAATCACGTTTCGGCAGCTCAAAAAAGGACAAGAGCAAAAAATAGAAATATAAAAATAAATATATATTTATAGACGTAAGGCATAATATAAAAAGTTGGTCGTCAGATAGTCAGGTTGTCTGCCGTTCGTATGAAAAGTGCGTAAGATAACAGTTTGCTGTTGACTATGCCTGCCTGTTCCTCCTAGTTCTACCCACCTACTAAGTATGTTCGGGTATCCTTGTTCTCGACACACCGTTTGTTTGACAATGAGTAGCGCTAAAAATTGTGTAAATCCTTTATAAGCGAAATTTGCGCATGACGCTCCCCACGCTTTATTCAAAAGGCTACGGTATATCCTGAGTGCTTCTTCGTTGTTTTTATACATATTGGTGGGGAGAACAGTAGTGAGATTCAAGCTTTGCTTGTAAATTGTGCACGTTTATGTATGCAAACAGCCGACAAAGCGACGTGCCTGGAAAATCATTTAAAAGCTCAAAAGGTGAAACGCATAGAAAACAGGCAAAACGCGACGCCGGAATGAATTCTTGTCCATAAAAACCCAAAACAATAACTTCATAAAAACAAAGTTTTTGTACACTTCTCGAAATTACATAGTCCCCTTACAAAGTTAACCCTAAATTAGGACTTTTTTAAATGTTATTACCTTTGTCTTAAACAAAATATAATAATCAACAATTATCAATAAATTTTAGAAATTTTTGTTTGAGCTGCAATGATAACAATTTCTAAAACTACAGAATCACCCTAATAAATTGATTTCAGTTTCACTGAATCAATTCGTTAATGAGCGTGTTACTTTATTCTTTCTTTCGCATTTACCTATTTTATCTCTCGTTTTTATGAGCTGCGGGTTTGAAGTACATTTTGCTTCCTCTTATTTAAGATATAAAATGAGTGCAACTGCAACACAAAGCGATGAGCAAAAAAAATCCAAAGTGAATTCAGTAACTTTCCTCAAACCGAACCTTTAAACACACTTCATAGGCATTTTTTAATTTAATCTTTAAGATGTTAGTAATCCTGTTCTTTTTTATTCAAGAGTTTTCGGAATAAACACAAGAAAAAATATTTAATATGTTAAAAAATTGTGTATTGTAAAAATCGTTGTTTTGCACAGATAGCCAGACTTGCAAATAAAAGAATGTATCGAAGAGGAAAAAAATTTTGTTTTCTTTTCTACTGCAACATCTTTTCTGCAAGCATATCCTGTCGGCGGCACTTGATTTTACTTATTGTCATCGGCTTTATCTTCTTCGTAGCACTTTTTGCGATTCTCGCCTTTTTCGCAAATTGTTTTGGAGAAATGAAGTATTTTGCGCCAAGTCAGCAAAGCAGGCAACCCAAACAACAAACCATACCACCCCCAAAAACTTACACATCAGTCTTCTTTAATGCCTCCAGCATGTGCGAAAGAGATAACAGCTGTGTGCTCTGTGTCGGCATTTGATGTTACAAACGCTGTTATAATAACACTTGTGCGCCAGTCCTATCGTAATCGTATATGCAGCATAAGGATGCAAATCCATGCGTCGTGATTCAACTTGCTTTGTGCAATTTTGCTGTCGTTCGTTGAACGTTGCCGTGTATACTTTTGTTTGCTAGCGGCACCATTAGTAATGACGTCGACTTGCGTTAGCTTTAAGCTTGGTTTTACTAATACCCTCCGCTATTATGCCAGGACTTCATCAATCTTCATAGTACACCAATACCAATGTAAATCATATTTTACTTTCTGTTTAAATTTTTACTTGTTTGCAGAAAATTTGCTGTTCCTGAATACAGGACGAGAGCGGAAATAACAGCTAGTTCAAGCTGATGTCTGTTGATACTAGGAATACGCATTCGCATCTGTTCCTGCTTCTGAGAAGAACGTACACACGTAGTCGCAACAAAATAGCAACGTAATCACCTTTCGCAATTAATTTAAGTGGATTCAGTGCAACGTTTTTCGTATTTATCAGGGCATTCGAGCAACTAAATATATATTGCTCCGGGTTTCGTTCCAAGCAAAAAATATAATATAAAATCACTTCTGCAATTAATATTAAAATGTATCTCTAAGTCGTTTAGTATTGTTTAAAAGGATAAAAGTACATACATAGTTTTTGGAAGATCTGTAGTTTGTGTTGGTTAAACTTCTGTTTAAACAATCAGTTTCACTCCGCGCTCCATGAAAATTGACCCGTCCTAGTGTTTCTTGCTCCGCTCCAGAGCCCTACTATTTATTCTCGTTTTCAGAATTTCCATCGGTATTTTTATCTTTGCAGTTTGCTAAGCATTGTATACCGTTTCGTTATGCTGTGGCGTATTATCTCAGTGCCATACTGTACTACTTTGACAGAGTGTTGATTTAGAGTCCAGCTCGTTGCTTACAAGCTATGTTCAGACACACAAATATTTAAGTGTGAACATCAAATATTTTGCATTAAAAATGAACAACAATCTTGTTATTGGTAAAGACTCAACGATTTCTTCAAAGTTTTTTGGATTTTTTTTTAGACAAATTTTCTTTATTTTGTATTGCGGTTTTTTATAGAGCAATAACGAATATTCTGTCTAAAAAGTCACTTTTAAAATGTAAAATTATTGCATTTCAGATCGATCAAACATTGATTGTTAACCATACGAAATTTAAAAAAGCAAATTCCTGTACCATATTTGCGGTAAGTGAAAATAAAATTTATTTATTATCTTTTATAATTATAAGTTCAACCAGTCTATTTTACATTATATAGACTACAATCGTTTGTTCGTTAAAGCTTAAATCTGAAATTTCTATTAATAAATACCGAAAAAAGTTCACAATTATCGAACCAAAATTGTATGATCTAACAACTCCTCACTTTCCTTAAATAGAACCTTCAGTGTTGAAAAATTAGATAATTTTTTAGTATAAAAACTCTTTGATTATTAGGTACACTGAAAGTTTGTATTTATTTGTTCCTGTACCTTTTACTTCATTCAAATATATTTATGGTTTTGTCTTACTGCACTAAGTTTTCATAACTGATTCGTGCAACGATATTTACAATAAAAACATACAACAAATTTTTATTGACTAGAAAATAAATACAAATAAATAATAAACAAATCAAAGCAACGAAGGAGCCCTAGCTATGACTAGCTGGTGTATGTTAATGCAAAGTACGAAAGCACGATAAAAAGCATACTAAAACGAGACCGTTGAACTCAGACATGCAGTAAGCCTATCTGAAGTACTCAGAGAAGTACATAATTTTATTCGGTAGCGATGAAGCTCTTGCAGGCAGCATTAAAGAGCTAATTTGGATATGTTTACTATAATTATTGTTGTTTTTTTTGTTTTTACAAGCGATTTCATTATACTTGGAATCTCTTTAATGGCGTATGTTAAAGGGAATTACATTCTGACCCACCTTTAAATGTTTTTTTTTTTTTTTTGGTATAAGCACACTGTATTTTTGTTTCAATTCAATTTTTTTTCAATTATTTTAAAAGTGTACTTCTAAATTGTGTTTTTTTTTTTTGGTTTTGTTTTAAATTCTTTAAAATTTAAATAAATATTAATGAAGATTTGATTGAATATGTAGTTGTTCTGATAGGGAACGATAATGATAGAACAATGATTATTTTCGTTTTGCTTTTGTAATGGTCGAAGCTTTTAAAGACAGTAAATATAAAATTACTATATGCTTTTTTGTTGTATGATGTGTATAGAAAATTTGTATGAAAAATGTTTTTAGGTTGTATAGGGTTTTATATGTAAATACTATTTTTCGATTTTAATAATTTTAAAAGGGATAACAACAACTTATTATTACTACCAACATAAGTAGCACAAACAGGAGTTTGTACAAAGAAAACTAACGAAAAATATATCCAGAAGGCAGAACATGATAAGAGCACAGTCGAGGGTATCGAACCTAGCCAAACTAAATCAAATGAAGTTAGCTAACTTGTTAGTAGAGCTGAGATAAAAGAGTCAACACAGATCCATAATGCTGTAGCGCAACTTGCAAACAAAGTTAAGCCAAGTTGATACACGTTGAGGATGTTGGCAAATAAATGTTGGACGAAACAGAATGAATGAGTAAAAGAGAGGATATTATACTCAGATGATGAAGGACGCTTTGGGCTCTAGTTAGAGTTGTTGCTGCAGAATGGCTAAACTCTGTTGGACCACAGCGTAAACGATGTTGATACATTATGTTGGCAACCAAATATTGTTGTAGCAACGGACAACAAGACAAACGCCACAAGAGCGAAACTTTCAAAAGCTAAAGACGGGCTAACGTTGTCTTCGTCATCATCAGCGTTTGCGTCGACGCTGGTAATTGGCCGTCAGATGCAAGCCTCCTTAGGCAATATACTTGTAGTTGAATAAAGAGTTTACTTCAATGTTGCCACATCCAACTGGTTGGGATCAATGTTGGTTTTTGCTTTTTTCCTCGACTTAACTTCGTTTCACGTTATAGTTCTACACTATCGCTCAGATGTTACCTATGATTATTTGAGGTTGCTAAGCAATAATTTTATTTTTAGCAGCAAGCGAGCGAGTCTGTTGCTGATATGATGATTTTGAGGGTAGCAACATTGACTTTGTATATCGCTCAAACACGTGAATCCTTGGTTTTTACTCATAGTATGCTTTGTTTGCTTGCAAAAACGAGTTGTGTTATTATCTTTGGGACTGACTCTGGGAGTCGACGGCATGTTGCTCCTACAAAATTGTTGATGTTAAAAAAGATGCAAAAGAATAAATTTCGAGGCAAGATTCACAGCTCCACCTACTGTCGAAAATTTGTACTCGCTTGGCAATTGGAAAATTATAGTTGGAAATAGCTAAACGAATAATTCATTGAGCTCAAAATGTACAAATAAAAGCAATCGAAGTGATAAAGTACGCTTGAATTGATATATGTAGAGTTAAAATTTTCCTTTGATTTATCCTCATTTGTAGCAATTGTGTAGCAGGTTGAATGTATCGCGATTTGTTTGCAATGGTCACCGTGCTTGGCAAATTTGTCTTTCTGCATCAGACTTTGTCGTTGGGTCTGTCATTTTGACAGCTTTCGCGCTCTTCGAGTGGCTTAAAGAAAAATTGTCTAGCGTCACGTTGCCATTTAAGGCTATTTTACTACTCTCCTGAGTGCAGAAGTAAACAGTCGACAGAGCTATCTAGTTGTATCGAATCGTTTCGAATTGACTTATTACTTTATGTCTGTGTGATATTTGTGTTCTGGCAAATAAAGTTGTCGAAAGTGTGCGATAAGATGTCAATTAAAATTGATTATCTGCTATTTTAAAGAAACATTTGTTTTTTTTGAATGAATAATTGATATATTGTAAATATGCAAAATACCATTTATGTATATTTGCAAAAACAGTCGAGTTGTGTATTTATAAAAGAACAAAATACATTTTTTTAAAAAGTGGATGGAACAAAATCGCTCTAAGCTTTGAGACTACTGATTTGTTTAACAACAGTTCAACCTGAACTCGTGAAATGAAATGGCTTATAGTACCTTCTTTTATTTATAACTTATTACTAATAATGAATGGTTCTTAGTTTTGATTGCTACTCAAGATTTGAATTTTGTTTTGTAACGTGTATTAACCATTTAGTCTCTACAGTTATCGAAAAAGATTAAGCTCATATTTCATATTTTTTAATTTTTACTAAAAATATTTTTTTCTTTCAAAAAAAAAAAAATTGCAAAATTGACAATATAAAATGTTTTGAAAAGACAAAAAGTGCGCTTGAAAACGCCAACTCGAGTGATGATGTTGATGATGAGTTCTTCAATCAAAATGTTTTATAATGAAATTGTTGTTGAGGTCTTTTGAGAGCGGTTGACGCTTGATTGCGACGAGTGCCACTTGAAATGTAATGTCTGATGACAAACAAAAAAATATAAAAGTAATAAAAGTTAAATCAAAAATGCGATGAAGAAGCAGCTTTTCATTAAAATACTGCTTTGAGGTGTTTAAGTAGAGAATAATGATTTATTGAGCGTTTATAATTTTTTTTTCAAGTTGGAAAACTTTATTGTGCTGCATGTAATATTACATAAGCGCTGACAGCAGCAAAAGACTAGCATTATTTCTCTTTGTTTGTATTCTTTTATTTTTTTTGTTAATAGCTACACTCAAACTTTGCTTAATAAAAAAATAACATCAGAAAACTTTGAAAAAATATGATATATGTATATATATGATATATATATATATATATTATTATTTTTTATTTTCTTATTTTGAAACCACAAGGACATGACAGCAGTGTATAATCCTACATGAAACGAACAATGTCATAAACTTCAAATGATGGAAACAATTTTCAAATACAAATATTTACACGTTCGTTTAGAGGACCAAGCTGCCAATGAGGAAATAGATCATATTTTATGCGTCAAAATAGTTTAAAAAAATGCATAAATACAACAAAAAAAATAAAGAGAAAATTGTTTAGAAAACTTTTTTTGTGACATTGTGCGAGCAGCCTAGCAATTGAGGATGAGCTCGCAAGACTATGAAGAGAAGTAAATATTTGCTATAACGGCGACTGAGTGCGAAGAATAGAAATACCCCGCATGTAATCATGGCATAAATCACAAAAAGTATTTCATGCCTTTGCACTGCTTAGCTTTGCTTTGAGCGTCCTTATTTCCGTTTTATTTGCTGCCGGCAACAAATTTTAGCCTCAACCGAAACAGAATAGAATGCATGTATAAGAAAAGAATGTGTACATCGGTTTGAATAAAGCGAGAATACACTTCACCTTTAGTTCAGAGCTTCATGTGAGAAAGCAAAATTTTTAAATTTATAAAAAAGTATTAAAGTCGGTAAAAATGTTAAATATATGGGACTTTATAAACAGTGTTTTAGCGTTTTAAATTTTCTTTAAATTTTGGTCACTTAAAAGTGGATACACTATATTGCTTTTATCGTTGTTGTCAAAGTTTCAATGAATAAATAAACAATTCTAATATCATTTTTGCAGCGTGCAACATGGTCGAGAAAAGCAAAAATGTATCTGTGAGTGTAAATGTGTGCTATTAATGCTGTTACACGCATATCTTAACGGCCTATTTTCGCCGCGGTCTATTTTCGCCTGACTGGCGCTTAGTTTGAAGCTATTTATGATTTTCACGAACATTTTTATTTTATTTTATTTTTATATGATTTTCTGCTTCGTTTAAGTTTTTTTTCTGAACAATTTCGACAATAGCTAAGCTGAATATTGCTAAACACAGCCTGTCAAACAAATACAAACACATGTGTGTTATTGAGTATCTATGTGATTCGTTCTTTGTTGATAGGGAGCCAGACATAAAATTATCATGCAAGTTTGTGTGTTTTTATTTCCGTTTTTTTTTTTTTTTTTTTTTACTTATTTGCTGAAAACCAGTCGGACAAAGAAGGGAATAGAGTAGCGAATGTTGAACAAATGTGTGACATTTCTTTTCATGCTCCTGCTTTTTCTGCTTTTTCTGTTTTTTTTCTCTACAGTGCAAATGAGGCGCAAACATTGGGGAGTGTTGTTTTCAAAATATACAATATTTGTGTCCGTGTGTCTACTATTTTCCTCCATGTTCGTTTTTGTAAATTAAAGGGAAAGAGCGCAACACGCGTGGAACTGATTTTTATGCTCTGATTATATATTGTATTTGAAAAGGTTGTCAAGGCGTATAGATATTTATTTTGAGCCTCCACTTTTTTTATTTTCGCCATTTAGTTGATTGTTGTCGAACAGCAGCAGTAACAGCCATCGGCCTCATCATATCCGTCGTTATTTGTTTTCAGTCTTGTTTGTTATTTAAAAAAATAAATTAAATTATGCGTTCGTCCGTGTTGTTTTAATGGCTCGACAACATATGAATGCTATATATACCGTTGTACCGTATTCATAGTACATATATACTTGTACATAGATAGACAGACTATTGCATGTATTGAGGTAGGGTAGAGTCAACTATAAATGTAGACAGCCTGTTGTTCCATCGAGCTGTTGTATATTCTCGCTGTAATGATCGGAAGTCATATTCATAAAAATACGTCACTAAATTGTAAATTATTTATTACTGTAAATTTTAAGAATCAAATTGCACGTTTGAAATTGTAAAGAAATTATTGGGTTTGACAGATAAAATACGCAGTATTGTCCATGTGTTGTCTATGTGTAGGGAGTCTGGACTCATATGTCATTTACTCTATATGAGATTTTTGAAGTTTCTGAGAACAGTGGCTATTGCTAATTTAATTATAGATTAGAAACTATTATTTGAAAAATTTCATGAATTTATCGTTATAAACAAGCAAATCTCGTTTGTTTATTATTGGTTTTGCTATAGTAAAATTTATGTGTTGCAATGTGCAATAATTTTTTCACATGATGAGTCTAATCGACTTAGCCATGGTTTGCCAATATGATTATACAATATATGCGGTTCTCTGTATGCTGTATTTGGAGCTTCTTATTATCTCAATTTTATGCATAACTACAAGCAATTTGAAAAATTATACATTGTTCACTTTTGAATGTGTTTGTTTTCAAGTTTTGAGATGCATTTAAAGCTGTGAAAACGTCTTTCAATTAAATAAACTTACTTTTCCCTTCTTATTTTTAAGGTCATTACATGATTGCCATACGTTTTCATTTAATGCGACAATTAGAAAACTTGCAAATTACAGAGTCTGTAAAAAACAAAGAACTTAGAAAAAAATGTAAAGGTAAACAGCCCCAAATCGAGAGTTTGTCTACCGGTTTTTTGTAACTGTCTGTCCGCCAGTCAGTCAGACTTTGTATTTAGTATAAAAACCTGTGCTCAAATGGCCAGCTAGCTGTCTTATATGCACTCAAAACACTAAATTACGAGAAAAGAGCGGATAATTTTATGCCTGCGTAAACTTTTAATTTTCGAAATGAATTTGAAGATTTTATGCCGCTAATAAATGTGTCGGCAAAGTGGCATTTAAGAAGGGGCGTTCGCTAGATTGCTTGGCCACGCTTCTTTTCTTCTTGTCTTCGTTTGTCGTTGGTTTATTGAAATGAAATATTCAACTGGAAATCGCATTAAATTGGATTTCTAGGCTAAGCGCATAATATGCGGAACTTAATGCCTTTTGATTTGTGGGTCACTTGACTTTCGTCTCTTATACCCTATCGATACGCTACAGACGAATTACACAGCTGCGTCACTTCACTGTCGGTTACGCTTCCAGTAGCAGCATTTTTCTATTAGGCGCCAAATTTAATTAATAGCTTAAGTGGCATAGTGTGATTGAGTGAAGACCACTTCATCTGATTTCAAACCCCATAATAGTCTTTTATTTAATTTGATCTATTATTGCTTAGGGACATATCTGAATATTTTGTAAACGTACCATTCATTGTATTTTTAAGACAGCATTTGATTTGAGAAGTGTGTTTGGTAGTATATCTTTTTTATTTCTATAATTTGTGATTAAAATGGTGATTGTTATAACTGCAAGCATTCTATAAATTTGTTTATATTTTTATCACATTAACTAATTTTTTTAATGTTGAGCATGTCTATATATAAATGTATTATTTTATGTATATACGTATTTATAATTTGATCATAAAAAATTACTCAAACGTTGTGCTTATTTAATTCATTGCTTGCGTTTTAGTCTGTTCTGTCGTTAGTTGGAGACAACTTTTTAGACCGGCTTAACTTAAACTCAAATATTCACAATCCAGTTTTATTTCGTTTTGACACTTTCAACTGCTGTTTTGTTGTGGTTACTATATTTGTGCCATTTAAAAGTTATTCAAAAGTTTTTTGGCGCCACACATTATTAATTTATTTTATGACACTTTAGCGATCGCATGTATTGGCTGCCGAATGGATAGTTGCGTCATATACATATGTATGTATGTGGTTAGATAAGTGAATATGCACACACATAACACTCATTTTTTTCTGTGTTCCCTTTAACACTGCATAAATTAGTTCATTATTACCTTTTTTAAATTAAGGTTAAAATAATATCAAATGAAATACTGTACTTAAAAAATTGAGAAAATCGTATTCTTAAATAAATTAAATATGGCATCTATTTATGAATCTTCAAGCTACTTATGAAAGTCGGATCGACCCCTATATGATAAGAGAAAAACTGAAACACAAGTCTTTCCAATTAATTTTAATAAATGTTACAGCTAAAAGCAAATTTCCTCTACATCATAGTTTCAGCTGCATTTCAATTACTAATCTCTTTGAGAAAACAGGTTTTTAATTTAAACATTTTTTAAACAGGGTCTCCTCGTATCGTAGATATTAAATATTCCGTATTAAAAAGTGGAGAATGAAAATTGATGTGCAAAATGACAAAAGAATCCGACACTAGGCAAAACCAATTGAATTTTTAATGAATTATACTCGGGTGCACTTTAATGCAGCAAGTAACGACATAACTGAGGCTCGTTTTAATAGTGTAGAGCGAAATACTATTGGAGATTTACAGAAGTACGATATAACTTTGCATAATTATGCATATACAGGCGACGGCGTCATTTTTCGACACTTAGTTTTTCGATTTTTTATTTTTGTTATTTTTTCTACCAACTTTTAGTATAACAACAAAGGCAATGATTGCCGTATTGCTTCCTTGCTTTTATTTTTCATAGCTAAAAAGAATCGGTTTGTTGTTTTTGTGCGGAAGTCACGTTCAAACATTTTTAAAATGAGTTTCGAACGTTTTGTGCAATGATTTTCATTTTAAATCAGTATTGTGTAGTGCTGTCTATAGTTCAGGAAAGAAGAGCTCTAAAAACATTTCTTGAAAATAAAACAAAATAATGCATTACAAAACAATTTGTAGTCAAAACATTGTTAAATTTTATAGTATACTATATGTATGATGATGTCTAGCAGTCGAACTGAACTGAACTGAACCAAAAAACAAAACAAGCATTATAATAATTTTCTATATAGACTAACACACAAGCATGCTTGTGTTTGTATAGTTGAATTCATAAATGTTAAATTGGCGCTGCTACCAGGAAAAGCTATAAATTCATCAATTATGACGGCTAGCCGAATGACGAATGCACGGATCGTTGCATTCAATATAGTTCTTTTTAACCCTCAACACGACTCTGTGAAGTGCGTTGATATGCGTATAGTAGCCCAATGCAGTACAATGGTGAGGAGTCATATGAACCTAAACGTTGACGAAGAGCGTAGCAGTGCAATAGAGTAAGATTGACAGCTGTCAACGATTGGTTAAACGAGCAAACGGATTGGGAACATATATGTATAAGTGTCTTGCTGTTTAAAAAAAATAAATAAACGACCGCCTTACATAGGGTTATTGTATATGTGTGATTTAGTTTTTAGTGAGAGTTTGATAAAAATGTGAATATGTCTAAACTATGATTCTAATTTTTATCTAGCCAGTAGCTAGCCAGTTTCACTGTTTCATAAAAATAGTTAATTTTAACTTAGCTAACTTCATTTGACCTAAAAAATGCAAATTCTGTAGACGTAACTAGTTCGTGTCGAACAAGATTAGAGTAATTTTTATTTGTCATTTTTTGCACCCCATTTATGGTATACATTTGTATGTAATGTACTTCCAAATGAAGCACAGTCTTACATTTAGCACACGTTTGACGTACGCCAGACGTGCTGTGGATGCGGACTTTTCTCTAAAACAATGTGCCGGACAGCAGTAGCATCATTCATACAGAAACAAAACTAAACTGGCTGGCGTCATTTAATTAAAAAACATGCACACATTTACAACGAGGAGAATGATGATGACAGCGCGCTTAACCCGCATCGCAAAACACTGTAGCACAACATACACATTTTGTATTGAATTGGGGAGCGCTATTTTTATGCACTTTTAATAGACTTGAAAAGCGCTTACTATAACGACGTCGACAACAAAAAAAACATCGCAACATAGGTCCATAAAACCCTGACTGAAGAACCTGGAAACAAATGATTATACTTTTATATTTCATGTTTACATATGAGTGCATTTTAATGTTTTTTTTGGCTTTATTGCATATAGTTAATGTACTAACGATTGAATTGGTTTTGAGTTTTGTGGAACGTTCTAGCTCTATATAAGAACGGTAGTAACAAAAGATTGTTTTAGTTCACGCTTATTATGAATAACACGAAGCTAGTATATAGTATTGACGAAAATCATACGAAAAGCAGAAAAAGTACTATGGAAATTTCTTTCACCACCCAATTCATTGTACCACCTAGATTTCATCGTCGTTCATAAACATCAACAAACTGCAAAGATTAGCCTTGGTCGGTGTCGGTGGCTTATTAAGACATTTTTATAGGCGTATTTAACTAATTGTTCAAAACTATTGAACCTCTTTGGAGTGTGGGAGATGCAGACGTAGGTTAACGATATATTTGAAATTGAAGGCAAGAGTCGCGTTAGTTTACAGAAAATGCCACAGTCCCGACAATAAATGAAGCTGCAAAGTAATGTTCATAAGGCACGATAAATTGGAAAGTGTGAGAAGTCTGCCAGTCGTCATAAATCTTAAGACCAAAACATGTCATAAAACACAGAAAAACGATGCAGAGGAAAGCTGAGTCTCAGGCCAATGTAAATAGGCAGCATGTGTCATGTGGATAACTAATAGGAGGGCGGAGGAATGAAGCACGGAGAAAAAGCGTTGGCAACTAAATAGCACATTGTAATGAAGCAATATCAACAACAGCGTTAAAAGAAAAGTAGGAAACTTGTGCAAAAATATTCTTTAACAGTTTTGAAGCTGAGCACAAAATCAGGAAACATGCATTCATTTATGTAAAACAAAAATTATGATTTGGTTTAAGAGAAGATGCCTACTAATATGAATCTAAACCACGAATGGGCAATGAAAAGTGAAGAAGACGGAACAAAAAGCAAAAGTTACATTGTTGCTGTTTATACCGCTGTCCTGAACGATAGCGATGTAATATCGGTGTTGAAGTTGCAAAATGACAACTGATGCCTTTCAAAAAGCGACAGTGAGTGTGGCGTGGCTGAGAGCTACTATGTAGTAGTAAAAGTGTGCTATGTATTACGGCCCAATTCTTGTTTCTTCTTTCGGGCATATTTTTGGATCTGTGATGCGGTTAAAGTGGTTTCCTAAAGCGTTGCAGAGTTTCGTTCTAAAAAGTAAAGCACATGGAAGTTGTTTATCCGAAATGATTTACGATGCCAGTAAGTAAAATTGTTAATTTGAGCGTTGCATGTGTTATGGTTTGGCTGTTTGAATAAGTTTTCGTGTACATATTTTTACACCCTGTACCCGAGGGGTAAAAGTATATAATATTAAGTTTGTGCAAATGTATGTAACAGGCAGAAGAGGGCATGGTACCCCTTTTAAAGTATATATATCCTTGATCAGCATTGTGATAGGAGAGTCGATCTAGGTATGTCTGTCTGTACGTCTGTCTGTCGTATTTAAACAATTATCTCCGAGGCTTTAAGAGATAGGGTGGATCATCATATCCGAAACTTAACTCTACTTAGCCGACAAGTGTTCACTTACAAACGGTTTTCACTAGAGGGGGAAGCTCCCGTTCAAATTTACACAATTTTAATTAGTTTTTGTATGAAACTCCAATACAACAAAGTATTGTACTAAGATGAGACTTATCTCAAAGTACATAAGGATTAGATATATGGTATCTTGCAGTCATGTATGCTCGACTTTAGCGTTCTTTCTGGTTTTCTTTCAAATTGCAATGAGATAAGGGATAAAAAATATTTAGTGAATAAATATTTAATTTATGTTGAATTATTCTTGCCAATTAACTATTCAAGACTTAGCAATGTATGCTAAATGTAATTAGAAATTGATAACTATGGATCAGTTATATTAAATTGAGGGAATGATCGAATTTATTAAACTACAACTGATTTCTATAACGAGAAAATTATTTAGGGAAATAAAGTTAATCAAGTCGAATAAGTTGTAAGATTTATTCAATTTGAATGGAAATGGATTAAATGTTTCATGTTTCTGCAATTCAAACAACTGAAGAAATTCCAAATTAATTTTATTAATAACGTGAAAACTGATTGCAAAGGCTTGCTCAAACTTTTGCAACACTTTGATCTAACGCCACGAAGCTGGTGTAGGGAAATAAATCCAAAAGAAATGATGAAGCTTGATGAGATATATGTTGTGAGCAGCTGACAAACGAATAAATGAGTGATGTAAAGCATTTGACTTGAAAAGCAAATAATAAATCAAATATGAAAATAAGATTTGTATATAAATAAATTTTTAATGTTAATTCAAACTGGAAAGGAAGATTTTAAATGTGGCATACATAATTTATTATTATTACCAATGTCGTTGATGTTTGATTTAATTTCTCACTATAATTTTGCAAAGCATTGCTAGCTGGAGGGATAGACATACATATGTATATGTACATCAACTGTATACAAAATAAAGTGTTAAATAATATTTGGCAGCAGAATCATTATTAAGCTGTCAGCATTTCTTATAAAAGCCGGATGTGTTATCGAAAAATGTAACAACGGAAAACCAAACGGAAATTGCGATATGGCGCAAATGAAGAAAGAAATGGCATAAAAGAACGCCACCTATTTCCTACGAGCGTCAACGCTTTGCTCGTTTTATTTTACTCAAACATTTAGTATGCATAATTAAGCAATTTTCTTAGACAAATCAGAAAAATAAATAGCAGCCAGCTTAAATTACATAAACAAAAAGCAAAGAATAGCAGGAGGATATTTAAGCTTTATATTTCTACGTATATTGTACGCCATAGCGTAGCACGATAGAAGCTGATAGCACAATCTGTCAAAAGCAACCCTTAAATCACATTTTGCCTAATTTTTCGCTGTCAAAAAATCTCATTAATCTTACGCAGCTTGGCGAGAACATAGAGAAAAAGAACGTTGAAGTAGGCTAATCCGAATATTCTATGCACTCTATACCCGTTGTATTTCGATATTCTACTATATTACGTAAAATAAACTATCTACTAACGTAAATTAACTTATTATGGGTATTTAATACATATATAACAATTTATTTTTAGCTTTATATAAATAGGAGTATTTAAAATTCTACCGAACCTTGACTGAATTTAATATTTGCGGCTCATTTTAAACGTAACATAGTAACCAAAAAACTACATTTAAAAAAAAATTATAAAAAACAATAAATACAATATCTTCGAAGTAGCTAGAATGGCGTTACACCTTCTATGGCCGGGATTATGAATATTGCCAGCTTGTTTTTTAACTTTAAGCTCTTATGAAAAACAGCACCCTAAGTTATTTTTGATCAAAAATCTTTAACAAAAAGTCGAAGCAACAAAAAAAAATTTTTATGTAGTAGAAAAATGCACGAAGAAAGAAAATAGGAAGAAATTTAAGTTGTGTGACAATATTGATTTTTATTTGTTGAAAATTATATAAGGCGCTGGCGCTTTAGTCACGCCCCTTTTATATCTACTGGCAACCGTTGCTACTGCCGTGTTGCTTTCATTGATGTTTCATATTTATTAATGAGGCATATTTGTGTTCGGAATTTATAATTTGTTATTACGACACGCCGACACTTTCTCTATTATTGTTGTTGCTTTTTGAAGGTTGTATTTGGTAAGGTAGTACACACACACACACATACGTACGTACCTAAAATAAATTTGTGTATTAAAGAAATATATTGAAGGTAGTGCGATGGTCTCATTAGAATTGTAGAGTGGGTTCTAGTTGGGGTGTGCTTTGCTTTTCTAGGTTGCTAATACGCTTTTGGGCCCAATGTAAATGTAATTGAGTAATTAACATAAATTATAATTCATATATACACCTTAATACCTCTAAAAATCGTGGAAAGTTATATAATGGTAGGAAGAAGCACCAGCAGCAGCTATCAGCATATAAATTGCAATATCGAATGGACTACAATTGAAAATTCTCTAATTACTTAAAGATAAGTCATTCTATGTTTTTCGAACGCTGTTTCATTCACTTAATCTTTTTTATGTTTGTTATTAGTTTTATATTTCAATATTTTGTAAAACATTTTATAATAAAAATGAGAGGCCGGAAAGACAAAGATAAAAATTCAATTCTGGAGAAGCAGCAAAAGGGAATATATTGTCGCTGACAAAAGTTTAAATTGTCAATTGAAAATGTTGGTGCAAAGTTTTTTGATTAATTTTAACAGAATCGCAGCGTGTCGAAAAAGCTAAGAAGCGCACAAGTGCACATTTACATGTTTGTAGATTAACTTTTGAAAAAGCAAGGAAAACATTAACTCTGGTTGAGCCGAAGCTCAAATACCCGCCACATGTAACGTCCAACAGCATTCGACGGACATGGCTAGATCAAGAATATGTATAGTTAATTGGGTTTTTATGCGTTTGCTCGTTTTTTGCCTTAGAAACTTTTCGACAAACTGATAATATCCGCTCCAATATATATGATAAAATTAAAAAACGAAAATTCTTACGTAGAGATGAAAGAAGAATACAGCCAAGCTAGAGAAAAAAAAGGAAAAAAAATAATATTAATAAATTCGTATTTGCAAACACTCCATATTACACCATATTACACAAAAATAAGATGATTTATTTTCTGTAGCTTTATCTTTAATGCTCTTCCAGCGTCTTATAGCAAAACCATTAAGCTCAACTTCCGTACGATTGATTTTGCAAATTCTCAAGCACTTTTTATTACCTTTATCGAGAACAACAACAACAACAAAAAGGTATGGCGAGTAGAGCACCATTGACAAGCCAAGCCATTTTTCAAACGGTTTAGTTACAATTACCAGACAGTCAATGTAAAAAATACTCTCATTCCTATCGACGTATATATTGGTTTTTCCTGTTGGCTGCGTTTTAGCGTATGCTTATTTTCATGCTCGATAACAAGAATCGCAAGGACAACGAATAGTAAAAACTCAACGCATCTAACGAAATTAAGCCAACGCCTATCATTCGTTCGCTACCATGCAATTTATAAATATTTTATTGTATATAAAATGACCTCAAACTTCAAAAACCCATAACTTTTGATGCGGTAGCAGAAAACTCGAAGAGCAGCAAAGTTAAAGATGGAGTGGGAACTAGACAAACAGATGTGTACCAATTCGATTACATTGACCAACGAACCTTAGCACTGGAACTACAATTCTTGTATCCAAAACTCAAATTCGCAAAGGCTACCGTATCATAACCTTGTTTATATACTATATGTCTCCCACCTGCCGTTTACTATCTGTAATTTCGTTTTAGTCATTATTACTTGAAGCACATAAATTGTTAGAGGAAATTGTTGCTACCATTGTAGGTGAATGTTTAGGGCATTTCTATTGCATGTGTTTCCGATTATATTCCAATGTCAATGGTGTTTTATATTCCCTATTTGTAGACAACAAACCCTGCTGTCTGTGTGTAGCTACCCTTGTGTTAGTGTATGTTTGTATCTGTAACTAAAAGAATGTCCTTTATAATAAATTGCTCGACTCCGGTACATCATGTAAAACCGTATAATTCGGTTTCATATTGAAGAGAAGGGTTAAAAGGTGCGGTTAGCCACGTTCTCCGTATACATTTTTGTGTTGTGGTCGAGTTTCATAGTTTGTTGGTATTGTGCTGTATTGTAGCGCATAAAACAACCCCCACGTGTAGTATACTGCTACATTCGTACTTTTGGTTTCTTCCTCTTGTCCGTGCTGTTTATTTGGGCTTTTCACTTTGATGTGCCAAAAATTAATTGTCTACAATTAGGGGCGGTTTTTCGCATGCACCATGCAAAAGGTCGATTTTTTTTTGTCACTTGGCGCAATATTAATCCTTGTGCATGATATGATAGAAAATCAAATAGGTTATTAGTCTCTTACCTTTTTGCCAGTATTAAGAAGAAGGATATACATTGATGTTGTAAATCTGCAATGATAAATATAAAATAAAAGCTTATATTTTCGTTAGACTCGGTTCAAAACATTGTAGAAAAATTGCTAAACTTTGTATGTACAGTCAATTATCTAGAAACTGTCTAACTTTTGAAGTTGAACAAATAAAACTACCTTTGTACCTTATTTTTTTTTTTAATATATCCACAGTTAGGAGTTCTTAAAATGAAAACAAAAATTCTGATACACTCAATACGACTACATAAATACTTCAAGGGCATTTGTTGCAAATAGTTCAAGAAGACGTAATAGAAAAACGTAAAATAATGATTACTTCTCTGAACTTCTAATGAAGATCGAAAGCCACTCCAAAGGCACTTTGAAATCGAATTACTGCGAACTTAGAATACATATTAAATTTAGACCCATACGTACAAGTAAGTAAGGTGTTTAGTTTGTTGTTTCTTATTAATATTATTGCTTTTTTGACTTTTTTCTCTCTTATTATAACTGATTGGAAATATAAATTTCAGGTTTCAGTCTTTTTTTTTGGTATCTGCTTTTAGTCAATTTGCTTAAGTCAAAAACTTGGTAATTACCGCTTAACTGCTCTTGTCCGACAGCGAATAACTTTTGTCCACAATCAACAATTCTTGCGCAGAGTTCTAACAGGGTGATTTCACTTAATGTTAACTTTTGTTGGAGACAAAACTTAGATATTTTATCTAGTTCTTACAAATGCTCCGTGTGTTGATTTGTCTTTTTTTTTTTTTTTTTTTTTTTTTTTTTGGAAATCTCTTCATTGGCCTGGACACTTTATATATAACAGTTACTCTTACGTTCATTTCTTTAGCTTTTTAGTTAGTTTCGACCACTTTTTGTTTGGCTTTGACTAAAAGATTTATTATTGTTTGTCATCATCGTACCGCATACAATAGTAAATGACAAACGAAGAGACAAAAAGACAAAAATAAAGAAGTAAGAAACATTCGTTCCGACTGATTTTAAATGAGTTTTTTGAAACTTTAGTGAAAAAGTTTTTTCTGTATTACATGCTTTATAGATTACTTTTTGTATAAGCTTTTTTGCAGGAAGCAAATCGTTTTTTTGATTTTTAATCTTATATGTCGTATGCTCAATTTGTTTGGCTTAACTTTGACAGTTCAATAATCGTCGTCGACGACATTGTAGCCCAACGCTTTAATTCAACTTTTCAAAATTAACTTAGACAAACTCAATTAGCTTGATCTTCACTGAAAGACAAAGAGGTATCTACAATTTACTTAAGATGCGCAGAAGGTAAAAAATTTTTAATTACTTACACGCACTGTTGTACGGTTCAAATAGTCTACTAAAATAAAATTTGTTTTTTTGGATTCTCTGAAGCATAAAAGTAGAATCTACAATCATAAATCTACAACAGAAGCCAGTGGTATTGGATCTTGAACCAGCAAAACAATACATAGAATAATAAAAAACTACGCACTTCATTCATCATTATATCGATATACGAGTATACTCGCATATAAAAAAATGAACAACATGTAAAAGTTCACACAATTTCAGCTTTATGTATTATATATAGTTTTATACTCGCTCGTTGATAGCTTCATATCGTTTTAACAAAATTTTTGTGGTAAAATTAACTTTATGAACTGTTAAACATTCTGTTGTATTTAAGTCTCATCTGTAGTCGGCGCAAAAAAAAAAAAAAGAAAGGAAATCAGTAAAGGCAACGATTTTTAGCGACAGAAGGTAAACTAAGGAAAGGTATAACCCACAATCTGCCACCTACACATGCAAATACCATGCCACATAAAACAAATAACAAACTTTTGTTTAATTCAGTACGTCTGGTGCACTTCCAGAATCTACAAGCATTAGCTGTCGTTCTCCAAGAAAGCAGTTGCTGCTCGATTCTTACACAAAACTCACTACAGAGTAAAATATTTACATGGCACAAAACGGTTTTTTGTAAAAGTTGAGTTTAAGAAGAAACAAAACGAAGTTAGACAGACACAAAGAAGACCGCGCTTTGTATCTTTTATGCCAGTTATGTGTTTACTTCTTACAGGAAATCGTCAGTCTTCAACTTTGTCCTGTAAGGAACTAGTAGAGTATTCGATACTGAAGTTTAAGCATAGTGTTGCATATGAACGAAATATAAATATATTAAAACGAAGATTTTGTTGAATGTTCAGCAGCAAAATTAATTCTAACAGTAGAAATTTTCCTTAAAAGCCATTTAGCGACTCATAATCAGCGAGCGAGTGAATGAATGCCAACAGATCCAAAGGTATTGCGTTAAATTGAGAAGTGCGGTAGTCGTAACTGGTCTTTAAGGATTAACTTATCTGTTTATTAGTCGAATATTTGCTTTTGTTTCTATATGCCTTTATATGCTTAAATGCGAACGGAACTAAACGTTAATAATAAAATGCTAAATTATACAACAAGTTGTTGTAGTCGAAGCTTTGTTCTTTTGTTTAATTTCGTCTTAAAATGTAATTTTGCAATATATAATCGCCTACATCTTTTAAACGGTCTGTCTTTAATTGTACAACGTTTTTTTATTTTATTTCTGCTTTATGCAAAAGCAAAGTAAATGCTGTGCTTCCTCCATTTTGACGGCACCGTCAACAATCATCGGACCAAGTAGTTTTGCAGCACACACACACGCACAACGCATACATTTAATATACATATACATACGTAAAATTAAATATAAATGGTGCCGACAATGTAGATAGCTGCGTCTACCGTTGGAAAAATCAAAACTTCATGAATTCTGAATGAAAAGAGCAGTTGCCTCTTGCCTTACACACATTCTTCGTTGTTTCAATTGAGCTTTCCTAAGCGTATACTTTACGTCGCCTAAACAGCTACATTAGTTTTATGAGCCGAAGTCTACGACGACAGTTCCGGTTGCGTCTCCGTCTTTTTGTGTTTTACTGTCAGATGGAAGATTGGCGCAGTTTTGCTCCTTTAAAATTAAATGAAACGACTGTAAAAGTGCGAAGTAAGCTAATTTGCGGTTACTTTGCAGGATCGTTGAGCTCAAAAACACAACAAAACAAAATAAATAAATAAATAAAATAAAAAAAAAAAAAAAAAATACATGAAATAAAATTTTATATAATAATAAAAAAAGTATTACCTTCTTTGTAAACGAAGATGTTGGCTTATAAATTTTGACAGTTTTGGGTGCATCAAATTTAAACAAAATTAAAGTTAAACACTACATTTTGAACGGCCTTAATGTAATGGATAATAATTGACAATCACCGTCAAAATGACTTGGAGTACATGTACGAGTATTGTAGAATTTCGAAAAGCTTTAAAGCATTCCCTTTGCATTTTAAAATTCTATTGACCGTCAAATTTCCAGTTTAAAATTGTATTGTATCAAAATGAATGCCCAAAAACAATTTAATGACTAGACAAGTTTTTTTTTTGCACATAAAATAAAAATTTGCTGTTGGCAAAATATGAGTAAGTATCCACTTGACTACCGAACATGCAATATTTAAAAATATACAGTTTGTTGCTCCTTCTGCGCCTTATTCGCTCGTTACGTAGTTAATCGTCCTTTTGCTAGTCTGTTTCGCTGCTGTATTCCCATTCTTTTCGTCTGTTCATATCCTCCATATGGCTGTTCGTTATACGGTTCGTCATTTTGTGGCGAGCAAACTTGGCAAACACGAGGGTGGTTATTTCATTTTCGTTTTTCTATGCTTTTTAAAGTTTTTTGCATGTAAAACTAAAATGTGCACAACTTTCATTGGGATTTTCAAAAGAATTTTAAAACGGAATTTAGTTAAAGTGCAGCTGATGCAAACAAATTTAACATGTCTCTATGGACATCAGAAAATGTGGACACAATTTTGTTTTTAATGTACTTATGATAATAATTGGGTGTGGTTCCACGTTCAAAGACGATTAAGTTGTGAGTTTAGTTTTCATCAAAAAAAAAAAGAGAATTTTAAATTTTTTTATAAAAAAAAAATTGTAATGCTTTCATCAGGAAAAGGCTGCAAACTGCGAAGTCATTGAGATAGCATGTAAGAAACTATGTAAAAATGCGCAGATTGTTTAGTCTGACACACAAAATAGTTAATGCATCGTAAAGCCACTAGATAAGTCGCAAAATTCATATAACTTTACAAACACAAATGAAGTTTGTAGCACGTGTTGACATTGTTGTATTTAAAATTGATATAATATAGTTTAATACTGTTTATGTTACTGATTGAAAGTCAAGTAAAAGTTTAATTTTTACATCTTTAAACTGTTCAAAATAATTTAACAATTTACGTTAAAAGCATAACACACCATTAAAACCGCGAAATCATGCAGAAAACATCAAAAGTCAATTTAAAAAACGTTTTTCATTATATTTTTTTTTTCAACATTTTCAATTGGACATCAGCGCGATTGTGGCAATTTTATTTTGCTACAATGTTAATTTTAATATTGAACATTTATTGAAACATACATACAAATGCAAATATAATATGCATTTACATTGAATGTAAATGGGCCCACACAAACACACATATTAAATGTAATAATAAAAACGTTGTTGGTGTTGTTGTAGTATAAAATTGACAGTGAAATCTCTTTTAAATGAACAAAATAATATGTATAAAGATTATATTATTATTATTTTTTAATATAATTGCATTAATCATTCCAATCAAGGAATATAACACTCATTGATTAAACATGATAATATCAGAAAATTTAGCATATTATTGTAACAAGATATTGCATAGAAAAGAACTACTTCAAATTTGTTATGCCGTGTGGGAAGACTTTCGGGATGATATCTTTTTTACCTTTGCATTCTGGATGTATTGATGGCAAGAGCGTAAGACAATTGGTTTATCTGATCTCGGAGGCGTTCATTATATCTTGAACTAGGACAATTTATTTCATCAAAGACAGTTGGCATTTTTAGGTCTTGACTAAATACAGTCAAAAAAATTATAAGATTAGACTATATGGTATGCATTTGTTAAGACATTGTCAAAAAAAAAACAGTCATTACTGTAGATCTATTCTGAATGATTAGTTGAAGGTCCAATCATAGATACTTTTTGCAGCCAGTTTTCAGGCTCAGTGAATATGACATAGCAACAAACAAATGCATTTATTTTCAATAAAACGACAACGTCGACAGCAACACATTCTGCCGTCGTGGCTAATAATTTTACAAAATTTGTGGTTTTGTTGGTTTTTGGCCAATTATAAAAACAGTGCTGGTTGTGGCATTCAACCTGCTTCTGTCGAATGCGCTTGTCGTCAGGCGGTCATGAATATCAAATTATTTAATGCAATTTTTAATGCGATTTGCTTGTTGTGTATCTATGCAAAACTGAAGCCAGCTTTCACACTGTTGCTATAAAATTTACTAAACAAAATCAACTAAAATTAGTTGTATTAACTTATGTTAATCATTCGCCATGTTGCACATCAGCTAAGTCAAATGTTGCATGTGCTTCCATAAATTAAACATAAATGTACACTAAACATATACATATATATATACATATACATACATATGTATTTGCATGCTTGTTGTAGTTATTGTATTAAATGATGTGTAATTAATGTTGCTAATTCGCCATGTGTGTTATGTTATGAACCAATTTTCAATATATTTGAATAGAGTGCTGGTAAAATTGCAGAGCTATATGACAGTAAAGTTCTAAAGAACAAACAATTCTTTATTGATGATATTATATTATTGGATATCAGAATGGTTTTTGAATTATTTTTTATTGCAAAGTAGCTTATACTTAAAGTACAACTCACCTTAACAAAAAAAAAAAAAAAAAAAAGAAGGAAATAAGTAAAAAAGTAAAAAAGAAAAACTCAATTGTCCCCTCCATTGCAATTACGAACCAAAAAACAGTGGGAGCTGTAATAACAATCTCGCAAACAGTCAGCAGGCGTTAAAACTGCACCAGAGCTCAGAATAAGTAAATGACGATTCGACTGATAGACAGACTGATGGAGGAGGTTACGTGCTATGGATCCAAAGCTGCGGCTTAATGCAATATACAATGTGAGGTTGAGGAGATCAACATACACTCGCAACATTTCACATATTAAAACCGAGGCACGACCACAAAGGCTGCTCTGAGTACATCGATTCTGGTTTTGTAATATCGGGTGTAATGTTAACATGTCCGCAACAGCAACAACAACAAAATATAGAAATATAAAACTTGAAATTTATATAAATATATGTGCAAATGATTTGCATTCATATCAGTTTTACATACTATATGTGTGTAGTTGTAAACCGATTTACAATTTTTATATATACATATATATAATTTTTTTCTTAAGCTGTTGACTATGATCTGAGGTGTGAAAATAGAAGGTACCATGTCTTATTTTTTTTTAAGAAAACGAATCTGTGTCAAAATTATTAAACCGATAGTTTTGAAATTGTTTCACTGAAATTAATACCAAAATATAATGTGACAAAGAATTTATTTTATAAATTTTGATTTAAAATTTATATTACACTTTGGAAAGCACTTATATGGGGTATAAAAATGTAAACACACATATATATACATATATATATATATATATATATATGACTGTCTATGTAATGCTATATATATATATATATATATATATATGACTGTCTATGTAATGCTATATATATATATATATATATATATATATATATATATGACTGTCTATGTAATGCTATACGAGTATGTAATAATATTTGGTTTAACTTGAATCGTTGCGGGCGCTGTCGCCAAAGACGTCTTTACGTATAAGTGGGAGATTATAATTAAGCTGCGGCTTTTGAAAAATAATAAATAAATAAATTGTTTAATTAAATTGATACAAAATCCACCAACATCAAAAAATATTATGTCAGAAAATACGAGTACATATAACAACAACTTCACAACTGGAAATAAATTGCTTAACTTTTTGTACAGATTTTATTTATTTTTTTTTTTCTGGCCAATTTTGTTGTTTGGTAACTGGTTAAATGTGTGATGTCAACAACACTGGTGCTGCACAAAACAAGTTGCGAAAAATCACCAAATCGAAATGTTGTAAATTGCATTTTTTGGTCATAAAAATGTTAAATGAAATGCACTTAACTACAATATACATGACTGCAGAAAATATAACAAAAAATTGTCCACATCATTTCGTCATGGTGTCCAGTGTTAACGAATTTTAATGAAAATTAAGAAAATTCATGAAGCATTAGTTTAAAATTCCAAAACAAATTAATATAAATTGTGTATCAAATGATAAAATTTTTCAAAACTGAATCAGTGACTAAGAGGCTGATTTGACATTGTCCAAGTTGACTAAAGTGAACAATTGTTTGTGCGTTGAATTTTTGGCAGTTTTATCAAACAATGTTTTTGGCCGTAAATATAATTTTATATTGGTTAAATTTTCCACACTGCCAAAAATAGCAATAAATTATTATGCGAAAACTGAGATAAAAAAAATATAAAAAAATTTCGCTTTATAAGCTATGCTTATCGCCTAAATCATAATCCATCGCAGTATATAATAATAACCCACAAAAGAGTCATTGACATTTTCATGGCCACAACCTCCACTCTAAGCTCAAACCCAGTAGCCGCCCTCGCCTTTGGAGCCACCAGAGACAGTTGCCAAAAAGATTACGATATATATAAGTTGACTACATATACACAAAAATTGTGTCCTTACGAACGTTGTTCTTGTTACAGCTGCTGCGAATCAAAAAGGCATCGGAAAGTTAGGCTTCATAAAATTGTAAAAAGAAAAAAATTAAAGTAATGAACAATTTTTAGGCAAAGTGTCACATAAAAAATGACTTATCTGCTTTTGTATCAAGTGGTTTTTAACTGCTAAGAACATCAGATTGCAATTTAGTCGAATTGAACTTCTTTTTTTTTTTTTTTACTTAAATTCGATTGTTGAAGTACGACGTTATAAGCAATTTTTAGTCAATTTTGAAGTTTATGCGTAGTATTGGATAAAGACTTCAACAATGTCTGAAAACTAATGTAGTTTATCTACATGAATGGAAATAATATTAATGCTCTATGTACAAGTGTATTATACAATAATAATTACAAAATTTATTAAAACTGTTTCAAAACAGAAGTTGGCAGCAAATGGCATTTAGTTTGCCCAATAGCATGCTTATCTAGCGCCAACTAAATCCAGTTGGGATCGATTGCCGTCGACTGCGACAACAGTACTCTGTAAATACTTAATAGAAGCAGAATAAAAAGTAATTTAATATAGCAAAAGCAAAGCTTAGGGGTATCGGCACACTTCGCTGCTTGGGTGTCAAAAGTATATCTTGAAGCACGCTGTGAAGCGCTGTGTTGGCAGTGCTTCAGTATATTTCTGCCATTCTGTCAGTCATTTCAGCTTGAGCGACATAAAGCAACAGCCAAGTGTCCTCAATTTACGCTGCTTAAATCGCATTAAATTTGAGAGTTGGCCACACTGCACGTTTAGGTTGCCTTTCCTATATATCTACCATAGTTTCTTTGAGCATTCGTTGGTTCCAATTGAGTACCAACTAAAGAAAAGAGCGGTAATAGAAAAATAGTATTACATTATCAATTCAAAGCTCACAAAAATTGAGAAAATAATACTTCAATTTTTGTTCTAACACTGCAAAAAAAAGAGCGTATACTTGCACATTATTAAATAAATAGTCAAATACAAAAACGTATCATGATAAATGCAACTCAAGTACATTTATACCATATATATTTTTCCAAAGCTTCGTTCGGTCCAATCAAATCACACATTTTTAGACAGACTACTTATAAAACGATAAATATAAGGACAGACATGAAGAATGTTTATTAATGCTGCGATTATTGTTTGATTTGCAACAAATTTTTTTAATGATGAAGTACATAAATACATCTATGAAAAGTTTTTTTTTGCCGCACAGCCTGTTTCCCAATTATTTTAAGTTAATATGCTACTCAAATTTCGCGCTAATTAACGCACTTTCATTAGTTCATTAAAAGATTCAAATAAAAATCGTTTTGATTTGCAATTTTATTAAAAATAATTTGCTTACCAATTGGGTCATGGTACAGTGGTAAAAACATTGCTTTTTTGCCAACAAAATATGTAAATTTTTTTGATAAAAATCTATTAAATTCACGCCTGTTGTTCTAATAAGAAGCATTGCGAAGAGTTTAGCCCCGTCAGGTTTTAGTCTTAAATAAAATTACCAGGCATAAATACGTTTTTTCAAGTCCTGCTGTTGACAATAATATAGTATACTAGGCAAAAGTTAGAAAAAAAATGTGAAAAGAGCAGTGAAATAAAATTTAATTATGCTTGTCTTGTCGACTGTCATTCCTCATTGCGAGCTATGAACACAGCAAGTTAGAACAGAAAAGAAGAGAACACAGCAACTGTCTGAAACGCACCAAGCGAAGCATTAAGAACAGTACAGTTCAGGTGTGTTAGCAGGACGAATTTTTCTGAGCATAAAAATTCAATTAATTCAAGAAAAGCAATTTAGAAAAGGTGAAGTATTAGGCGTAATTTAGAGAGTGAGAAACTTGTTTGATGATGAGATAAATTATATAAATGCAGGCTTTGACACAGATAATTTAAGATTATGTTATTTCTTGTTTATTAGGAATACTTTTTTCATTATGGTTTTTTTGTCTAGAGTAAAATAAAAATTAGTTGAAAGTTGAATAAATGGCTGATTTCGGACAACTTGGTCAAATTAGATAGACAGATAGTGCACTTGCTATCTTTCGCACTTAAATATGTCTCTACTTGTCGCTATCGACTGTCAATTAAAGATCTCTCATGCTTACCCTGCTATGCCTTTTAAACAGGAAACATGAGTTTGCATAATAATTATTTTTACTTATAATTGGGCGTTATGTTTTTATAGAAGCTTTAGGAAAAAAATGGGCGTGCTACTTTCATTTTAACATGCAAGCTACCTAAGGCTGAAAAAAGTTGCCTAAAGCTGAGTGTAACTTCAGACAGACGGACATGGCTAAATCGATTTCTTTCACCAAGCTTATCAAGAATATCTGTATAAGCTTTATCTCCTTTGTTGTGTTGCAAACTTTCCGACAAACTGATATCACCCGTTCACACTACGTGTATTGAGGGGTATAAAAAAAATTGGAATAATAATTTATGCATAAATTTCTAAAGTAGGTATACAAAAATCGAAAAACTTAAATTGTTTAAACTTATATATGTACTATATGTATATACAACATTCATATAATATATATCTAACTTCAGAAAGTAGAGTGCTTTTTGTCACATGCGTTTAACTGCTTTAGACAACGAAACAAAATAAAGGCAATGCAAGTGGGTTGTAGTAGTGTCGAGCTAAACCGAGCCTACTTTATGCTTGAGCATAAAATTCCTGCTACGATTTGCCACATACAAAATCAACAACAACTGGGGAATACAGGCATCAAGCAAACTCAAAACAAATAGGTAGGCGGGCGGGTAGACTGGCAAGCCAGCAACCTGTGTGCCATGCAACAAAGCGACTAAAAGTATGGAATTATAACTTTTTAGTATAATTTATTCGCACTTTATGCAAATACTCAACGTAAACTCAACACAAACTCAATACGAGTACACCGGTTGTTGGAGAAAATAACGACCAAGACAAGGTATGGCAAGCGCATGTGTGTGCCGTGCCACATGCATCGTTTTTTCTTTTCTGGTATTTTTGTTATTGTTGTAGGTGCTTGTCGTTTATGTTTAAAACTTTAAACTCTGCCATCTATCCGGTGAACCAACAGCCTAGATGGTAAGCAGACAGCAGGTGGGCTATTGCCAACTAATTTTAGCTAGTCTGACATTCGCTTCTGACAGACGGGCGAATTTGTTGTATAATTATAAATTTTTCAAAACAAAAAAAGTTTATGATTTTCCTTAAACAATTTGTGCTGCGTTATTGCTAAATTTTTAATATGGCCGAAGTTGAACCAAACTTTGTCGTCTGCGTCCTCAACAACAAAAACTGTCGCACAAAAAGTTCTAATTGATTTTGAAATTGATACGCAAAAAAATGTAAAAGCAAAGTGTTGCTAGGTAACAAGTTTTAACGGCATAAATAAATGTTCTATAAACATCACAATTACTATAATTATTTTATTATTTGTGACTTTAAACCATTTAACAGAAATATTCATTCAATTAGCAACTCTTTTGCAGCCACATAGACATGGGCAATTACTTTGACCGATTGATACCAAAATAATTAAAAATATCTGCTAAAAACAAAACATAAAAACGAAGTTGTCAAATATTATTATACTTCATAACTTAACTTTCAAATTAAAACTTTTCCGCATAAATAGTATTTAATGCCACTACAAATCATTGCAGCCTAAAAACAAAATTATAGAGTAATTTTTATTTCATGCGATAAAATTAGCAATAAACAAGGCGACAAGGTAATTACAATTTATGTTAAATAGCATAAAAAAAGCCAGGAAAACAGTTATTAATGAAAAGTTTTTTGCAATTGCATGCCTTGTTCAGAATTACATCTTAAATTTGTTCCAGCACGTTGCGTTTGTTTTTTTTTCCCCTTTTTTCGAGTTTTCCCGTTGAGCTTTTTGCCATATATTTCAATCGAAAAAGTTACAAACGAAAAAGTTTTGTCAAGAAAGTCATTAAAATAAAAATATGTACAACTGTTGCCAAAGGTTTCGGCTTCTATCTTTGATATTTTTGATATTGCAACCCAAATTGTCCCCAGCTTTTGCTAATTATTGGAAATCGTTTGAATTTTATACTGGCGCTAAAGATCACAAGCGTTTGATATGAATTAGCTAAACTTTGAATAAAGTTATTACCAATATTGAAAAGCATTAGAGACAAGTGGAAATACATACTATAAAATATTGTTGGTGCTGCCGTGGTAGATAATGGGTTAAAAAACCAAGCGGCTTTAACAAAGTTTTTGGAAAGATATTTCGATACGGACGACTTAAAGAAAAAAAACAAAATAATTTAATTTACATAAAATGATAAAAGACCATTGCAAACAAGCATGACAACTCTAAACTTAACTGTAAGAAGTGGGGGAAGTGTTGAAGTGTTTAGGTGCGGTAGACGCCGCTTTTAATTTGTTTTGATCGCTTTGTGTCATAATTCAAATTCGATTTGTTTTTTTTTTTCGTTGTGTCTTTCTTACTATTTTATTGATCTGACATATTTTACATTTAGAAAAGTTAAAAATTATAATTGAATACAAATTGATAAATTGTTATTGTAATTGAAATTGTTCTTGTTATAGGAGTCTTATTGATACAATAAGTGGAATAAAGTCTCTTAAAATTTAAACGTGAAACTCATTTTAAAATGATTTTGCTACAATCTTAATTGTAGAATTCGCGGCACAGGACTTGAATATTTAAAGCATTTTCAAACTTTTTTTTCATCAAATCTCATATATAAATAATATAGCACAAAATAATAAATTTATATCGGAATTGGAGAAAAATTGTTTCAAGTTGCCAGTATGGCGATTACATTGAAGCATTTTAATGTCATATGCATTGGTGCTGTTAAGCGATTAATCTGCGTCACAGCTGCTTACGAAGTTACATGGTGCGACTGCTGTGGATTGAAGTAGGACCTCGTATCAAACTGCAGCAAAGCCAAAAATACTCATCAGTCAAATGTCAACTGTGAAGTATATAGTGTCGTTAGTTAAGGGTAAAAATGCACACAGCGAATGGAAAGAATGCAATTGGAAATAAATGTGCTGGAATTAGTACCAACTGGTGTGCTAAGCGGGCCAGAAAAACTCTATGCCAAAGATTTTTTTGCTTCTCAGTGTTCAGTGTTCAGTCTGTGTCAAATTGAAATGTCAGCTTGTGAAAAATCATGACGCTGGAACAATAAAATTTTAAAGAACAAAGCTACATTGAGCGCTAAGTAAATGTTTAAAATAAATTTAAAACATTTTTTCCTCATAATCCAAATAATACATAAAATGATGCTCAATACAATTAGAATCACTGACGATAGAATCATAGAACTCTAATGAACAGCAAATGTTATGCGATCAACAGAACAACCAAAATGAAAATTTTAATTGCTTCGGTTGACAATTTTATTAATCAATTGAAGTTCAATATTTTTCTTTTGGTTTTTGTCGCTGTAATTTAATTAAAATGCCAGCATGTGTTTTTGCACAACACAAAAACAGTACAAATTGTGCATCCAAACCCCATGGGACTTAGCATGCGACAAGAAAAACGCTTCCCCATAAGACGACAAATGAAAAAGCACTAAGAGACATTGCGTTGAAAATAGCATTTAATCAATCAATTTTGAATGGTAATCAAAGAAGTGTGGGTTTGAATAAAAAAAAAAAAAACAGCCGGAGGAAAAAAAAAAAGACAGCTTGAAGCTATTAAAAACTATGCAAGGATGTATCTTTGCTGAAAGGAATTTGAAATTGATTGATTAGCTTTCAGAGCATGAGTATGATTTAATGATATGGTGATTAGTGCAGATGAGTACCAAAATTTGTAATTGTAATTATATTTATTCCAGACAATGCTTTCAAACAAGTTAACTTATCGTAACACAAATAAAAATTTTAACATTTTTACTGCAATCCATGCTCAATCGTAAATCTCAACCAAATGTCAAAAATTGTTTTATGACACAATTAAATGCGAACATATCAATAAATTTTTATTTGCTCATATCTTAAGTGTCACTACTGCATATTTGAAGTATCAGACGAGCCATGTACACATTAATTGAATTTAATTTAGTGTACCTACAAGAGAAAGAAATTACAAAAATCTTGAACTAAAAGTACGAGTATATATTTGATCAAATCAGATTAGTGCTTACCTTACTAGTTGAAAAACAAAAACTAATCTGGAGCAACGTTAGTAAGAGTGTATCATACATGTGAGTTTCATACTAGTATGTTTCATTAAATCTAATCGTGTGTCTATCATTATGTAATTACAATTAGACTTCTGAAAATGTTCAAAAAGAATGATTGCGTGCAGTAATAAAAATCAATAGCTGAGCAAAACAGCAAAACAGACGACGAATAGCAGTAAATAATGAAATATGTGTACATATATTTTTTTTTTCAAATGCTAGTTTTTTTCCGGTACTACAATATTTTCATTGATAAGGTTTGATTTGGCGTCAGCAGCAGCAGCCGGTTAGGTTAGATTAGACACAGAAATGCATTAATGGCAGGTGGGACCCTTTAACAACAGTGTTAGATTAGAATTGTTAGTGGCAAAGCTAGTAGTTTGTAATCAATCATTGTCAATGCCGCTGTCATTGCATGCGCGCTTCGATTTTATATCGATCCACCCCCGACAAGTGTACGTCGCCAAACTTAAATTAAGATTAAACCCAGTTGTGTGTGTACGTGCGTCTTTTTCTGATGAATTGCGACTGAATAAAGCATGACTGTGGTTGTACTTATGCTTTAAATATTTATTGTTTATTTTACAGCATAAAGGTAAAATGTAGCAACTTCAAACGAATTCGAACCGCATTAGGATTTGTCTGTTGTCCAAAACAGTAAAGTTTGTCTATACTGTTACTGCTCACAAAGAAGAAGTGGATCAGTTGTAGAAACATATTGCAGTACAATATGATAACACCAGATGTCAAATAATAATTCTAGCTTTAAATAGTTCGTTGTATATGACACTTGTGGCTGAATAAAGATACAATGTTATAGTAACTAGCCAAACATCCTTCTTCTTCAAAAAAAAAAAAAAAAATATTCTCCCAAATATAATTTCCTCAATTTAACTATCTTCTTATATAATTGTAAGTTTTTCATCCTGGCCGACAAAATATTGAACTGATATATAATTTTTATTAATACCAGTTCTGTAAAAAAAGCAAAGAGAATAATAGATGGTAACAAAACAAACAATATAAAATCTAATTAAATAACCTATGAAAGTGAAATTTTCTTCCAATAAGAAAACGGAAGCATAAAAAAAATCTAACTCGCACAAATGCGAATAAAATTCCTTACTATAAAAGTAAAAGAGAAGCAAAGAAATCAAATAAAATAAAATAAACTTAAAATTTAGTTTGAAATCAAATCAACTCAACAAAAGAAAAATATAAATTTCTAAAGAAAACACAATGGGCAAGTGAAATACTAAATGAGAGAAAGGAATTATAACATAGGAAACATTAGCAGCAGCTGCCGGAGAAACTACGGAATTTTGAAGACGGTTTTTAAAAAAAAAAAAAACCATTCTTACAATAAAGAGAAAGAGAGAGAGAGCGCGCTAGAAGAACGGAAGGAAATGCCATTATGATGTAAATGTGTTGAAATAAAACAACATGGCGTACGAGCAGGCTTAGTCCTTAAAAAGGGGAGCATCAGTTAAATAATGGAATAGGAGCATAATATATCTGTGGCGTCGTCTTACATTGGAGCTAATGTCAAAGTCAATCTTAGAAATGAAAAAAAGCGTACATCACACAAACACAAAGTAAGAAAGAAAGATGTACCGAAAGGCAAACAGAGAGAAAATATCACACGCATATAGAAAATACACAACATAACGATAAAACGGAGCAGCACAAGGACATTGAAAAAGGGGCACCCTAAACAGAAGCAAAAACAACCCCCGCATATGTCTCAGTCTGTATATGTGTATGTATGCGTAGCATAGTAGCACCCTTAAACCAAAACCAAATGAAAATGCCTTGCTTACATACAATGTTCTTACTAAAATAAGGCAACGAAAAAATTGCCAAATTAAAGTAAAAGAAAAGCGAAAAAGCGATTTTCTTTGGGTTTTATTTTTTTTTAATTTTATTTTCTTTCTGCTCTAAAGAGAATTGTTTTGAACTTACCGCAGCGACATGCACAGAAAGGGTTAATCTTTAGAGAGTTTCATGTCGCGTAAAGGCAAAAAAAAAGTGTATAAAACCAAGAAATAAATTCATTCAGTGTTTAGGTAAAGTTTGCTAACTAGCCGTGATGCCAATGCTCTACGGTAAAAGTGAAAAGTCGAAGTCTGGCATACGACTTGTTAGTAGTTCCTTTGTAAAATAAAATGAAAAAGAAAAAAAACTTTTGCTGCTGTTAAAAGATGCTTAAGCATGTGATTGTTGTGTGCAATACAGGACGATAGTCGCTTATGGTAGACGCAGACTGCTTCCGCCAGAACTCATAGACATATTTACAAACGCCGACGAATAGACTGAACGACGTACAGGACGACGACGACGAAGTAAACTTTGCCAACGTCCGTCATTCACAGGATTTTCTCTATTTAATGCGAGCAACGCAGCTGGCAACGAGAACGACGGCGAGACTTTGCTATATGCGAGGGTGGCTGTTGGAAAATGGAAATGAAAATTGTGAAAAAACTGCACAAACAACGACAACAGCCACGCTTTCCTGGCAGTCACCTCATGATAAGGGTGAATCGTTTCATTTTTGCCAAAAATTGAAATAAAAAAACTTTGAAAAAATAGGCGAACTGTGCACATTTGAACTTGTGATGAATGCTGTTTTACTGCTAGCAGTAGAATGTTGTAGAACGAGTCTAGCAGGAAGCGATGCAGCGACGGGAAAAAGTAAAATATAGCAACAAATTAATAGTTTCGGTAAAAGTGTTTTTCATCGTTTTTGTTATTGTTGCCCATGCCATTATTTACGAAGGCACATAAAAGCTGCCCTTGAATTACTTTCATTATTTTGGTTTGTTGATCATATATGTCGAAACCATGTTGTCTCGCCCACTTTTAGGTATAGCCCCAATACAAACTTTCCGTTCATTTTCGAGTTTTTATATATATATCAAAAATTATTACTAGCATAACAAACAGGAAATTACTTAGAATATAAATAGAAATAATAAAAAAGAATTCAAACTTTATTTAAATAAAAAATGTGTGTGTTTGAAAGGCTTTTTGTAATTTCAAAGCAAAAGAAAATATTAACTTGATTCAAAATAAAAATAAAATCTTCACGCATATTATTTAATACAACTTGACTTACAACTAGAATTGCATTTGTATTTTTATAGTTTATCCTTATTTATGAGGCTTGTTCGCATGTTGCACATATTCACTTTGTTCACGTATTTTCCAGTTGGAATTTGATTTATAAATGTATCAGTTAATTGGTTTCGTATACTTTTATTGAACGGATTCGTTGGTGTTATATCGTTAATTATTTGAAAAAAAAAACATTAATATAAAAAAACGTGTATATTTTTATTTTTTCAGTATACAACAAGACACTGTAAAAAATTTACGGGAAACAAATTTATTTACGCGGAATATTTTTTTGTTTATATTGATTAATTATTGACGAGAAAAACGAAAATGGAAGAGAAATGCCGGCGAAAAAGAAATGCAAAGGTATAAACAAAACAGCGACAAAACACAAAACTAAATGCACACAGTGAATGAGTGAGAAAATGAGGGTAGTAGAGAGAGAGAGAGAGAGAGAGGCAGTCAGAAGGGCAACACGCGCAGCAGATATATAGATTCAAATACCACAGTGCAAAGATACGCGCAAAGCAAAACAAAGAAAGAAAACGCAAAAAGTAACTATAGATTGAATGCAAACACACAAAAAACAACAAATAAAAAACAAATAAACAAGGCTACAAATAAAATCAAATTTTATGCGTTTCGTATGTGTTTTTGTTTGAAACCGTTTAATTTATTTACACAAATTTTTAAACTTTTGTTAAAAAACTAAATAAAACCATGAATTGAAACATCATCACTCGCCAGTATCTTTGTGCACAGATTTTATATCAACTTTTTTTCAGCGCTTGCCAGACTAACTCAATTACAAGTGTCTAGCCTCAACAAGCTTTTCATAAAAAAAAAAAAGAACGCAATTATAAAAATATCTATACTGTAAATGTACGAGTATATTTAAATGAAATATGAAGTAAATAAAAGATGGTATTTAAAAACCTTCCCGTTGGTGGCATAAATCCTTTTTATGCATAGATATTTTTATACAATAAATGTACGTATAAGCAACCAAAACAACAACAAAACATAAAATTTCAGACGCTTTGCGACGTTCGGGTCGCTTGCTGCCACAAACAAGAACATTAACGTCGCAGCCGCTACCTTGTGTTTTGTTGACGTTGAAGTTGAAGCCAACACTCGTTTTTCACTCATTCAGTGTCAGTGCCATCGTCTCGGAGACGTACACACAACTACATACTCGTATACACAGATACATATACTTGAACAAACGGACGGACGGATGGACGTACAAACATAGAGAACTGTCGACGACGTCGGAGAGTCAATAAACAAGTATAAAAAATAAAGAGCTAGAATGTATCTAGATACTTTTTGCGCCAAGCTTGTACACATTGCAGTCGTCGTCACAAAAAAAAAAAAAAAAAAAGAGAAAGAAAAAAAAAAATCCAGCAACAGCAGTGAACAACAAAGTCACAAAAAAATAAAATAAAAAACTGTAGTTGTAATGAAGATTTTATACACTGCAATTGACGAGAACATTGTTTGACAATGAATCGTAGACTAATTTCTGTATAGGAAAATATTTTTATAACATTTTTGACAAACAAAATACTAAAATTTCTTTCTTTTGATATTACATATTCTTATTTATTGTTTTGGGTATTCCACTTACGAAAAAAAACAAACATTTTCAATCAAAAAACTGATTTAGTTAAACCGAAAATTCAAAAGATACTTTTTTTACTCATACTCCAAATGTCATAAAAAAATTGTAAATAATAATAGTCATTGCCAAAAGTATACAAAATAATGCCCTTTACAACAAATGTTTAAAATTGAAGCGTTTGTTTGAGTAGAAATCGACGTCACTGTTTGTTTGAGATACAATTCTTGCCTCCAGATACTTTCCGTGCTAATTGTTATTCTTTAAATTTTCGTACTTCTCATCAATAATTTTTTGAGCTTTATTTATTTATATTTTTTTTTATGCATTTATATTATTACTATAATTTCTTCTTGGCGTTTATCAACTGTGCAAAGAGCAACGCGCGTTTTAAATGGAGAGCGCTCGCGAACACATTAAAAATAATTTGTATTTGGATACACAAAACAATGATTCAATCTCATAACAATTTTATTATATTTGCTATTGATTTGTTTGCGCGCGATCTGTTCGCTGGCCAAGCGTTGGCGCAGAAATGTCGAAACTATTACACAAACATTGTTTTATATACATAAATATTATGCTTAAGTAGTTAACTGTTTTTTTTTAATTAAATTGCACACAAAATATGTACTTGTTAATGTTTATACTCGCGTTACATACTTTTTTTTTGTCTCATGCGATAAATACAAAAACACAAAAAAAACCTCGTTGATTATTGCTGCGTTTATGTTGTTGTTTTTTGTTGTTAAATTGCCATTGCTTTTATTCTTCTGTTTTATTTATATACACATTCGTTAAATTCATCTGTCTCACTAATACTCATTTATTTTTGCTCAGTTCAACTCAATGTTGTTGTATGTTTTTTTTTTTTTTAATGGTTATTATTCGCACAAGTTTTGCACAAGTGTCGTTTTTCCGCGTTGACAAAGTTTTTCCGGCAATTTCCACTTTCTAACTGGGAATTTTACAGACATTTTCTTAGTAATAAACTTCGTTGTTGGTGCTGCTTGAGTAATTGGGAGAGCATATAAGAGAGGAGAGAAAATTTTGTACTGCGCCTGTCAAGTGTTTCAATGCCAAAAAGTTTCGCCATTGCAATGTGCAAAACGTTTTAAGATGAAATATTTAAATTGAGAGCAATAAGGAGAGCATGAGAGAGAAAATTTGCACTGCGCCTGTCAAAAAAAAAACTCAAACAGTGCTACCCACTTGCTATATGCGAAAAAAAGTAACTGCCATTTAATTTAAATTCTAAATAACTATTTATATAAATTTTTACTTTAGAAAATACATAGTTTGTAACAAAAGTATGCAGATTTAAATAGTTTGTTTTTAAACGAGTTTTCCTATTATATATTAGAAAAACTTTTTTTTTCCGTTTTACTCGCTCTCATTTCGTTCTCTCTTGAATTGTACTCTTTATTTTTTCTTGCTACAACGCGCATGTTTTTTTTAATTTATATATGTATGTACATAAAAGGACTCGACTCAACATTCGGTGGTTGACTCGCATCATTCGCAATGTAAATCTAATTTAAACCGGCCGGCTGCCACTGGCAAGCTAGTTAAGCGCTAAGCATGTATATGCATGATAAAACAGGCAATGTATCTAAAGGATTGCAAGGGCTTAAGTCAGCAGCAATGATAAGCGTATATTCGCAAAAGGAGAGTAAGCGAAATAGCTTAAAGGGTGCGAGTTTAAGTTCTCGAAATATACAAAAATATTTTAAAAAATATCTTTAAAAAATCGAGATTTAATTATTCAATGTTGCAACAGTTGAGCACAAAAATCAATCATTGCTAAGAATAAAAAAAAAAAAAACAGCAAAATAGTATATGTATGTCTTTCAGAGAAAATTTCAAACGAGGCCATATGTACATGCTGTGCAAAATTTTGTTTTCATAGCCATAAAAATTTGTTTTGAAAACGCTACCACATCAAACTATAAAAAATAAAACTGTTTCCCGCTATTTTATGAACGAAAAAGCCAGCGAAACCAACTTAACATATAATAAAAATAAGCCAATTTCGAAGACTTGTGAGCATTTACACTCATTATAGCCTGGTCTGTTTATTTATTTTAACATTTTTTGAAGAAATTGTGTACAATATCAAAGTTATGAATGAGAATGAAAATGTAAACAAGTGCCTGAACTGTCGAATGGACAGAGCATCTTGAAATAAAACAATACGGTTGCACTCAGTTTTCGCTATTTTTATGAGCAATAATAATCAACATGCCGAAACAGCGGCAAATTAAGACAATTCTTTTCAAACAAATTGAAATTCTAAATACATATTCTGAACTCAAATAGTGAACGAAGAAGCAATGCTAGTTGAAAAATTAAGTCGTGAAAAGCACAATTTCACACTTAATGATGTGATCGTCGAGGAGAGGTCTTCCACAAGCAAAACAAATTTGTACATAAAATTCTGGGTGCGTGTAGGTGGACTCAATAATACAGACCGACCGACCAACCGACTGCATTTGAGTGCTCTCAATCATGTATCATTTTAAATGGGCGTCTTTTGTTTGTTTAACAATTTTCCAACACACCAAATCGTTTCACAATTGATCGCATTTTCGCGCTTTAAGAGCTCTTTTGAAGCGTCATGAATCATTTAAACTATTTCACATTCGTTTCGTTTATTAATGATTTATGTAATCACATTAAATGATTTTGACATTTGTCAAGTGGTAAACTAAATTTGAAGCATATAAATTCTCGCGTTGCGTTTTGTGATTCTTACTCGTTAATTGTTTAAGATTTTCTGGCCGGATATATTTATTGAATGTGTTAAAAATTTCGTTTTCGTTTTCGAAGTTGTTGCTGTTAGCAATTGCAATTGCTGCTTAAATGAGATTAGTCTAACAATTGAATTTTAGTTGTGATTTCAGAAGCAATATATTTTAATAACAGGAAACAAATTTAGATGTTCGGATGAAAGAGTATTGAATTTACTTATGATGTTATAATGCAATAAAGGAAAAAAATTGTACAAAAAAGTTCCAAACGGATGAATACCAACCAATGCAATTCAAAACTTTTTGTCATTATTTTTAGTTTTTACAAATCTTTTCTTTTAAACCATAAAAACCCGAATATTGTAATGAACAGCACTGTTGGCTGCTACCGTTTAAGCGTTTAAAAAATCTGCATGTGCTAAAGTGTTTACACCTGATACAAAAGCACAAGGGACTTACATACATGCATACACATGTATTCATTGACACACAGACACACTGTCAATGTGTGCGCACATAGCGTCAAAGCAGTAGTAGCAACAGCGTCTAACAAACGAACAGAATGTTTCAACAAAATGTATTAATGTAAATAAATTGCCTGCTGACGTTATTTGAATTTCCCATCCAAGAGTAAAGAGTGACGGGTGTATGGCAACAACTTACAAATATAAGGCATGCTTTTAGAGTTTTGTGCTTTTTTTTTCATATCTTTGAATATTTTCTGAACGCCAAAGTTTAGAAATTTGTATTTGTTGTTAAATTCATACATCTTTCTTAATTTAGCAAAGTTATACACATTTTTATTTTGGAACTTTTGATTAAGATCTTGAAGATGCAAAATTAAAGAGAATTAGGTACGTGGAGCTTTCTGAGCTAAGTCATAGCTGACGCTTGTAAAACATATGTTGCCTGCCTTTACTTACCTAACGCCTTTTCTGTCTACCGTATGGTTATTGTAATTTTAATTTTGATTTTAATTTGTGTTGAAATATTTACATAGTCACTGACTGACATCAGTAGGACGAACAACCATGAACAACGACATACGAACACTGAACAAAGCATAACTGAACAGCAGAAAAAACATGAATGAAGGCGACTTGAAATTTTCTAACATGATGCTGCATACTTTTGTGCGCACAGATGTTGCTCTGATCTGATGATACTGCTTGGTAAATTTTATTAAAGTTTAATGAAAATTTATGAAGCTGCATAAATGATTTAATAAACAACAATATGCAAACACACGAGAACGGTGCCAAACATACATGCAAATAAACATGATACACGTTGCCGTTTTATGAGAAAGGTTGCCCATACTAACTGGTTTCATTGTTTTTTTTTTCTTTTTGTAATATTAATAAGGCATTAACGTTTAGATGAGCATTAAGCTGCTTAATGTGTAAAAAAAGAGAAAATATTAACGTTCTGATTAAAAGAAAAAGAAACAATATTGCATACCTTGGGGCGTTTTTTGCAACTTTTGAAACGAAACTTTTACTTTAATTGTGAATGTAAATAAATATTTTATAAAGTGATGTGTAACACTTGATAAAATGCCATATCATAACAAATTAATAATAATAGAAAAAATATTTAAACAAAAAAATATGTTGCAATTAATTTTGCAACTTATGCTGCGCTTCAAAAGAACAAAATATCTACAATATGCCTTCCGCTTAACTCGCTTTCATTTTACACACACAGATACATGTATACGAGCATATATGTATTTGTATTTGCAGAGAGCAGCAGGTGTGCGCTAAAGATCAAAGCAAGCAAAACATATGCACACAATACGACATAAAATAATGAAACTGAAAGATATAGCAAAGCCCTTTAAACGTCTGCCTCTGCCTCGCTAGAGTTGTTCATAAAAGATAGCTACGAAATGTTGACAACGACAACGCTACGCCTAAATGCAACCTTCAGAAGCATCAGGCAACCGGAAGATGAGCGCACATTGCAAATAGAATCAACTTTAATTGAATCGAGAGTTGTGCATCACATCGTGCTGGAGTGGGACACTGAGTTTTGTCACATTGCATTGCAAAAGTATAAGTGGAGGAGTAATTTAGAATGAATCCATCCATCCATTGCTACCCATTTGTGAGCAAAAGAAAAAATAGCTAAGCGAATGGGTTTAGAGTAGCGAACTCTTATAAATACAAAGTGAATGTTTTGAAAGTTGAAGCTGGAGTTGAAAGCAGGTTAGCATACGAAAGACAATAAAACTGTACGCATTTTCTAACTCTCATTTAAACTTACAGTATGTCGCAACTAAATTGTTATGCATCACTTTATTACTCTAACAACAACAACAACAACAACAACACAGCATTTGATTTCATTCGTAAGAAAATGTTTGATTAGTTGTAAAAGTTCTACTTTGTTGTCAAACTTTCTTCTAATTGGCATTCATTCTTTAATTAAAATATTTCAAATTAAAATAAAAAATTAATTTCTTCCATATATTATGCAATTCATTTCAATGTGCAACTCCGTTCTTACAAACACATAACATGGAAGCACAAACGTTAGATTTGCAGCTAGGGTTGAGCGAATGGCCGAAAGCATGTTAAAGTGTGTCAATTAAAAAACATTCTACGCACTACACTAATTGACTTGGCATATGATAAAAGTATCAAACGCCTATTCCTTTCCTTTCAATGAACGTTAGAATTAGAGTTCGGGATTGCAAAGTTGCACTTAAAAACATAGTTGAAAAATTGCAAAAATGTTTGACATCAAAGCGAATAGCTATAAATATTATTTGCCTTGTAAAAGTAATAAGAGAGTATATTTGAGGCTGTTATTTTTAGCAATTAGAAAAGTTGTAGAACAAAAAAAAAAAAAAAAAAAAAAAAAACGAAAAGAATAAAATATAATTATAAAGTATAAGAGCAAAAGTATTTTACGCAAAGTTGTCCTCGAACGTCAAAGTTCAACGTCATTGCGACTGAGTCAATGGCGGTAAAAGTCCTTTGATCATGATGCAAATAAAAAGCAAAGCAAAGCATGTCATCGTCACCAACACGAGCGAACAGTACGAGTACTCCGAGGAGGATACGCTTTTACAAAAATATTCAAAATTCGTATGTTAATTTTTGTGTTGAGTAAAATGAAAGAAATCTCAACGCTTTACCAACGCCAACGCCAAACCCAACACAAACAAAACCAAACAAAGCAATGTAATGCAATGCAGAGCTCATGATTTCTAAGGATATGCAGCTTTATATGAACGCGATGTAAGTGCATAGCAATGCGTGCAACACGCAACGTTGTTGTTGTTGTTGTTGTTGTTTTTATTGTAACTACTTGACAACGCTGCAAAGCAACATAACTCCTTAATGTTTGTGTACACACACACACAGACACACACACAAACGCCTGTGCCCCTTTATGAAACTGCAGCAAAATGCATTTTTCATTGCAATCTCAAGTGGTTTATCTACTGCGCCGTATCTTTGTTTGCCAACGCTTGTGGCAATTGCAGGCAGCAGGCAGTTAAGTAAGCGGGCAAGCAGTTCCACGCCCATATTTTAATAGATGTGCACACCCGTAACGGTATCCTTTTCTTCGCTTTTTTTTTTTTTTTGCATTTTATGCACGCTGCTGTCATTGTGTTTTTTATCATTATCAACGGCATTGCTTCATTTATGAAGTGACTTTGTTAAAGGAAGTCAACTAGAAAAAAATTACAACAACATCAAAAGTTCGCGCCGACAAAATCATCGCGCAAGTTAATTTTTAATGAATGCTGATATTTCTTGCAAATTCTGGGACAGAGTTTTAAAATTTGTGTTTTATTAATAATTATTTTTATCTAAACAAAAGCTGTAACTGAAAACTCATGAAAATGAAAAGGCAGCTTACAAAAGAAGAAATATGTATACCAGCTATTCAGCAACTTTTGAAGGTTTTTCAAATAGATGAGATACTCGTAGTACTTCTCTCGCAAAACTTCCGCAAAACCAACTTCAATGGCGAGTGTCAAAATAGAAGAAATTCAGAATGATGAAGTAACAAGGGGGTACAAAAATACAGCCAATTAAAAGAGAAACCAAAAAGAATGCTAGAAAAATGTAAAAGAAGCGTTTGACTTTGTATTTGTGTTATTTTCGCTGTTAAACTCCACTGCTGCTCCTATACTGCTTGTTGTGTCAAAGCAACAGTATCTCCTTTGATGTTACAAAAAGGCTTTCAAGAACTTTTGCCTAATAAAGAAGCCTACCTTTAGGCTTTGCATCATAATTCAAGGCGTGTTGTGTTTAAAAGTATGCAGCTAAATTAGCCACTTAACTGCGTTTCACTTGAATCTACAACATACTTTGTTTGCACTTTCTTTAGCCTAGGTTGAATGAGATTTGGCTTTTGCTTAAATATTGTGGCACAGCTTGCAAATCTTTTTAAAATTAAGTAAAAAAAAAAATTGACATTGAATTATATATTGAATGATAATCACAACAACGGATACAAAGCTTTGCGTAGAGTAGTTTCAGATTTTTAAAGATTTCTTTAAGTATACGTGTCAATAAAAGATTATTTTATATAAATTGAAACAATCAATGATTACGGTAAGAAATTCACTGAAATGTTAAAATGAAATTTAAAATGAAAGCCACTACTATGTGTCAAATTACATTTTATTTGAAATTCGTAAAAATTCGTATCGCTATGTAACTAATCTTATTTCAATTGTTAGATAATATTATACGAAATGAAATTTCAAGCGTCTGACAAAGAGAAACAGCAAAGTTCGTTCGTACTTATAAGATACAATCAATCCGTTCTTCAATACGCAGGTTGTCGCGATGAAACATGCTTATCAATGAGCTATGAAGTACTCGTATGAAGGTGACAAAGTGACAAAACAATAACAAACGCACGCTACAAGTTCATGAGACATGTTACGTATATATAGTATATGTGTAGTCACAGATTCTCTAACCATATTAAAGATTCCAAAGCAATATTTACTGAAAAAAAAAACAAACAAAAAGCAATAATAAGCGAATTTAGGTGTCAAACAGCAGGGAATACATTCTCTATTAAAAGTTGAATTGACTAAATCTGAAAAAGAAATCAAGCATCAATGTGTAAAATTCACTTGAAGGAACGAACAACTAAATAAATGAATGAACAAGAATCAATAGCAACATTACTACGTCTATACATACGAGTATCTGTGTCTGCATTCTGACTGAGTTTGTATGAGTATGTGTGTCCGTGTTACAGACCGATGATATCTTCAATAAGAAAAAACATACTTGCACACACTTGTCATGGTCGTGAGCCCTCAAAACAACCAATGAGACACAGGTTTAAACGCTACGAAAATATTATCGAAAATGTTATGTTACATTTTGACAAGGGTAACCCAAACCCATAGTACAGAACAAACACATAGTACGAGTGAAAAAGTGGGGGGAATCGTTAGACGAATGCTTTGTGATGTAGTGTGAATTGAAAACCGCAAGAACATCAACTGATGGCAGATAAATTAAATTTTGCGGTTGCAAATGGGCAATCAATGTGTATTGTGGGTCGACTAGGATCGTTCCTGTGCTGAATCGACATAGTGAATGAGTGGGAAGAATACACATGAAATTTAAAAATTTAAGCAATATTACTGTCGACAACAGAAGTTTAAAATTTTTTAAGTTTAGTTGGCTTCAACGAATACATTACAATTATTTGTCAAACAGTGTACGCCTTCTTAGACATTTAAACCCATTCAACAACAAAAGTTTTCCCCCGTATTGGCAAAGTTGTAGCAGTAACTTTGCTGCAAATATTGACATTGTCCTTTGCGTAGTTTAAGTGTGAAAATCGTTGTAGTCAACTATTACCTGTAGTCAACTAAATACCTGAGGTTTTTACGTATGTATTTGTGCGCAATTATGTACATATTTGTCATATGTGTGTGTGAACATACATTTCTCATTAAAAAGAAAACTTAAAAATCAATTAAGTATTAGATATACTCGTATATTTTATCTGTGCTACTTTTTGTCATTCAACACAGCTTTTGTGAAGGGACCAATATCAGCAGCGAATGCCATCAGCGCTGGTATATTGCTTTGCTCGTAGTTGCCGGCAAAGTAGTGCTCAAAAGGACCCGAAGCAAAAACTGCTACATCTTCGCCAGCATGAGTTTCGGAGTTGATTGGAACAGTCGATATAAACTCAAAGTCCGGATCATTGGTATCAACATGTGTTAGATCGCGATGTCCTGACTCCTGGGAATAGGTTTGTGCAAACCCCGGGCCGTTTGCGTAGGAGAGTATAGTAAATGGCAGTTGGTCGGTAGCCATATTCGGAGCAAGCGAAAAAATATTTTGACGACGATACTGTAACAGATTGCACATTATTTTACTTCAATTTTCTGAGCCATTAAAAATCAATAAACTTACCGGATATCCATTAATTGTCATTGTATGCGAATGATCCGATGTGACGACTATTAGCGTATCCTCTTCACTTGTCATCTCACGTGCCAATTGCACTGCATTTGCAAACTCCAGTGTTTCCTCAAGACTTTTATGCGCCTGTGCTGCATGATGGGCCATATCGATACGTCCACCTTCGACAAAAAGAAAATAGCCCTCTTCGCTTTTGCTTAATACTTTAATAGCTGCTTCGGTCATTTCGCTTAGCGATGGATCGGCCGACTCCAGAAAGTTACGTGCGCGATCTCCATGATAAGGACAATGCGAACTGCTAAAAAGTCCGAGCAAATATTCCGTTTTACTTACATCTAAATTTTGTAAACCTTTTTTTGACCAAACATATTTCGCCTCAGTAGTTTCCTGTGCCTTTTGTTTTTTCCAGTCTTCAATTAGATCGCGTCCGTCTGTACGCCAGCCCAATTGACCTTCTTCATCATGCATGCGGCTATCGCGAAAATTGCTACGTCCGCCACCAAGCACTACACGCAGCTTCTGACCCACAGGCCACTCTACTAACTGTCGTGCAATATCTACATTTTCCTCCGGACTACAACCATCTTTAACAATTGTTGCATCAGATTCCCATTCACGTTCCGCTGTATGTGCATACACGCCTGCCGGCGAAGCGTGTGTTACGCGAGCTGTTGTTACTAATCCTGACCATTTTCCGACATCCTGTGCCCATTTAGCCAGACTCTCAGTGTGTGTGCTAACATTAGTTGCAGCATGGCAATCTTTGCGTTGTACTTGCGCATTTACACCCACTGTGCCGTAGTTAGCCTTAACGCCGCTTAAGTAAGCTGTAGTAGTGCTGGCCGAGTCTGGTGTTCTCTCGTCTACGGCATACGTTTTCGATAGGCCAAGATATGGAAACTTTTCAAAGAACACTTGTTCATTGCTGTCACCCATGTAGTCACGTGTCGCTGTTACTGTGTGTACGGACATGCCATCGCCAAGAAAGAGTATCAAATTTTTTGCGCGGTTTTCATTAAGTGGCTTTTGGTGTTGACCAAGTTTTTCCACCAGTATTCGCTGTGCCTTATCATGCCAGAATTTTGTATCGAGCTCTTCATTCAACTGAATGTAATCACGTGCTTGTTGTAATTTAGGATGCTCTTGAAATGTACTATTTTATAGTAAATAGCGAAAGTTTGACTATACACTAGGTACACTAACCTGGTTCCTCATTAAAGCAGTTATTAAGTGCCGCCAGATTTAAAATCATACAAAAAACCGTATAAAACTTCATGTTTTGTATGAAACTTAACAAGTCTAGCACAGTAACCTGCTAGACGGTGGCCACACAACTGTTAACTTTCTTGAAATTCCATCATTTTTATATTGCTAATCTACAGTGTTACAAAAATATTTTTTTAAGAGGTTTTTTTTTCGTTTTCATTTTCTACCTTATCATGAGAGAAAGTTTTTCCGTTGAAGTGGCTGGCATAATGATAGGCGACAAGAGGACTAACTATTTAAATATATTGTATATATTTAAGTATTACCTGATACACGTTTCGATAACAGTACAAAAATAAAATTAATATTTTTTAATCAATCAGAAAAACAGTTTATAAACATGGTGAAATAATTTTTCCTGGTTTAGTGTTAGTTCAGAACGCATACGAAAAGCATGGCGTGTTTTTATTTATATTCACTAGTTTTACTAATCATAACGGTCTACAGCATAGCTGTACCATTGAGAGAGGATTATGAATCCAACAACGAAAGCCAGATGCACCCACAACTACCAGTTACGCAACAATCGACTACAACAAAACGTGGTTATGAAGCCGAAATGACACAAGCCTACTGGTTGCAACAAAGTGCGGCGCAAATTCGCGAGAAAATGCAACGGAAGCGAAACACGAAAATCGCTAAGAACATTATACTATTTCTTGGAGATGGTATGGGTCTGGCAACACTGGCTGCAGCGCGTAATTACATAGGAGGCGAATCGAAACAACTTTCTTTTGAGAAGTTTCCGTACACTGGACTTTCCAAGACGTATTCCGTTGATAAAATCGTACCTGACTCAGCGTGTACGTCAACATCTTATCTGTGTGGTGTTAAGGCTAATTACGGTACAATTGGTGTTAATGCACGAGTTAAACGTGGTGATTGTGAGGCAATGCGTAATGAATCGTTGCATGTCTATTCGCTTGCCAAGTGGGCAATGGATGCAGGTAAGGCAGCCGGTCTGGTGACTACTACACGTGTTACGCACGCTTCGCCTTCAGGTGTCTATGCACATACCGCCGATCGTGAATGGGAGAACGATAGTTTACTGGCTGACGGCTGCGGCACTGAATCAGGACTCGATGACATTGCATTGCAGCTAATTCATGGTAAAGTGGGTAGCAAGCTGAAGGTTATGCTTGGTGGTGGTAGACGTAACTTTCATGGTCCGAATTCGTACAAGAAGGGCGCACGAAATGATGAACGCAATCTGGTTGAAGAATATCAAACGGCAGCGGAAGGTAACATTTATGTAAAAACACAAAAGAACTTGTTGAAAGTTAATGCTACGGAAACAAATCGTTTACTGGGACTATTTAGAAGCAGCCATATGCGTTATCATTTGGAAACGCTTGCAGATGCTAAAAATAATGATGAACCGACACTGGAAGAGATGACACAAAAAGCAATTGAAGTTTTGCAGACAGAAGATAAAGGCTATTTTCTATTTGTCGAGGGCGGAAAAATCGATATAGGACATCACGATACCCTGGCACGTATTGCCTTGGACGAGACAGCCGAACTCTCAAAGGCAGTAGCCAGAGCACGCCAAATGACAAGTGAAGATGATACATTGATTGTTGTCACTGCCGATCACTCGCACACATTCACTATGGCTGGTTATCAGGCACGTGGAAGCGATATTTTCAGTATGAGCAAATCGAAAGGTAATGATGGACTGCCTTATATGCCGCTAAGCTATGCGAATGGAAAGAGTTTTGATGCATACTATGACACTTTGGAACACAAACGTATCGATCCGGAAACGGTGCTTACAGGCGCCTACGATGATATTTTTCCGGCTACAGTACCGCTCGCATCTGAAACACATGGCGGCGAGGATGTCGGCGTATTCGCTTCGGGTCCTTGGGCACATTTATTTACTGGCGTTTACGAACAGAACGCCATACCGCATATGATGGCCTTTGCTGCGTGTGTTGGGGAAGGCCTGAAGTCATGCGACTACTAAACCTGATCGTTGCCAATATTACATTTCCGTTCTTGTTATGTTCTTGTATGGACATTATCGAATAAAATACTTGTCGCCTGACATTGATAATTTAAATTTTTAATCGTCATGTTGTCGTACAACGATAGCAAGTATATTTCTGTTGGCTTCGATTTTAATATAAATAAACTCTTTCGCTTGTCATATCAATTACGTTTGAAGTGTCAGATACTTAAAAGCCAGGTTGGTGCTATTGTGCTTAGTATTTTCGATTAAAATGCGATTACGTCGTATTTTTAACTATTGCTCTTCGAAATGAAATTAAAATTCCAAAACAAATACTTTGAATGCTATTCGATTTAGAAAATGATTTAACGTTCACTTTTATTATGACAGAAATATATAGAATATTTTCACCTAAAGTATTATTGTGTAGGGTTGTCCGCCGCTTCGTTGGTGTATAATGTTTGAGTACTTCTCACGTAGCTGCATCAATGCGCGTTGAAATTCATCCATGCTATGCTCTATTTTGTTTGTGTTGCTTGTTTGCTTTAGCATTGTGGGATTATTGTTGTCGCCCATCGACTGACCTTGTGGTTCTCCAAGTAAAACAACACGTCGCCATTCATTTAGATCGGAAGTATCACGTTGTGCAATTTCTGGTTCGAAATCTGCTTCATCGATTTTTTGAAAGGAATTTTCTCCATTGGGAAATACGCCGCTTGTTGCTGTTGGAGTTGTGTCCGACAAAGTCGGGTCAAATGTCGAAGCAGTACTTGGTACATTTTGTAACGGTACATTGGGGACAGTACCTCCATTTGGTGATGCACCATTTGGCAGTTGTCCATTAGGATTAGGATCCGAGGAAAAGGCAAATATCGCTTCGTTCGTCTGTGCTAAAATAGCAGCGGCAGCATTATTATCTTCTGGTAGCTCAATTGGCTCGAATTGACCACTTTCGCCTACTCTAAATATTGTTGCACGCTGAACGTTGTTTGCACCTGTTCTTCCCAAGGGGGTAGTCAAGTTTGTTCTTCTTGGTGGCAGCACAATAATATTACCAACTGCTGAAGAGCTTGCTGAACTAAATCCAGGCCGTCCTATGCCAACACCACCGCCCGTTGGTGGAGGCGGTAATGGTGGTAAGGGTACACCAATTACTGGTGGTGGTAACGGCGGCCAGGGTCGTTGTTGTGGACAATTAAAACAAAATCCTGGCGGACCAGGTGGACCAGGTAATCCTGGTGGACCTCGAGCATTCCATGACGGACGACCTGGAGGTCCTGGCAAACCAGGATAACCTGCGAAACCACGTTCACCACGTCTTCCGGGAGGACCTACCGCTCCTGGTTGACCTGGAGGACCCGGTTCACAGCCACATTTCACCAATGAAGCAGCAACATAGGAAAAGGAGCAAAAGCCTTAAAATAAAAAATAACGTTCAAAAAACAGTTCCATTTTGTATTTTTCGAATTTTTATTTACCAATAGTAAGAATAGCCAAACGGCTGAATTGATGCATTTTGTATTCGGTTTGATTCAGTTCAGTACGAATTTCACGACGAAGTGTCACTTAAGACTGACTTCAACGAATATAAAGCCGTACCCTTTTATACTTTAATTGAGAAATTTTGAACAAGCGAAAGAACAGAACAAAATATACGACATAGATTTTTATGATGCCCTAATAATTCCGTTTCCGTTAAACCATTCAAACAAACGGATTTATAATTTCAAATCAAAATACAGAAATTTTATAACGGCCGCATGCGGCGCTTAAACGATCATACAAATATTTTCTTGGTCTTTTTGGCTAAGAACTGCGACATGGCTTATGTATTAGAAACTCGAAGCCAGAACAAAACAGAACAGAAAAGTGCTCGACTTAGATTACAGCAAATAAAGATCGTGTTTGTACGTCAAAGAAAATGCTGGTTATTTTAAAGTTTCTTCGAAAATATTATCATGTAACTCGACGTTTATGGTTGTTTACGATAATTTCCTTTCTTATTCTAAGATCAAACTGTCTAAGAAATGCATTTAAGTCAAAAAATTCACAATTGACTATAGGCAACCGTTATGTACAAAGATTATGGAGAAAAAATTACATAAATTATACGACGCTTTGTACAGACAACTAGTTCTTGGATTATTTTTAAAGACCGATCTAGTCGATAGGTATTATGTTTTGTTGGACATGGATCGTTTTTATTCAAGTTAAAAAAATCTTTTATATAATTGCTAACCAATATATGCCTGTCAATCAATTTACAAAAGAAAACTCATAATAATTTGTATTTATTTTATGAGTTGAATTCCAAATGTTTTACCTCACGAATTCGAAATTTCATTCATAAAAATTGTAAAAAAAAAATTTATTTGAAAAAGATGCAGAAGAAATGAAAACCAGTTAAATTTTTTTCTTTTATTTCAAAGATCTATACAAATTAACAATTGATTCGAAATAGAAAAGGTGTCGGCATGCTGGTATGCCCACGGATAGGTTACGATTTAAATTCTTTAGTTGAAGTTATAATTGTAAGGCTCGAAGCATTCATGGCATTTAATTTAAAATTACATACAGAGTTGCTGTGGGACAAGGGCCCATTGCTACCGATGCTTGAACGAAACAAATATATATGTATACATATGTATAAGTATGTATATATTAATTAACCATTATCGATGCTTAATAAATGACCGAGTAAATGTCATCAACGGCGCACAGGAGGGCATATTTGATGGATAGTAGTGCAATTTACGTTTACGGGAATTACAAAAGCAGACGACAACCTCATTATGTTTTATGCATTCTGGTGGTGACATTTTTCAACAGCATATCCAATATTCGATGAGGACAGTACATACAATGTTGACAATATGTTAGGGTTTTAAAGCGAGAATTTGTACGCTTCAATTTATGTTGAAATAAACGTGATATTAATTGAATTTTAATATTTTACATATGAGTGGCGTTTTCGTTGTTACAAAAAAAAGTGTGTGGCTGAAATTCGCAAAAAGAATCAAAATTTTTATACTATGAGTCTTTCGCCCGCTTCGCAATTTGGTTTTTTAATGATAAAGTTGTCAGTGCCACCGCCAACGCCACCGCTAATACAGGCAATAAAAAGCATTACGTGTCATGAAAATGCTATTATGAAAATCTGTTGCGGACCATAATTGCCAACAATTATTTCTGATAGTTAGCAAGATTCCACTTAACTTCAACACAATCAATGATGTGGTAGCAATGAGTTCATTAACCGCTCAAATAAAGCAGATACATACATACATATATACGTGTGGACATACGTTTGAATGCCTTTTGTGTCATGCGACAACGCAGTCAACGTTCAACTAGTTCAATACTCAAAGCAACTTTTCAACAAATAGTTACGCCGCGGACAATTCTGCAATGTCCAAATATTAAATGTCATTGTGAAAACTGACAATAAAACTGTCAACAGACCAGACGGACACATGGACAGCAGAAACATTGCAACTCTACAGACAATCAGCGCGCATGAATGGGCAAGTTGAAAAAATTCTTCCTTTCGCAACACTTGGAATGAAAAGTACAAACCAAACCCAACCAAACCAAGCCAATGTGGGTGTTACACAGGATAAAGTGTAAGAGAAAGTGAGGACAGGCGATTGAAAAGCTGTCGTTGGTGCTTGTAAAATGCAAATTTAAACGTATTTCAATCATTTTGCAATTGTTGCCGAAACTAAAAACGAATAAATGAACGCAAAAGCGAAATACTGTGAATGGGCGTGTAGAGTTGCCACATAAATGTTGTTCCAAAAGATGATTTGAATGCCCTTAAAATATGCTTAAATGAAAAGGACATAATATTCCGATATAATTTCAGTCTCTACATTGGATATTTAATTGTTGTTAATAAAAATTACAAGCCCAAGTGTTGTGACCAAGTAGATTTAAACAAGTTCTCGTCATCAATTAAATTTGACAAGATTTTGAGAGCTAATACAACGCTTTGGTACCAATTGAATATGTGGTAACTCTAACCGTACCCCATTGCGTATGAGTGCTATGAAAAAGTAATTAAATTTCAACGACATTGTCAATGCATCTAAAAAAATATAACACGCAGCGCGACTTCGAGCTAGTTAGCAAATGGCGCTCTGGACATCTAGCTTTGTCTGTTCCGATGATACTGTGACTTGGTTGGGCGAACAAAAAACTGTCATTATTAACGTATTGAATGGGCTGACAGCTGCGTAACTTCAACTGTGAAAACAAAAACGTTAAAAAGTAACGCACATTATGCAGCACTTTGGTAAGAGTCATCCGAATGAACTCTTTTATATGCGATTGATGAGCACTTGGATCGATACCAAAAGTTTGTTGATATTTTTTTTAAATATGCGTTGACAGTTTGTAACGAAAATGACATTTATTGAAATTTTATCAACGAAACTAAAAAGAAAGAAAATCGACTATAGTCGCTGTGTACTGTGAAGTGTTTTTCGTTTATTCAAATCAACTGCGCCATATGTGCGTACAAATCGTACAGCAGACATTCAAAACCAAAGACAACATCGAGCCGAGCTGTCAAAAGAATTCATAAAAACTAAGCTATAACGAAGATCTGTTCGCTGACAACCCTTTTTATCAATGCCACAAATCGTTAGCCTTATTCACTGAACAGTAAAATGTAAATATCACAATTCACAATTTCTTGTTGCTACAATAATACGCATCATTTTTGCATAATTTGAAAAGTTTTCCTTGTGCCTTCGTCGCACAGTCCATTCTAACAGAAATCTACCCTTGAATGATAACAAAAAAAAAAAATAAGAGAAATAAAATTATGTAAAAAAGGTATTAATTTCGTAATAATACACGCACAATATGCATAGCAAAAGCAACAATTGATGCGACGCCCCCAAATTTTGGACGACACACTTCAACCACAACAAACGAGAAGTTTTCTATTCGACTTCATTTCCCGGTTTTTAATGTTGCCATTCATCAAATTTGCTACTTTTTTCTTTTTTGGGGCGCTGTCAACACTTAACCACTCTCAAAGTTGACAGTTTTCCTGTTATCCATACCGAAACGTCCTTTAAGCCTCTCATACATTTTGATGCGTCTCCACTGTTTTCTACATGGCCTGCGGCCAAGTCGTAATATTTTTTTTTTTTTTCTGGCATGTGCTGTGCCTTCAACTATAATCAGCAATGCAATGCTTGGCTTAGTTAAGCGGAAATCACTAGATTGCGTCACAAACATAAATACAATCCTTCAACTTTGTATCGCTGTTGATTTTAACGCCTCAAAGCTGCAAAATGACGCGCGTCGTTCAACGTCAGCAAGCGACATCCTTCGGTATCGTGCCAAATGGTTTTTTTCGTGGGAAGGTTAATGAAACGTCACCGATGACGATGACAGGGCAAAAAGATGCTATGATATGTCAAAACTGACTGACGCTATGATGGATTGGCTGTTCAACTTATCATACACTGAACAAATCCTATAAGAAAACTCGTATGTGCAATAACAATTTATTTTATTCTATTGGAAAATTTAACAAATACGTGTTGAATGCAACGGAATAAATATCAGGAAATCCATTGATTAGCAGAGCAGGTAAAAACTAGTTCCTTAAAGTAATGTTTATGATAGGAAATACTAGATCATTAATGAGATTATGATTAGATCCTTAACAAATGTAATAATTACTTTATGGTTAGATCCTAAATAATTGTAACTGATTTATGTTGTTATAAACTCATTAGTCTGAAAACGATTGTAACATAATGTGTATTTGGTTTCCTTTGTTATCAGATGCGAACAGATGGTACAGGATGCACATAGCTATATGCCAGTTTGAAGTAAGTTATCATGAAAATTCAGATTAAGATTTTGAGTACAAATAAGGGTTCGAGCTATCGACAATGGTCTCTATCTTTGGTCGTTCGGTCGGTGGGTTAATCATTTCGTTTCAATACTCTCAAGAAGGTATAAGGAATACAAAGTAATTCTTTTTGAAACTTAATGCAAAAATAAATAAGTTGCATAGGAATTTCTCGCAGTGCATTGTCAATCGCACTATTAAGGTTATGTTTTATATACATACGTAATATGCTCTTCTTTCATTGCACGCATACATCAAACGCAGTTACGCATAAATTTTCCAAATTTTCGACTCACATAGATCCACATTTCCATCGGATGATTTTTGCAGTTACAGAGAATTTAACCCCCAGTAAACAAGTCAAGAACAAGTCTGTCGTTCAAGCAATTCCTCAATGTTAGGTCATAGACCACCACTTACATTTGTATGTTTATATGTATGTATGTATGTATGTATGTATGTATGTATGTATGTATGTATGAATATACCATGTATGTATGTACATATGTGTGTACGTATTTGAAAAGACAAACAAACGTAGCTTTAATTTCCGTCTGTCACTTGTGGCTTTAAATGCAATTTCGTTTGGGTAAATTGTATAATCAGTGAAGCAGTGAAGTAACCAGAAGGCAGGCGTTTAATGAGCATACACATATACGATGTGTGGAATTAGTGCAAAGTGTTGGTTAAAGGTGAAGCAACTAGCATGACGATGAAACACTTTCAATCAGAAGTTGTTGCAAAAACGCTGCAAAATGCAATAAACATAATTTTTCGAGCTATTAAAATTCGATTTGCGAACACAGTATGTGAGAGAGAGCTAGCAAAGTCATATGCCATCAACAAGCCATCAAGAAGACATACTTCAAATTTTCTAGTTATGGAAGATACGTTGTTCAAATGGTGGTGGGGTGGTGGGGTGCTAGCAGTGGTGATGGTGGTGTTGGTGGTGTTGACGGATGTATTTTACTTAAGCTTGAAGTGCTCAACTAAAGTGCACCAACATCTCAAGTACCGACGACAACGACTACATCGCCTGTGCAAAATTCTGTTGAATTATTGAATTTATTATTTGCAAATTGAAAATTTGATTTTTAGCTTTAGTAAATGCCTTTACGAAAATAAAGAGGCAGGGCACAAGTACAAATACAGCGGACCCAGACATAGGCATCAAAACGCTTGATGACATAATTTTTAATGGCTTTCGTTTAGCGAAAGTGATTTCCGCGTTGCTTTATAAAATTATCATCATGGAAAGTGTTACGACATTTATGATGACGGTTGAATTTCTATCACATTTAAGTATGTCATACGAGACTTCTCAACTTAAACATGAATAGCTGCAGAAAATAGGAGTATAGTAGTCTTCTCCTGTAGAAAGGCAAAAATATATACATATGTACTACATATATGTTTGGACAAAACAAAAACAAACGCCTTTGGTGTAAAACGAAACATGTGCAAATATGAAATGACGACAACTAAAACTTACTTACATCTACAGATAAAGAAAGGAGCAACAGCAACAGCAACACTCGTCAGTGAAGCAATGTGCTCTTTACTATATTTGTGCATACGATCCTTCGAGTTACTATTTAATGAAAGATGTGAACAAAAACGTACACGATAAAAGGCTGTCATTAAAAATTTGTTTTTAGAAAAGCAAAAAAAAATGAAGAAAATAATAATAAACGCTCTAAATCTAGGTTACAGCTTAGCAAATATTATCAAAGCAAAGAAATGCTATGAGATAAAGTTTAGCAGGCATTGAATCAAGATGAAAGTGCATGCTGAAATCAATGAAACCACAAAACGCTAAAATAATAATCTCTGTATTGACTTAGGTACTTTGCTTATACGAGCATGTTTTGGTTCTAGAGACTAAAGGGGTGTACGTACATACATATATTTGAAAACCTTGGAAGTTTTAATTTAGATTTAAAATGTTAAAATTTAGTTTGTGTGCGGAATATTAAATTGATAAAAGATTTGGGCCGGCTAGAATTCCTGCTAACTTAGGCTCTCGATCAAAGTGAATTGCCCAAAATGAAAAATATCGTTGCATTCCGAAGATTGTATTTGCAAACAAAAACTGTTTCATTCAAGAATCAATGCACAAAAGCGAATGCAACCAAAAATAATATTTACTCCAGGAAACAAAGAAAACGATAAAAAGCATATAGAAAAAATAAATTAATAAAAAAAATATATATATATGTATATACGAATTTTACCTGTTACTTTTGCCCTATACGACCAAGAGCAAAGCGGTGAAAAGAAAGGTAACGAAGGAAGTTGTTGTTGTTGCTGCCAACAGAGAGGTAACCAAACGACGACTCGATCGTTTAGTTGCTGTGGAAACGCGGGAGAGTTAAGACCAAATGTATTAGAGCAAAGCCGCGGCAACAGTTAAACAAAAAAAAAAAAAAATAATAATAAAGGAAGTTGTGCGTAAATGTATAATAAACAATTATTTAAAAGAATTACAAACTGTGAAAGTGTACATTTTCAATATGGCAAATATGTAAAAATGTGCTTCAATTTGAAGAAAAAACAAAAAAAAATCTTCAGCATCCATGGAGCTATTCTTTGTACGCGCTTGAAAAATTAGCTTGAGTGAGCCTCCACAAAATATTTTCTTCGTTTGCTCTTCCGACGGGTTTCGTCGATTTTTGTTTCTTTAGCTTTTTTTTTTCAAGAGCCAAAACCAGTTACCGTTCTCGCGTTTTCTTGCTCCCATTTGAATCAGACTCAAAGAAACAATTTGCGGCGATATTGTTTACGAATTTCGTGTAAAGCAAAAACTAAAAAAAAGCTACAAATAAAGTGATTCAGTGCAGTGCAGTGCAGCAGCACGTGTGAAAATTTTGTAATAAAAAAAGAGGCTAAGTGTATATTTTAATTGTATCGCATTGTACAATGAGTACGCGTGAGGCCGGTCTTCCGCAGCTCATCGACGATTTGCAACGTCTTTCTGAGGATCAAGACAGTGCCGATGTTGTCTTTCTCTGTGGAGATGAGCGTATTTATGCTCATCGCATTCTGCTTATGGCACGGTGAGTTAATGAGTTACTTTTAAGTTAGGCGGCACTCTATTTTTTTGCAGCATCGCAACATCAAAGCTCATTCCAACAGTTATAGTGGAATGTGCACCACCTGTCTCCTCTCCTTCGTTTTTTTGTTGCTTTTGCACTTGTTTTTATTGACGCTGCATTTGGTGCGCAATTATTTTAATTGATTTTGCGGTGGTAAATTTTTTCTACTCATTCTTCTCTTTGAATACATATGTGTGCATGTATGCATATAAATGAATGAATGTGCGTACATCATTATTGCTAAGTATCTTCTTCCGTATTAAGTTACAATTTTATTTTATATTTTCTTTGCATTTTCTTGTTGCGGTTTCTTCTATGATGACTCATCGTGTGTCATTTGTTAATTACAATAATAATTTAGTATTTATTGGCATTTTTAAATGAAATGTTGCTAATTGAGTATTAAACTAATTATTTAATTATTGATTCTATTTCACAGTTGTAAGAGTTTTAATGCAAAACGTGGAGAACTGTGCCGCATACCAGGCTGCACAGTGTCACCGGCTGCACCTGGAACTCCTACAGCTATACGACTGCCACATGTTCCAGCGGAGCTTTTTCGACAGTTTATACTCTACGTTTACACAGCAAAGGTAAGTAAAATATAAAAAATATTTTTGTCGAAAAATTGCTACAATGTTCAAAATTTTTGCAGCTCATGCTACAGGATTCACGTGTTTTTGAAATGATGACGCTGGCTCAGGACATGGGAGTAATGGAATTGAGAGCCGCATGCGAGGAACATGTAATATCCACGTTATCGGTAGATAATGCTTGCACATTTTTAACTGCAGTTATGGAAATACACGAAAAGGGTAAGCAAGTTTAGATTAAACATGTTAATTTGCTTGTGAATTGTTTGATGCATTGTGCCTAATTTAGTTCCTGCTTTCGCTTATAAAATTCGTTGGGTTTTAGTGGGTTTGTTTAAAAAAATTTTATTTAAAAATAGTTGAGAATACCGTTAAATTTTTTCAATGTCTATTGTGAATGATATGCTAAACCTTCCATATCCGGTTGTCTGAACGGTTTAGTCAAGCGAACCGGTGAAAAAATAGAAACATGATAGTGTATGTGTCTCGTTCGCACTACACAAAGTACATATACGCATAATGCAGATTCGTATGCATAAGTGCGAGCAGTAAAACAAGAAAAATGTGAGATAGGCAAGTTTTGTCTCACTCGAACACATGGTTGCAAATGCGTAGGTGGAACAGAGTTAGATACATTTGGCCTCGCGTTATTCCGCTAAAATAGACGCCGCCAGAAAACGTTTGACGCTTGACAGCAATAATTTATTTATTATAATAATAAAACCATAAAAAAAATAAAAACGAAAAAATGTCGTTCAAAGGCAACACAAAAGTACAAAAGGTGATGGTGCAGCCCATCAATCTTATATTTCGTTATCTGCAAAATCGTTCGCGCGTTCAAGTTTGGCTCTATGAAAATATTTCGCTGCGCATAGAAGGACACATTGTTGGCTTCGATGAGTACATGAATTTGGTGCTGGACGACGCTGAAGAAGTGTATACAAAAACTCGTCAACGCCGCAATTTGGGACGCATTATGCTGAAGGGAGATAATATCACGCTCATACAAAATGTTACTCCGAAGGATTGAGGTTAGACAGCTATTAGCCGGCGAGATCGATGGATGAATGGTGGAGTATGAACGGATGTGGCGGACTGTATCTATAGGATAACTAAAACACATATGTATAATTAATTATTTCCAATATTTGCGTGATTTATAATATTTGCAAAGAGCATAAATGAATATGTAAAGGCTTATCTGCGAATAAACATGAAAATTGTAAATGAATGCTGCACGGACTTCTTTAATTAGCGAAAGGCAAATGGATTGGCATAATTGAAAAGAAGTCTTAATATTTCGAAATTATTTACAGGTGCCAAATGTGCTGCTGGAGCATTTATGGAGCGTTGCATCATCTATATTGGAGAAAATGCTAACGAATGCGTCAAGACGAATGCCTTTCTTAATTTGACTAAAGATGCGCTTATAAAACTCATATCATCAGACTACGTATGTATTTTAAGAAATTCTAGATAAAGTTATTCGAATGTGTTTCTTTACTACAGTTTTGTCTGGAAGAGGAGAATGTATGGCGTTGTGTACTTGCTTGGGCTAAGCATCAGGCCGGAGTTACGCAGCCTACTGCACACTGGACTGAAGAAGAACGCGCACGTGTTTGTCAGCATCTTTGCGGCGTTATGAGTCATGTACGTTTACTGCTTATTGATAGCCAGGTGTTTGCTGAAGAGGTGGAACCTACCGGTGCAGTGCCTATGGAGTTATCACTTGAACGTTATCGTTATGCTGCATTGCACTCGAATAAGTTGGTTACAACAACTGTGGGCAATGGTAACAGTTTTATGAGTAGCAGCATGTCCAGCAGCAATAATGGCGAAGATGATAAGCGTTTGCAGCCGCGTCTCACAGTCAACTTGTTTCCCGGTTCGGTGATACTAAAGAATGATAAACTTACGTTGCAGAGCGTGCTCAATACTTGGTTTGGTGTGCCCAAGCAAAGTTGGAGATTGGTCTATCGTGCATCAACGCACGGCTTTGCTTCAAGCTCTTTTCATCGTTACTGTGATGGTGTTGCACCCTGTATGGTTATTGGCATTGGTTCACATGGGGAAATAAGCGGTGGCTTTACAGATGTTGCGTGGGCTAAGACCAGTCGCAAAGGCGGTTACGTGCATTCCGAGCGTGCTTTTCTTTTTGCTCTTAATCCAACAAATGGCGAGCAGCCAACAAAATTTGATATTATTAAGAAACCCTATGCGATTTGTTATCATCCAGAGTAAGTGCGAAAGTATTATATACATTTGTATCGATTTAACCAATTTTTTTTTGTTTTTTTTTTTTTTCATAGTTGCGGTCCCATTTTTGGGGCTGGCGCAGATCTACTTATCGCCAGTAATTGTAATATAAACATGGATTCATATTCAAATTTACCGCATTCTTACGACGGTCCGAATGCTACGCACATGCCACTTTTTGGCGACTATAATTTTATGATTAACGATTATGAGGTTTATACAATAACCAATAACTTGCCTGGCAATACTTCAGTTGGCGTCGGTGTTATGCACTCTAACAATAATAATTCAGGCAACATTTCAAATGGGAATATTAACAGCAACAGCAATAGTATAAATAATGGAATGCCGAACTTAAGCGGTAACAGCAGCACTGCATTGAATAAGGCGAAGTACGACAGATATTAAATGAAATTTAATTTTTTTTTATAAATATTTTTTTTTGTTTGCTAATTTAAAGTACTTTTTCATTAACAGTGCAAGATGAATGTGCGATTTCATCTGAGTTGTAAATTATTGCTCTAGTGGAAATATGGTAAAACTTTTGAAACTTCAAGTTTGAAAACATGCCATCAATGAAATATAAGGTTAGATATCTTACAGAATTTTTGGCATGGTAGGCCTGGTTTACGGCAAAGTTGTTCAATGTTTATTTTTAAGATTGATTGCTTGTGTGAAAGAGTAATGGCAAAAGTTTAAAATGCCATTAGTTTTGTGTCGTTACTTTGTATCGTTGTAGATTTTTTATAGCTTAATGGATTGGAAATTGAGCCAGACAAACGGTTAGAAACCATGTCAAATGTCAGCAATAAAACTGTAGCTCTAAGGAACCATAATCAGTCTATATCCGTAATATCCACAACAAACAGCTATTTATATAATTGTTGCTACTTTTGTTTGTATGCTGCTTCTGGCTTTTAACTTTTATATTCTAAAATCCATGATATTTTTGGATGCATTTATTCGGATTATACTGTTCTCTTTTTTTCGAGCGAGTAGAGAGTGAATTGGCTGGCAGGCTTTAATTAGCATGCACAACGAATAATTAACACTTCCACAGCAAATTTATATTGGCATTAGAGTGTGGAACATATGCAATTTCGTCTCCTCTGAATCTTCAAAGCCTGCGGGTTGCTTGTGCCAGTATTAAGTTTTTGTTGTTGTTCGGCGTTGATTTAACTTAAAAGCAAGAATGCCGTCTTAAACAACCAAAAATGGACAAAGTAATGTTGCAGCCATCTACATTACTACTTCTAGCTCCGTTTCAAATTTGGCTGTAGAGCAATGCAAAGAGTCCCTTTTTTGGTCGCCAGCGAGACATCACATGTGTAAAAAGCGTTAAATTTTAATTGTGTCTTCTGTGCTTAGTGGTAGCGGCGTTTGCTGCCAAAAAATGAAGATCTTTCTTTGGCCGAGTTGGACTGGACGGGCGTTCGTTGTTTCTTTTTTATTTTCTTTTTATTAAGCTTTTTTGTTTTGTTTTGCCTGCATCCATAAAAGTGCAAAGGCCAAATAGTATTCTTGTGTTTGCGTTGTTACATGTGCGGCGTTGTGTTGTATTCCCTGCGGAATTTCTTTCGCACCTGACTTGATAGGCTTTCTGTGTATGTATGTGTGTTCGTTTCGCTCTATGTCAATGAACAATCACATACAATGTGAGGAGTATTTTTTATGGAGGTTGAGTTTAAAAAATTATTTGGTGCTTTTAATATCAAATGTTTCTTGCCGTATAATATGCCAAAGATTGCTCCTCAGCTCAAAGGCAATGTAAAAACATTGTCCAAAATATTTGATTTCTTAGGCCTACAACTTTTCAAGCTACTCTTATTCGAGCAATATTTGATAAATTTTACTAAAGCGCTGCGGTCCAATTTAATTAGTTGCCATAGCGATAGAGCCTCTATTTAATTCTTCAGATATGCAATAAATTGTAAATCTTTTGCATTTTATATTGGTGACAATAAAAGTCGACTATGTTGTTATTGCACAATCAAAATTACAATAGCAATGGCAACGATAACGATTACAATGCTGCTTCATTTTACTATAATATTTAAGCCGCTTGATCAAATAACTGGCTGAACGATCGATCAATTTGGTTCGCTTAACTCTGGGCGAAGTGCGCTGTGCCGCTTCCACTCAGCACACATCATTCCTTTCGAGTTTACAGGTCACGTGTGTCTGCTGACCTGCATGTTCATATTTTGCTATCCGTGTTGCAGTGTTGGTTGGTACTGTACGTCGGTTTCGACAACGACAACAAAAACAACGTTCATCTCAAAGCCAAAATGCAAAATATCTAATTCGCCATCAAATGTTCGAATTCATGGAATTCGCATAAAGAGCCCAGCCGAAGAAGAAGCCACTGCTGCACATCTAAAGTGTTCTTCACTTCTTGGTCCGTTAGCTTGCGTCGAAGCCAAACAAACGTGCGACAGGTGAATCGCTGGTTGACCGCCTGTTGTAGTTGCATACGATGGTCCAGAGGACAGACAATCTGCGTTATCCATTGATCGAACAGTCGACTGACTGACTCTTCATCTCTTTGGTAAACATACATACAGCGTTTAGAGTCAGTCTATCGAGGTAAACATCGATCGGTCTTTCGTATGTGTAACTTACAGCGTTGGCTTTTGTAGGCAAGGCACTGACTGACTGACTGCCTGCCTGCCTTTCTTGCCAATTTGATGATCAATTCGATTAGTTTTTCTTTTTTGCTATTTCTACTTGGTATGTTTAAACGCTTGATCATCCTGTGTCAGTGTTTATTTGTTTTTTTATATTTTTTTTATTATGTATGTGTGTATATAACACCTTCGACTTGTAGTCTTTGCTGCTGTTGTTGTTATTTTCGTGTATTTAAATTGGCTACATAAATTTTATTTGCAATATTTGCTTTAATGAAGTTTGTCTTTTCTCTTTGGTGTTTGTTTTGGGTTATTTTCAGTTAAGAGTTTTTCTTTGTTCAATGCTGCAATTAAATTAGGCGCAATAAAAAATAAATTGGTGAAAATCGTCAAAATTCATTAGCACTCTAGCATAGTTGTTTTGATATTTACAATTTGGGCTCGGATGTAAAAAAGAAGGACAGTTCGATTTTATGTTTTAGTTTATATTTTATTAGTTTTTCAACTATTTTTCTTTGACTATTACAAATTAAGGTTGAATTTGATAATTACTCACAAATTAACTATATGTCGCAGCAGACTTATCAACGTTATCAACTTTCGCAGTGGATTAAATTTAAAATGTACACAATACTGAATTGCTCGTGATTTATACGCGCCTATAAAGCTAATTAGCTTTCTAATGAAAAGGACTATTCGAAATTATTCGGCGGTAACTTACTGCTTTTCAACACAGACATTGGTTTACCGTTTAATTGCTTGTTGGCTTGTAAATTTTTATGTGCTTATGATTTTATACTTGTTTGTATTGCTGCTCTGCTCTTTGTCACGCAGTGGGACGCCAAACGGTTTTATTATGGTCGCACAATTAATTGGTACATATTTAAGTTGGTGAAAAACAAAAATTTTAATTATAAACTGCTATCAATTAGATGCTGTTTAATTGTTTGCAAGATACATACTATATGTCAGCAAACGCAATATTGCGTATGTTCCATAAAAAAAAAACAAAAGACTTAAACAACGAACGTGTGTAATTTCGTTCGATATGTAAACATAAAATTCAAAATTTTATGTAAACATCTTCGCAGTGCCACTAAATGCCACAATGCTTGATTTATGTATAAAAAAAAAAAAACAAGGAAAAACATTAACTTCCGTAGAACCGAAGTTTTGATAGACGTCACATGAAATTTTCGAGAGAAAAACTCGGAAATTTTAGGTGACTTTGTATAAAGACTACCAAATGGTATAGTGACCTAAGTATTATTCAATGTATACACATAATTACCTGATCCTTTACAGATCTACACTGTACACATGAACTTCCATAACAAAAGTTTTCACCATATTTAAAGCATTATCTAATAAAATAACAATTATTTTATATAAAATTTCGAAAACTAGCTTTGGGTTTATATGAGAGATAGACGGCTAGATCTTGTCGTGCGAATCAAGAATATATATTATATATATATACTTTATAGGGTCTAAGATGTCTCATTTAATGCGTTACAATCTTTCTGACAAAATAATAATACCCTCCACACTATGTGTGACGGGTATACAAATTGGTCTCTAAGCTGCTCGATTGTGCGTGGCAAATAGCACAAAGTCGAGATTTGCATATTCGTAAAAATGTTTACTCTAATTTGGTTGTCAAAACGACTTTAAAATTTAATATTCAATACAGAATAAACAGTTCAATTCTCAAAATAATAATATCTACCACGAAAATGACTCAAGTCAATTTTAGGCAACAGCAGCTAGCTAGCTAACCAAATCAAGCACGGCCAAGGCGCCAAATGTTTGCTACTTAAAAGTTAATTATCATTAACAACAAGATTTATTAGTTCAACGAAAAAGAAAAAGAAAAAAAAAGCTGTTCGGTAGGTATGAAGCAGCAACATAGACAAATAAAATCATATATTCAAAATTATTTTGTAGAGATCGATAGGGATCGAAAAAATATGCGCTGCAAATATATAAATTTTAATTAGTCAACTGAGATATTCGATATGCTGCGATAAATAAATTTTTTTGTTTATAATTTGAGCAGCCTCGGCACTAGGTTGAGCTAATCTGATCTGCTTTAACTTTTTTTCAAACGACTCTCGACGATTCGATTTGAGAGTCGTCGTCGTAGTCTTCTTTTGGCTTGTTTCACTAATTAAGGCAAAATGGGCGCGAGTTGTTCGTTTTCGTTGCTGACTGCTTTTGCATGATCTTTAATAATTTCGATATTTTTTGTGTCACGCGCCCTTTGCAGTTGCTGCAGTTGATAGTTGATATAAATGCAAGATAGAAGTGTTTGTATTTCAGTGCATTTCTGCACTGTTCCGCTGTTGTTGTTGTAATCTGTGCTTTGTTTTTGATGACGCTGATACTGCTGCTGTTGATGATGATATCCCGCAGTGTGAAATATTTTTTGATGAGAATTTATCATTCAGGCTTCTTTCTTTCGCAGACTTCTTTTACACTTTACCTGCCGTTCTTGAACTGTTGCTGCTTCATTTTTTTTGTTTATTTTTTTGTTGTGCTTTTTCAGCGTAACTCGACTCGGTTATGTCGATCATAAATTGGTGCAGCAACAGCGCCATGCAGTTGACATGCGAACATTGCTGATAAAAATCAGTAAGAATATGCGTCCTTATTAGCATTGACTGAAGTTTCTTTGAGTTGAAGAGAGACTACAAAAAGTATAATTCTTGTTTTTTTTTGTGAAAATATGTTTTATAAATTTTGTTAGTGTTAATAGAATTAAAAATAAGAATGTACGATATTTGTTTATATTCTTGTTAAGAGAAATATCATTAAGTAGACCAAAATAGTTGCCAATTTCATGCAGAGCATTCGAATCCAACTTTGAACTTTGAAATGTACAAAATTCGTTTTCGATCGCTTAGCTTTGTGTTGCATTTATAAATATTTTATGTTTCATTCATTGTCAGCGTCACACAAAACGTTTTGTATTTGGTGCAGAAACTTATAATTTTATATTGTAATAAATTACTATTATGCGCAATAACATGCCCACGTGCGCAATCATAGACCGAGAAGTAGTAGAGTAGAGAGATGAAGTCTGAAAAGAGTTACTGAGAGTGACTGAGAGTGACTGAGATAGATAGTTGCTAAACACGCAAATCCAATTAACACTTGGATTGCACAAATTGCTTCATTATGCTAAATGCACAATAGCAAAAAATCACGCCCCTAATTGCAGCCCAAGCCGCGGGTCATGGTGGTTGAGTAAGCTACGGTCAAAGCTAAGCAGTTTTTGTGCTAGCGGCTGCTGCCATCGTCGTCAATCCGTCGTCTAAAATGAGCAAAAATGACAGAAAATAGAAAAAATACGAAAAAAAAAAAATGTATTTATTATAAAAATTTCGCTTTTAATAAATTGTGCGAAATTTGCTTTTTTCACATTACGATTTTCATTTTCACTGTGTGCAACATTCTCACAGTTTTCCCCGACACCTGCTGCTTGTATGCATATTTATCATACGCCTGGTTAAACGGACGGCGATTAGCACACACACACACACAAACACATAGAAGTACTCATTGTACATAGTTTTCACACTGCTACTACTCGCTGTGCATACGCGCATCAATGCGTTTGAAGCTAAATTGTATCTATGTAGCTGGTCCCTGTGCTTCTTAAGATTTAATTGAACAATTTGTAAGAATCATGTGCGCAAAATAGCGCATAATAGACCGCTGAATGAGTCTGCTCATCGTTCATTGAGTCATTGATTCTCAAGTTTAGAAATTAATGTTGTCCATTAATGTTGTGTTCGATGCTGGCACTATGCACTATACACAGAGCCGCAACCGCTGTGTATGTATCGGTTGCACTATAAAGTAGAACAATACAGGCATGGCACCGCACACCAGTTGGACGTGGGGCATGTATCCATGGTTTCAGCTTTGACAAATGCAATTCTGTGTTTAAATAATCTAGTCGTTTATTGACTGCATGAAAAATGAGCGTTTATTTGAAATTCAATAGCGAACTCATATTGAAGCTGCAGACATTTGTGATGGGATGGGAAGTCTGAGAAGTATTAAGAAGTACTGAGAAGTACGGTAAAACTATGCGAGGTATTGTTTACAATTTAATTTGTAACGCATCTCGATTAACTATATCCCAGCAGGAAGTCATCAATGCTGCGTCAATGACTAGGTTCTTTTCTCGATGACATACCGACGGCAGCCCCATACAAGTCGTTGACGAAGTTTTCATACAAATGTTGTTGTCACAGATGAAATGTCTTGCAAGAGTTCATGCATGACATTTCTTGCAAGACGTCTTGTGTGTTTGTCATGGGTATGTTCAATAGCTTTTCTATCAAAATATTGCATAAATTTCCATACAATACGTTTATGTATTTGAAAAATTTTATAGTAAAAAAAAAATATATAAATATTTTAATTTTCAAAAATAAGCGCTTAATGGTTTCACAATCGGACTTGTGTGCAAAACAGGCGGTGCTGCTAGCTAGTAGTAATTGTTAGTCATCGTCAATTAATAATTTTCCCGAACTGTGGTCTATGAAAAAATTGCATAAACATATTGTGTATTATAAACTCGTAAATGGTAACGCAACCGACGAAATGTTTTCAATAAGAATTTTACGTTTTTCGATAATGATCAAGACGAATATTGGTTCATATTAAATATTGATTATGAAGTGTCAGGCTTTCATGACAACACTCGCTGATTAATGTGTTACCATCTTACCAAGAGAAGCATGCGCAAACTTCAAGCATTATACATTCCTCTTTCTCCTTGTTTCACTTAAGAGGGCCATTTGTTGCATTTGTGTCGTACTATCTCTAGACGCTTAGCTATAGACACTCCTCTTACGCCACAAAAAAATCTCATTTGAGTAATTGGCAGCGATAAGCAATCGCATCGAGCTGACATGTTTCACGCATTACAAAAGTAATGAGTCTTGCGATTAAACGCATTTAGTAAATTGAACTGGTTGGCTGGTTGCCATGGTGGCCACAGAACGTTTAGGCTTATCGAGTTTTTGTGCCTTGTCAACATGTTGCACTAACACCCATTTCATTCCAGCAATAACTGCTCTAGTAAATGCATAGTGTTGAAGAATAGAAAAAGAATGAAAAAAAAAAAACGTTGCTTTTCACACCATTTCCAAATAAAATACCTAATATACTAGAATCACTTGTTCTTCAGCAAACTCATACGTCGACGCGTTATGTAAACAAGCTCCACCTACTTGCCAGCCCCAAATAATTTTCTTGTTAACTTGAGTCTATATATGTTTTCAACTTGATTAATAAAACCTCACACGCTAGATGTTAGCGAGCGATATGTCGTCGTCGTCATCGTCGACTGTGTTGACGTTGTTGAAGACGATTTAAAAAAAAAAAGGATGTCTGCCGCCTGCGTTTCAGTTTATAACAAAAGCAACTCAACGCCGTTGTAGTGCTTACGTTGTTGTCGTCGTCGTGGAAAGCTAATCTTTCAATTATAGACAATTTGTCAAATAGCTTGCAGCAATTTGAAACGGAACAGCGTATATGTATCTCTACGCTGGCTGTGACTTCTTGTTGGAGAGTTAGGAAGTCGGGTGCAGCATTTTGTCGATTTTCACGTAGACAACGTTAAACTCATCGTACATTGTAGACGCTCAATCATAGTCCATTTATAGGCGTCGAATTACAAGTACAAACTAATCGAAGTAATTTATCAAGTCGGTTATACCGGCATTGGTATTCACACACACACAAACTTATACGCACTTTATGTACAATCCTTTGAATGAAGGTGTTCGTTGCTCTGCTTATTGTTGTTGTTGCAACAGCGGTGGCCAAGCAATCAGCACCTATTGTCCGCCTAGACCGTCATCATACCAGACACCGAACATTGGGAAAAAAGCCATACTTTTGAGGGGGGGGGAAAAAAAATTTAATTGAGGAGAATTATCATCGGAGTATTTTTTTTTTGAATATTTGTTTTTGCGGTTTTTGTTCGATATGATATGAGCGGTTTTAAAGTTTTCCAAAAAGTTTCAAATTATGTATAAAAAAATTTTATAAAGTCGAAGAAAAGGAAAAATAATGCGTTAACATTAAAAGTGAAGTTTGTCACCTAAATCTCTCGTTTGTTTTCTTTTTTTTAATCGTTCGTTTGCTTAATTTATCTGACGTCATTAATTTCGCAGCTTAGCAGTACTACATATAGTATATACGAATTCACAACAAAGAAAGAATAAAGGCAGCCAAGTAGATGTCTTCATTAATATTGCTCGAGTTCATTTTTAGTTTTTTTTTTTTTTTTGTCCTCATTTCAATGTGCATCAGTTCCAATTTGGGCGACAAATACAAGCTTTATATATTTTTATGCAGCAGCAATCAGTGACGGCGGCGGTGGCGGCGCTCGGGTCAATTGCGAGCAACAAAAAAGGTTGTGGCTTGTGGCTCATTCGCCGCAGCCGCTGTTGTTCAAGCATTTAAAATAATCACCAGCAATTTGTTATTAAGACGACAACGACCTACTATGTATGAATGTATCTGAAATCTGTAATGAAATTTAATTATGTTGTCTCAGGTTGTTTTTTTTCACAGAAATGCATATAAGCTCATTTGCATATCATTGCAGCGCTTGAGGGTAAAAAAAACAAAATTAAATCAGTGTGATGATAAAAATAAAATCGATTGTTTTGTGCATAAATGAAAACTATTAATCCACCTTGTATCTTATATATTGTATCTAAATATATCTTATAAATACATAGATCAAACTTTATTTTTGTTTACTTGTCCTTTTTTGCGAATTGTGTTCTAGCTCGTGTTTTTGCGTAAAAATAAGTTTAATTTTTTTTTTGTGCCTAGTGTTTCTTTTTTTTATTTTGTTAAAAGATCATCGTCATGTTAACAATTGTTCGCATGTTTATCATTTCGTGAATTACGCTTTCCAGCGGAAATAGTATCTCTGCAAACATTGTACTAACTTTAATATAACCAGAAAACTTTAAGAATAAATAAAATCTAAAACTAACTGTGCGTTGACCTTTTTTTTTTTGGGTGCGCGTCTTGACGACGTCTTGACGACTCGAGCGCTTTTTTGTATTTGATGATAAATGTGCAACATTTACGCGTGATTTTAGGGCAAGATAGCAATTTCGCAGATACATATTCTCAGTTTTCTGTTACTTATGAACGCTTTCCGCTTTGAGTACTTGTTAAATGTTTGTTTTAGTGTTTTTAATTGCTTTAATTATTTATTATTTGGTTGAACTTAATTTCTGCGCAGTTGGATACCAAAAAACGAGAAAAGGTAGAGAAACAGATAAACGCATCGAATAAATTAAAAAAAAAAAAAAAACAAAAATAATAATAATAATTTGCCACCGTAGATTTAATTTTTATGCAATAAACTTGCAAATTTTTCTAAAAAGATTCACATAGTTTTCAGAGTTAGTTGATGATTTAATCAATTTTTGTAAAATCACCACAGGCGCATAGTTTTGCTATGAATTTGGTTTATATTTTTTAGGTTACATCTAAATATTTTTCATTAGATTGAGTAGTGCTGTAAGTGGTATTTGAATTGTATACATATAACATATATATCTTTAAGACTTTAAAAATCACCAATCGGTTCGTCAGTCGGACATTCAAATAAGATAAAAGGTAAATTCTTATATTTTCCCAGAGGTGCTACCATTAAGTGGCCGATAAAATCACACAAAACACAACACATAGGCAGGTTTTATCAATCCAAAAAAGCCCGCGCCCATCCGTCAGTCACTTATATATATATTTTATTTTTTTTTTTGTTTACCCCCCGCACCCCCCTTTTGACTACTACTCCCCAAATAATAATATTTTATTTTTTTTGTCGTCATCATTGTTTGTGTCGTCCGCCACCCCACCCACCACCCCACCCACTCGATCGATCAACTCATTGAGTTTTGTGTTGGGGTTTTGAGTTTTTCCTGTGACTGATTAATTTGGCTATTATGGCATTTGGCTTTTTTATTGCGCTTTGTCTCTTGTTCAACCTATCTTCATCTGTGGCTTGTCCCGGCTTTGATCGTCGGTTGCGGCTGCGATCGATTCGTTTCGATCTTCTTCTGCTTGTAGCACGTCAAATATTTTTGTCGGCTCCGACTCATAATAGCCCCAGTTAATTGCTAATAGCCAAAAAAAATGTTAAATCAAAATCAAAATGTTTGTGCTTATTAAAGACGCTTGAAATGTAGTAATTTACGTTTAGTTTCGATAGATCGCTTGATCGTTTGGTCGTTCATCGTCATTGCTCGCCACTATGCAAATGTGCATGAAGTTTATAGTTTAATGATGTTGCCAATAAATTTATTCATTGACCTAAAATGTTTCGATTATTACTGGGGTTTTGTGGCCACATACAACTTAAATAATAATAAAAAAAAAACTAAAGCGACAGCTTCCTCATCATGAAGAACAACGATCGATCGAACTTAATTGCGCGCGCTTCGCTTGAATAAAATTATAGTTAAGATCGTTTGGGGTGGCGGCTGTAATCAAGACTCTCGCTGAGTGCCTCTCTAAATCACTTCATTAAAAAGTGGAATTTATATTAGATAAACTTTATCGAAACTTATGTGAAGCATATTCGTTTAATTTTTGTGCAAAAAACTCCAAGTTTTTTAATACAATATAGTTTAATACAATAACAATATTGCACTTAATTTTGATTTTCATGATAAAAATCCTTACTTGTGTACTACATGTATTTCATAATTAAATCATCTTTTTATTATAATCGATGTTACAACCGAAAAAAAGCAAAACAGCACCTAAATCTGAGAGACAGCTTATACCAATATTTACAATGCCATCTAACAAATGGCGCGCATTTGTCAGGCCAATAACAATTATCGTAAAATTTTATGTAACACCGCCACAGTTCGTTCCATATCTTTTTGCGGAGGTTGATGCAAATTCGAAGAAGAAAAAAAAAACACTTGAATTGAATCCAATTCATTTCACTAAAGATAATTTAAGTCAAGTTGTGCTATATTTATGAAACTGTTTCGCCCTCTAGTGTACGGTACAATCTGAATTTAACTTTTCGTTCGTACTTTTTATACCCTGCACATACAGTCTGCAGTCAAAAATCTTTAGGATGCTGATAACACACGTAAAATATTTGTGCAGAGTATCCGAAATACCCCGCCTTGCTCGGGTGCCACAAATAGTTCTTTTCATACTTTTTCGTTCTCACCGCCCATTATTCTATTGTTCTAACAATATGAATATATTTATTTTATTTCTCAAGATCAAATATTCGAAAATAGATAATTTTTTTTTTTTGGGAATCGTTAATTTTTTCCATGTTTTTGTTTTTCTGTATCGATTCCATGGGTCCTTTTTTTTAAAGTTGGACACATCTACAAAATTTCTTTGAAATCGTTTGAGTAGTTTCGGAGAATATCGAAAACGAACATCGTGATATGAGATAAAAGACTGAGATGCTTGAAGGTTAGAATCGGAGAGACTTAACATTTTTTATTAGAAATGGACTAAGTAGGGTGTCTTACTGTCGTGCACAATGAATATAGTTCGCTTTTTGTATTCGTTATCACACCTTAATCGATGTATATTACCATATATGGCATAAACGATTTAAGTATCAAAAAAAAACTTAATAATAATACTCTTTTTTTATACCCGCCAAACATAGTGTGAACCGGTATTATCAGTTTGTCGAAAAGTTTGTAACGCGTTAAAGGAGTCATCATCAACAATATAAAGAATATATATTCATGATCACCTCAACGAGACGAATGTCCGTCGTCGTCTGTCCGTCCGTCCGTCAGTCTGTCCGTCCGTCAGTCTGTCCGTCCGTCGTCTGTTTGTTACTGAGCGATTTATTCGATCAGTTTTAAAGATATTGGGCTGAAATTTTAAACTTAAACTTTTCTAGGTCCTTTGTACTTTCTATGTTTAAATCAATGTGCCACGCCCACTTTTAGGTATAGCCCCCATACAAACTTACAACATTTTCTCAAGTTCTTATAAGAAAAACAAATTTTTTTTGTAGAGATAATGGCTTCAAATATGGTACAAATTCATCTTATATCAAGCCAAATCTTCAGTTTCAAATTGGTTCAGATTAGTAGCATATATTAGCTATCGGTGTAAGACTTTTCATAGAAGATTTTTTTTTGTCAGTTCCACAAACAATAATTTGTTTCAAAAGTAGAGTTTAGGTTTAATCAAGCCAACGCACATTAAGCTCTTATATTGTACATCATTATTATCTTCGTTCTTCTTAAAATTGGAATTGTGAGTTTTTATCTTTGCACTCTGCATCTGTGTGTATCTGTTAAAGTCTGCGGAATTTAGTGTTAATATCGTAAATTGTCTCAAGTTGGCCCCAATTTGCCTTATGCGTTGTAAATTTTGCATGCGAAATAAAAGCAATAAAGGGCGGCAATCATTTTGTGTATATTGCTTTTTTTATATATGTATAGTATGGTGCAGTGTTTAATGCGTGTAATGATTTCGTTGGCAGCAGCGGTGTAGTGCTATGAAATGTGGGCGGTAGGTGTAAATTTTAACGCAAGCAGTGGGAATTGCAATTGCAAGAAGTTTGGATTTATTAAGTTACACACATTCTGAAATCGTTAAATTACTAATCGACTATAAGAAATACATAATATTTTGTTGAACGACAAATTTCATTTTTATTTATATTTGAAATCTTGAAATTTATATTTTACATTACATAGCTACAAGAATTTTACCACAGTATAATTTTTCTTAGTAACGTATATTCTCTAACGAATTAGTTAAGTCGAATGGCCAACGAATATTCCAAACTTATAAAGTTGGGGTTTAGTATTTGCTCCATGAATTTTTGAAATTTAAATTTTTGGGTGTTTACGACGCAATTGAAACAAAAAACAAGGCGTTGAAAATGTTCATACATGATGCAATATATGAAATGTTGGCATTTAATTGCGATTTTATACTATCTTGCACTTGCGCTGCATCGCTCATTACTTTTATGTCTAGTCAATTAAGTGCAAAGACATGCCAAAATACTTGGTTTTAATTCGGTTTATTTCTTCGTTTTTTCTTTTTTTTTTTTCAAGATTTTTAACAAATATTACTACAGCAGTAACTTTTTTTTATACTACATACTATATACGATGGACAACAGAAGCAGCAGCATCAGCATCAGCAGCGTTGAAGCTAAAGCTTCCAACAACTTCAGCCACAACAGCGAAGACATAATAAATAACTGCTGTCATTCATAATGTCAACATTGCTGCCAACATTTGTTGTTATCTGCGCGAATTTCTAACATCAACATTGTTGTTGTTGTTGTGGCTTCTGATGCTGTTCCTTTTGAACTAACTTTGCAGCAACTAAACATGGGAACTTGCACCGTGTTGCAGTGCACAGCACACATATGTCCAGGGTTATACAGGTGAATTTAAGGCAAGCTAAACTTTTCTATTTATGTGGGGCGCAATAATTGCATTTATATATTTGACGATCTCTTTGAATTTTACTTTTTAACTGATTTATTGCAACAATAATGAGCGGTTTATTATTGAATAATTTTTTGATATACTTTATTTTATTTGATATGCACTACATCAAATTGTGTTAGTAGGTATAATAGAAAGTTAATGATTTTCTTTTGTAGGTAATTTATTTTAAACTAGCTTATGTGCAACATTTGAATGATATCATCTAAATATTGAAATCTTTTCCAATATAATTGTAGAATTTATTTGAATATATAATTGAACTCCGCCCCTGGTGCCGTTTTGGTTTTCTGTAGCTTTTGGCATGCTAACTTTCAATTCAATGGGCCAAAGTATCACCAAGTTGCGCACATTTTATAGTATGCTGCGTCGTCTTCTGCGCTTTGACGTCTTACAGATCAATTCATGATAATCGCCTGGACCACCAAACACAAACTTACATTGGCATTTTGGGTGGCTTAGCAGTCGGTCGGTCGGTCCATCGACCTGGCTGTAGTTGAAAGTTTTTTTTTATGCGTTTGTCAGAAAGTTGGAGTGGATAGAAGGAGTAATAAGCTTTTCGCACAACGCGCAAACCGATAGTTTACCGGAATTTAACTGTTTTCTAAGGAATTGAATTTCTGCCTAGACTCCCTGTGTGCGTTCTCATCTTTTTTTTCGCAGTACATTGTATATTTTCCAGCGCATTTTCGCAGTCTCGTGTAATCGATATTTTTCGAGCATATGCCAATAACAATGACAGCAACTACAGCACCATAAGAAGTAGCATAAAGGAGAGAATCTATAAAGATTGTTAAGGGTCAATGCATGTTGTTGCGTAGTGTAATTCTTGTATTTTAAAGATACATGCTACTGTAAGACAAATATAGTATATGTGTATGTAGGATGCTACACAAAAATGTTGCAGATAGTTTTCAAATTGAAATTGTAGCGTTTATTAGAGTTGCTGCTTTGCGTGTCAACAATTGGCACTGCTACTGGTATTAATTTTCTTCTTTTTTTTTTTTTTTTTGTTTTGTTTTTTGCAATAGATACATACATATCTTGTTTTGTGATTTTTTACTACTGTGTTCATTTTTATTTTAATTATGGTCAAAGGCGCTTACTTGCATCAAAGCACAATAATTTGTATTCGCTTGTAAGCGTACGAGAGACAATTTCGTATATGTATAAATTTTATTTGCTAGTTTAAATATACTTGGAAGTACAATAGATAAATAGAAATCGCCACTGATGCCAAATTGAAAGCCACTAAAATTTTTACTTTTAAAAATGCATAAAATTGCAAAACATTAAAATTAATTACTTTGCTTCACACTCGAAGCATAAAGTCAAAACTACGTGTAAACTGAAATTGATTTGCGTTGAAGTTTCAGCTTAGAGCTAAAAATTGAAGATGTAGCAGCAGCATTTAAGTTTTGGTGGTCGCCACAACGGCTGTTGTTGCTGCTTCTTGGCTGCTGTTTGGTGAAATGTAAATCATTTCGTTATGCCACGCTTGGTATTAACACTAAAAAAAAAAAAAAAAAAAAAAAAAGGTATAGAAAACGCGTTAAGCAAGCTTTGCGCCCTCTAACCCTACATAAATCTACATAGAGCGGCTGCTGAGAACGGCAAGTGGAATTCCACATATTGGTGCTTTGGTAATATAAATGAATATACTTTAACAATGTCGAAGTATATATACTCTTTATCTCTTAAGGCTAACTACAAAAGTATTTCCTGTAAAATCAGAATTATACAGTTCAAGTAATCGAAAAAATTTTTGCGATTCAGGATTTAGTAAATTCGTAAGATTTCAAATTATTCGTGCTCCGAATACTATGGATTACTAATTTAAAAGGTTACCGGTCGAACCAAATCGTATATTTTTGTTGGTTTGACTAAATTTTCTGCTCTTTAAATTTAGAAAATATTGACTAAAAATTCTAATTCAGAATCAATGATATTAAAACGTACAAATAAAAACTCTGTAAACATAACAGAATTAAATAAAAATATTTTTAAAAATCGACAAACCTCTAAGGTTGATAAAGGCAGTAGCAGCAGAGCAACGCAAGGAGTGCCAACTTCAAATATGAATTGATTTTATTTTTCCATACAAGTGGCAGCAACAGCAAGAATACCTTAGGGCAGAAATATAGCAGAAACAACAGAAGTCTGAGAGCATTGATTCTGCATACTTGCATTTATGCTTACTTTAATGCGCTATTACAGTGGTGAGGCACAAGGAAAAAATATTTGGCGTATTTTAGTTTAGCCACTGAATTTTCATACAGAAATTTTTCAATACACACAATGCGGTTTTTTTTTGGCTCGTTCGGATGCTTGCACACACTGGCTTGAGAAGATGGAAATGATTTGCTGATCTTTTTAGACACTCCATCAATTCGTGATTTTTACGAGCACAATGTCGTCGAAGTTGGTCTTCTTAGACAAAGTCAAGGCAATGCTGCACTGCACTGAATCGTTCTTAGCTGGTTTGAACTGTTTCCTTGTTTGCCACTTAGTGCGCGCGCTACTTCAAAATTTTCTGTTTGCTACAAGCTTCGTTGCTGCTGCTGCGCATGCGCAACGAAAGCATCCATTTAACGCGCATTTAGTATTTGGAGAGTGTTGCATGCAAAATTTTCGTTGCCCTTTTGTCTTTGTTGTTGATATGACTTTAGGTTTGCTTTTTTTTTATATTAGTTAGTTTTGTGTGTGTGTTTTTTTTTTTTTTTTTTATTTGGAAAAATATATGTATTTTCCTTAGCTTGTTACCTTAGACTTTGCGACGTGGTTTGGTGTTGTTGGCTACTGAAGTAGCATCACCTGCCTCTGGGCGCGTCCGACTGTCATTCATCGTCGTCAAGTCAAGCCAAGCCATCTTCTGGTGTCTGCCAGGCTGTCTGTTTCAAGTGACTGGCTGTGCACTTGCTACCAAAGACGTATGGACGTATGGTATGCTTTGTTTTCTTATTGCACATTTTATGCAAATTAGTTCAAGACTTGTTTGAAGAGGCCAAAGTTAAGCTGATGCGTTTTTTTGCTCTTTTGTTTTGAAAAACGTTTAAAGTTTTGTTTGATAAATTTTTACTAAAGACTGATACTAACAAAATCAAATCCAATCAGCATAAAAAAACAAAAAATAAATAAGATATTTTTTTACGTCTTTTATACATAGAAACTTACCCCTACAACAGTCCAAATATTGCAACATGGATATAGCCCATATACAAGTGTACCCCAATTTTGTTGACTTTTTGTATAAAACGTCAATACAATAAAGTAAGATATGTAAATATTGGATACAGAGTTTCTTGGAGTCTAGCATGGTCGTATAATTCCAATTATACTGTCATTTTTCAATGCAAAGCATCCCAAAGCTTCTTGGCAAAAAAACACTAAGTCTGCTGGTATCACTTTTATGTGTACCAAATCTGCGACCTATACTTATTCATTTGATTTTGTCATATACATATAATCTAATTTTAATAGGTTTGGCGCACCCATTTTATCCAAAAATATGCAATATTGAATTTTTAACTGAATTTCGATTTGGAAATCGTGTGAACAACGGATCGAAAAAATGTAAACACTCTCTCTCTTGTTCATATTATTCGAAACTGGTCTTTATTTTAGCAATTTACAGATTTGTGTCTGTGTTAAATACATGCACATGAGTATTTTTTTCGTTGTCCACACTATACAGCGTGTAAATTTGATATCAAATTGACTAGGCTGGCTGTTTGATGATGAGATTTGATCTTGTGCCAAATGCTTTGCTTTACCACATTACATTGCCGAACAGTTGCCTTACTATATGCCTGCATGGCAACCACTTGTATACTTGTATACGTACAACTCTACTACTACACCAAGTATTGTTGGTGCTCTATGCTAAAGAAATTGTTAACTATTGGTTTGGTCGATGCAATCTAAACTTGGTATTCTGTTTTATTGACTTGCAAACTAGCAGCTTAAAAAAAGTAGAAGATGTGGCTGCTTTTGCTCCTTGTTCATACTTCTTGATGTTGTTGTTGTAGTAGTATGGTAGTTTGTGTTGTGTTGCAACAGCAGCAACGATGATTTAAAGTGTTGCCTTGCATTACAATTATTGCCAATTGAAATTTGAAGTGCGTGAGAAAATTGAAATGGATTTATTTTTTTTTACAATATTTTTTCAAAATTACTTTCGTAGTACTACATTTTTTCACTTAAGAAGTTGCTGCTCCGGTTCGTATGTCGAAGGTTAATATGAGGTGAGGAAGTGGCTAGTGAAAAAGTGAAAAAGTGATCGTACCTCATTTCAATGTGCAACAATTCGCCATTGATATCTTCACGTTTCAAGTTAGAAAGTTTTTGTCGGACCGACTTGTCTATATCTAAGGTGCGCCATAGGAACAATAAAATTGTTAAATGAAATATTTTGTACAAGTTTTTTTTTGTTGTTTTTTGTTTTGCGTATTTGCTCCACCTCTTTTTTACACTCGTACATATACGAGTATACAAACATAAAGATTTCTACGCCAATTAAATGGCTGAAATACCCCCGGCTGACTGTCCATCTACATATGTATGTATGTGTATGTTTGTATGTACATCCCGAGCGATTGATTTGTTTACAAGATTACCTGCACATGATCAAATAATCACCAACATAAATTAAGCCAATTGCCGTTCAAATAAACCAGTTGACTTGAATAAAGTCGCAATGCGAAAATAGCTCGAGTCTGTGTGGTGGCGCGTTCGCCATTTTTTTCTATATATCTATCTGTCTCACTCATTCGCTGTAATGTGTTTTGGTCGAAATGGATGTAAAAACAACACCGATAAAAATGAACACCACACCACCTGTTCGACATTTGTGGTATTGCAAGATGTTGATGTTGATGATTTTTAATACTCGTACACGTTTTTATGCCGTCACATTTGCTACGTTCCGTTGCTGTTTTGCAATTATGTGGCATTCATTTAAGAATTTTCATCATTAGTTAGATCTAAAGATGCAAAATTTTATAAAAACAACAATACATACATACACATTTTGTACATATAGTAAGAAAAGATAGAATATGTTGGGAGTTGACAATGCATTTATTGGTTCAACAAAATCTTGATTTAAGTTATTAAACGAAAAAGCCTATTGAAAATGAAAATTATTTGCAAGAGTAACTACTGATGAGACTATAAATTTGTTGACTTCAAAATACAAGCAACATAATACCAGGACAATCTTAAATAAGCAAATGATGATTTTCAAAAATTTGTAAAGCATAACAGAAAATAGTTTTTAAATATTTTGGGGTCAATTGTTAATTGTGGGACTAATGTATTGGGACTTTGAATTAATGAACATTTTTTTTTAATTTAACGAAATAGTGTGCTGCTCAATTGCATGAGTTGAGTCCGATAGAGTACCCCCGTAATCATTTCATTCGGTTCGAGAAGTTCATAGTAGATCACGCCGCGCTGGTCTCAACAAATAAAGATCATAAGCTTCATATGATGAATATTCGGCTTTGCGAAGGATGTTGGTGGCTGGCCGGGCAAAACCCTTAGCTTTTTGGGTCTCAATGCGACGCAAAAACCATTTCCGTTTTGTCATTCAAGGAGCTGTTCACAAGCAAATATCGCCTTTCGACGTCGCGCGGCTTAGTCTCGAATGGCATCCAGTTTCCATCCTATTCCGAAATTCGACTTATTCAAATTGCTGTTTATCAAATAAAACAAAGAACAAAAGATGGTCATTCACAATAGGTTTTAGCGGCAAAACGTTGGAAACTGATATGTCATATTGTTTCATATACCAGTGGCGAACTCATATTACTCTATTAAAATTCAAATAATCGTTTGGTTTAGCATTGCTGTTGAGTCGATTGGGTATTATAAAATTCAATTTAATTCTATTCTCTATCAACATCATAATTTGTTATACGATGCGTATTCAGCATATTTTACTTATTCGCAATCATATTTGTTTAAATTTTTCACAAAAAAATTTGCTTAGTTTTTTTTTGCCCAGACCAACGTGTAAATAATTCTATTACTCATCGATTGACCAATAAAAATAAAGCTTTATATCGCTTAAAATCTCAAACGGCTAGATTGCATATCATACGACTCGGCCATTTACTGATCGTGTTCGAAACGGAATTTTAGTTAAAATTTGTTATTGGTTGCTGGGAGTGGGTCAAATATCGTCGTGGGAATAGAACATAGAAAGTGTTCGCGGTGTAATGAAAATAAAAACGCATTAGATCTTATTAGTAGCAGCAGTATTATATAGTATTAATGTTCGCCGTAAGGTTGCCGGTTACTAAAGGCGCGTCATTTAGCTAGGTAAAGTCATTTTGCGATTTATTTGAACAACTTTTTAGCTACACTTATACAAATACATATATTGCATTGCACACAGATTGTAAATGTATACACTATATGGGCACTATAGCTATTGCTGCTGCTACACACTTTTCTCAAAAGCATCATAATTTTCATTTTTGCGGTCAGTTGGTTTCATCCAATAAGCGCTTTGCACATTAGAGGAAATAATTTTTTGCACATGAAAGAAAAAAAAAATAAAAAAAAAAAAAAAAAAAAAAATGGTTGGAAAAATGTTGATTGCATTTTTCTTGATGTTGTTGTTGTCTGTCTGTATGTCGCTTTTTAGCTTTGTCGTTGCCGTCATTGCTTGGTGCTGTTGTTGTTGCTGCTGTAGTTGTTATTTTTATTGTTGTGCGGCCATTAGCGCTACAGTGCGAAATTTGATTAGTGCAATTCATTTTCTACAACTAATTTGAGGTATTTGTTTTTTTTTAGTTTTTGTTCTTATATTTTTGGTCCCTTTACTCGTTCAATTAAACAGGTTAATAAAAATGTTCATTTTATGGCAATGAGAAAATTAAATGTGCCATTTTTAATCTAATAGCTACATAGTTCATTAGAGTTATAAGTCTAAAGAAATATCTAAAAAGTACATATAAAAATATAAATAATACGCTATTCTCTTTAGATTTTATGAGTTTTTTCACTTTCTTTGCTGTCTGTATTTGTGCGTTTCAAAAGTTTATATAAAAACAAAATATTTAAAAGAAAAAAAAACTTGTAAAACGCTCAAAGTGGCAGCAACAGGTGTCGCCGACATTAGTAGCTGTGTGTCTGTGTGTATAAAACAATCAAAAAGCCTAAAGAAAATTTATGGAAATGTTACAAATCCGAATTCGGTTTCTTTGCGGCTCTTATTGCTTTGTGGATTGTGTAGAGATGTCTTGAACATTTTTTCTACTGATTGTTGTCGAGAAAAAATATCAAAAGCGCTTATGATGATTATTAATTTATTAATAATATTTTTGTATTGGTTGTACCCCCTCTTGTTTACGCGCTGATAATGCCTCTGGCAGTATTTAGCTTGTTTCGATTGATGTTCATTTTTAGATGCTTGTTCGACACCATAATTAAATTTAGATTAACTTTGCATACCGACATATTAAAACTGAACTAAACTAAAACTTATGTGAACTGAGTTCAAACTGAGAGTTCGAGAAGCTGCCACTGTCTCATAAAATACTGAACGAAATAGAGGTTCATAACAGTAGTTAATGTATGCAAATTGCCCGCTGCGTGTTGTGCTCTTGAGATGAAACCTTCCAATAAATGGGCTACTACAGCTTTTGCCAAAAGCCGTTTGGGCGTGACGAAACGATTTGTAAGTGTAAGCGTTGAATAACTATTCGACAATTTTACAAAAGACTCTTGTATCATTTACAATAGTTTTGAAAAAAAAAAAAAAAACATATCGGCTTCATTGAAGTCATTGGTTGGTGCATCTTTAATTGTTTTTACATGCTTCATAGAAAGAATTATTCAATCTTATTTTATTAGCTATAAAATCTATATTGTTATAAACTATGTCATTGGATATTATTGATTCTATTTGTCTTGATTTACTAGAGCAATGATAATTGTTTGTCTAACATAGAATCCAATCGTAAATAATATTTCTTGACGTCGTTTGCAGCTTTTTATGACAGAAGGCGAAGAATTATTTTTTATTTTATGCACAATCTCATATAAGCTTGAAAGTCAACTTTTGTGTGGAGCGCTTTCAAGTGACGACCAATGTATAAGTTTAGTGCACTCAAATTTATATTATTCACTTAATACCTTTAACTAAAATTAAAATATTTTCACCTTTCGGTTTGCATTACATATTTTCCATGGGCCGTCGTCTAGTTAGCAAGTAAAAATATTATTAAAGATTGACTTAATATTCCCGAAATTATTGTTTTGAAATGTGTGGATTGTTGTTTGCGATGTGTCATTGTTCTTCGCGAAAAGGGTTTCTTCCTTTCGCACATTTTTTTCTTATACTTACTATAAATGGTTGCACACATAATTTTAGGTGAGTCATTAACACAACATGCAGCTAGTCGAACTTTGGAGTTGGTAATCTTGCAGCAATTGTTGCTAATAAAATTTTTTGAAAATAATAATAATTATTTAATCGAAATGCAGCTAGCGCAACTAATTATAATATTCGTGCATAAAGCGCATAATTTGCATGCGAGATAAGTCAAGTTGGAGACTACGTTGATGACGACGACGACGAGAGAAGCTTTTAACCCTATTAACTGACCTGAGCAGGCAGTACATGAACGTGCGCTTCATTTGCGAAATTTACAAAAGCGAAGATGAGTTGATGATGAGTTGAAGACTCTAGGAATAACTCAATAAGAATATCGCGTATTTATTTTATATTCGAACAGAGTGGCTAACGAAGCACCGACTACGTCGACTGACTGACTAACTAGGTTGGCGATCAGCGCTGTTCAATCATAGACGGCTGAAGTATGGCCCAACAAAAATAAAACCATATTCATTTTGACTGTGAATATTTGGCTATTTGATACCCTTTAGAAAAAGTGAAAATTTTTTTTTTGAGACTATTTTGAAAGAAGATGTAACACATTCAAGGTGTAAAACAAATGTATACATTCTATACAGTAGAAAACTAAAAATTGATTAGAATTGAAAGTTTTCAGTATTAAAATTGCTATTCATACAATGCAGGAATATAAGATAAGATTGTGAAGTGTTTTAAAGCTTCGTTTAAGTCATTGTAAACTTTTTGTTGTCTTTTGTAATTTAATATGGTCAAATAGCATAAAGATCAAAAGGCACGAGTGGATCGTCAGTGATTGAACGAAAAAAAGTCTCTAACAATTCCCGTGCATTTATTGATCCAACAGCGATTTTAATACACGTTAACCTTCCACTAACAATAAGTGCAGCAAGTGCACATAGTGTAGTGCAGCTGAGCTCATAAAGCGCTAACAAATATATTGAACTACGCTGAGAAAATTTTTAGAAATCAACTTTCCAGCTCTCTGCATAATTTCGCTTGCATGAACTTTGTCTCAATTGATTCCGCAGCTATTATGAGTGTGACCGTTCATATCATCACAAAAAAAAAAAATTGTGCCTTTTAGGTTGCGACGATAACATAGTCGTAGTCTATGTGATCAAAAGCATGTTATGAACTTGTTGTACCCTAGTTCAACGTACGAACGAACGATCGATCGATCAGTAATGCACAACATTGTGCTACAAATTCCTGAACGCTCGGGTCATAGTCATAGGACAGGGCACATGGATAGCAATACGATTGTTTTTGATTCGCTATTCCGAAACCGAAAGATCAATGCTGGTGATTTTGTAATCAGGCGAGTCGAATTTGTGTACGTATGCATGACGTGTGGGGTGATCGATTCTTTGACTTTGACCGCTTTGCTTGTGCAGCATTTTCACATTACATACAAATTCATTTGACTTGGCGGCAACGACGTTGACGTTGGCGTTGATCATGATGATGATCAGAAACGTATTGTTGAAAAAGTTTAAAGTTCCTGCAAACAAAATAACACGATTTCTTCCTTATGAAGTTTTAACAACTACATAGTATAATTTGAAATGTAATGTACGATTATGCTTCATGTTGTTAGTTGTTCATAATTTCATAATTTACAATTTCCATGGACAATCATCAGGTCAACAAAATTAGCGTAGCAAGCCTAAAATGATTACACAAACACACACACACGAGAATGTGTGAACATGAGGCGGCTGTACCATTGAATATTATCATAATCTATTTACGTAACAATTAACGTTAAAATAAACATGATTAAGTTATGTTGCCAGAATTTTTTTTAAAACTTATCACAAATTTCACGCACAGCATTCATTGTTCAAAATGTAATTGTATTAGTATCTTTGTTTTTGTTTTTTGTGTTTTTTTTTTGTAGTCAGTATTGTAACCTTTCTTAACTCATTGCGTGGCAACTGGCTTTAATTGTCGTCATCGTGTTGTCTGTGTCCGTGTTTGTACCCTGCTGTTTGTCGCGCCAGGTTCGCTGTAATGAGCTTGTTAACAGGCTTACCATGCTGCACATTCTTGTGCTTTCTTGTGTTGTACTTGCAATGCACAGTGGATTGAAATTAATATAAAATATAAAGTTGGCTTTAATTAGCTATAGCTACATAGGGAGCTTAATTTGCTGCAAATTTCTCTACTATATTTCCACACTACATTCCATGGCGTTTCATAGTGTCTCATTCATATTAGTCAAGTAATTTTGGCTTGTTTTCCGTTGCCCACTGTGTTTTGCTTTGCTTATTACCAATGAGACAAATCCTAATTATACAATAAATTCCATTTTGTATGGAAGTGTTTGCATTTTCACCTATTCCAATGTTGTTTTTTTTGCTTCTTGGTGCTGCCTTAGATGTCTAAAACATTGTTGATGTCGTTACGAAGACGACGACAACTCCTCCAAATCTACTGATAAAAATCTTTGCGAGTTTGACTAACATCAACAACATAAAACCAGACGAAACGCACTCGGACTAGAGCTAATACTACATAGTAGAGGGCGCATTCCAAATACATATGTAAATAGTAAAATAGTATGACACTTGGGCCACTGGAAATGTAGTTGTTGCAGATATTTCTAATATTGTTTTAAATTTTTATTTTATTCTTTACTAAACTTTTTATCTTGAAAAGCGCCTTAAATGTAATGCAGAAGAAGGGGGGGGAAATTCAACATCATTTAGGAACTGTCTATACTTCTTTTTTTGTTAAAAAATTTTAAGATAAACTAAGAAGACTTTTTAAGTCGTTGTTGTTGGTTAAGTGTGTTTTTTTTGAGTTTTTTTTTTTTTTTTTTTTTTTTTTTTTGTATTTAAAAAAAGTTTGCTGTTTCTGCTGAGCTGCATTGACATCAACTAACTATAAAAATGTCTTTAATTTGTTAGTTGTCTGAATAGATTTTAAAAAAGCCATAAGGAAAATGTTTATAATAATAATTTCACCTCACAAAGCATTTTTCCGTCGATGTAGGTATACTTTGATTGGCCTGTGGGGCAATTGTTTCTTTATATTATTAGTGCTCACAGCTGAGACCACCAAGCCACCATCAAGCTTTATTTCGCTTTAATTATTTACTAATGCAAATGCCACACTACAAGATTATAATTAAAATAATTGAATTAAAACTTATTATTAAAAAAAGTTTAAATTGAAATGAAAAATAGTTAAGTCAATTAAACTGCAATAGTTTGCTTCGAATTGTATGTTGCTCTCGGATTACTCCGACTTCAACTATTTGCTGCTTAGCAAACCAAATTATAACATTACAATAACCGTAAATATGTATCAAGCTGTCATTATTTGGCATATTTCAAAATCGAATGTGAATCTAGCTTAAGTTAATTTATTCATAGTCACGTCATTGCTGGGAACGAAGTCAAAGAATGAGTAGTAGAAGTCAAAAAACTGACGCTTCTCAATATTTGGTAAGTCAAAAAGAATAAAAAGAAGCCATTGAGTACGTCGTTGAGTATGAGTCAGCTAAGTGCATCTATGGCCATTTAACTGTAAGCGATATTTCGCAAAACCGTGGCAGTTCTCTACTAAGACAGAACAGAAGACTCAAACAACGAACCTGCAGCTGTTGCTGTTGATGCTGCTGCTATTGACTTTAAGTGTGGGTGACATCTTCTACTGTTCGAGTTGAGTTGAGGCGTCTTGAAGTTGAAGCAGCAGTATTTGAGCTATTTGCGTTGATTGTCATTTAGACGGACACAAAGACTCACTCACTTTGTACTATACTATATATATTGCTTTTGTTGTTTTAGCTTCCGATTGCTGCTGCTGCGGCTCAATGATGCTTCAGTATTGCTGTTGCGCGTTCTCTTGAAACTTGATTTTTGTCTTTATGAATGTCTGTCCGTCAGTTTGTTTGTGTTTGTTTATTTTCCTAACACTTCAATTGGCATTCCACTTAAAATAGCGAAAATTGCAAAACGTGAGTAGTTTCGAGTTCTAATTTAAAATAATTTTTGTGTTGACGCTTTTTGCATTTTTATTTTGCACGACCCCCGAATAAGATTTGCGACTCGGTGTAGTCGCTGTATCGTCGCTGTTGCTGTTAAAACGTTGAATTCTAACAAAAAAAAAAAAAAAAACGGTGTTGCGCCTGCGTATTTCGAATTGCGATTTCGACTTTGATTCCAGTATTGTTCTGCTCTATTCGTCGTTTTGCTATTCAATTGTTCAATGGTTTTGAGCTTTACTAAATTGTTCTATGTTGTTTGCCATTTCGTAATAGAGTCGTTAGGTGCCAAAGCAGCAACAGCAGCAGTAGACTTTAGTAATTTGATGAACGAATTTTGATAATTCAATTTTTGCAATTCTGCATTTTAAATATACTTTTTCAGTTTGGAGTTTTTTTTACATTGGTACATGGTGTGCAATTTCTATAAACACTTGATTTTTATACCCTATACCAAAAAAGAGACAATAGTTTTATTTTGGGCTAAAGGATGAATGATTACAGCCAAAATTTTGAATTCGATTTGAAATTTGAGAGCAAATAGAAAGTTTAGTTTCCAATTTATGGCTCGATTTAATTTGTCAAAAGTTTCTTGAAGAAAAAAAAAACATAAGCGTAAGTTTTTAAGCATGGAACTAGTGTAAAAATCTATTTTGAAAATGACGTGTATTAAAATTTTGGTTCTATTGCGGATAATGTTTTTCTTTCACATTTACACTTGGTGTGCAATTTTTTTCTCATTCAAGTTGAAATATATTTTTGCAAAGAAATTTTTGCGTTACTTATAGCTTTTGTCTGATTTTAATATCAAGTGGGCAATTATTGTTGTTGACGTGGTTTCAGCTGCTGTTGCTGCCGCTACTTTTTGCTGCTGCTGCTGCTGCTGCAAAATGTCCACTTGACTGTCAATGCTTGAGAGTTCGATTGTCTGTCTGTCTATGTGTCCATGTTTTGTATATGCCATATTACCATAAGCACACAAAATATAGAGAAAAAAATTTAAAATAAAAATAAATAAATAAATAAAAAACCTGCCAGCTCGAGTGCTGCACTTTTGCGACGTCTTCTTACGTCTGCGCTGCTGTTGTTGTTATCATCTCCCACCTGTCGAACTTCATTTGCTCGATCTTCACCTGTATGTGATTTGCATATTCGACATATACGTATACGACGAGTGTATATATTGTAGTATAGTACTGCTGCTGCTGCATTCAAAGTCATTGCTTCGAGTGTCCATGAATAGTCACAAAGCATTAAGCACTTCACTCAACAGAGGGCGCACACAATTATCTGCACAATATGGCAATCACAATCACACACACTCTGCAGCGCTAAAGCGGCAATGTTAGGAGAGAGAGAGGGGGCTAACAATTGCTGAGTATATATGTAGATACGTACACATATAGTATGTGTACTCTACGCTATTTGCCTGCTGTCTAGGAAGTGCATGAATTGCAATTTTTCGTTTTAGCATTGGTCGCTATTTCCTCATTACCCGCGCTGAACTCGTTCACTTGTTGATCGGACGCGCATCGCTCACATGCAAATATCCATCCCAAACTGCGCTGCGCTGCACAAAATTGAACTTTTTCACACCAGAATCGATTGTAATTGAATGCCTGAGGGCAAAATGAAAATGCTTACACACATTTATTCGTATTATATATAGTATACAACATTTTCATTTTTTCACTCTACTGTTTTTGTATGTTGCTCATTTTGACATTTAAAATTTTTCAAAATTTTTACAATATACAACTTCAGTTCTTCAGAATCGCTGGTGCACAAAGATATTAGATTTCTATATTTTGGTCAATTGGATTTTCCCAATAACTTTTTGCTGTACTTTTACCATATTTGCATCCCCGCTGCGTATGCTGCTTGTGTGTATGCAAACAAATTGGAACACAAATTAGGTTTCTAATTTCGTACGATGTACATCGAATCGATATTTTTTCCTTACTTATGCCAACTCCCCCGCGCTCCATAAATTATTACGAATAGGCGCCATTTATGTCATTCAGTTTTAATGATCTCTCTCATGTGTAAATTTTTCCCATGCACGTGATTAAGATCATGATAGAGACTAATGTCTTACAACGATTTAACATTATTGTCAGCGTAGCTGGATTTATGAATTCAAATCACTCATTCGTTCGCCTTTATGTGTCCATATAAAAAATTATAGCAGAGGTGTTTGATTACCAATAAATAAACAAAATTGAAGCAATTAATTCAATTCGCCACTTTGAGCGTGCGTTGATCAAAAATATAAATAAATATTTTGTAGCTTGTTTTGATATATCAAATAACGTTCGAAAATATAATGTGAAATGTTTGAAATTGTAGCTAGATTTATGGTTTATACACTGAGAATATTTGAGTTTACTTTATTAATAGAAATACATGCTGAAAAACTTTAATAACATAAGATATTGATTTGATATTATTAAGTATTTTTGGTAAAAAAAATATTTATTAAATATTTTTCTTTCAGTGTACGAGTATATGTCCATCTGACTGTTGGCAATAAAAAATCACACGAAATGTAATAATATCACTAAAAATCTCACCAAAAGCTTTTGCTTTTAGGATTGTTGTTGTTGTTGTTTTTGTTGTTGCTATTGCTAAGGCCACCAGAGACAAAACACAATAATCAACCTCGAAAAGGTTGTTTGCCATTTATCAAATATATTTCATGCAGCTGCTCTTCTCAACTATGTACGTCGATCTCAAACCCAATAAACGCACGAGTGACCGATGAATATGAATGAACGAATGAATGGCAATAAGAATTTGAATTGTGTGGTGTGGTGTTGTGTGCATTTGAAGTTACATTTATTTCGTGGCCGATCATGATTACATGCGTTACAACGCCAAACAACAGGGCCATGATGTCTGTCTGATTGTCTCGAGAGTCTCGTGGTCTATGAATTTTTTTTTTTTTTTTTTTTGTATATTTGCTCTTTCGTCGTCCAATTGGTCTTGGGGCTAAGGCTCTCAGGCGTTTGGCCCCCTCGAGATGTTCTGTGTCGTCTACGCTCCTCGGGTCAGCTATGTGAGTTCAAACTCATCCGTCTTGTGTTGCGGTTGATATAGCTTTCGTGAATCAAGCGTAATGGATCGCACACTCAGTATGCGGTGTCGAGCCGTACACTCACGCACGTATTCAGCTTAGATGACTGGATGGATGGATGGCTTGCGTATTGGCCAGTTATTGTCTATGTTTTTACAGTGTTTGTTGCTGTATCGCATTCATCATTTTGATTTCGTTTAAGCGTTTGTATTTCATTTTGATTTGATTTGATTGCTTTGTTGTGCGCTTAATAATTGTTAACAAGAAAAGTCTTTTTGAGCTTTGTTTTTTTTTTTTTTTATTTTGTCTGTTTAATTGGTTCACATGATTTGTAAATTAAACAATTATATACAACAACAGCTCAGCTCGACGAGTACTTGTTTCACAAGAAATTGTCTAATTGAAAAGTTTTTGAATATTTGTCTTTTTCAAAATGATTTGTGTACATACATGGTTTCTGATTAGAGATTTGTGTATGTTGTCTGTGTAACAGTGTTGATTAGAACTTTATTATTGAAACCAAGTTTATTAGCTATTTATGGCTTGTCATGTCATAGTCCATTTTTTTATGTTTATTTTAATCAAATTTTTCCGGAGATATTAAAATAATGTGTCAATATTATTTATCAGTTTTAATTAGTTTTTAATTAGTCAGTGAGAATGCTGCACAGTTTTCTTGGAGTTCCTAATATAACCCTTATAAAACTGTAAAAAAAAAAGCTCAAATAAAAGTGCAATGAAGCCATAGTGGCTTCCATGGAGAGCATGGATAACCTTCTTCACTCATAATAAGTTATTTTCATATTGATTTCGAACCTGTAATATGAGGTTTCGTATAGCTGGTATTGAAACTTCGGTGCAAATTTTGTTTGTGTTTTGTTTAGGAACAGTGTTTATATTTGGGCTCATCTATTTAGGATCATCTACTGATATCAAATGTCTATGCCTGGAAAAGTTTTTTTGTTGCAATAACGCTCTTAGATCTTTATTTGTATCGGTTCTGCGCAAATTAAATGCACGTTATGTATACAGCCATTGTGCATAGCCATTTCGCTCACTATAACAATTAAAACAACTGATCCAAAGATTATAATTGATTAAGATGAATCAGTGTTGGGGTCAAATGTTGGATGGGAATTAAAATTGTTTGTGGTTTTGCGTATTGACAAACTGAAAAGTTTCATAGTTAAATAAAAAAAAGTGTGTTGCATTGTACAAGAAAAGTAATATTCATTTGATAGACATGCAAGTTTAATACTATTCTTGATTGGTGTTGTATCGGATGTTGTTTCTCTGATAATAATAACATTGCTGGCTGGTACTTTTTGTGTTGCCCCTTGTTGCAACAACATATAGTGCTACAAATGTACATAATTAGCATTTAGACTACTGTCGGGACTCTACAGCTTTACTCCAAACATTTTATTGTATAATCGTTTATAGACTTCCATGTGTGATCGATATTAAAACCTACTACGTTAGCCGTGACAATTGAGTTCAAGGCAATCGCTCACGTTTAATAATGATCGCAACGCGATATCTGTGCAATTCGATTGATCGCCACGATCAACAGAAGTAGCACACCTTAGTAGCTAGCTCATTTATTGTATGTATATTCAGCTGTGATGCTGTGCATGGGTTACGCTAATTATCCAGCAGGCAATATGTAACGAGTTGCCAACAGTAGCTATAGAACAATAGACTGAAAGACTGCCTACGAATGCAAATTAAATATATCGCCAAAACAATACAAAACAAAATGCATAATAAAAAGCATAAAAAACAGCATCACAACTTAAAAAATAAGTAACAGAGTCGGTCACACAGTAAATGACGTTTGCTCTGATTCATTTATTTTCGTTAGTAAAAAAAAACAACATTTGTAATAAAAATAATGAATATATAAATGAAATGAACGAAAACAAATCGCTTAAAATAAATTTTGCAATTTTTCTTTATTTATTTACCTTTGAAAACATTTAAGTTGACTTAATTGACTCTTGGTGCATATGGTAGACGCGTCATGAATTGAAGTTGCAAGTTTAAATTGAAGTCTTGATGACGTGTTGTGTTTGGCAGTTGTCAATATAATTCAGGTGTGTTGTTGTTGTTGTTATTGTTGCTGTTGAAGCTGTTTGTGCCACACATTTTAAACAATTCAAGATTTCAACGCAGTTACATTTTGTCTGACGCATGTGGGATGTTAAAGGTGAGGTTACACAGGCAAAAACTTTGACTTTAACTTTGGCGGTACTCGTTGCTTGCACTCGTTGTTCCTGTTTTGTTTTGCTCATATGGGCCTGGCCCTGACAGCGTTTGCCACTTACCACACTTTGATGCGGTTACTTCCTCATCCGAATCAAAAAAAAAAAAAGCAGTGTTAGGCGACGAGACCACTTTTATGCATAAGCGTAGCTAGTCAATTTACTTAGAGGAAAAAAAACAATATACACCTATTCCATAGACAAGATCATGTCTATGGAATAGGTGTACCTAAATGCATGAAGGAACATTTAAAATATATATAGAAGCTTAACACTTATTGCAATCAACCCTTTTTTGTTTCACACAATCTACGCCTATGAAAGCAAATCTACTTCCAGACAGCACATGAATCGAAATAAAGAAGTTTAATTTGTTTCATAGCGCAGAATAAGGAGATTTTTTTTTGTTGCGTAGTTGGGCTCTATGAGTTTTTAGTTATTTTTTTCTTTCTGTCAATTGCGGTTTTCAGCATTTGTTGTTGCTGTGTGTGGGAATTGGTTTATTGCTATCGATTAGGTAAGTCAAATGAGTCGCATATAAATGAATTTCATTTGTTTGCCCATTAGTGGCGGCGCCACATTTACAAGACGAACGAAATTGAAATGAGATGTGGCGGAAATTGGAGCTCAGATCGACAAGAGCGTCGTTTAAAGTCACATTGCACCAACTGTTTTTCAATCACAAATTCGAATTATTACGACACAATTACAAGCTTGCAAAACGCTTCGACGCTCATTTCCTCTGTGCCAGCCACGATGTCAGATGATCCGGCAGTACCTGCCTGCCTGCCTCAAGGCTCTTGCACTCGCTCGCTCGCTCACTTTATTTTTTTTTTTCGCGTGTAATTGCAACTGAAGCGCAATCAATTACTTAACGGCTGGTGGTAGTCTGAATCATCTGTATGTCTGTCTGTCCATTTGTCCATTTATTCGTATATCCATTTGTAAAGTCTTAGCGTGCCACATGCTGCGTCTGTAGCGCTCCGCTCGGACAAGATTTACTCGCTCGGACGTGCTTAAATAGAGCTAAGCGCACAAGTTGATTGCGTGCAATTTATAAAGGCGCGCTAACAAGCTCAGTTTTCTTGAGTGCGGTAAGCAGAGCTATGTATGTATATTGTACCAATGTTTAAAGCAATATGTGGTGTTTGTGTGTAAAAATCGATGTATCGAAAAAAAATCTGATCAGACGTCCGAGTGCGCCAGAACAAGTGCATGTAATTGGCTCGCTAGGTATCCCTGGTCTGGTTTGATGATGTTCGGTGGTCAGTATGATTTTTTTAAGGTGATGATCTGTTCGAAATGCTCTCGTAATTCACACATTTTGTGTTACTTAATAGGTGCTCGTAATACATTTGAGCGCGCTTGGTTGCCATACCACCGATTTAAATTAAAGCTTAAATTGTTGCCACAACCCACACATTAAATAGTTGAGTTAAAAGTACTTGAAGCCGACAGGCGCCAGATACGTATTTTTTAATTTTTTTTGATTTTGATTTTCGATTTACATCAACTCAGTAAAGCAGTAACACTTCTAAAACATTTCAACGAAATAGTATACCCTTTATGCATGCTGGGATTTTTTTTTTACGAGTTTGTAATCTCTCTATCTTCTATCTATTTATGCAAAATAGTAAAAATGTTTCTATGTCCGCTATGGAATTTGGAACAAACCAAACATTTTTTTTGCTTTTTTTGTATGTTTTTATACTAGCTCCCAACATATTGTAATCTGTGCTGTATTTTTGTATGTTTTCATATTACCCTTAACATATTTTGGTGACACTGCAATCAATAATATAAAATACAAAAAAGAACTGCATTTGCACAAAAAAAACGGCAGATGTAAAACGGAAAAGAGTCGAAACTCCCCTACAACGGGTATTCGCTTGTCTCAATCAATCTTAAAATTTTTCTTAACTTAAGCCGTAATCGTAATTCACACATTTAAATTATTTGAGAGCAAAAAAAAATATTTATGTTGGTTTAATAAATTAGTGGAATAGATTTCTACTCAGGTTGATTATTTGAATTATTACCTTTTATTATTTCTGATGCAACAACTTAAGCAAAAAGTGAAGAGTATTATAGAATTATAAAGAAGCTTGCATTGAAGATGATATAAAATTTCTGACGGACTCTTGCTGTTGATGAGACCTAGGGGGCTATGCGTTGATGCAATGACGACAAGCAGTTGATGGAACAAATCGTCTTGTCAGTGAATGAGTGAGTGAGGGCGAGTAAAAGATTGCAGTAAAGTATAGTAAAATATAGTTTTGATCTTTGTCTGCGAATTTAATGCATAATTCTATAATGTTTCTGTTACTGCTGCTGCTGATGGTGATCAATCTTTTCTCTTTGCTGTTGCTGTGCTACCTCTGTGAAAATGTCGTTAAATTTTTGCTATATTGCCATGCAATTTTAAAATCACATAGATCGATCTTGTTCGTTTGACTCTTTAAATCGTTTTGCTGTTGTTTGTTGTTACAACTATTGCACTTTGCTCCTGCAGCTGAATGACGTTGTCGTTTTCTTGTTGTTGTTGTTGTTGGAGTCGATGTTGCTTTTATTTTTTTTCTGTTAAATGTTTTACACGTGATTTGACAAATAAATTGCTTATGATCGTTTTGTACAGGCGTGTGCAGTATGTACAACAAATAATAAAAGCAACAAATACATTACAACAGCAAAGTTATGACTTAATATAAACTTGTACAGGAACAAGAATCGATGAAGTGTGCGTAGGGAGTTGTTGTTGCTCATAAAACTGTCTACTTTTGTGGCAAGTCAATAATTATACAATACAATGCTGTATAATTTTATTTTAAACATAAACCGATTCTTTTGGTTTTACAAGTCATCTTCAAGTGTAGGCTGAACTTCATTTTATGTTGTTGCAATTGCAATAGTTGTTTCAATTATCGAATGTCGGCTGTCGTCAACATTAAAAATTATAGAGTATTTTGTGTACTAATAGTTGTTTAAACGCTTATAAAAATAGTATTAAAAAGTTTTGTATTTAGATAAAAGTTTTCAAAAATCGTTTTCTTGTGTTTCGATTGCATGACGCTTGCAATACTTGAAGAACTAATCTGAAAGTCACGCTAATAGTAAACTGCTGCAACAACATTTCATATGGCAAAATCAAATTGTGGCAAACAAATTACAATTTTTTTAACATATGCAACAGCAACGACGACAACAACACTATCAATTGACACCCTCTAGGCACATGTCTAAGAAAATTCCCAGACAACGAAACGCGATGTTGCTGCTGATGATGATGATCGTGTATGTTGCTGCATGTCTTACTGGTGTGTGTGTGTAAGTGTGTGTGTATAGCTCTTAGAGGAGTTAGTGTGTTGACGTTCAATTGAAGTTGCGCACCGCTATTACCACCAACTTTCAAAGTCGCATCGCATTTGATGTTGTTTTTGTTGTTGTTTGCTGCCATTGATGATGATGGCAAAGTGGATTAATGTGGCATGAAATGATTTGCTGAAATTATACCAAAATAAATGAAGCTGGACATGCGCTCAACTGATCTTTTGCTTTCTTTCTTTCTTTGTCTAACTTATTCAAAAAAAACACTTGTTGCGAACATGTAATAGCAAGTTTAGCTACCAAAAAAAAAAATAAAAAAAGTAGCAACAACTAATACGACAAGAAAGAAAATTTTTCCCGCCATGAAAAAAAGGCGCATGCTGGGCATTTCCCAGGCTTTTCGAACAACATTCGCTCAGAGAGCGCTAACAAAACACTAAGTAGCGCTTTATCACGCACCAATGAAAAACTTTTGCTGTTGACCGGTAATGTCCGTGCCAATTTTGATTATTTTTAAGCATAATATAAAGTGGGTAGTCTGAAGATTTTCATTGTCACTTAACAATATTTTAATATTTTGTTTAGTGAAAGCTTTCGTATTTCTTATTTGACATAGTAAATATGTATCTAGCTGCAGCATTGCAATTATATTATTTATTTTTAATACTATTTAAAACTACCTCGCCAATACGCACACAGTCGCGCAATGTAGTACGTCCATTAGGCCTTTCGCTGCAATAAAAGCTGACACAGTTTAGATAGACAAATTTTGTAGTAACAATATGTGGGCTGTAGCTTTTGCTATGAGTCATGCACACCTACAATAACAATAACAGCGACTGCAGTTTTAATGCTGTTTGTGGGAAAAATTTTATTTTCTACACCAATGCACTGCTACTCTGATTTCTAAAAAAAAATTCTCTGGCTCATCCATTTAGCTCGATTTTTCATAAGTTTGGCACATCAACAAATAAGAGAAGTGAAGGCGGCGAATGTTGCAAAGTAAGATGGTTTTTTATACCAAAGCTGCAACTCTCATACTTATTATACAACCTCAAGCGCTTTTTTCATTAAAATTCCTGCACCTCGCGAAATGTAGAGTTGGTTACTTGTTGAATGGTTGGGAAATATTTCGCTTCGTGATCATCTTCTGATATAATACTTTGCAGCAAAAAGAACATAGCACGTTCGATTTTGAATTTCGTGCTCTACATAATTCATCATCGACAGTGAAATAAATTGAAGCTAGAGCAAAAGCAGCAGCAACCAAAAATAATCTTCGTCAACACCAATCAGAAATGAAATAAAACAGCCTTCAGCATTTTTTTTATACTACAAGTATTTTTATTTTAAATTTGACTTAATTTAAAATTTCAATTTCTGCACTATTTAAAAAAAAAAGAAATATATAATTTAATTTTATAGTATAATAACTTCAACACATTTAATCGCACATTTTTACACTAAAGATTGAGTTTAACAAAAAAAAAAAATATTGTAAATAAGAAAATAAGCATCGAACGTTCGGCATTTGATGATCGTTTATCATACCGATTTTTCCTCAATGTACTATTTCAACTTTGGCATGACTTTTCGTCGATGCTGCTGTCGATTGTCGTGATCAATTGAGACCAATTTATTATGGAATGAGGGTGAATTATATGAATGAATGAACGATAGAAGTAGAATTGCAACTTGCCTATGAAACTGACTCGTCCCAACACCGCCTAAAGTTGAAGGTGGATCAACTTTAAGCGCCTGTTGCGCCAAATTCTTTTGATCTCTCTCAATAAAAGTTGTTTTTGCTGTTGTTTCTGCTTATGATCTATATCGTTTCTGCCAGCAACAGATCGATAATGCAGCATTTAAGGGAAAAAAAGATTATAAAAAATCTCTTGGCAAACATAATTTTTTTTTTTGTGCGTCCAGATATTCTTCAATACACAACTGGTTCCTCATTCATTCTCTCGTAGACACTTCAATATCTCATTTTGCATTTTCTTTGTGAGTTGTGAGTGTGATTTTTAAAAGTGTTATACATGGGAACCGACATGGTTGAAGCAAGCTAACCAACGATTGAGATGATCCTATTTGAAACTGCAATAGTTTTTTTTATAAATGGCAAAATGTTTTCCACAAAAAAGAAAAAAAAACTCTTATTGCAGTTGCCGTATTTGAAATATTGTTGTTGCAATTGCTGTTGTAGAATGTCTGTCGACAATTATTTTATTATGCGGTCAACACTTAAATGTAATAATGCCAATAATATCGTATACGAGAACCCGCGATAGCTAGTCCATCGATAGTTTGCTAGTTTTTTTTGTTTTTTAATAATTTAAAATTGTTTTTTTTTTTTAATTTTTTTTTTTATTTCGAAAATTTCGTGAGCTATTCAAAATTATATTTTTATGAAAAAAAGAAAATTGGGGGTATTTAAAAAGAAAAAAATGAGGAAAATTAAAAATTTTTTTTAGTTTCAAGCATTTAAACCATTTAAAACGTGGGAATTTTCCCATTTCAGCCAATTTTTTAATATTTTTAATAAAGTTTTGGTAAACAATTTACAATTATGTAATAACACAGGCTCACTCAGTATTCAGTACAATATTTATTTAAAAAAAAAAAAAACAATTGTAGGGATGTGAAGTACAATTACATTTGTCATGCTCGCTTTTTTTATAGGAAAAAAATAAATGAAAGATTCTTTTGTCGCCGCTTTAACAAGGAATGTACGAACACCACAAGTCTTGCAGGCAAGCAGATATTTTCCATAAAAGTTTATTGGCAATTTTTTACTTAAAATACATTTTACGAGCAGTCATAATTAAAACAATAGTAACAACTTCACAGCAGCAGCAGCAAACAGTTGTATCTGCAACAAGCAGTTGAAAAAATCTTTAAAAGAAAGGCATGTTCGTTCGGGTTCGGGTTAAAAGTCCAAGAAAGGCGCTCGCTTTTGCGCTCGCTCACTGGCAGTGTTAATCCATCAATGCAGAAGAGTTAATATCTGACAAAAGTACTCACAAAATTGCCACTTGACCGCGTCAGAGTAAAAATCGTGGAGCAGAAGCTGCCACAGCAGTAAATGTCGAAGCATCGTTTTTTTACAAATGCGGTAGTTTAGTGCACCTGAAAAAATGGGCGGAAAAATCTCTTTAATACTTTTTCACGTATGTATGTTCTAGTCGAAATGACATGGCTTTTATTTTTGAGACTTTCTTGTTGTAAATCTGTGCAAAGAAATGCAGTTAGGCTGATAGAGAAATATGTACGTGCAGTTGGCAGTACAGTAGATTTGATGGATGGGATAGTGTAAGGTCGGTCACTGTGGTTATTGCCGCCGCTGGTACATACTTTTGGTTGCATTTTCCAGATAATTATAAAGTATTTTTCGCAATATGGGAATGGAATTTATTATTATATTTTGTATATTTGAACGTTTTTCGGTTTCGTTTACAATTTTCAAAAGTAAAACTCAAAAGGCTAAAAAACAAATGATTAAAAAAATATATTATAATAAAACCAAACGTAACCGCACCGCTGGTATTTTTTTACATTTGGACTGTATTTACTGTGGCTGCAATTCAGTTGGGTTTTGTTGTCATTATTAACATCATAGTCTTCTTCTTCAGTTGCTGTAAATATTGTGGTTCTCTGCCATTAACATGATTCTCCATTGAAATAATAAATGAACGAGTGAACAGGCGAGGTGATCATACGAAATTTGCTGTTGGCTGGATAGGTGAACGGAAGATTCTAGTTGAACAAGTGAACCTTACTTTAGACGATTTATAGTAGAATATACACTGAAAACAAGAGAAACTTTACCTTCAACAAAAATTTTCTTTCGTTAAGCTTTGAATTGAAATTTTTATTATATTTTGTAAATACAAGTTCTAAAATTTTGTCCCTTCTTGTACCAACTCAATTGAAGATTTGTTGATATTAAAAAAAAAAAAAAAAATTTTGTCAGATTTATGTTTAGCTGATTGATTCAATTTTGTTATGGCCAGTTTAATTAATTATTTAACTGTTTTGTGACTTTATAATATTGCAATTTTTACAAGTGTAAATTTGTCTGATTTCAACATATTTCAACGTTTGCACATTCAAACTAAATTGCTTTAAATTACTTTAGTTTTCGGTGACTTTACTGCCGCTTTCGTGTTGTTATATTCGAACTTTACCTGTAAGAAAAGTCAGCGGCGGATCTTAATTTGAGCGCTACAAACAAACAATCCATCAATCCATCCATCCATCCATCCATCCATCCAACCATTCAACCATCCAACCAACTAAGAGAATAACGTTCCATCTATACATCCTAGTGTACACTAGTGTATGCTGTTTAAACGTGTACATACATATGAATGTTGTGTTGATCTCAACGGTTCAAATCGTCTCAAGTCAGGTCATCCGCGCACAAGAAAAGGCCAGCAGTCGTCTGATTCGCGCTGCGCTGCGCTTTATGACTTTGAAAACTGTGCGGAATTTGCTCGTTTTGTTTCTTATTGGACACTGTTGTTGTTGTTGTTAAGTGGCCGGCGCATAAAATTTGCGCAAATCTGCGTATTTCACATGTCAAGATTCTTCTTGGGTTTTGTCGAAAGACTTTTTACTTGACCGAACAAGTGCAACCAAAACAGACCAAGCAGAAGCAACTTAAAAGTCTAAGCAACTTGAAAGATTTATGGAATTTGTTGTAATACGCTTTTGAATACTTTGAAGTATTCGTTTGTATTTTATTTCTGTTTCTAGTTAGTTTTTTTTTTTTTTGTTTTTGTTTTAAGTAGCGCAAGATCTACAGCAATGTTTTAGCGGCTACTGCTGATTTCAGCTTTGATAAATTCCAATACATTTAGCGCGTGCTTAACTTAACCCGAAGTCTTCTTTTGGGTTCTTTATTTTATAAACTTTATTTCTGTTCATTTCTCATTCCTTATTCATATACTCATATGAATTCAAATAATGTATTATGGCTTTAAAAATTTTAGTTTGACTTTATTGTTTGGGTATAAGTGCCGCAGGAGTAAAATGCTCGAAATCAATCGACATCAAAGTTCAAAATGCGGAAATATGGTACATACACATATGTAACTATTAGTAATCAGATATTTTGTAAAAGCTTTTAAAATTTTTGTAGCTTTGACTTTGATTTTATCGTTTGCTATTCGAATATAAATCATTAAAATGTATACAACTAGTAATTATAAAATAGAAGGTGATCTTTATGCTGCCGCCCGAAATTATGACCAAATTAGTAGAAGTTCGTCTGTATAACTATTAAATTTGAATAAAACTCGTGCGTGGTTTGCTACTTCTTTTCTTTTTTGCGTTTTCGTTTGCTTTAAACAATAATTACCCGTAAACGCTTTTGTACGCTGATTGACGTCAAACTTATGTGTTCGGGCGGCTTTGAAACAAAAGCATTTTAGACCATTAATCAAAATTATCGCTACATGCAACTAATCTATATGGTCCAGTAGCCAAAATTATAGCAGATTGAAAGCTATAGCAATAGCCCAGATTAGGCCAAGACAAATTTTCATCTTCATAGATAGAATTTTAATGCACGCGTTGCTTTGCCGCAGGTTGTTAAAAAATTATATAAGAGAAAAAAACAACAAAATTTAAAAGTATTATGCATACTTTTAAAAGTAGTTTTGTATTAATTTAAAATATGTTATGAAGTGCTTCCTAAATAACAAAATTTTAGTGCTAAATGCTACTAGTCTATGCAATTCATATGAATAAAATAAATCAAGGAAAAAACAATAACTTCGGTAGAGCCAAAGTTTCGATAACCGTCACAGGAAATTTTCGTGATAAAATCACAGAATTTTAATATAAAAACTCGATAATAATGTTTGGGTTTGTATGGGGGCTATATTCTATAGTGACCAAATCGATACCAAATCTTTGGCAGACTGATACGGATAGATCGATTCGTCTCGTCGTGCCGATCAATAATATATATACTGTATAGGTTCTTAGATATCAATTGTTATTAAATCGTATGGAAAAAACAGTAATTTAAACAGTAATCGCAACATCTACTAAATTTACCTGGTTATGCCATTTATTGGAGTTATGATTAATGATTTGGCTAAAGCTCAAAAAATAAAATAACCGGCATATTTAATTATTTAAGGAAATGAATAGAAAATTCAGCAGGTTAATAAACTTACCATTTATGACTATACTTAAATTGTAACGCGCTCATTAGGTGACGACTATTAATTAAAACATTTTCACCCTAAGGAGAACACCATGAAGCACAATATAGCATGCAGTAAGTGCTGCACGTTTTTGTGTGATAATGGATCGTTTGATGCAGTCAATGAAGTATTTACGGTCGCATGATCAGCAAGTTCGACAGGCAGCTTGAATGAACCAGCAACCACAATAATAATAATAATAATAATAATAATAATCATAATGGTAGAGCAAGGCAAGGTGTCTGCGCTAGAAGTAGGTGTCTGGGCAGTTCCCGCAGCATTAAAAGCCACTGAGTGTGCTGAATGAGCTTTGGAGAGTATAATAAGAAGGGGGCAGCGAACATAAATGTGCAACATTTTATAAACAACTTATTTCCGTAATTGATTGTTAACAATGCTTACTGTTGGTCCAAGTCCGAGCTGCAATGTGCTGAAGCTGACTAGACTTCTGAATGACTGACAGTAAGTGACTAAGTGAGTGAATAAGCTTGAATGCAATTTGTGTTGTGTTATGTTGTGTTGTGTTGTGTTGTGGTGGTCCAACCAAAACATACATATTATATGCCACGCACTCCATTATTATTTAATAACATATTTCTTAAGCGTTCAGTCAGCCTTTTTCAGAGCAATGCTTTAAATCTTAAATCTTGACCATAATATTCAGTTCGTCTGCCTGGGCCCCCGTAGACTGAGAAGCAAGTCCGAGTCGAATGGAGTCGGTCGTCGGCCAAGTGATTGCCACCCCATTAAAAAACGGCTGCGCCTTCTTGGCCTTCTTGTTGCCTTGCCTTACCTTGTGCTCCGGCCACGATCACTCAATAAGTCTAGACAAAATGTGCCTGATGTGCTGTTGTTGTTGTTGTTGTTGCTGTGACTGTCGCTTTGTTGTTACCCCCTCGACTCCGAGTCCGTAATGGATCAGCACGTTTCGCTGTAGCCAAAAGTAAGTTGACTACTTCATGGTCTTCTTGGGGCCACAACGTTGTGGCTATCGTCATCAGCCATCATATTTGTTGCATGATTATGTGGTAATTGCTGCTGTCAATAAAACCCCCCGTCTTTTTATAGAAAATGTTAGCAAGGAAAACGGAAAAAGGGGCTTTTTGTTCCTGCCATATTTACTTTAATTAGGCAAACTTTTAAGTGATTATTGTTGCCCTGATCATGGGATTCAACGTTTTCATAATGTATACTTTGATTTTTTGACATTTTTTTTTTCAAGGTCATTGGACTGACATCTTACCTTAAAGGTATCCTGACTAATACACAAAGATTGAACTCCAAGGGTATCTAATTTTAGCGATTTTATTCAATTTCGTACTTTTGCACTTAAATTTTCCGTTCTTATTACTTCTCATTCTTAATAATTTAGAAGTTAGAAATAATTAATACGTACAACGTGAGAAGAGCGAATGTGCCAACGCAGTTAAATTTAGTCTGTTCTATTGGGTGGCATTAATCGTGGTTGCAGTTTTTCATCCCTTTATTCCATTTGTAAGTGTTTTGCTCCATTCTACATTTTTCAATCTGCTAATTATGTGGGCGTGTTGAATAGCGATATTTTTTACTTTTCCACGAGTTTTCACTTAAATCGTTAAAGCATTTTTGTTTTGTTTCTCTAAAATATTTTTTGTATTGAACTATATTTAACGAATTCTGGTTCTGTAGTACTATGACTGAGTAAAGCTGCTCATTGTGCTTTACTACGTAGAGTTGTGTAAGTCACCTAGTTTTAGCGCTAAAGTCGATGAAATTGCGAAAGTCATTTATGTTATGGGCTTGCGTACTGGGAGTTCCTACAATTGGCATTGGTTTCTCTTCGCTGCAAATAGACATCTCTTGTTCGTTTATTCATTGTTTGTCTGTCTGATTGACTGAGTTGTGGGCGCAAAAGTAGTCTATTTGTTGCTTGTGTGTGGTGTGATCTTAACTATATTAGATTTTTCTCACTTATGATTGAATTATGGATGAACGAACGTCGAGCGATTCCTGCTGTGGCGCTGGTTGATGTTTTTATATCTTTTTTTAGGGTGTTGTCAGTAAAATGGTTTCGTGTTTGAGTAGGCCGTAAATAAGTGCGGTACGTTGTACTTTAAATGGATATAGAGCATATTGTTGTACAGAGTTTTACTATAAGTCTCTCGTTAGCAATATCCGCCACTGAAAAGGGTGTTGCCACTCGAAAAAAAAATAAAACGAATAGACAAACAGCCAGGCAGACAGACAGACAGTAACACCAACATTTCAAAGACGTCGTTGATGGTTCAACATTTAAGGCCTGGCACGTCTTTTCAGTTACAAATAGAAGATGCAGCACAAAGGCGTCGAATGAACGCATTTGCATGTAAATTTCTAGCTGCTGTTACAGCTTTGCTGTCTATTTCGACGTAAGTGTCAACGGAATTGCTTTCAAGCTTCAGCTACCAAGATTCGATTCGAGCAGCCTGAGCATTTGCAAAATGTCAATCTACAGCAGCGCATCAATTCAAGTGTGAAATAAATAGAAACGAATTCAGGTCCCCCTCTCTTCTCTCCTCCCTTCCCGTTACCCTTCCTCTTCTGTGCCCTCAAGCATTTGCTATAATTTTCGCGCCATTTGCCGTCGCCGTCGCCTTCGGATCGCATCGCATCGCCAACTGTCAGTCGCGCAGGCAGAGGCTGGCGAAATATGTTGAAAGTATTTACAATTACGCAAAGCACTTACTATAATTTTTTCAATTTATTTAACTTCTAATTTATGCTTAGCCGAACAATACAAAACGAATTAAAAATATGCTTTTCTTTAAAAATTTTCAAGTCTTCTGACATGGGCCGTACTTCCTAACTCTAGCCGAACAATACAAACGAATTAAAAATATGCTTTTCTTTTCAAGTCTTCTGACATGCCTTAATGCAGTACAATGTGTCCCAATGCAACATTAAGTGTATCTATGGTTCATAAAATTTGCATAATACTTTTCTTCAATGCATTTCATACAAAATTAATGCCCTGTAGACGAGTATATTCGAAATTTTTATATTAAATATTTATTTTGTCTTATATCCGTGACTTTTTCAGTTTTGAACTTTATTACATCTCTAACCTATTTATCTCACATAATAACATCTTTAAAACACACCAGGTGGCGTTAAAAAATTCTAATAAAAATCGTTGAAATATTTACATGATTTTTTTTTTTTCAATACATGTCACACAAAGTATGAAGGGTATAATCATTTTGTTTGGAAAGTTTGTAACACATCAAACGAATCATCGTAGACCCTAGAAAGTATCTGTATTTCTTGGTTAAAATTTGACACATTTGCTTCTTACTTGAACCTTAACATGGTGTCTACAACTGTATTGTATCTTGTCTTAAGCCCATACCAATCCACTTTTACGAAATACTATCTACGTTACTGATGATCATATATAAGAGCTGTTCAAATTTTCGTGTGACTGGTATTTAAGCTTCGGTCCAACCGAAGTTAATGTGTTTCCTTATTTATTTTATACACAGCATTTTTATTTAAAAGTGTTGATTGTCTGCTTTATAATTTGCATAGCAGTCTAAAAAAATAAGTTATGCAAATTTTTGTTTTTAATAATTTTTTTTATTGTATTAAATATAAAGTAATTTTATTTACGATACAGTATACAAAGAAATTTGCTAATTGTGACTAATAACTCAACAGAAATATTGCTACTAATACAGTTACAAAACTTGTAACTATTAACTGAAAGTTCAATTAAATAAATTTGATTACATATCTATGTATAATATAAATTTCGCTATAAACAAGTAACTATGTATTTAATTATATTGTATACGTTTTTCTCTTTTCGTCATTCTTTATTGGTATAAAAAAGTTTCCGAAAGTTGTCTTTAAACTTGTAGTTTTAAAACTATTAATTTACTTACATATTTAATGCTCTTTCTAAAATCTTAATCGTTCTTAATATTTGCTACAGTTTCATATTTAATTTAAGAGTTTAAGCGCTTTTTCGCTACTTCGGTAACTTGTTCTACATCTGCTCATAAATTAGCTAAAATTTATTATGCATAAAAAAATTGTTTTTTTTTTTTATTATGCCGCAACGCATTAACTAAATCTCAATCAATTGTTATAGTTTTGAAATCTGGTATTTCTCCGACGGCAATGACACGGTGTCGTTGATTTTTATGCTAATACAAGGAACCGTCGTATATGATTTAGCATATTTTTGCAATTTGATTAGTTGTTTTAAACGATGTGATAACATCTTACACAGCGCTGGCGCAGCAGACCATCAGACTCATCTGCTCGTATTTATTTGTATACAGAATGAATCGGTAATACAATAGTACAATAGTGTGCGTATAGCTTGTTTATTATTTCAAAAAAAAAAAAAAAGTTTATGAAATTGATTTCTGAATTGCCTAAATGTGTTTTTAGCGGCACTGCAGGGGGCTAATTTCAGATACTGATCTATCGCTTGATTCAATCTTCAGACCTTTAAACTTTTGTGCTTAAATCGAGCACTGACGCAGTTGGAACTTTCACCGCTACTTGCGTCGTTGCTGTCATATCTACTGAGGCAGCTTCCATAGTAAGCTTCAGGCGCTTAGTTTCGACAGCGCTTGAAATTTCCGTTTCCGTCTGCCTGACGAGTTCCTGCAACTTACGTTTCGATACTCCGTCATTGATTAAATTGTAGTGTGCTGGTTGTCGATCTTCAGTATCACTCGAATTGTTATTATTGTTATTTAAGTTTGATTGTACAATCGTAGTTTTGACAGTTTCTGTGGTGCTATTATCCTCCTCCTCGTCGTCATCCACATGCTCTCGAACTTCCAATTCTTCATCAACATTCTGCGTAATATTTTGTCTTCGCATTGTCGTCGTCATTGACCTTGTATTTGTATTATCTTCTTGATCACTTTCATCTGTTGCATGTACGGAGCCACTTGAACTGCATTTGCTGCTCAGTGTACTAGACACAGAACTGCTTGTTTTCATGCTCAAATCGATGGGATTGTCTTGTAATATTAAAATCGAATCAGCAACCCTTGCTTGCATTGGTGGTGAACAAGGTGGCGTCATAGATACTACCAGATCCTCATCTTCGCCACAATCACTCTCAATATCGGCTACGATTACATCTTCTGCTTCAGCTGCACGTTGTTGCATGACATCCACGCACTCTTCTCTCTCTTCTTCATCACCGTTGCTCTGACGACTCTTCAAACGCTCACGTCCACTCTCCGAATTGGGCGTCACAAGTGCGGATATTGAATGATCGTGTTTAGCGTGCCCCGTTAGAATCTTTGTTGCGGTCGGTGGGGACTATGCTGTTGCGATTTAAGCACTGCATCTAAGTAGAATCGTTTCGTTAATTCCTCCGCCGCCTTGCTGCCATTTGGTATATGATTATTGTTGATAGTATCACCTTGGGACTCGAGCCACGTGCGTCCTGTTCAGCTGGGGGTTTTATTGGTTGGCACAACGGCGAACGGCGAATGTGGTGCAGCTGGTGTTAGACCAGTAGTTGGAGCAGCAACACCACTACTGGGAAGCGTGTGTCCAAAACGTCCTGCATTACTCGAGTTGAAAAGATGCTGCACTGCTGCGGCGGCAGCTGCAGCTTGTTGTTGCTGCTCTGGTATTGCTTTCAGCAGGCTCTGATGATGCGAATATAGTGCAGGATGGTAGCCGGGAAAAAGTATATGGGAGGGTGGCAAAAATGCGGGCGGTGGCATAACAGGCATAGACGATAATCCCGGAAAGGGCAATTGGAGAAATGGTGAAAGATCTTTCCGCAGCTGAGGCGCTGAGTGTGCTGCAGCAGTATGGTGTGTGTAGTAGCCGTTACACCTGTAGAGCATGGTGTGCTATTCTCTCCACTTGCCGCAGGGGATAGTGCCGTATGTTTGCCGGCTAAATGTAATAGAGGATTACCACGTACACTACTAATTTCTACCGAACTATCAGAATTATGCGATTCAGGTGAACTAACGGAAGGTGATGCAGCTGAATGTTTTGCTGCTGCTGTTGCAGCGGCGTAATCCTCCAGTCCGAGCATCATGAGTTCCTCTTTGCTGCGTGGTACACCGGCTGCGGCAGCATATAACCCCGAATAGCCGCCATGACCAAGCATACCTAAAGCAGCGGCTGCAGCTGCAGGTTGTGGTACACCAGAAATTGATCCAGGGAGGTGTTTTCCACCCGGACCAACACCACATCCACCACTACTTGCTTGTTGATGCTGTTGATGTGCTGCCATAGCTGCTGCTGCTTGCTGTTGCTGCTCCTGCAGCAGACAATGTATCTTGAACCAGTTTGAGCGACGTCCATAGCGTGAGCCACTTTTCGACATTCCTACCATGAGACACTTACGCAGACGGCACGCCTTACATGCAGTGCGGTTCTTCTTGTTAATAATGCACTCTCCATTGTTCTTGCAGTCAGATATTGATGACAAATTGTTGTAGGAGCGACCAAAAAACGACTGCAGAGAAAAAATAAACGAAATGAGTAAAGTTAATACAATAGAATTCAAGTTTGAGATATTAATGTGTTTTTTTAGAAACCAACTGTTTTGACTATGGTTAAATACGCGAGTGGGTGGAACCATACCCCTCTGTGGGTGTCATGCAAACCAGAGTGATACATGTAATCACTTTTGGCTACATTAAAATGATTTATAGGAAAAATAATTTAAGACTTAGACATGATGGTTCAGTTATGAAGTTTAATTTATAGTTTTTTTTTAAGTCGACTTATATAGCTGAAAAAATTAATTATACCTAAAGATCATTGTTTTATATATACACTAGCCGATATTCACGAACTTGCTTCGATTTATTTATAATGATTTAATTTGTACTTTCTTCTGTATGCTTTTTTTTTTTCTATTTTTTAAATTTGTTTCGCAAACAAATATTCTAGATGCGCTTGTGATGTTATTTGAAACTCCAAAATGAATAAATAATTCTAATAGATTTTTATGACCAACAATAACTTATTAAATGATTTCTAATGATTCACTGCTGATTCAAAAATTGCTGCTATTGTGTTTAAACACTCCTTAGCAATAAAAAAAAAAAAAAACTTATTGCAAACTAGTAAAATAAAAAAGTACTCCTACAACATTAACCGTTGGCACAATCAAATGGTACAAAGCAAACAAACAATTTAATTCAATACGGTGCTTGCAACAAAGTCAACGACAGCGGCAACAAGTCAGCATAACAGCAACAACATGTTGTATGTAACTATTGTGTTGTGTTGTTATTGCGGTTGTTGTTGCAAAGGTCGTAGCGCCAAATGTTCGCAATGAAACACTTATGCCAAGTTGAGTTGTTGGCAGTAAATCACCAAAACATACACATACACATACAAATGCACACACATAGATACACATACTTTTATATGGCAGCAGTCGAAAAATTTCAATCAAGTTGGCAACGTCGGTCGTTAAGTCTTTTATGTCGTCCGACAGTCAGTCAGTCATTCGGTTATATGTTCAGTCTGTTTGTGGAGTAGCGAAGGTGGAGCCGGCATGAAGCATTTATAAAAGTACCTTATAGAAGATGCTTGCACGCTATTCAAGTCAACGAGTCTTGAAATTAACTGCAAACAGAAACAATGCAAAAATCTACTTTTAAGGTTAATTGAGCATCAAGATTACTAGGTCGGAAATAGAGGACCTTACTTACTTGCTTACTTAGCCAGTGAATGAATGAATGAATGGAAGAGTGAATGACTCTTTTCTGATAATCATTTTCGGTTTCGTTTGTAAACAAAACCAAAAAAACATATTTAAGCGTATATTTACCGACTATTTTTGGAGTATAGCAGACTCACTTTTGTTTCTTTGAACAAGTTTCACATAAGTATTGTATATGTAGTTACTTTATTGGTAAGCAGTTTCGTTGCACTGTAAGTAGGTAGATGTTTACTTTGTTCTGGTAGAAAATGAGTGTCAAGTCTTACTTGATTTGCTTTTGATGTAACGAAAAGCGCGCATGCGCAAAAAGATACAAATTGTTTCGACCTACAAATTAGTACATAAAACGTTGACCTTTTCTGCGATTTGCTCTCTTAGAGGGGGAAAAAAGAAGCAACAGCAGCAATGCATTAAATCAATTATTTCTTTATTTAGTTATTTGATTTAATCGATCGAGTCTGGCTTTTAAACTGGCCTAGTAGTTTAAATTTCGTATGTATTTATTTGTTTTGGTATGATTTATTTTGCTTTTAATTTGACAGAAATTTGTTATGGTGTTTGCTGACCTTTGAGTAATATATAAGAATATATTCTACTAGCTTGGACATCATCACTTACTAAAGTCAAATCGTGCAAAACATTGACGAATGAATTTAAAAATGAAAGCGCTTATAATCGTAATAATAATAAATAACTTCGGTAGACTTGCGCATATTTCGCTCATTTATGTGCCCAAAATATAATTTGATGTATAAAGGGCCGATTTGTTGTGAAGAATAAATGATTGCTAGCCTAAAAGCTTTTCTGGCAAAAAAAGAAATCGAAATGCTCTTTTTTTTTTTAAATACTTAATTTCAAACTTATTCATATACTTAATTTTAAACTTAGTTTTCAATATCTTGCAGTTCCGGTAACGTGTAAAAAATCTTTTCGAAATGTGTTTTTGCGCTAGATTTATGCAATTTGTTTAAGAGTTTAGTCAGTTTTTTATGATTATTTCCATTTGAGGCGCGCAGTGATTTAATTGTAAGCACAATTTCAATCTAGAAATTCAATGGTAAGCTGCACAAGGTGAGTTAAGCTCATTGTTTTTTTTCAGTTGAATTTTTGATTTTTTTTGATTGCAATTAGACTAATTAGAGACGCAATTTGTTTATTTTGCTATTGTTAAAAAAAAAGCAAAAAATTGCTAACCTACAAAAAAGATGAAAAAGTTAACTAAATTATAATGCGCACACATTAAACTTCTAACAACAAATGCAATAGCTTAATACTACATACAACAATAAGAATAGTGAAGTACAGATTGCATAACAATAGACGCATTAATTTTAATGACAGCTGCGAAATATAAGAAAAAAATACTAGAAGAGTTGTATCTAGATACTAAGATGAGGATATAAGTTAGAAAAAGAAGAAGAAGAAGTTGAACGAAACCAAGTAGAACAGCTTTGAACATTTGCAATGAATTTTTGTTTTTGTTTTAACATTTGGTATTACTTCTGTGACCTTCAACTCATCTTTAATCGGTATTAGTACTCGTATAGTACTTCCAAAAAAAAAAAAACTTCATTGTGAGTTATGGTTGTTATAGCGAAGCTAATTGAAAATGGATTGGTTAGCAAAATTTGAATTTTTATTGATGAAATGGAATTTGCTTTACAAATAGATGCGCTCAGTTTTTTTTTTTTCATTATTTGTTTGTGTGCGAATGCTTAGGAAAATATCTTAAATATATCTGATAGATATCAGAACGCGTTTACTTTGTGCTATGCTACAACAAGTATATAATAGTATATTTTTGAAGCTTTTTAAAATTACCTTGCAACCTTCACATGTGAATGCCCCAAAATAAAATCCCTTCTTTCTCCTAAATGATTGAAAAAAAATAGCACCAAAATTAAAGATATACTAGGTATGTAAAAGCAATGAGAAATAATAGTTAAATGAAATGTTTGCTTGTTTTTACCAGATCAAAGTATCTGGCATCGTGTGCTTGCACTAAAAAAACTAAAGTAATAAATTCATAAAATTTCAATTAAAAACAACAGCAAATCACGACACAAGAATAGCCATTTCTTTTTACAGTGGTCTGTGCTCTGTGGTCGGTCGGTCTCTCTCACTAGTTTTGGACTAGCCTGCAAGCAAAATTCACACGCATTAAAAAATTAAAATGCAAACATAGTTTGTCATATCGCAAAATTGGTATCACAAAAACAAGAGACGCAGGAGAGGGAGAAGGAGAAGAAGCATTTCGAAGGACACGTGTATCCAAGAGACGCATGCAGACAGTCAGACAGAACTGGACAGACTGATGCGGCCAGACGATTCACCTAACGTACTGTGTATGTTGGCTGCGTCTGGGGCTATAATAAAATATGAAGATGGAATCAAATGAAAAATTGCCCCAGAGCTAAGCTAAGCTTAAAGTGGCAAAGTTGTAGAGACTGAACGCTTGTAGAGCATTTGCATTTATATGGAATTGAATACTTTCAAGAGGATTTTTTTCCTCCTTCCCGCATCCTCATTCTCTTCAGGTATATAGCTTGCATGCAATGCGTTTGATTTAAATAAAGTTTAACTTAGCAAAATTGGCTTACAAACAATATTTGTTTATTTATTGCGAACGAAATGTTTATCAACAAATTGCAATCGATGTTGCTTGTTATTTGCGGCGTAGTACAACCGTCCGTCTGTCTATCTGTCTGTGTCTTTAAGGCCAAGGTTTTTGGTGAACATGCTAAGTAGAGCAGACCAGACTAAGACCAGATGATCGCTTGCTGAAAGTAAGTTGTAGCTGCATATTTATTGTATTATTGGCGGCGATACGCTGAGCTTGAATGTTTATCGAAAAACTTTGAATAATTGTTGAGAAATTGTTAAAAATTGTAAATTAATTTCGTTAATAAATATGTTTCTATTTTCTATAATGTCGTGAGATACTTTGCAATTCGTTCTTCGATTATACTAAATGTATCTGTACGCCTATATAGAACATAGCTTCTCATGTAACAATAAACGAAATAAATGAAATTCATCATTCTAATCTAACTTTTGGATATTTTGTGCGCTTTTCAAATTTGCTTGTATGAAATAAATTCAACTTAGTTAATCGACAAATTAAAATCAGAAGAAAATAAATTACAAATTATGAGTTTTGGGTTACAAAGTCTTCATCGACATTTTCTACCATGAGGTATATCGAAGCTGCATTTTGTCTTCTTTTTTTTTTTCTTAGTTGTTGGCGTTTAATTTATGTGTACAGTGTGTAAAATTAAAAAGCAATAAACATAAGTTTTAAATTTGTTTCTCCTGAAATGAAAGACTTATGATGCAAACTTGTTTTGATTTTATCAGTTGTCTGTTTCTTTTTGACAGCAGCAAAGCTGCTGTTTTAATTTATATATTTTTCTAGATTTCGGAAATTAACTTTTTTTTTGTGTTAATTTTTTGTTGGGTTTTTTTTTTTTATTTTGGTTGGTTAAACTATAAAATTTAATTGGCTAGTCTACACTTCGAAAATGCTTCCGACTTATAGCTAAAATAACAAACTGGTTCCATTTAGGTTTTGTAAATTTATTACCTGTCAGCTCTTTAAATGATTTGATCAATTTAATTTAGCTTATTACTCGTTTTAAACTCTTCGACGTAAAAATAAATAAAGCTTGCATAGCTTTTGCAGTGACTTTGCAAATTGCCACTTGAAATTAACCAAATAACGAAGACGACTCAAGAAAAGAAGAAAAATACATACAACAAGCTAATACAATATTAAAGTAGTAATTAAGTGAGCGATTAGAGTGAAAGTGTTATAAATTAGATAAAAGCAAAACAAGTAAATAATGCAATTTGCAAATTTTGCATAATATAGATATTTCTTTATTTATAAAGGGTGCTTCATTTGTTGTGATAGCATGTGAATCTTGAATAACTCCGCCATCATAAACAGCGATTTTTTCATCAGTGCTGAAAGTCATCTGTTGGACGTTATATTCAAAACAAAATAGAAAAAAAAACCAAATAAAGTTTGTGTAAAAAAGAAGTTGTCTCCATCAAAAGTTATTCACATGCTATCGCAGCAGATGGTGCACCTTGTAGTATGCAGATTTTCAATACTTAATTAAACGAATTAATTTTCGTAAAAATATTATTTAATTAATATTATTGAAAGAAAAGAAAAATTTTAAACAATTATTGATTTTATGAAACTACAATATTTATCATTTATGGTTTCTACATTTGAATTCAAAATCAATTTATTTTAATTAGATAGTATTAGACATGTTTGTTTGACGTTATTTAAAATAAAAATACACAAAAAAAGTAGGTGTTTGGGAAGGTTTTGCTATAATTTTTGCAAGTTAAAATTTTAATTTAAAAATAATAAAAATTCGCATATCATCACAGCAAGCGCCTAATGGCTTTTGTATCTTCATTGTAAATGTACACTAAATATTGATTAATTATAGCATCTCACTGAAATATTATATATCTTCGTATACATACATATATTTTTTTATTCAAAATTTATTATAAAATATATTGTACATTTCGGTATTAATGATTTTATTTATTTCAAAGTTTTAATGTACCAAAACTGTTTAGATATTTTATTAATTTAGTTTATTTATTAATAATAGCGAATTTACGTTTGTATAATTTAGTTTGTTTTTTAATTTTTTTTTTTGACGCTCTTAATCGTTTAAATAATTTCCTGCAAATGCTCATTAACAGCTTTAAAAAATTTAATCCTTACTATGCTAATTAAAAATTATTAAAATAATAATTTATTATGATAAGCACGTTGTACTCTAGTTTTATAGAGCTTTGTCGTTACGATTTTATAGCAAATCCAAATGGCAAAAAGCCAACTAAAAAACATAAACACATATAGAAGTATGTCAGTCTGGCCTGGCCGTCTGTCTATAACGCTTGCTGTTCAACGCTCATGCGCTTCGTTTACCAAATAAGCGAAAAAATTATTATAATTGCGCATGACCTTGGTTCAAATGTTTGTACAACATAAAAAAAAAAAACTCGCTCAAATGTTTCTATAAAAGCCAAGTTTGTCTTCTTTGTCTATTTATTATATAAATTTAATATAAATATTATTCTCAACAATATTGTTGTTGTGCTTATTGTTGCATGCAATTATAACATTAAAAAAAAAAAATAAAAACTAAATTAAGCTTGCGCATAAAAAATGTGCACGAAATGCAAAAAGTAAATGAAATCATAATTTAATTAAAATGAATTCATGCACAAAGTATGTCTCATATAAAAAATGGTTCTGGTATCCACACTAATACTAAGAGTGAACATTTGGAATATTAGTCATGCAAATGATACAAACTAACTGCTGAATTTATTATACTTGTTGTCAGAAAATAGTTTCACTTTTAAGGTAACGTCTTTAAATTGTTAAGTTCGAGGACAAGTAAGAAAAATGCAAAACAAAAAATAAAAAAAAACTTTAATCGAGTTCATAAATGAAAGATAAATAAGTGCTTACAAGTGAATCAGTATACCAAGGTATATGCCGCATATTTTTGCTGCTTATATTTATCTAAAAGTTAAAATCTTCTTAGATTTGTTTAACATGTGAATCATACGCATATTTTATAGATGACTCCAGATGAATCTTACTCTAATTAAATTTTCGTTGTTTTGATATAACTTTTTTTTTTCAAACATTTATAACAACTTTGAAATTTAGCACGCCTTAAAATTTATTTTCCGCTAACATTTCAGCCTATCTCATTCATATTTATCCAAGCTGCTTAGTCATTGCCAGCAATTTGTCAAACCAAATCTGCTTCATGCTCAAAAATTTTAAAGCAATTTACGCGCTTGCTCGATTTTTTTTTTTTTTTTTTTTTTTTTTTTTTTTTTTGTTTGAGACACGCAGCTTGTTGACTCTTTTTGGCCCGCAGGGAGTGATCAATCATTCAATTTACGACGATGCATTTCCTATATTCTTATTTCATATTCATGCAAGTTATGATGATACGTGCGTTTCGAAATTATCATTTTTTTGTTACATTTTTCAGCGAGCAAAAACGAAACTGCTGCAAATTGTTTAATTGTTGGCATGCTCATAGCTATTGTACAGTCGCATACAAAAATTTGACAAATGATGTTTTCCTTTGTGTTTGTTTTCGTTTGATGCTGCACATTTGTGCTGCAAATTTGTTTGTTTTTGGCTTGACTGCATTTATTTGCTTTTTATAGACCAATTGCTCTTAGACCGCGCAAAAAAGTGATCCATCATTAGAGTTGTGTTTGAAAGTAGTGACAAGAATTACTACGTACAGTGGTAAGCTATTGTAGAAATAGAGAAACTCGTTCAATGTTTGTGTTCGACCTTCATCTTTCGTTTAGTTAGTTCGTTGCTTAAGTCTTTTGTTTGACACGCAGTTTAAATTGTTGTATTGTATTATTTAATTTGTTTTAATGCATAATTATTTATTTAGCTAATTGTGCGTAACCTTGCATTTATAGTACATAGCTTTAGATATTTTTAAATGTAAGGCGTGTAAGTGCAATGCAAATATGAAACAATGATTTTATATGATTTTGTTTAATGACTTTGGTTTGATTCTTTGTGAAATTTATTTATGCGGACTGACGGATAGATGATCGAGTAGTAAGTGCCTGATTAACAGGAAATTTATTAACTTTAAATATTTCATATATTTTTGTGCGTAGATGGATAGCTGAAGTATTACCTATTCAGAAGGTCATATAATTTTTATTTTGATATTAGCTTTAGAACAAAATTTTGTATACTGCAAATTTCAAATAAAACAAATGACTTCGCAAAATCAACAGAATTCGACTTTAACTAATTTTCAATAGAAAATGCTTTCAATTTACAATAATACCGTATTTGCCAACTTATGCCACACAACGTGGTAGCCAGCGTTGAAAATAACAAGGAAAAGCGTTTACTTTGGTTGAATCAAAGCTTTAATGCGCGTTGTATGAAATTTGAAATTTTGATCGATATTCCATAAGTTAAGATTAGATTAGCTGGGGTATGATTAGATATATTCGGTAGTATTGAGTAAAATTTTAGCTCAGTTTAGTTTACTAAACGAATGGAAATTGTGTATGGGAATAGTTCGACCGATGCTACACCCCTTTAATCTGATCAGGAATATATGTATTTTTTATATAATGCGTTACGAACTTTCCGACAAACTAATAACACCCGTTTCACGTTATATAGTATGTATATGACGGCAACGTTGAGGTGGCACACTTCAAGCGCACAGACAAACAAAGACACAAAGACAGTCTTGAGTTAAGTTGGCAGCAGTTCAGGGCCATGCGACAAAGCTGAACTGATCCAAGCTAAGTGAAGTGAAGCTTAACATAGTTGTGCCAAGCTAAGCGCTGTATTGCGTGCGGCATGTGCTGCATGAATAGAGAGATAGGCTGACAAACAAATACAACCACATACAAGCAAAGCTAAAATTCACAAATGCAAATGTTTACAACGAACGCGCGCATGTGCCTTGAATCAAACTCAACTCAACTGCAGAGTGCTGCAGTGGAGACACACACTCAACAGTTTAGCTTTGTTTAGTTCGCGTTTTCGCTGCATCTTTTTTTCCTATGTTTTTATGCAAATGCGTTGAAAATGTGCGATTTTAAAGTTGTTGCTTGGCTATGAGCTACACGTACTTGTGGCATTTGTTACAATTTTAAATGTTAGACCGGCCAAAGGACAGATAAAAAGAGACAGACAGACAAACGAATTTACTGACAAACGGTGAGACAAATTCGTTGCGCTGACATTTAGGCTAAGCAAATATACTCGTACGTATGTACATAAAAAGATACCCATGTGTGAAATGGAAATTCGTTTGCACTATTTGTGATTATTTCAACGCGAATGCGAATCAGTCATGCCAGTTTCAATAAAACTCGTTTAAAGGCAAAGTTAAAACAAATGCTATGATAAAGTGCAATTATAGAAACAATGTGCCAGCAAATAAATAAAACTTATTCGATTCAATCGACAAATTGACATATATAGTTAAAGGGGCAAATTGAAATAATGGCAGCAGCAGCAGCAACACGAGCAAATGATTTGGCATACAATTTTTGTTGAGTTTTGTGTGAATTCTGATTTTGAGCTGCTACATTTTCTACGATTTCCCAGTTAGTTTCATCTAGCTGGACAGATGCCAATGACTTGACATATGTGTTTTAGAATTAAAATGTAATATAAGAATAATCGAGAGGAACTGCACGTTGCGATACGAAGAAATATCGAAATTTCTAGTTTTTGGAAGTTAAATATTTTTAAAACTTGGGCAAAGCAATTTTATTTTACTTAGCTGTAGTTGTAATTCGTATAAATAACATTAAATTAAAAATAAAATATTACAACATATTAATTCCAACAATAAAATCAAAGGAGGATATTGGTTTCGTTTGAGCACTCGCATTATTGCGTATAATTAAAAGGGCGTTACAAAAAATAAAAAAAAAAATCCAAATAAAAATATTTACAGAAATTAAAAGACTTAAATGACGAACTTTTAAAAATCAAATAACTTTCTCGGAAATAGAGAAACACCATAAATCACATAGAGCAGTAAAGCAAGAAAATTTTCCCAAGCTTTACAAAACGTGTGCAACTTAAAAGCACAATCAACAGTAGTAACAACAACAAGCGCAACCACAACTACTAATACAATATACACAACAACAGCAACAACAACTAGCACAAACTGCTCTTATTTAATTGACTTTTGACTCTCGAAATTAGACGCTCCAGAGTAAAGTAACAGCAAAAGAAAAAGGACTTTACTAACGTTAAAAGGTGGCAAGAAAGTAAGAGGGAGGATTCATAGATAACCTCAAATTGTTGTTGCTTTATTTCGGACAACTAAGAAAATAAGACTGCAAACTCTATCTGCCACATTTATAAAGCAAAAAAAAATGTACACAAGTTTCTTCAGCTACCCTCTGCTGTAAAATAAAAAGAAACTTTTAACAAGATAACAAGACAACAAACAAATAAATCGCACAAAAACAAACTAACAACAGATACGGAGTACAGCACAGGGAGTTTGAGAGTGTAAAGCAAGGCAATTGTATGGAAAAGAGTGCTACACAAGTGCAAATAAAATAGACACTGATGTTGCGGACACATTTACTTATCGCGCCTCTTTAGAAGGCCTGCAATAACGCCAACAACGCCAAAAACAACAAAAACAACAACAACCAAAAACAGCAAAGCGCAAAATCAACAAAACACATGCAAAACGTTTTTAAAGCCACTGGTGACACTCTACAACAGTAGCAACTGCAACTGCAGCTCCAGCTGAATTCGAAGCAGCAAATGAAGTTGACCAACTTCTGAAGCGGGGATGAGTTTGTTTCAGTTTCAGCTTCAGCTTTTAATGATCCAATTCCCACGAGCTAGACGATGACGACGGCAACGATGATGATGATGATGATGCTGATGACGATGAACGTTTTTCTGTGGCCTCTACCTCCTTTTATCCGTTCATTGCTTAAACTATTTTCTATTTTGGTTGCACACACAGATGTACATACATACTAAATAGTATTAATCCAATTACAGTAAAACCATGAAGTGCGCATTTCATTAAAATAAATACAATTTTTGAAAAATAGAAAAAAAAATTTCGAATATAAAATAAATACTAAAGTAATAAGATCGGTCTTTCTGCGATTGTCTGTCGGAAAGTATGTTTTCTAAACGCTTATATATAGTTTTAATATAATATAAAATGGATGAAATCCATTTTGTTCAATTAATTGAGGTTTTACAGTACAGCACTTTTCTACTCACGAGTTGTTAGCTTCTAGTGGCTTCTTAGCTACTTTTAAAGTTAACAGTCTGCGGTGTGGCGAGCCATTTTCAAATTTAATTTCGGCCAAAGAGGCAGCAACGTTTTGCGCAATGTAGCTTTCAGTGAGCACTTGTACATTGAGTAATATACTCGACATTATTGTCGTCGCATACTTTTCCCCACGCCCATGCTCTTCAGAAGTGACTCAACAAGTGCTAGTATAGGTTCGGTTACGATCATCGATACAATAAGTACCTTCTGGCGGGATAAATCATTTTTTTTTTTTTCATAAAAGAAAGCGAAGAAAACAAAGCAATTTATGTTCTATCGTTATCGATTCAATATGAATATTTTAAGCAGCTAGTATAAATGAATTATCTGCTATAATTACATATTTTTTAAAATAAAAATTTTCATTTTTATGTGCGTATGCGTAATATTTTTGTTTTCCTATACCCTATACACTATGTGTACCGGGTATAAAAACTATCCACATTGTTAAAACTTCGCGCGCTCATTTGTTGCTATTAACGGCGATTGTTATTTAAGTTTGCAAATCTAATTTCTGTTGTGCCCTAATCTTCGTTCAATGCTAGTGAAGATCGCTTTTCAATGTTAAATTCCGTGCAGTGCATCTTCGGTAAGTGAGCGAACGATCGTAATTCATTTGTCACGTGTAATCGCAAATGAAAATACAATCGCTGAAATCAGCTAATATAACAATGGACACAAATTGCTAATGTAAGCGGACGTTGTTTCGTTGAAACAAGGAAGTGCGGTGGGATGGTGCAATGGTGAGATGTTGTACCAGCTTTGAGTTAAAATTAGTTAAAGTCGTTCTTGATCATGCAAGTTGTTGTTGTTGTTGTTTTTGTTGCTATTTTTATTACGCTTTGCCATACTCAATAATTTAATACAAAAATGTTATTGTAGTAAATACATAGTTTAATTTAATTTCATTGCATTTTGTTCATTGAGCTTTTCGTGCAGATCTAGAACAATATACAACGAAGACGAGCACAAGCTGCTTCATGTGTGTTCTGAGTTGCTAATATTTTAATTGCAGCTGACAGCTGCTAGTTTCTAGCTAGTTAATAGAAAATCCACTTGTCGTTTATCATAATAAAAGTTAAACGACAAATGTGACCATGAATTTATATACATATATAGTATAACTGCAGCAGCTGCTGTTTAACAAAACTAATGCCTATTTTATATTATAATAATAAGCGCACTTTTCAGCACCCTTAGATGCATCTAATAATATACACGCAGTTATGCCAAACGTTAAAACGGTGTCTAACCTTGACCTTAACTTGTTAAACTGGATAAAACTTAAAAAAAAAACAACTAAATAAACAAACAAAACAAAAAAGGCGTAAAGTGTCGAAATGCAAAAAGCAATTACAAACAATTTTCCAAAAGTAAATTATAACAATTTCGGTTACGCTTCTTTGAAGGAGGCCTCATTACAATAGTTTAGCATTATCGAAGCAAATAAGTAGGCGCTAACAACTCTGAAGACGCAGACAACGTAATAAAGTAGCAAACGCGCAGCCAAATGGAACACTTTGTGAACTTGAAATGAAATTGAAAGTAAAGTTTTTTATGTTACTTGTACTTTTAATACATAACACTATTAAAAAAAGATAGATTATTTGACGCAATGGCGCAGTTTTTTATGTTGTACGTACGCCACGCGCTAATTTAAAAATAATAATGCGCTTAATCATATTCTCATTTTTTCGTTCTTATAGAAAATAAAAATTATTGTATTATACGCTTAAGCAAGAAATAATTTATAGTAATGATTTATAGTACTTGAACGATTTTAGTATTTTTGGGCAGGAAATTATTATGAATTTATGAAAATAAAAAACAAGAAAGAACGCAGAAGTCGAGTAGCTCGACTCCAAGAAAACCTGAATTAAATTTTCATACAAAAAGTCATATATTGGTGTAAATTTGTATATTGTACATCCATGTTGCAATATTTCATTTGGACTGTTGTAGGCATAGTCTATACTAAATTCAGAGTTCTAAGATTACATAACACAGATTTTAGGAAGAGGTATTTTGAAGTCTTGGGATTTTTGAGAACTGGCATTTAATTTTGGATCATCTACCACATTAAATAAAAATGACTTTAAAACTTGAAAAAATGAAACAAAATGAAATTGGATCATTGCGGGGTAAGTTTTTCTATGACTTATCTCTTATATGATTAGGTATATCATTAAGCTTATTCATTATTAATTTGTAAATATCAATTCATTTTACAAATTGGTAAACGCATTTCTCATACATGGTAATAAATTATCAATTCCCAGTAGAACATGCCAAAAATCCTATGTAAACAGACTTTTTCAAAGTATGTCTTTTATAAAATTATGAAACTGTTGTTCAGAAATGCACCCATTCAAATTTTTATTGATTATATTAAATTAAATTTATTCTGTAAAAGTAAATGTGTGCTGTGTACAATTTTTAGTGTCTTTCTGTGCCAATTTGTCCAATTACAAACCACTTGCCATCTAATGTTGCGCAATATTTTACAAGCCTATAACAAATTAATACAATTTAACAACGTAAAAAAAAAAAAAAATAAAACTGAAAGCACTCAGAAAGTCGTAAAAGAAAAACCATGCTCCTTTCAAGCAAGGAATAGCAAATAGGCTGACGAAATAAAGACTACATCTTGGTTAAACATGACGACGATGACGACTATTTCGGTTAATTGCAGTGTGTCAAAGCCACAAGCAGCACGCTAAAAACTTCACATGAGCGCAAAAAATGAACGAATAAGTTAAAAGAAAATCTGTTTTGATGAGTCTATTTTAGGCGTACAGAGCCTTTATGTGTACAATGAAGCGAATGAACGAACGAACGAACGGAAAACTAATGATGATGATGCACTGCACGCATTTGCACTATATAGTATATGTATGTGTATATGTAATTCATCGTCAGTGTCTGGAGTCATAAAGAGTCAACGATGTTAATGAAAAGGAGAGGAAGGGGGGGCTGATTGTGCTACACGTACTTCATGTACATTCAATTGATTTTTATATCCGAAAGAACTATGTAATTCAATATAGTGTTCAAAATTGATCCATTGAACCATAAAGAAAATATGTTAATTTGGGTAAAAGATCACGAAACTTTAGGTATGCTCCACTTACATGAACAGCCTTGTAGTATCTTGTATGGTAAAAATCTCTTGCAAGTTTCTATATTTGACTCACATGGAACCACTGTAACATGGTGCTCCCACGGAAAGATATCTCCAAACTTAAAAAATTTCTATGAAAATTATTTGTCAAAAAAAAGCTTGAAACCCTACTATAGCAATAAACAATGGTACCAACATGAGACCCTATTTTACGCTCATAAAAATTGAGTACAGGGTATCTCATAGTTGAGCACACTAGACTGCAGTGTTCTTTCTTGTTTTAGATTTCTGTTTACGAGTGCCAAAAGATCAATGATTGCTTGTTACATATTGTACATACATATATACATGCATACATATGTATGTGTATGTCTGTTTGAATGACTGACTGACTCTAACAACTTCTTTTTGGAAGTGATGGTGGTTTAGAATCTTGCAGCTAATATTAAGTTGTACCCACAAATATGACGATGCCACATCGATGCTTAAAACGAGCAAACAACTTCATTTGTTTGCAGATTTATTACACTAACTTCCTCCCTCGCCTTGTTTGTTGTGCCTGACTTCTGGGACGAGCAAAGCAAGTTAGTTGAAGTCATTTGAAGTTTGCCTTTTGGCTGTTTTATTTATTGTATTTCCTTCGACTGTTCTGTTACTTTTGATTTGGTGGGCAGTTCATGTGTAATCAGTTTCAGCAGTGAACGTATTTGAGCATTTTTATGTTTGGCGATGATTAATGAGCGAAATTAGCGAAAACGAGCAAGTGCAACACGAGAGTAGATCGTAAGAACATACAAAATATCTTCAACAGCTTTAATTTGCAACTGCGAAAATTGTTGCACATACATATCTAAGAAGAAGAACAATTTATATTGCAAATTCACAAAAACAGAATTGTAAGCTCTAAATTATGCAAGTAACGTCGAGAGTAAAGTAGGTACACAATTACACCAGTTTTAGTTAATGTATAATTCCGCTTCTTTAGCTCAAGAAAAAAGAAAAAAAGAATAAAGAATAAAGACATCCACCAATACATCATGTCATTACATCCGCTAGCTAGTAGGTGTAAATGGACAAAAAAAAGATACTATAAAACTTCCAAGTTTAACCTTGACAAAATGCTACACATGAGTGCATTAATAGTTCAAATATGACCAAAAACGACGACTACTATAATGTATACGATTTACGAAGTACAAAATGCTATTAAACTTCTATTATTTAAGTACTACTTTGTGCATTCATAGTAAAAACGTATAAAAAAATACAATGGACAGCGATCGACCTATAGACAGACAGTCTCATCGCTTAGCGTATGTTTAAAGGTAACAGAGCATAAATCCCTCAAGAAAAACAAGTCAAAACCAAAATTTTGTAGCCAACCTTAAGAAATTGTTGTAAAGACAATAATAAAGCAAAGAAGAAGGAAAAAAAACTTCCAATATGGGAAGAAGAATAAAGTGATGCAATATTGTTACTATTTAAGATATACAGAAACAAAAGAAATAACAAAATTCCGTCAATAGGATTCGTATATTCTTTTATTTCGCAATGAGCTAAGCTATATTTTACTAAGGTATACAAATTGTTCATTGTGGACCATTCAAGGGTGTTTTGCTTGTTGTCAATTAAATTTTTTTTATAAAAATCACTTTTTAACTCTAATTGTGACTTTCAAACCAAGATCTTGAAACATTACATTTAAAGCAGAATACTCAAGTAGGTATGTATTTTTTTTTTTGTGATATACTCGTATACGTAATATCTTATGTCTAAAAATTAGTAGTTTGATTTATTAAGATATTTTTCCCAACAAATCTTATAGCTTTCTGTGCAGAATATTTCTAATTGCAACTAAGTTTTCTTGTGTACATAAATTTCAAATTCTAATTGAGTTATCAAGCGCAACATGTACATGAAACTACAACAACAGTCACAACAAAGGTAGCAGTATCTGCAACATGTTGCTGCAACTTTTTAATTCTTTTTTTTTTTTTTTTGTTCAACGCATGTGGAAATAGCTTAAGTGTGCATAACTGGTTAACTTGTTGTTGCGGTGGACTATGGTGAAGCATTGACAACAACAACAACAACAGCAGCAGAAGCAAAAACAACAACAATATATGCAATAATTACATTTGCAGTTGTTTTAGTTACTTGTCTTTGTGCTACACGGTTGCTGTAGTTTAAAATTTTATTTATTTTTGAACATTAATAACTAGTTTTTCCTTTTGGTAACTAAATGACAGCGTTTTTTAGAATATTTTTCCAGAGTGTATAGAAAAAGAAACAGCAGAGATATATTTCATGTTGCACTCTCTGTTGCCAGTTACCTGGTTGCCTGTTGCCGTTCTTGCGACGTGCCAACATATCTGTTCGCGTTTGCTCGCTCGTTCGCTTAGTTCGACGTAATTAATTTACTTTGTGTGTTGCAGCAGCAACAGTCAATGCAGCAGTGTTAGCCACCGCCTATGGACCATAAATGAGCGTTTCAAGCTGCACAACTCTCCTTTTTGACTCTAAAGTATCTTTTACGCTGACGAAAAATATGAAAAAATCCATTACGCAAATGTTTATGACCAAAATGGGCAACAGCAACAACAACAGCAGTTGTGGTAATCGTTGCTGAAGAAGCGCATATACATAGCAGACGCAAATAGAAAATCGAATCAACAAATGTGCAAGACTGCCCCATGAATGTCGTTGTGTGTGTGTGTATACGAGTATATGTGTGTATGTATATGTATCCATGTGGCGACTGTTGAGTCAAGTGTCGTGCACTTTTGGTCAGAGCGGCGTTGTATGTTCGGTCGTAAAGAGTAGGCAACGGCCATGCAATGCTGTAGTTTGTGACTCCACCTGACGTTGAATGTTGTTGCAGTTGTAACTGCGTGCAACACCAAAATTGAATTTAATGCAAATTGGCAGAAATCACTTAACTAAAAAGCGTCAGACCCTGTGCGCTTCCTGGTTAACATGCGCGTAATTAAGAAAGAGCTAAGTAAAAAATAAGTTTGAATGAGTACATTGTTGAGCAAGTTCGTAGTCAAAGTCTTTTGTTTGTTATTGTTTATTTCATTATCAGTTCAGTTGACTTAAAAACATAATTTATAGTATAGTTTGGTATGTATACTATAGTTTATGCTTTTAAGTCTAAGCTTTGAAAATGTCTAATCCAGTTTAAAATTTCTCTAAAAGTTATTTGCATCGCTGTCTCCATTTTAATCAAATATTTAGTTTATAGTCTCACATTTTAACTAATTAACGCTTCTGTGGACCGCCTTGTTTTAAGATTTTTTTGTGTTTCTCTTTGATTCTTTCCCTACGTTGGTTGCTCTACAATCTAATAATATGTTGACGAACAAACGAAAATCAGCTTAGATTCATAAAATACACACTTAAATAAAATTTAATATTCAAATATTGACATTTACTACCATGTTAGCAGTTTGGTTTAAGCTCCACTTCCCTTCTTTGTGCTATAGAGTTAACATTTGTTGAACTTGTTGTATTTTTGTTAGATGCGACAAAGAAAACGAAATCTTGCTGAGTTTAGCATTTGAAACGCTTAATAATATTAACTAATTGATCTGCATTAATTTTGAGTTGCCATTAAAAATCAAATCAACGAACGAATCAAAAGACTTTTTTGTTGTTGTTTTTGGTTTTATTGCTTTTATGATGTGAGATTGTCTTAAGAAAAATAATAAAAAAAACAGGTGAAGAAAATGTTAGGTAGCCGAAATATTAAAACAACAAAAAAAAATATTTTTATTAATAATTTTTATAAAAATTATGACATCATATTTAAATATTCGATTATATTTTATATCTTATTGTTTTTTGAATTTTTTCTGTAGCATTTAAAAAAGTAAGAAAACATATAAACAGGTTTCATTTTTGATTTTACAATAATATTGCTTGTATTGTTTTGTTGTAATTATGAAAACATTTATGCGAACAAGTCAATAAATTATTAATTTTCCAACATATCAAAATAAAAAAAAGGCGGAAGTGCGTTCATAAACGAAGAAGAGCAAGTCAAAAATAGGCACAGATTAATTTTAGTAGTGTCTCGGGTATTTAAAAATATCAAAAAAAAAAAATATATATATATATGTATATAATATTTTAAATTTTATGTTAGTACCTCAAACAGGCTTGTAAAGAGTTAATATTAAAGGAAAATTTGATTTTAAATGTTATCTTTATTTATAAAAACTTATAAAAATTTGTCCTTATAATAGCCGTGTCCGTCTGTCTGTCCATTCCGATGCGTGTTACTCAGAAAGTTTTAAAACTCTTGACCTGAAATTTTAAACTTTAGTGGTTTTTTTGGTCCTAGGTAATTTGTTTGTCAAAACCAAGATGCCACGACCATTTTAAGGCATAGCTCCTATACAATATGACCGCTCGTTTTCGATTTTTTATATAAAAATGCATATTATTTCTGAATGAAGTCAATTTAAATTGGTTGAAAACACTTCTTATGTTGTCCTTATTGTTCAACACCGATGGGATAAAGGTCTCCCATTTTCCGATTTTTTTCTCACTCGAAATTATACCTAAACCACAGGCTAACATGTAAACTTTTAAAAGTTTCGTGTGACAGGTATTTTATATACCATATATATTTTTTTAAGCGGTGCTAGTCACTTTTTAGGGCGTACAATAATATCTACTATATGTATAGCTCATTAACCAAATTAAACGTTTTCGCTTGTTTTTATTATTGATTTATTTAATTTATGATCGAAAAGTTTTATTTTATGACTGATTTTTAATATATTTTTGATCTGTTTTTTAGCGCATAAAATAAGTTTTTTTTTTTTTTTTTTTTAAAGTTTTAGGCAAAGATTTTTTATTTTTTTTATATGCTTGGGTTTGCTGCATTTTTTATTGAGATTAGCCTCTTTAATATTGTAAAAATACTAAAATTTAATATCAACTTACCGCATAGGGATTGTCTTGATTCATCAGCGACATTGTTAAGTTTTAATTTCACTATAAAATGAAATAAATGAAATAAAGAATTAGTTATTAGTTTTACTATTGCTAATGCAATCAAGTTAGAAACTTATTATACTATAAAGCAAATATTGAACTTCAAGAACGAATCTGACATTTAACAAAACGCTTTTGATAAATTCAATAATTATAATTTTAATTATAATAGCAAAAATTAAAGAGGCAATAATATTTAAAAAATGAAAGACATTCATATAATTGGAGGCACTGCTTAAAGCATGGCGCGAAATGTGCAGATCCGTTAAAGGCATAAGATGGGATGAGTTAGTTAAACAAATAAAGGTTTAAAGTGCTGCCGCGTCTAACAACTTTAAATGCATCAATGCAGGCTGGCTGCACCCATTTTTTCTGCGACAATTATTTGTTTGTCTAGTGTAGTCTAGTCTAGCTAGCTTTTGTTTAAAGTTGCTTACAACAAATCGAAGAAAAATAAAATGAGCAAACAAGAAAGAAAATCTTTGGTACAAATGTTAATTGTAGCGCAGTTTCTGACGTTCACACCATTTTTTTCGATGCTATCATCAATGCTCCTTGCTAGTGGGTCTATCACAAAATAATAATAACAAAAAACAGGTGTTGTAAAGTTGCTCAATTGTGTTATGTTTTTTGTTTGTTATGTGTTTATTATTAGTTAACATTTTAGTACTAAGTAACTTTTGCACATTTGCAGTTTGGCAACGATCACGAGAAAGTTGTAATATTTTGTGCAGCCAAAGAATGTATATATTTTCTACTTCAGTTTAACTCACTTTTAACTCTATCTTTGCGTGTGCTGAACTGCTATTCAACGACCTTGAAGAAGTGCCCAGATGTGTAACATCTGCATACAAATGTCTTGCAACGAATGTATATTTTTTTTTGTTGTCTTTTTTGCGCATTTGATATAGACTTGTAAAAATAATCTTAAACAAATTGTAAACAGATTTCTACATTTAACTTTACATGAAAATTTAAGTTAAGTGGATGTATATATTTCTAGAACGTGAACGCATTTGGTTATAGTTTTGCGGTAAATATTTGTTTTCAATTTTTAAAAGTTGTGAGTTGTTTTAAGGTTTTCTACAATTGTGAAGCATATTCTTATAAAAATGTTTAAAGAAAAATGTGTAGTTACTCATTATGCTTGGAAAGTAGTTTAAATTTGTAAAAAGGATTTTAAAAGATGCGATACAGAATGATTTTTATGCGCATCTCACAAAGTGTGAATCGATCTAGTCATAATCTTCTGTCTGTCCCTCTATTTTGATACGCTTAGTTTTTTCTTTTTTGGCCTTTTGTACTTTCATACATAATGTGAACGGGTATATTCAGTTGGTCTGAAAGTTTGTAGCACATTGAAGGAGACGTCGTAGACCCCATAAAGTATACATATGTATTCATGATCAGCTCGACGAGATAAATCGATCTAGCCATGTCCGTTTGTATATTTCTACTCATTTTATTCGGTCAAGATAAACGGTAACGAATAAGCTAAATTTGAAGTGCCACGCCCATTTTAAGGTGTAGAACCATACAAACGTAGCGCCCATTTTTGAATTTTTGTATGAAAAAAGGTATTATTCATGAATGTATTCACTCTAGATTTGGAAAAAAAACACTTTTTATGACTAACAATGCAAAGCCAAAGTCCCCATTTTTATCTCTAGCCCCCATACAAACTTACGGATTATTATTTGGAACTTTTGTATAAAAATAGTAATTATTTATAAATATATATTTATAAACAATTTAATTGAAAAGAGATCTAACATATACAAATTTTAGTCAATTATCATTGAAATACAGTTTTATATATGTTTTCCCTCTTTAAATATTGTAGACGTTATATGGTGCAAACATTTTATATAAGCTTTTCTTAAATCAGTTCAATAAATACATCGATTGAATTCTATATATTTTGCTAAACCGCATTGCTACATCTAATTAAAGTGCTTTTTTATACAAATCGTGTAGATTTTCTACGTATTCATTCTAACAAATTTTACTTATGTACATATCTATCTGTGTATCTGACTATTTTTAAAACTGACGTACTCACCTGTTTTTCAAAGCAAAGCTTTATTAACTTAACCAAAGATTGGAGAATCCAATGTTTATGTAATCCAAGTTGTTATTTTGTCTATATTTTATATCATTTTATGCTTAATGTAGCAAATATTTAATTTATATTATTTTTTTATTTTTTCCGCGCTGTAAGATTATTGCTGAAATTAGCAATTTTTATTTTTCTTTTTTTCGAATATTTGCTTGCACACTTTAATTTTATTTGCTGACTTTTTTAGCTTTTTGCATCTTTCCAACAAATGCGCCAATAAAATAAAACTTAAATCTAAACTGCAATTGACTTTGAAACGATTGTTTTTCTTGTTGTAGTTTAGACTATATACTAGACTAAAGATAGAACGATGCTCTGCTGTTAGGCGTTGGGGTATGTAATTTATCAATTTGATGGCGAGCGGCTTTTGTAGAACGAACACAGCAGAGATGAGAAACAGCAGAGGCTTTAACTAACTGGCAGTTATTTTTCTGTGTTTGTATCTATTTGTTTTAGGATGTAAATGTATTGTTGTTGTTGTTGTTATTATTGTTGACTTTTAAACTGTTATTAGACCACACCTTTGTTTATAGAAAAGGCGGCAGTCAGTCAGTTATTGAGATACTTATTGAAACTAAGAGCTGGAGCTGACTGACTAACTGACTGACTGAATATTTGCTCTTGTTTGCACTTACACGTTGTTGAACTGCATCGGCATTCGCACACATACATACATATACACGCACAGTTAATGCACAGATTTATAGATACGCGTGGTAATTAGTATGCACTTAGGTTTTGTCTGATTTCTTTGTCGCTTTTATAGGATAATAAGAGTTTCTTTGAACACCTCTTGGTAAAGTGGTTCATTTTTTAATGTTTTTTTTTTTTTTTTTTTTTTTTTTTTTTTTGGCTGCAATGTGCTTTTTTTTTTTGTATTATATTAAATTAAATAATCCAATTTGCAAATAAATGAATGCACGTTCTTTTAAAATTTGTATATAAAAATAAATGTTTGATTATTATTTTGACGACGGCAAAATTAAAAACGCGTAAATTTTCGAATTAATTACGAAGAGCGACGGCAGCCGATCATGCGCTTAAACTATCAACGATCATTGTACGAGAACTACACGACGATTGGATTAAATTGAATGAACGAACATTGAAAATGCGCTACGAACTCGAAACGAACCAAAAAAGCGACATACGATCGCGTGGCGAGTCAAGCAAGCAAGAAGCGCGAGCTATCACTAAAGACTGATGTTAAACACAATTCTGCAAAATGCTGAGATACTTTGCTGCTGCGCTCTGTATCTGTATCTGCGTTTTTGTGCTGTGAAATAATCATCTTCACCGTCACCATCATCACTGCTGTGTCAGCTAGAGAGCGAAGTGGCGGCAGCTGCTCTTACGAGAAGAAAAAAAAAACAACAATGACAACAAACGGAAACAGCAGCAGTAGTAGCTAAAACCGCCAAGCTAACTACGAACTGGCTGACTCAAAATCATCATTATTCAACTAAAAAAAAAGATTCACAACCTTGTATATAATCTTGTTTCAAATTGGAGAGAATAAGCTATTGAGAGCGCTGTTGCCTGCTCATCTTCTCTGCATAACAGATAGTTTACTCATAAAACTAAGCCGCATTTAAATCGTTTTCTACTGTTAAATTCACAGTTAAAACAACAGTGAAGAGTTTTGAGCGTAAATATTGAGTTATGTTAACATTTAACAGCTGTTACTATTATTTAAGAATTGAGTGGCGCTGTTACTTGGAAATGTTATCCGAATTTTTTTTGATATGAAATCAGTTCTCGTATACTCATTTTAATATCTTGGCTTTTTTGCTACTATTTTTTTTATATAGCAACATAGATATATGTATATATTTTTTTAGATAATTTTATTTTATATCTAAAGTGATTATAGATTTAAGAACAAAAACTCAAAATTGCTGTGTTAACGGTTCATAGGTAAAGTTGGGCTCTCAACAGCGATCGCTCTCCCTTTCTCTGTCTGAAATTGTTAAATGTTCTTTCGCTATTTTGGTAAATTTCAACTCACTAAATTGTCTAAGTTTCTTGTTTTTCTTAAAAATAAATTTGGTGATCATTTATTAATAGTGAAACTCGTTACCACATTTGATTGGCTCGATTAATACAATCGGAGCACCGTTATAAACGGTGTATATAACACTAATACACTAATACAGCGAACTCGTTCTCGCATATCACAATTGAATGTGATCTAAACGCAACTGTGTGCTCTCGTTTTCGCACAAATACACAGAAACACATGAAAACGACTCAAATACTTGAACAAAATTTCCCGCTCTCTCACACATTTATACTAATACTTTTGCACTTTAAATTGCTTTTTGTTATCGATTGTATGTAATTGAACGAGATGGCATGCTCAAACGCCATTGCATGTGCACTTCCTTACTTGATATTGTTGGTGGTTGTTCTGCTGATCTCATTTTATTGACCAATGCAGAGCAAACAAATACACTTTAATAACATATATGTATGAACGTATGTATATACATGTACGCGTACAAGAGTACAAATGATTAAAAAGCTTATAGAAATTGTTATTATCTGTCTTTCGGCTGTGGGCGTGGTCTCGATCTCCCTGTCTGTATCTCTCTTTCTATCTTTTTATAATAATGTAGCGCTTAGATACAATTTGAAATTGGTAAAAAAAACCAGAGTAACTGGATTATTATTACCGCTTAAATAGCATAAAGTATATGTTGTAATTACTGCTGCTGCTACTCATCGCTGTTGCTTTTAACGGATCTTATTTGTAAGCCGTCCATTTGATTATTATGAATGCAACACAGTTGGAGGTTGTCTACTATCAACTGAAAAGTAGTTTCTAGAACAACTCGAATTTGAACTCGAACTCGGTTTTGGAATAGCTATCAATGCTTAATTAGAAAACAAAAATGCAAACTGCCAGCCAGCCAATAACGCACTTTATTACAACAATAATGTAGTAAATTGTATAATGTTTTATAGTGCGCGTTCATTGACTTACATACATATACATAGATGCAATGCAACTTTGATAGCAAACGGTTGGGTGGATATGCAGATGATGATGATGATGATGAAGTTCGTAGCGTTGTTGCTGCTGGTGGTGCTGCTGCTGTTGATGATCAAGTCTGAACCGTTGACAACTTGTAAATGGATTTTGTTTAGTTTAATACGCTGCAGGCGCTCATTAACAGCTGCTTTTTCATTGTACTATACATACTCGTATATTGTTTTGTCGTTTTGATTTTTTTTCTTTCTCTACTTTTTTAATTTATAATTTGTTTTTGAAACTTGACAAGCAGCAGCGTGTCGCACTTTTAACAACAGCAACAACAGCAACAACAACAACAATAGCACGAACGTCAGTACCATGGAGCGAAAGATGCGTAAAAATGCGAAAAAGCTCATAAAATTCCATTCATTTATTTGCCTACACGTCCAGTTGCTCACTTTTTTGTAATGTGCCCATTTTTTTTCTTTTTATTTCAAAGCGATATATTGACGCCAGATTGCTTTTTTCTGTACTTTGTCCAATACCCTACGTTAATTACAGGAAAGGGTTGTAGCAGGAAATCGGTAAGCTTAGTTTTTCTGAAGTTGTATATGTTAACTGAGCTATAAGCGAGCGATCAAAATGATAAATCTATGATACATGCTTATGATACATAAGTATTAACAACTTCTAATGTTGTTAATAAAATGTAAAAGTGTACCAAAATTTGAGGACTTTGAATTCAGAAATGTATATAACATGCAAACTAACTGTCATATATATATATATATATATATATTTTTTTTAGTAGGTATAAATACTTGGTTACAAATAAAGCGAAATTTTTTAGGCTTATTTGGTTTTTTCATTCATTTGTCGGCAATTGCTTGATAATGTTTGTAGCTTTTTTTTTTTCTTTTTCTTTTTTTTTTTTTTTTTTTTTTTTTTTTGTATAATGCAGCATTTTTGAAATACATTGTTGTGCATAGAAATTTAGTTTTCAACCGTTTTACGCATTTGTTCGTCGCGTTTATTTGACAATTAAATCTATTAATTATATAGTAGGCGTCACAGTAGCAGTGCCTTTGACGAAACTGACTTAACTATTATCGTTTAAAGTAGCTTTTGTTATGATCAACCAAATGATCGGTCTTTTTTAGCGGCTTTCTGTGTAGTTATTAATGGTGTACCTATGTTCAATTCTGCAAAATTAATTTGACGACTCAATGGAAAACAAAGTTTGCCGTATTTTAAAGTATTTTTAAAGTATTTATAATGTATTTATAATATACACTCCAATTGGTGTAGTTGTAGTTTGGAAAAACAATTTTATTAATAAATATATAGTTTGTATTTGATTTATATTCACTTTCTCAACATACATAATCCTACAAACAAACTTATTTTATTTCTTAACAAAACACAACTATAGAAAAAGGGCTGAAAAACAAAAAATAGTTTAATGGGCGTTTACGAAAAATCAGTGACGACTTATATTTTAACTACAATATTGACTTCTACTATAAAATGTATGTATTGTGCTGCATTTCTTCTTTTATTCATGTCTGAAAAGACTTTTGACTTTTACGCATAAATTTCACAGAAGTTAATCCAATTTATAGGTTTTTGTAATTTTGTGCAGCGTAAATAATTTTTATCTATGAAGTTGCTGTGAATACGGAAAACTGTAAGATTTTTTTGTGAACACAAACGGACGTACTAGAAAATCCGCAAGTCGTTATAAGCATTTGCTCTCTTTGTTTTTAACCCTTTTGTCTGTTTTATCGCTTCTTTGCACTGCAAGAGTAGTAGGACTTGCCGACTTAAAATGCCTCTACTGAAAATGTGTAAGAAAAATCATCAAAGAGTTAACATGCAGCACAGCTCGAGATACAAACGCAAAATGCAGGTAGATAGATATCCTTAGCATAGTTATAAAGATAAAACAAAAATTTAAAGGCTGACTTTGCCTAAAAAGGGTGTTTAAGCCCATTAATGTGCAACGGCTACTGCTCGCTATGGTCACTTTGTCGTTCATGGATGCCTTGTGGTTGCCCTATGTGGTTCTTGCGGTTTGCTGCGCATTAGTTTTTGTTCTGCTTTTGTGGTTCTTTTCAGACATACAACATTTTCACGCTATAATTTTCTGGTATAACCACTTACATTGTAAGTTTTTGCAAACTCATATCTCTCTCATTCTGTTTTGCATATCTCTAACTATGTATATTGAGACTGTGTACTGCATTAATGCCTTTTGCACGCTGATGGCATGCTGATCCCTACTGAGCAGCAGATTATCCTTTACAATTGTTCGTTTGATAGTTTCTATTATTTATACTATAGTATGCACCATAGTATAGCTCCTGACATTCTTTAGTCTTCTCAGACATGTGCTATTTTTTTTTTGTGTTTACCCTGAAATATTGTTTTCAATTGTAACCAAGTAAAGCATACAACTCGCCTCTTTTTGGTTATAGTTTAATGCGTTCTAATGTATGTGACTTTTAGCTGCATTTAAGGACCAAAAGGAATATAATGCAACGAAAGAGTTCCTTTGGAAAGACTTGCCGCCGCTTAAGTGACTTGCAAAATGAAGTTCGTTGTTTAGTTTTAAGAAATGAAAATGCCAGTTGTCGAAAATGGATAAAATATTTCATCAATCATTAATCATGTAACGATTGTGTTTATATACAACAAAAATGTTTTCTCTTTAAGTAGGGTAAACGTTATGGAAGCTGTTGCCGAATTTTATACAATATTATAACTTAGGCTCGCTAAAATAAGCAGAGCAAACCAACACGGAATGATCAATCAATTTGATAAAGAACATATATAGTACTACTGTGATCAAAAATTAGTGTAAAAATAGTGTATAGGATTTTCCCTTTTTTTATTTTTTTGTTGTTTTTTTTAAATATTTTCAGTGTTATCCTTTATACAGTATATGTGATAAAGTTATCTTTCTGTAAACATTATAATCGCATTTATATGTATTTTAATAACTTTAATGGCATCATATATTTTTTTAATTATTTAAAGCCATTATGTCACGCACAAAAAGAAAAAAAAAATAGAACGGCCTGAAAATTATACAGATTTTTCGAATTCAGAATTTCAAAGTAATACAATATATAAATTATAAATAAATTAATCATTTTCACAAACATTGACAAATACAGACATGATAGACGGGCAGATAAAAAAATACGCCAAGCGCCAAAAATACATACTATATCTACAAAACAACTAATTTTACAATATTAACTTTTGTTTTGAAACACGTTTCAGCGTTTTGTATTTAACTAATTTATGCGTTCGCTCGCTAAGAACTTTGCTTGCATTCAAATTTTGTTTTTTTGACAAAAAATTAAAAATTAAAAGCGAAACAAAAATAATTATTTTGATTTTGATTGAAAGCTTAATACTGATTTCCTCAGATTCAAGCGTATTTTTTTCACATTTTTAAACTTTTTTAATACAGAATTCGTAGAAGAGTATATTACATTTTTTAAATAGTATGTAACGCGTTGAATTATAGCTTAATATAAATCAGTCGTTCTGTTCCTGCCTTAAGAACACTACAATCTCGAAATCCATTTGAGAAAAATCATTATAACGAAAACAAAAAAATCCTTTAATTTGCTCATCTTGAATAATATTATAATTCCACTTATACTATGTATAGCGTATTTTGTAGTCGAGCTCACTCGACTGCATTTTTTTCTCTTAATTTATTTTTTTCGAACAATTTTTGGCATGTGCTTCATATGCAAATGAGACCATTGATCTGTTTTGGTTTTTGTATGTTTTTTTTTTTATTTTTTTTTTTTTTTTATTTGATTTGATTTCGACATTCTTTCTGTTACAGTCCAACAAAATGAAATCATATTCGACCCTTAGGGGTCAGTCACAACGAATTCAGTAATTTTTCAAAATGTCAACTCTAAACTTTATTTCGTGTCATGAGTTGAATATATTTATTTATGATTTAAAGTTTCTTTTTATACTTCTTTACGTAAATTTAAATTTAATCAATTTAATTATAACAGTTTTTGTGAATATTATCAAGCAAATACAATAATTAAGTTCGGTTTTAGATACTATTTAATGTTTAGTGCATAATTTACAACTTAAAACAGAAGACTATTTGGAATGATTTACATATTTGATTGAAGAATTTATTTTTGAAGTTAATTGTTGTTATCCTTCTTTTTTATAAATTTTACTAATACTTTGTAGAAAAATATTTGTAAAGTTTTTTATTTAATCGCTTTTTTCCTTCTATTTTACTTCAGTTTTTAAAGTATTTTTGAAACTTTTTCTGTAAAGAACAATAGTTGAACTGCAAACATTTATATGCGATATGAAACTATGTATTGATTGATATATTTAATATTTTTCGAGTTTATTTGACAATAACACTTGTCAACAAAAACTGTTTTCTAACCTATAAAACTGTTTTCGAAGTGTTTTTTAAAGCAGCCTAATACATTTTACTATAACGATAATACAATGGTGTCTTTTATTTACATTTTTGTGCTTTAATCAATTTGTAAAGTAGTATTTTGAGTCATAAAACTAGCGTTTAAACACCAATATAACAATTTGTGTATCTTGGTGGTGGTGGGAACTTGTACAATGTTGTCAACGCAAAACAAAAATCTTTCGCTCGCTCGTTCGCTCGCTCGATTTCCATGCGTAATTGTAACGTATTTGTTGCTGCTATTAACACCTTTCGCAGACGGAGAGACCAATATCTTATTCTAATATCAAATGGACTGTGAAATCAGTTCAACAAAGTATACTTCTGAACAAAGGAAAAAAAAGGTGTTTAACCTGCTTTCTGTGTGAACAAAGCTTTTGCTTGATTTGCCGACCAAACAATAAACCGAACTGAGTTGAGTTGAGCGCTTTGGAATTTTGTGAATTTATGCATAATGTTGTCCATTAAATTCATAACGTTACGTTAAATATGACAGAAGTAAACCGAACCGAACCGTACCGCATCGTATCGCGCATCGCGCATATAACCAAAATGGAACTAAAGCTAAAAAATGAAATAAAATGCCTTTTGTTGTTGTTGTGGTTGTTATTGTTGCTGTTGAATTTTTAACTCAGTAATTTTAGTGGGTCATAAATTAAGATTTTTCACAGCTGATTGTGAGAAATATGCTATGTGAATAGCAATGCACTGTGTTCACGTTCGGTTTAGTTGTAAAGACCGACATTTATATGAATTTCGGCGCTTTATGAAACTATATTTTTGTGTTCTCAAAAAAATAGTTAAGAAAGTGTTTGAATGTGCATAAGGATCTCAAAGTGCCTATGTTTGCGCCAAAGCAAATCATTTTGGTATGAATCATATATCTAACTTCAAACCATGACACTTGAACTCTGCCTACTAATCATAAACGAGCTGTAACACCTTCTGCATTTTCGTCAAGTACGTACATACCAAGCATACTACTGACAAACAGACGTTTAACAAACTGTCTGTCTGTCTGTCTGTCTGTAAATCTAACTGAGTAAGCTTTGGTGCGCACTGACTGCCTGCTTTGCGAGTCATTTGGTGTTAGAAATGGGCGTTACGCTCGGACAGTAAAAACTTTAAGAAAAACATTGAGCAAAGTGAAACAGCAGCAGCAGTAGAGTTTATAAATCAAAAAACAACTTTAGCTATTAAATTAAAATATGTTTTCAATTTACAAGCAAGAAATGACTCCGCCTCCCTTTTGAAAGAAAATATGCGCTCAAGTTGGAAAAGCAGTCAAAAAAAAAAAAAAAAAAAAAAATGAATTAAAAAAATTTAAGTGAAATCCAATTTAAAAACATTTCAAAACATTACTACGAAATGTACATGAACTTGACCCAATGATATTTAGAAGTTAGCGCGCATCCTATAATTACTCAAAGTTACTAACGCAAAACAATATGATTTTGCATGAAATGACAAATGACTAAGGTCGTACATTGCAGCATCAGCATCTCAGCATCAGCCTCAGCTTTAATTTTAGCTTTAGTGCTTTGCATTTTGTTGCAAGGCGGTGGCTTTCTGTGAGGCTGGTTTGGCTTTTAGGAAGGTCGTTTGTAGCGCAGTATTGCTTCAACGGAATCAAGCTTGAATCTTTTTTATAAACAGCTGCCTCATCTGCTTCTATTCATTGCTCTTCAACAGGTGTTTCCACAGTGCCTAAGATGTGCACGAAATCCGTATTCAATTTTATTTTGTTTTATATTATTTATTTATTTTATTTTAATATTAACTTTTTATATATTTTTTTTTATTATTATTTTGAATCAACTACAACTTATGTATTGTGTATTATGGCACATAAAATGATTCAAAGTTATTATTTCTAATTATTCTAGTATTTAACGCTTAACAAAAAAGTCGTGATGTGATTTTTTATAGAAAATCTCGTCTTTGTTAGTATTCTTTGTCATCGAAGTTCAGTTGAGTTACATTTTTCTTTGATTCTTATTTGTTATTGCGTCCATTGTGCGAAAAATTCTCACTAGTAAATTATGATCAAGAAATACGCTTCACATACCAGTATGTGTACTTTACTTTGAAAACAAAAAGTACCCATTTAATGCTTTGGTACTAAAATGGGATTGAAGTTGATAAAATGTGACGGAATTTCATTAGGCGCATAGTTTTACTGCAAACGAAATGCGCATACTTGTCATTGGTGATATATTTCCATAGATGAGCTGGAAGTGACATTGCTTCCAGAACCACAGTTAGGTGAAAGGCACTGCATCAAATGATAATTATGTATGTGCGAATTTGAAATGGCGCTTTTTAAAGCCTTTGTAAATGTTTAGTTTTAGGTAGTTTCCATAATCAAAATAGTTTTCAGTGCTGTCAGTGATAAACTTCCTAAATGACCTGACGCTATTAAATTGAAAATAAACTATTGGCTAAAATATTTTAAAAGAATAACATTTTAAACAAAAAAGACTCAATTTTATGTCTCCTTTGTCTGTATGCGACATACACATACACATGTACTATATAAAAAGTTATGTTCCTTTTTGGCGGCATTCAAAAAGACATCAGTTTTGTTGCATTTTTGGTTTTCATTGGGTCACAACTGTTGAAAGGATAATTAAGATATTTAACTATAGCTGTGGCAACTCCCTCTCTATTAAGAACGATAACTCAATTTGCCACACACAATGCTACATAAGCAGTGAAGAGATGCGTTACCAACAACAACATCTGTTGGTAGCGCAACGAAAAACACGTCAAAATGTTGATTTTTTTGCGATCTGTGTGCGTTCTATACAGTAAACTGTGCGTGGCTATCATTAATTAGAAAAAAAAAACAATATCATGGCTGAGAGAGAGAGAGAGGGAGAGAGAGACATAGTGTTGCCTAAACGAAAAGAAAAATAAAAAAAGGAAATAAAACTAAAGTATCTTAACTAGGAAAATGTAACACGAAACCTTTAAAAACTTTCGCATGATCATCAGTGGCGTATACATCATACTTGATGTGGGTGGCTCTGATACACCAAAATGTCAATTCATCTTGTCCAGCTGAACAAAAATATATTTATAGGGTCTACGGTGTCTTCCTTAAACGCGTTACAAACTTTCCGAAAAACTGATAATAGACACTCACACTTTGTGTCGCGGTTTTAAAAATTAAGTAAGCAAAATGTTTTTGAATAAAAGAATAATAATACAAAATCATATTCTACGGTGTATAAAGAACAAATAATGACAAATCCTGTGAACGTGTGTGTGTCGAACTTTAAGCAAAAACATTGTCTGTTTTCTTTTTATTTTTTAATTTTCAAATTCGTTGCATACAAAAGAAACATTGGCATTTAGAGCACTCACGCATATAATTACGGCGTAAACGTGTCTGCTGTTATGACTGATGACAGTGAAGGACACAAAGTAATAATCTTCAGAGTAAGGACTTAACAGGCACATAGTCGTCGGATTTACAAGCCGCACAAAGCCGTATACAAAAAAGCCAACAAAAGGCTTATTTAAATAGGCTGCAGCACAAACCACACACACACACACACATCTTTCTTTTCCGAATTGTTTACTTATTTTCGTCAAATATTTTTATTCTCGATTACCTTAATAATTGCTAAGCTAAGTCGTGTCACATGTCAATATTTTTCTAACAATTTGAAATTTGGAAATTTTTTTTTTCATTTGCTCATTCGAACGCAAACCGCAAATAGTACATCTCGAAGTGCGAGTTGATATGGGGGATTAAGAGAGAGCGAGCTACCTTTTCATATTTCATATGAAAAAAAGAACGAACGAACAAACAAGAAAATAGTCGTAAGGAAATTGGGGAATTCAAAGTCAAAACATATGTTGCTGCAACTATTTTGGTAGTAGCGCGGCAGTTGGCCACAGCGTATCCTGTTTGAACTAAATGAACTCGCAATCATCATGGGTGGTTCTCTTCCGTTTACATCGTTTAGTTCTAGTTCTTTTACAGTAGCCGTTGCGCCTATTAATTGTAAACGTCATGATGTATCTTGCTTAGATCATTAGGCCAGTAGTAATAGTTCTCTTGACTGCTGTTTCTCTGTTCTGGTCAATTACTATCATATAATTAGCCTTTCAGCATTAATAATTTTCGTCCTAATTGTTTTTCCTTTTTTTATAAGTTCTGGGAAACGGAAGCTAAGCAGTCGTTCCGCAATATTCTAAATTGTATATAATCGTTCATAAAAGAAAGAGTTCGAATTTTTTGGCGAGTTAAATAGATTGAAGAGTACATCCAGGTTTCTGATAAAATTGTTTCAATGGGAATCGTTACATGAATTAATATTATGTGTGGGTTAGAGGTTGCCACCATAAAACTTCTTAGCTGATTTGATTATTTACATAAATTTTATAAGTTCAGTGTTTTCACTTGAATTTTTCAAAAACAATTTTTTTTTGCTTACCATTTTTTTTTTTTTTTTTTGTTTTTTTTTTTGTTATTTAAGTATTTAAGGTCACTTGAGTACAAAAAAATGCCCAAAGCTATCTGCAATAAATGCGAAATACATAATATACAATATAAGCACATACAATTTTTCTTTTGTAATATCAAACATTTACTTTGCGTGGGAAACATTTTCTTCACTCTATTCCAATCCAATAACCTTAACAAAAGGTAATCAATTAAACTTTATCATTGTAGTGCATCTCAAAACATGACGTTTGAAAAAAAAAAATGAAAACAATTCAAATATATCTAACTCCAAAAATACAGAGTTAAAAAACGTCAATTTAGAAAGTAAAGTATATGAACAAGTTCAGAAAAATACAACTAAAATATCACGAATTTGTTGTTTAGCAAAATTAGAATACGATGAAGTTGTCGATAATATTTTTTTATAAATATGAAGAAAACTTAAAGTAAAGGTTAACTGCAATAGTATTGATACAAAGTGTTAAGTCAGTTTGTTTAAAATGTCCGTTTTTAATTAAAAACAAGGAAAAACGTAAACTTCAATAGAGCCGAAGTTTTGATACCCGCCACACGGTCAATATGATATAGTTACCTGATCCTTATTAAATCAATACTCTACACACCAAAACAAAAGTTTTCATAATAATATTAGCTTATTAAATGAATATTTTTTTATATAGTATAAAAACTCGAATATAAGCTTTGGGTTTATATGAGGACTATATTCTATATAGTGACCTAACCAAATATTTGTGTAGACTTGTGTTGACATTAGAAGTTTTTTTATTTACTTTAAAGTATTACATTTATAAATAATAACTATTTTCATACAAAAACTCGAAATTGGGCGACCGATTTATATGGGGACTACACCTTAGAATAACATACCAACTGCCTAAGACCGAGAAAAGCTTAAGTTTCAGCTCAATATTTTTAAAACTGAGCGAATAAATCGCCAAGACACAGATTGACAGACTGACGGACATATAGATCGTTTCGTCTCGTTGTGCTGATCATACATTTAGGGTCTTATGCGTTACAAACTTTCTGACAAAATAAAAATACTCTCCACACTGTGTGACGGTTAAAAAAAAATTAAATTAAATAAATAAATAGATAAATGTAAAAAAGAGACAGACATTAGCATTTTTTTAAATAAAAAAAAAAAATAATAAATAAAAAAAAAAAAAATCAAACAAATAAACAATATAATGTAATATAATATAATGCGCTAATATTGTAACAAATTTCCGTACGATTCATTTAATTTGAAAGTGTGAGTAAAAATGATGATCAATCATATTTACAAATAATTGATGTGCGTGTAAACACTCAAACGAGTATCATTTTTTTTTTTTTGCTGGCTTTAGAAAAATTGCAACAAAAACCGTAGCAGACAATGAACGAATTAAAACATTTGTTGTTAAAATTGTTGAACGATAATCATGCAAAGAATGAACAGTGATTGGTAAGTTATGAGTGATCATCATAAATTCCAAACGGGAACCGTTGGAAAGTGGACAATTCTGAAAACCTCTCCGACCAATACACACAGACTATTAAGTCGAAGAGGTGTTAAGCAGCATCGCGTTGCTTGACTTTGCGCAGCTTGATGTAAGTTGACTCGAATTTAAAATTTTACACTCTTATTGGCACTCGCTGCTCAATCACTTTTAAATCAATCTGTAGTGTTGATATTTTAAAATTTTTTGTTCCAAGTATCAAACATTTTCAACAGTCTAACATACAAAGGATCTTTTTTGTGATTTCATTTTGACAGACGGCATACAAATTGCTGCTGCTATTGTTGTTTGTTGTTGTAATAAATTAGCTCAAGTCGCGCACAAAACGCTTCGAATCGAGTCGACTCTTAAGTTGAAACAATCAATCATGTGCTGAAAAGCATTTATTGGCAAGTTGAAAGGCCTCGAAAGTTTAGGGTTTTTATAGTAGACAGACAGACAGACAATAAGAGACAATAGCAGCAACAGAAAGACAATATATATACAATATATATGTACATATTATTATGTAGGTAACTTTAAATCAAAAATATAAACGTAATGTTTATACGCTAAAACGATTAGTAAAGGATATACATACATGGTCGTATACTATACACATACAGTTGTGTTCACGAAAATAGTAGTATTTAGCTATGAAATCTTAAATATAATATTTTCTTATTTTCATGAATATATTTATACTTTATTGCCCAAAAATTAATACACCCATTTACCCTTCGGTTACAACGTATAATTAATATTTAAGTGGAACAATATCGATGACTTTTGGGCTTTATAATACTGACAGTTTAGTCTTACCTCCCCTGATGCTTGCATGCAACCCATTCAATACGAGATTGTATCTTAATTATAATTACACTAGTTTTAATTTATCATAGATTTTGGTTTGATTTTGATTGAAGTGTATTTTGTATCTGTAAATGCGTTACCGATTCCAGCTGAGATGAAGATTATTTGATTGATGACCGAGATCACAGAAGAAGAACACTTATAAGTATATTCTATCTAATATTCGTTTTGTTAATTATAAAGATAATCATTGAAATTTTTATCGATCAACAACATCTTGCAACAATCAAAGCAATGCATCGCAGACATTGTTGGCAGGTTTGTTGTCATCATCGTGAACAGTTGAACAATTAGAATCGCGCAATCGTTAAATCCTATCAAGATTTTTTTACTTATTTATCTTATTAATTTCGATGCTTTGTTTTGCGCAATGCTGTAAATAATTTTGTTTCGCCTGACCCAGGTCAAAGTTGAACGAGTGTGTGTTGTGTGTGCTTCATTACGACGCAATCAACAACAACAAGTCGCTGATATGCCGATAGAAGATTGCCACATACATTCACACAAACCAAATTCTTGCTTGCTCCGATACGCCTTGACTGGACTAACTGTCTAAGACTCTTAATCCAACTCACACTAGTCCGCGGTTTGATATAACTTGTGTGATGATGTGCTGCTGATGCGATGCGATCACCATCATCGTCGTCGTCATCATCATCAGTGCTTCAATGGTGGGGGTTAGCTAAAAGTTGAATTTTCGCATATGCTGCTTGCCAACTCGAGTGACCTTAAAAATTGCGAGAAAAATAACGAACGTGCGGTAAAAGCGTCGCCAAAGTTGTTGAACACTGCGCTGGGTTGCTATTTAAATGTTGTTGTTGTTGTTGTTGTATTCGTCGTCGAAAATGCCACACCTGTTTCATGTTTTAGAAACAACCAAGACAGACGCAACCAGCAACATTTCAGCTTCAAGAACAACTAACCTTGTGAGAAATTTTTACGCTGTTTATTGTGAATGTGTTTTTTTTTTTTTTTGCACGAAAAAAAGGTGCTTTTTTCTAACTGACCTTAGCAAAATGCATTTATTTTCTTTTTTTTTTTTTTTGTTTGTTTGCATGGTCCGTTGTGGCACTGTGTGGCATTAGCTGATAATGATTGACTGTATTAACCGTTAGTTGGCAATGTTTTTCGCTATTTCTGACAATATTCGCAAAGATACATTCAACACATACATACATACATACTTACATACAACATACATATTCGTATAGACATTATCATACATATTTATGTTTATTTAATGGATGCAATCAGTGGACATTTATTTCTTAACTGCTTACTGCGCTTATTAAAAAAAATGTTCAGAAGATTTCAGCATGCTTTGTTAGTTCCTCTGGGATACAGGATTTTTACAAAGCCTATATAGCATACAAAAGATAAATAGCAAAATTTCTATTTTAATTTCGCTCAAGATTAAACAAATTGTTTATTGTTTAATACTATATTTTCGCTATATGTGACAAAGTCACTTTTTTAGTATATCACTTTCACCTACACAAATCGTTGCCATTACGTGGATTTCCCTTCATTTTCTAAGAAACGTGAAAATTTTCAAAGCATTTTAAACATTTTTCCTTTCATTTGACATTGATAATGCAACAAAATATCACATAGTCAATCTGTTTGTCTATCCGTCTGTCTGTCTGATTGAAAGCCTTTACGTCGGCAAATGCAAGACGAGATCAAACGATTTTGTCGTGCAATTAACGAAAAGTGCAACTTTTCACACGCAGCAACATATCTCAAGCGACTGCAGACAACAGACTATGGTAGAAGCATTAGTAACAACATTGAGTGACGAACATATCAAAACTAATTATAGCTCATTATAGTGACCAAAGTGTAACATGTTGCCATGGACTGCTGTGACACGACCGACACAGCGACAATAATGCCAACAACTGCAACACAAAACATCAATTACAAGCAGCAGCAGCAACATGATGGCGACAACAATCTAAAGACAACGCATGTTGACAACTCCGCAAGCGACTTACTAAACTGCGAAATAAAGGAAAGCGAATATCTTAGACCATAGCTAAAAACCTGGCTAACACACAAAAAAAAAAAAAAAAAACAACGTTAGCACACATGTAGACACAGAATCAGCAACAGCAATCTAAACACCTGACAGCTAGCATTGCAACGTGCTGCATTGATGCTATTAATGTACGCTCCTACATTCCTTGTGACGTATGACGGCGTTGATACTTTTCCTTTTTTGAAGCTTTTTCATTTAAAAACGCACACTTTCATCATCTCGTCATGGCTTAACTCGAAATCCCGAAAAATTGGATTCCGTTTTGCTTTATTTGTATCAGGTATTAGAAATTTGTCCGTTGATTTGTTTTCAGGCTACTAGATTGTTTTAAGCTTCCAGTTGTTTAGTTGGATTTTCCGTTAAGTTTATCAGAACTAACATAAAAGCGTTATCCCTTAGTATTCTATCCAAAATACAACTTTAAAGTATATTTCTATTAAAGTTTTTTTATTTTTATAAATTGCCATTACCATTACTCACATCTAAAGTTGCACTTTGTCTTTGGCTTGTATTATGTTAAATTTATACCACTTTTTCCGTTTATTAGACTGCAGCATATTTTTTTGAAAATCCAAACAAGAAACTATAAAATGATTTGTTTGAAAACACCATAATTAAATACTCAATTGAATTACTTGTCGGCGAAATATTCAATATGTATTCAACGATAAATTAGTACTCAAATCGTATAATAACAAATGTAAACTCGTTAGAGTCCATTAAAAATCATAAACTCAAGCATTCCAAGGCGATATAAGTACCTAGTAGTACAAGTATGATATTCAATTTATTGCACAGTTGAATATCAAGTATCTGAGTGATATCTAGTTTTGTATCGCTTAATCTCGTACAACTCTCACTTAAAATTATGATGAAGGTGTAATTTTTTTTTTTACAGATACAGATTCTTTGATATTCAAGATTCGAGAAATCAAGCTCAAATCAATTACGAAACTCATTATTATTATTTGTGGTTGTTGTACACAAACATATGTTGAGTGCCTGATCGAAAATCGCTGAAGCAACCACTTAAATGTCCAGCCTTCAAAATGAGCCTGGTTTGGATGGCTCGGTTGTACCACCTAAAAGTGTTTTAGTGCGAGTTTACGCTACTCAAAGATCGTGTCAACATCATCAATTTAATCATTGATATCGTTACGGTGCACAAAGCCATTAATAAATGATTTTTTTTTGTTAAGCTTGGATTGGATATATAATAGTTATAGCGTTGTTTAACTTATGTATGAACTTGTGACATATATTGTATAATTTAATTTTTTTCGGTTCTTTCTCATATACATATTTTGATCATTGTGATCAAGAGCACATCGGTCCGTATCTGCATCTATGAAAGCTCAAGAATTAACTTCATTTTAGCTCCACAATTTTAAGCTACAATAAGTGACGCCCCTAGGCAGTATAGTTTAAAAACGTTGGTTGAACTTGCTGGATTTGTCTGCACATTTGTCTGTTTGGAAGTAGTTTGGTCGACTGCTTGCTTGCCTTTTTAGTATCATTTAGCGTGTTTGAGGTTATAAAAACTCATTATAATGTCTTATAAATACACTTGTATCAAGTGGAATTTGCGGCAATGCGAAGCCGCAATTTTAAAAACGTTTTTTTTTTTGGCTAAGCATATTTTGTGTTTTGTTGTTGTTGTTCTTATCGGTCTGCTTGAGACTTTTGTAGAGTTTGCTGCGCATAGTAAAGCAAACTTTATCGTTTTAGTTGTAGCCGTCGTAGACACATAGTTCGCTCAAGAGCATAACATAACCTTTTGACTGGCAGTGATTTTACGCCCACGCATATCAAAAAAAAAAAAAAAACAATGCAGCTCAACTCTATGATGCACTTTAGCAATATGCTAGCTGACCACAACAAGTTTCTACTGGTTTATGTGTTTATGGAAAATGGGTTATGAGATATTTCTTCCTTTAATTTCGTTGCATGGGAAATAAATTTCTTACATTGACTTGGTCAATAAAATGTTAATCGTTGCGAATGAATGTAAGCGTTTTATTGTGCTATGATTTGATAGGCCTTTGTGAACTTTTGCCTAGAGCAAATTTAAACGTAGATTTTACACCTACGCGTTGCTACAGGATAAGCGGCGCATTATTATTTGATAGAGGAATTAACGAATTACACTGAAAAAAAAAATTAAGAACTCAAGCCGACAATGTACATCATGAGAGACTCTAAAAAAGTACAACTATTTGGTGTAAAAAAAAAAAAACGAAAAAAAACAAAAACTTAATAATATTTCAAAAAAATTGTATACCTTCTATCCAAAGGGTATAAATTATGTCTATTATAGTCTCAATGAAATATCCTATTATGGGTGGGACCAACAAAATTCTAAGTATAGCCCCCATACAAATATACCCCATTTTTAAAGTTTTTGTATGAAAATCCAATACAATGAGGTATTTTAGTAAGGTACATTAGGATTGGGTATAGGGTATCTTGTCGTCAAGCATACTCACTAAAATTTTTATTTGAGTAGTTGAAATATTGTATTTTAGTACATATGGTATATTTTTATTACCATTATTGCTTTTCCTTTCCTTGTATTGTGTACAGCTCACGTGTAATGTCTTTGACCTGTAAACCCTGATTAGTTTTTGCACTTGTTGCTCTGCTAAAAAAAAACACAAAAACAATTTTTAATTTGAATAATTTATGGTCGGAGTTTCAAAGTTTCCGCAAGCGAGTTACTTGCTTTCTTATAATCAACAAAACATATGCAAACACGAGCCAACTTCAAAATTATGAAGCAATTCTACACAACAATTTCTTTACAGAAACGTAAAAAAATGTGCTTTAATTATATGAAATGAAGGCATACTTACGAGTATAATATTGTTTTTTTTACCGAACTTTATTTAAGGTTTGACAAACTGACAATTCTTAGGACAAACACACATAAAATCATTGCATGCAAACGTATACCGGAAGTGGGTCTGTGTAGTCTGTTCGTAGGGTGGCAAAATTATTTATACATGTTAATCACCTGCGGCACGATGTCCTCTCATTTTATGTTCTATAGTCTTCTGTGTGTTCTGCTGTTTGTATAACAAACACGTGCTAACATTTCCTGCCTTCATTCATAATATATTTTGTTACGCGCAACTTTACCTCGTTTTTTGAGTGCAACAACTTCTGTGATTGCATGCAACGAGGAAATTCGTTGAGGTATATTAACCCCATTATGGGCTGAACTTTGAGTAATGCAAAAAATGCAGTACATTGTTTTTTGTTTACCACCCCAAAAAAAAGTTTTTTTGTTACCACGACAACAAGGCAAGCATTCCAATACAAAACAAAACTAAATCGAATTTTCGATAGTTTGAAGGAATTTGCTTAGCTGTTTACAATTTAGTGTGTCGGCGTATTCCATCGGATTTCAAAGAGATATTTTTTAACGCATTGAAAAAATAGAAAAGAGCGGGTTAAAGTAGTTATTGCACTACTTTAAGACTTGAAAAAGACTTTAAAATTAGTCCATTTGGCTGACCATTTTTATGCCGTTGGCCGGTGGCAGGGCAATGAACTTTTAATTGTCTCCAGTTTATTGTGGTGAACTGTGTGAAAAGTGTTTGCGTTATGATTACAGGGCCCGAGGGTAAACAAACACATCGATTGTTAGATTTAAAAAAGCAACAATGGGCTAAGGAACGTGGTATGTATAAAGAAAATCATTCAATGTTCTTGGAGTATAGAAAATGAATATTGTCGCTATCAATGTTCATATATGTACTATAAACCGAGACCATATGAGCCTAGCCATACTTTGAAATGTGCTAGAATATTTTAAAATTACAACAACTACTACTGCTCCACAGAGGAAATCGCACGTATGGATGAAATGTTTTCTACGCATCACCAGTCCTCATCAACATCGCACCATAAATTCGAGCGCACCTCCATTCGCACCTATTTCTCCAATTTGGATCTAAGCCAGTCACAGAATCATCAACAGCAACAAAACTATCAGCCGCAAAAATCAACAGAAATGCAACCAATGCATATGATGTTACCACGTCAAACAGGCTATAAACCACAACCACAGCCACACCCGCCCCAGCAACAACATCCGCTGACCATACGTCAAGCGAATCGTCAGCTACAACGTGGCGTTAGTCACGATTATGTAAATACTCTGGAACGTTATATCAATGATGATTTTGACGATGGTGACGGATTAAATAGCATTGTAGATGCCGATTATGAAGACATGGAACATGGTTATAGACGTGGGCGTCGTGGTAGCTACGCACCAGGCATGCCTAGTCAACAGATAATCGGTAATGGACGCTATACTTATGCAGAGCTTGGTCCCATGCAGCTACAAACGGCCAAGGCACGTATACAACAGCATCCAAATGCACATCGTGGACGCATACGTAGCCCAAGTTTGCCGGCTATACGACATCGGGAATATATTATACGACATCAGGCAGAAAAAGCAGCGGAGACCAACAAACAATTGAGTAATACGGGCAAAACAATAGTACAAGCACAAATTGCAAAGAACCCAACAAAAACAATTGACCCCAACAACGCGCAGAATCGATTAAACAACACAATCAACGGGCATAACGGGAGCAATAACATTAACAACAATCCTGTTGGTTGCCAGGAAGAAGACACTTCAGGCTATTTAAGCGATACACCAAAGAACACCCACACTCCTGATATTTGGTATAACGACGCTGCCAGTCAGAATGGGAGCATAAGCGGTGTGGGAAGCGTAGTTAGTGTCTCTGCAATAACAGAGGATGGCAACGGCGCTGGCAACGAATTGACTGCGACAATGTTAAGGCGTGGTAAACGATCAATACAGGGTCAACAGCAACAGCAACCGATGGTGGAGAAACCAGAACCATTGCCCCACCAGCCACAAAATCAACACATGCTTAACAACACATATGTCATACCGGGACGCGGTGGCGTTATACCACCACATCAGAATTTATTGGGCTATGACAATTTTGCAGAGAATGGCTATACGGGCTTAAACTGCAACGATAGGGGGTAGGTACTCAGCCAAAACTTACACACGATTTTTGACATTAAACTTTGTTGTCTTTCAAACAGCTATTACATACCTCCACCGAGTGCATCAACTTTAAGTCGAGACATTTCGACTTCGAATACATATCATGTACATACAACAGCTGAACAGGGTGATTATTATGTACATGAGGAACGCGAACGCGCTCGTTGGGCCAATTACAAGCAGACTGATTTTGACTATCAACATCACAATAAACAACAGCAACAACAATGTGGTCCAGGTTGGCTCAGTCGCGGCGTACACGATCTAAAGGATAGCGAAGATGATACTGTTTCAATGCAATCGTCCACTTATTTGCGTGGTCAGAATGCACCTCTCGACCCAGTAACACTAGCCGAACGTATGGATAAGCGGCGTAGGGCAGCGGAATATCATAATGCTATAAAAAAACAGTTACATGAGCGAGAGCTAATACGTAAATGGGAGCTGGAAAGGCATCGTCAGGAAGATATCATTGAAGAAGAGCGTTTGCAACGACAAAAGCAAATTGAGCAAGAACGGTTGGAGTATGAACATCGACAGCTGCAAGAGCGCGAAGAGGCAGCAATGAAACAGCAAAAAGCCATGTTGGATGCAATTGCTAAGGCTGAGGTAGCTGCTAAGATTGAAAAGCAAAAAAAGCGCAAGAACCGAGTACCACCACTGGAGAAATCATTAGATGAAACAGTTCAAGTGGACGTGAAACGACCGCAAAATATTAAAAATGAACAACCTGAAGTGTTGCGTGTGCAGTCCGTGGAAGAAGAAGAGCAAAGTATGGTGGAAGCGGTAGATGAAAAAGTTGAGGAATCTATAATAGCTATAGAACCAGAGACTGAAGAGAAAATACTGATTGGCACCCCCATCAATCTACGACGTACAGTAGCCAAACCCGTTAAACAACCGCCAAAGGATGAAAAAAGACTTACAACGAGCAAAACCGAGCAACAGGAGCATCAGGCAAACGTGAACGAAAAAGATAATGTAGCACTGATAATGCAACCTGCAACCCTTATACCACTACCAGTTACTAGTGATATTTTTGGACTACAGAACACCATAGGCAATCTTCAAATTGCCACATACTTTGTGCAACAACCAATGCTGAATCCAGCAACAGCTGGCTCAACCGTAGAATTCTCTAAATCGACTGCCGATGCAATGACTCAACGCACGGATACCACCATCTATACAGAGGATGGCTATCAAGCAGAGAAAGAAGAACTAGAATTGGAAACAGCTCGCTCAAGTTGCAAACATCTGCTAAAACAAGGCAACAGAAATGTGCATGAAAGTGCATGTTTTACGCCTGATTCGTTGGAGACGCCACTCACCGAACTGGATAAGCTGGCGCTTATACCACTCAAAACACAAGCATCTACGTACAAGTGTCTGCCAACGCAACATATTCATAGCAATTCATCTGGCAGCGAACAGATCGATGTGGAGACTCAGACTGAGCTGCCACTGAATTGCGATCTCTGCTTATTTCATGATAATTTTTACAAAGTGTTACTTAAGCGAGAGGTATCGACAACGACGACAACGCAAACATCAAAGACTCAAACAAAACCTGCAAAGGAAATGGAGAAGGATGATCACGAGACCACGACTACAACGACAACTACAACGACAACAACTTTTAAGGCTAAAGCTAAAGACAAGGAAAAGGATAAGGACAAAAAAGATAGGCATAAGCAGAAGGAACCTAATAACAAAATGGACGATCGCCCAAAATGGGGCGTAAATCGTCCGATAGTACAATATGTTAAGGCAAGTGACCGTGATCCGTTTTGTTTACGCAAGAAAAAGAACAATACTTTGACTAAGCCACCACGATCACAATCAGTAGACTCACGGCTGGATAATGCTACAAACGGTGTTCCGGATGAAGAAAGCAATGAGCAACAGCCAACACCATGCAGTGAGCATGACAACTCAAACTGTGGCAGTGGTATTGAAGAGGGATTTTTACTAAAGGCACGCAATGTATGCACTGAGATATTGCCTATTAAAACAGACGAGAAAGGACGGATCTTTCTTAATTTTCGTGAGGCAAGTGCCATCATGAATGAGGACGAAATCAAGGATAAATTGCGTCAAAAGTACTTTAATTTTGGTCGTATACTGCCGCGTCGTAGTTGGGCTTCCGCTACTCAACATGGTTTACACTTTAGCGTTTCGTCGGCGGGAGCTGCTGCTGTTGCTGCTGCAGCTGCAGGAGTAGGAGACATTGCCGACGATTGAATGTAAGAAGTAGATACATACACATATGTATGTAAGCTTAAACCAAAAAAGAGTATTACCTGCTCTCCTAAATTTGATGTATGAACCGAGCCAACAGAATATATTTATACATAAACTTATGTGCACATTTACCTAAATAAGCGTTTTTGCATTTCGGTTCGCTTGCCATCATTTGTCTATTAGTGCAACATTGTTGCTAGTTGCTAGTTGCTATTGTCGGGTTGCATACTTAAACTGAGCGCAACAAATCAAAAGCGCTTTTGATGTGTTACACTTTCAGGGAACTGAAAACGTCATATATTATGTATTTTTACGAGCATGCTGCGTAAATTTATGCTAAGCCTCGTAAATTACGGAGTCTCTGCATACAGCAAGCGATTCCTGCTGCTTCTGTGATATGTGATTGTGTGGTGCATTGCCCTGTCCTGTCATGCCCTGCCCTATACTGTCCGCCTGTCAATATCAGCGTCTAATTACTGCATTTTGTGTCTGTGTTGCATAACTAACGATTTTTGTTTGCTTGTTACGTAGAATTTGGCTAACAAAACTCTGCACAATCATTAGTTGCATCTAGCAGCAACAGAGAAGAGCATACATATCTAAAGTTGCGTGCAAACTTTTGTCGTTACTAGTAGCAATTTTTGTTGCCTTGAAGTTGATTTTTTCTTGGGTTTTGTCTCGTAATTTACTCAACATGTCATTTCAATAAGTGAACCGTTGAGCTTGGGTTCATCCTGTAGTCAAAAGGAACACACACAACAAAAACATCATCAAAGCTACAGAGTGTCGACTCCAATTGTGCAAGCTTAGCTAGTTAGACCTCTTTGAAAGACAAAGTGAGCATTGTGCGTGAATACAATTTAATATTTGAAATTGTTCAATACAAATTAAATCTATTTTGCCACACAAGAACGTTAACTTTATTTTTGGGAGAAAAAAACATTTGATTTTTTTAGACTCCAAACATTTTCACTTTGTCGTAAAGTTTGTAACGCATTAAAGCAGACATCGTATACCCTAAAAAAGTATATATATTCTTGATCAGCACGACGAGAAGAGTCGATAATGTAAAAATTGTAGCTAAAATTGAAAGAAACAACTTACTCGTATGCTTCTAACATATGCGATGCTGTTTTAAGATAAATGCATACTGTAATGCACCTAGGTCTTGCAAGGGTTAAATTGAATTTTATTTAAAATATTTATTTATATATATTTTGCAATATATAATTTCCGCGATTGTCAGTCTGACACAAATGTAAATCGTATTGTAATATACAATGTATGCATACATACAATGCGCTTATGCAATTGATATTGGTGTTGAAATAAACTCAAGGTGTTGCAAAGGCAGTAAGAAACTTTTTCAATTTGCAGTCGACAAGTTCAATGCAATACAATTGCAAAAGTTGACCTTAGCTTTTGGCAACAAAAGAATTTGCCTCAAACATGCACAAAAAAAAAAAAAAAGTTAAAGTAAAATTCATATAAAAATTGAAAATACAATAATAGCATAAAAGTTCTCATTCGCGTTCTAGTTTCGACGATGCAGTTGCATGAGAGAGGCTTGACGGGCCTTAATTATTTTTATTTTGTTTTTTTTTTTTCATATTGACGGTGCACGCCTTTTGTGTTGCAGCATAAATGAAGTCAATGTCATGTGACTCACAATCAGTTACTTTAGTGCATATTTGTGCTAACTTTATGAATTTTCTGTCAGCAAAGGTGCCTTTTATCAATCAGCAATGGGCACTAGGCGCTTCTTACGATCATACGTTCGCTTAAATGGTCGTTCGATCGATTCGTAGCTTCTTTATTACAACCCGCATGATTAATGAAACTTCATTAAAAATTCATAAACATAAATCAAAATCAAACAACAAACATACAGACATTATATTTAACCCGATGTGCCCCTGTGCAAAACTAAAGAAAGAATAATACAAATCTTTGCTAAATAATGTGTAAAGAAAATAGGTGAACTACAAAAATGACAAAAGCAAATAATATAAATGACAACAGCAGCAGAAATTGCAAAACAGAAGATATTCGAAATAAAAAAAGAGGCCTCTAGCTGTTATGCCAAACAAAGACTGTTTTTATGCTGTAGATTATCGAGTAGACGTGTTGGTTATATATGTATGCGTATTGCTGGGGTATTCAACTCGCTTTTCATTTTTTTCTTATTTGTAAAAACGAGGTCTGTTTTATATATTTCTGATAAATGATATGTAGAAAGCACTTGAGAGCGGTGATCTGCAACCCTTTTTTTTTTTTTTTTTAGTAAAATAATGAACGATGAGGTGAAAATTGCAACGTTTACGTTACCCTATAAACCCTTTCCATGGATTACCTTATGATCTATCAAACACTCAATCGATCGTTGAATCGTTAAATCTATTTAATGTCTGTCTCTTTTCTTGATTAATATCTGTTATGAAAATTCACGCGTTAATTCCATTTTTGCTACCGTCAAATTGAAAAATAATAATAAATAAATAAATAAATAAATAAAACTATTGGCAAGCGTTACTGTTAAGTACTTCAACTTTAATAAATGATTAATGATAAAATGTTTAAACTCAACCACCAATTCAATTTCAGACATTTCTTCTTGGCAATTTTGTAAATTTTTTCAGCTAACTAGAAACTGTGCTGCAACTGTTTTCTAATATTTGTTTGTTTGCTTGTTCAAGAAATCGTTTGCCATTTGTTTTGACAACTCTTGTCTTTTGCTCTATGACAGCAGTTGCTCAGCATTTTTCATTGTTTCATTGATTAGCTTAAAAATTTTTGTTTTGTTCTTCATTTGTCATTTATGGTATGGTCTGTTTGAATTTTCATATAAAGGATTTCAGTTAATCAAGCTGGTAACAGTTCAAAATAAAAAATTAAAAAAGAAGCAGCTGTCTACTTCAAGAGCATAATTATTGTATTCGTATGTGTATGTATGTATAGCCTGCTACATGAATAACGAAGAAAGTGCAATGATCGATTGACAGTTCGATTGTTTTATTAGTTTACTTCAGTAGGCAAACGAGCCCACCTATGTGTAGTCGTCGTCGACTCGGCAATTTTCAAGCGGAAATCACATACAACACTCATAAAACATAAACCGAATAAAAAATGACTAAGACTAAAAATCGTGTAGTCGCGTTATTTTCAGTAAAGTTTGATTTTATACATAAAAATACGATTTATACAAAATTTATGAATGCGCACGATAAGGCAAGTGTGTGCTGCATTATTCATTTTGGAATGAATATTTTATTATCATACTTATTTTTAATATCCTATTTACGTTAAATTAATTCAAATTTTTTAATTTAGCTCGTAAAACACATATTGACATCTGACTATTCAAAACAAAACAACAAATTATGTTTGTACGACTAGCAATGCATAGGGTCTCGTTTGCATTCAAATGCATTTTCATTTGAATAAATAAAAACTAAAAGTCAAATGCTGAAGAATATTTTTCATAGACAATTCTCCCATACAAAACTTTCGCCAATTTTCTAGTATTTGTATGAAAATACTTATAATTCCTCCTTTTTTGGTGGTACTAAGTTTCTAGTGTGTCACCACCAAAGTGCCACGCCCATTAGTCATAGCTCCTCCACTAAACTACAGTCTATTTTGGAGTTTTTCTATAAAAATACTTTTTATTTTTAAAAAAATTAATTAAAATTTGTTTAGAACACTTCTTCAGATCATTGACCCCCACCCATCTCCAAATTATACCTAAGCTATTGGTGAGCATGAAAACTTTTAAAAGTTTCGAAGTTATTCCATCGAAGTAGTTTAACTTAGTTCAGTTTACTTTCTAAAGATGTTGAATACGTTAAAAATTGACATGCGTTTACTTACATGATAGAATGTGACATGCGATGAATAGGACTCGGGACAGATCATGTGTAGTGAAGCGCGTTAGAAACCATCGAATTCAATGTTATGAAATGCATCTTACACAATAAACAGCTGCAGCAGAATTGCTAAAGATATTTTTTATGGCCACACTTGATTATTTTGCTAAAAGGATTAGAGCGGCCTAACGCCATTAAGTTACTTCCGTTAAATAAAACTGTTTCGAGAAGAAGCAAAAAAATGCCAACGCAGATGAAGCCATCATTCTGGCAATCGTGCGCATGTCCGTGGCTGAGCAGGAAGCTGACATTTATCACACTTTCATTCAGAACTATTTTTTATTGTTTGCTATCCTGTTTTAGATGTGCTGCTGTTGTACACAAACAGGACTTTTCGGCTTTTTCGTTACTGTTCGGTACTGTTCTCATTTCAATTGCGATCTGCAGCCTGTATGTGTGACTTTTCTTTAACATTCGTTCTACCTTTTATGGATCATTATCATAATTAATGTGACTTAATCAGAAATAATGTGCGAATGTAAGTTTTCTAATGAAGTAATCAGAAAGATGCATAGCATTACGATTTCGATCTATAAGTAGCAACCCTTTTTCGAGCTATTATATATAACAAGAATCATAAGAGTACGCGAAGTTGAATGTGTGGTCAACCGCAGATACAAAGGGATCCTTCTATTGAATGCGCCTCAATTTACGACGTAACGTAGGGTTGAAGGTCAGCGCAAACGAGTTAAAGCTGAAAGTATGTCTATTGATAATTAACATAATTTTGAGTTTATTTTTTATGCTGCAATAAACATTTTTATTTGTCTCTTGAGAATTTTTAAAAGATTTATGAAGCATGCATGAGGATTTTGCATATTATTTTTTTATGGAAAAGAAATATATTAAATAAAAAGATACTGCGAAAGAATAATAGAAGTGTCACTCAAATCTCTACCAAAATTATATAAAAAAAGGTTTCAAGTTGTCACACAAATTTGGTACAGTTCTAGTAAAATAAACATTTAGGAAATGTTTTTTAATAAGTTTTATGAATATAAAAAAACTGTCTTCGAACAATTAAATCGTTTTGAAGTTCAGTGTCACCGAGATTTTAATTTGGAGATTTACGAAGCAACTGACTGTATGAAACAGATTGTTTTATGTAACATTTTTATTTTTTCTTTTAGTACAATAAAAAATGTAAAATAAATTATTTTACATTTCTAGTAAAATCTACTTTCGATTTTTTATTTGGTCTGCGTGATATCTTCATCTCGAGCTGTTTTATAACTAACAATAGAAATCCAATACATTATTCACAATGCTCTGTTGATTATAGGAGCATTGTTTATGTTTGCACGAATCAAGATGATTATCAATAAAATCAGAAACAAAATCAATTATACAGCAGCTTCTCTAAACCACACACACAACGCTACCAGGAAACGCTGTAGCAATTATTTGTACTGGTCTTCGTGGTAACAGCTTGTATAATGTTAAATGTTCACTTTTTTTTTGGTGTACTTTAAACGCATGTTGACACATTAATGTCCTTTTTTGTCCTTTTCTACTACGCTCCTACAATAATCTGGAAATATACAACTGCGTGATCGTGCGTGAGTTAATCACTTGATTCTAATCTGCATTACTAACAAGCAACGCTCGCAACAATAAACTGAATTAATTTCTGTTGTTGTACTGGCACCAATGTATGTCTATGTGCTATCTACTGGTGGTCTTATTATGCGGGATGCGTACTTCATTCCCTTAAATTCCGCATTTCCGTATCCGTATCCAGCAAACTGATTGTACTGATTGCCACACAGTGATGAGTCGGTTAGGTGTGAAAATAAAATTGCGCTTCGAAATTTGTCATATGTAATTTATTTGCAATTGAATTGAATATTGTTTGTATTAACACAAAACGTTTCTACAAAGTGGTTATTTTTTGAGTTTCTTCAATGCATCAAATGCCAATCAATTTGGCAAACAACTCACAACAGCTTGCCGCCTGGCTGCTGTTCTAAACATAGCAAATACATATATGAATGTAAATCAAATGTTACTGCCGCCTGCTGCTGTCGATGTATCATTCTTAAGCGTTTAAAACCCGGCAGCTAGTCAGCAATTTATCATCTCACAAACGAGCTGAGCGCTCCTCAGTAAGAATAAAATTTTAACACAAAAGAAGTAACAGGCAAAAGGACTACAAACTCTGTCAGTTATATTGTATGAACTATGTTATTGTTGAGCATAATCGAAATGAGAAAATGGGCAGCATTTCTTGTCTCTCAAATTTTTATTGTTTCACAAAAATATGTTGCATGTGGCGTCCCGTCCCAATTGTGAGTCATATAAAAAAAAAAAAAACAGAAGTAGTGTAACACTTTGTAGAACTGCAGCATATATACTCTTCACCATTGAGTTTAGTTACTAAATTTTAAAAATTAAAATTTTTATAATTTCTCGAAAACTTACGGACTTTGTCAAAAAAGTCTTCGGATTAGCATTAAATGTGGTTTTAAATTACCAAACTGATCCATTTACATTGAATACTGACCCAAGTCATTATCTGTTTATAAAAAAAATATAAAAAAAGAAGTAATATCCTGACTAAACCTACACGTTTCGTCTAGCTGATTATGAATTACAAATTTCATTGAGTTTTCCCAATCGCGTTCTGATTGTTACAAGCTTCATGACAACATTAATATACCATTCCCAATATGTGAAAAGTACAATTACAATCTTCTGGATTTAGGCATGTTTAGGTTTTATTGGTAACTCGTTTTTTTGTATACATATATTTTTTTTTACTTTTGTTGCTTATAAAAAGTTGGAATCTTTTAAATAATTTTTAATTGATGATCTAGATTTTTATTATGCAAGTATCTTTTGTAGGTTGTTGCAGTTCTGAAACAAAGGTGTTCATCTTCTGTTATAAAAATGTTCTCTTCTATTTTATTGGATGATTTAATGATTTATTAACATCATAAATATTTTTAAAAGGAAAAAAAAAACTCTTACGAAATGTAGGAAGCATGAGAACAGCAAAGATAAACCCTCTTAGATATAATTTTGAATAAGTAAAGTGCTTATTGTAATATATGTATATACATATGCTCTGATTGCTTTAGATTTTTATAAAGTTGGCATCGCATTACAGCTCAATGAAATTGAAAAATTGAAATATTTAGATAGGTACACTATACAATTTTAAAATTTCGTTATAGTGCTTTTTGGTTCACTTAGGTGCTTTTGTATTTAACAAAAACAATGATTAAAAAATTAATAAAACGCAAATGTATTGACGAATATTTACGTTTACGAATTTTGTTTTAAATAAAAAAAAGCAAGAAAAATATTAGCAGCAACAGTAAAACTGAAACTCGTCAAAATTCAAACTCATTCATGGGAGTTTTGTTTTATCGAACATGTTGATTTTAATTAAATTTCCTTGAAGTTGTCTTGCTCTTGTACTATGATTGTGTACACGAACACTTAACACTTTTGCCAGACAGACTTCGAATTTGCTACGACTTGGTTTGGATTGAGTTAAGTTGACATTGCGTTTCTCACTTATATGTATGAGTATGTGCCGTACTGCTTTTTTAGTCTAAATAAAATATAAATATTTTATGTGTACTCGCGAAGTGTTGCGTTTTGTTTCGAATTGTTTTGAGGGAAAGAACTAAATTTTAATAATGTTAATTTCTTTAGTTTCATGGGATTTTAAATTTATGTTGAAAGAGGTGTGTCTACTCGTGCGACGTAGCAAAAAGGCGTTAATTATTAGATATTTGTTATTAGTTATTAGAAAAGTATTGTATATTTTATTGTTTTAATAAAAGACTATAAAATTTTATGAATGATCATATCTGGGAAAAAAACAATAAATAAAATATTAATTGTGAATGAAAAGTTTTGAGTTTTAACGTTACACGCATAGGATGTACACATATATTACGAAGCTACTTCAAGCTGTTTTCCGAACATTATCATTTATAAAGTCATATACAATTTCAAACTTCAAGAACTGAATCAGTTATACAACGCTCTGTTATATTCGTTTGATTGTTTTGCACAGATTTCTGGACCGATCTTCCTGAACCTTTTTCTTTTTAAATCTTATGATATGATATATAATGTATTATATTATATATTTTTTCAAACGCATTAAACAGTGTTTAAACTTTAATTCTACCAATTTAAACGTTCTGTTTTGTATTTTCTTTTTCTTGATTTCAATGAAAATGAATTAACACTAACCCAATGACCCAATAGGCAAGTTCTTGTACATTTGTTTTTCTACAATCGCACATTTTTTTCGTTTACATAATTATCACGTTGAAGCTGCCAAGACAAACTTCTATTGTTTGCAAACAGATATTCGTACTTAGATAAAAATTACATTGGCATAAAGGCAACAACGTATAATAATTATTTTCATAATAAACTTGACAGAATTATAGTTTTTAGCCATTAAAATTGTGCATAAATGGACATAAACAGAAAGAGAGAGAGAGAGAGACAGACAAAAATAGTTGAACAAACATGAAGAAGATGTATTGTAATATTATCGTTAATTTTACTAGCAACAAATATTTTATACACTGCTCAAACAACACTTATATTTGACTTATATTATTATTTAATTGTTATTATAAAAAAGAAAAAATAGTAATTATAATAAAAACAAATTAATAATTATGTCATCGTACAATAAGAAGTTAAATAATAAATATTTTTAATAAAGCTTAACTCTCGGAAGTGTATAACGAAGCTCTACACTACACAGCTTATAGATTCTAATATTCAGCATCATTCCTGCAAACTATAACGTCAGAAAGAACAAAAAAAAAAAAAAAAATAAATAAAATAAAAAAAGTAAACATCAAATTTTTGCAGCTTTGTGATTCAAGGCTAAAAGCTTAAAGAACATGTTCATGCTGCTGTCAATAATGATGAGTCGTCTGAATCGAAAATAGAAAAAGAATAACGATGACGACTGTAACTCCTCTTAAATAATTAATGACTAAAAAATTTGTGTTGCGCACATGTGCAAAGCGTGTGTCTATATATTTTTTAATCGATTGAAAGAAAGAATGAAAAAAAAAAATATGTTGTTGATGCCGCTATTTTGATTGATAACCCATAATGCGATATGAAACGAAAACTTGATCTGCGTTAGGCTATTTTGCATAGATTACGAATGGAATGAAGATGAACTGAACTTGGCGCAGCTCATCTATGTTATGTTTTTTAGATTTTGTGTACATACACACATACATATGTACATGATGTGTTAGTTTTTTGCCTGCAGGAGTGCTGTGTTATCTGTCTGTACAGTGTATCAATCAAAGTTTTAAAAGCAAAATAAATGTACAAAATACAAGTTTGCAAAACATTTAAACATTTTGTGAAATTATTTATCGGACAAGTGCAGTTCGCCAAACAAAAGACTTAAGCAAAAAACTTGTTTGCTGGCATATCAATCATTAATTTTTGATTTTTCATGTTCATTTTCTGTGTGGTCGGTCGTTTTAGGTTAAATATTTTAATTATCAACTTCCCAGTATATTTCAGTACATTAGTCTGCTATACTAACATATATGCTTGTTCCCGCATACTAACATAATTCTTTCTCATTTTATTTGAACGTTCCAAAAATAGTCTCAAGATATAAAACATTATCTTGAATAGAAAAATAGCTCACCTATTATCTGCGATTACATGCAGCTATATTAAAAAGTTGGCATCATTTCATTGATGTCTTGGTGATGACTTTGTGGGCAAAAAACCTAAATTACATACAAAAAAAAGGAAAGCCGCCCTAAAGATAGTCCTGTTTAGTACTTGTTTATTGTTTAATTTGTTTGAATATATTTTAACTAGTAAAAATAACGACTTTTTAAGCTAATTGTTAAGCAAATTTGTATGTTTTTTCTTTTATTGAATTTGTAATTTTTTGTGGTGTTAAATTTAAACAGAACTGAAACACTTCGCTCATTTTGTTTATATGCAGCACATTGGAAACTTAGGATGCTACAGTTGACGCCTTAAGATTCCAAAAGTGACTACCAAGAGTCATAAATTACATTATTCATTTCTTTAAAGAATAATTTTGTTAACAATAAATGTGAACAACGTTTTACCTTTTGTACAATACGTTTTTATATAAAAGGGATTTGTACCTTTATAATTGTGTCCCGAGCAAGTTTTGTTTAAATTTTGACGGTTAACCAACGCCCTTATTTTATTCAATTGTTGACTGAGTACTTTTCGATTTGTTTTTTGTTTCGACTTTCTTTGTCAGTCAAAATATTTTTATGAGTTTATGTCACAAGAGTTGCTAAAGGAATATTTTACTGTTCTGTTATTTTTAGTATTACATCTATAATTGTAGACTTTAGACTTCATAACGCAAAAGACGAAATACATCTTGATTTTTTATTGCAATACTCGTATCAACGCTATAATTTATACCACAGATTGGTCGCATTCAAAAATCAAATTGCATCCATGAACTGATAAATGACATTCAAGGGAAAGCTTTTGTTGTTTTGGTTGATCTAGATAAATGAATTTGAATTTGAATTTTTTATTAAGAAATTTATTAACACACACACTCAGCTCAACAAAGTCTCAGATTTACAAGTATGTCGAAGTATGTGTGTGGAATTCGGGTAAAAGTTTGCAACAGCTTTGCAAGATTTCAAAAGTCCAAACTTTTTTTTATTTTTTATTTTTTGAGCATTTCTTGTTTATTATAAATTATGCACTTAAGTTGAGGGTGATTTCATTATGATGATGACGATGAACGAGATGTTTCGATTGTGTTTTGCCACAGACTCTTTCATTATTTCCAACACTATATTTTGGCATTTTTTTTTTTTGAAGGTATACTTTGCTTGCAGCTCTGCCATTCGACCGACCGTCCGATCGGTCAGTCGTTTGTCGTCCAGTCAAGAAGCACACCCGCTGTGCCAGTGACACCGACACTCGAGTAGATATTTTGCGGTTGATAAAATCAAGAGCAAATAAGGTTGACTCTTATTTCTGAGGAAGATTTTGTAGGCATTGTAGCCTTGCTCAAGCGAGCTGAATTGATCGCACTCTCCTGCTGTCTTTTCGAAACATTGCTAATGGTGTGACAAATTTTTTACAAGTAATTTTTGTATGTTGTTTATGAGCCTGACTTTGAACTTTAGTTGAACGTTCCTTTTATTCCTAATATTAAGAAATTTATGTTTGTGCGCAGAATAAAACGTCGCGTTTGTGGTTTAAATGCGTCGTTTATTATATTGTGCCTTACATTAGAACAGAAAGAAACATAAAAAAAATTGTTTATAAATCAGTCGAACTATTTAAACAAGCATAACAACTCATCAACTTTATGAAGTGTACTGGTTTCGATTATGCTTCGGACGCCACTATTTTTGCCCCCTCCTTAGAGCACTAGCACCTTCTGAAGATAGTACTATATTATCATATTTCACAAACGCCCAACTATTGATTTCTATCGTACGCACTACAAACTTCCAGCAAAGTTCGGTAAATCATAATAAAAACGAAACGATCGCTGCAGGTGTGCGCATATAAAAGCGCTTGATTTGAGTTTTTTGAGACCGATCTTTGCTCTCCTCTTGCTGAAGTTGAGTTCATCTAATAACGATAAAACGCCGTGCATCATATTGCGCTGTCTGCCACCAGTGTTATAAAATATTATGAGAAATAGCTCACAAGTTTTGCGCTGACAATCGATTGAGCCTATACGAAAAAAAAAAAAATATTCTAAAAAAAGTGTGTGGGCAAGAACGTGGCAAGAACAGAACGTGAAACTTTAATAAGCTCTATGATGCGAAATCCGAATCTAAATTTTTACAAAACGGTTATAATAATGTAAGAATGACTAAAAATAAATGAGTAAAGAACATAAGTATGTATTGGAATACGAGCGTGCTAGAAGATGCCAATCAGTTGCAGTTGTCTCATGCGACTCGTTATTGGCGCTGTACTACAGTATAGCCTGTTTTGGCAACTCTCTTTTTTTGAGTTAGCTATCTCTCAACCATTAAAAATTTTTTAAATTTGTTGGGACTTCGAGTCCTTTTTATTTTTTTTTTTTTTTAGGTTTTGAAAAATAATTTCAAAATTTTGTGAGTCTTATAAATAAGTATACATCGTCAAAATTATTTGACATCAACGCAGGTTTTCAGTGGTCCTAAAGGGAAGTCGCTTCGTTATATATGATATTCCACTGTATTCTTGCTTGTATCCGTCACTTTAGCTAGTGCTGCTCACTTGTTCGTTGTCGTTCTTGTTGTTGTCGTTGACGCGACATTGACGACTTTTTTGATAATTTTGATTTTATTATGTTAATAAAATGTTATGGTTTAAAATGTTCAACAGTCTTACATCTGTCCGTTCATCTGTCTGAAACTCGCTTGTTTTGTGTCTCCTGTCCCCTGTCTATGTGCATCAACCTGACTTAGCGTCGTTTGTGCTGTGCTGTTGCTGCGCCGTGTCGTCTGTACATCATAACTCATTAGTGACAATATCTTAGCTGCTGCCTCCTCACGCTTGATTCTACTTGTTGTATTATGTATTTGAAGCAACCATTTCATTTCATTTCATTTCAACTCTGTGTGGGTTTACTGATTTCGATAATTTTCTATCTTACGTCTTCGCTCAGTTAATTGGATTAAATATCACAACGAAACATTTAATGTGATTTGACTGCGTATGGGAAAATTCAAATTAATAGTTAATAAAGAAAATATGCATCGATTTGAGTATCCAATTTTTAGCCTGTTGTGTTACCTTAACCATATATTTTTTTTGCTTGTTGTGCTAGTCGTTAGCTGTCATGTTATTATATGCATAATACGATTTTTAATTAGTCTGTACGATTTGTGGGGGGTCGCACACTTGCTTAGTTCTTCATTCGATTGAGTTTAGCAGAACGATCCCAATACGAATGATGGGAACATTTTTGTAAAGCTAAGGTATGCTAAGTCTTTTGTTATCAGATTAATTGCTTGTTATAAACAATAATTGCTCACTATGTAATTTAATTGTTTTTGAGTTAATTTAGTTATATAAATCAATTATTAAAGCAGGAATGCTATGCGAATTAAATTACGGAATGGAGTTAATATTATAGTAAAAAGTGTAAAATGTGTTTAAATGGATTTTTTTTATACGTTTACTTTTATTTATTTAATTTTAATTATTATGCATAAATTTTCTTTATCCCATATTGTGAAACGAGTATTTGAAAGTTCGTAACGAATTGATGGACGCATCGCAAACCATATTAAATGTATATATTCTTCATTACCAAACCCTTGCGAAGAACTATATACGTGACGGGTATTTAAGTTTCATTTTTTATAGAACTTAATTTTTTTTTTTTTTTTTTGCCAAAATTAAGTTTTTGCCAAGTAAGCCCTGCCAAAATTAAGTTTCTGCCAGTGCTTACTTTAAACTAAACTAAGCCAACAAATTTCACTGAGCATAATGCAATTACTTAAACATCGAATAAGTACAAGCGCAAGCAAGATTAACTAAACCACGCCTCCCCCGCCTTGAAGTATCAGAGTGATAGACAGACAGACGGACAAACGTACATACTATATGGTACACACCGATTGCTTCAGCAAACAACGCCTCAAAAAAAAAAACTCTCTTAATGTAGATCATCGCGCATCGAGCGAACGATTTAATGCAATATCTACGACGAACGCGACTGACTGCACCGATCGATTGATGTTGCACTGTGGCTTTTGTCCGAACATGGAATGCCATGTGAAATTCATGAATTACAACAAAAAAGCAATATAAGTTTGGTTCAGTCGATCTGCGCCACCAAGATCGAAATACAGCATGCAATGTTGTTGCACAGTCGAAAGCCAAAAAAAATATATAAATACAAAGGAAACAGTCAAGTGTACTCGATTTTGAGATACTCTCTACTCTTGTGTTGATGCATGTCATCTTCTATAAAAACTTTACAAATTCAAACTAACAGTTTTTTTACTTAGTTCTACCTCAATTCGGCGTATCAAGGATTTTTGTACCATATGTATTCTGAATTTCTCATTGCCATTTGGTTGAATTTGTACTAACTTAATAGACCCATATATTTTACGGTAATAGGGTATACAAATACTCTCATTGTTGTTGTCCTGCACTAAAAAGTGGGTGGAATAATGGGCGGTTATGCGAATTTACTCAGCGTATGATTATAGCATAGATTACAAAAGTGCGCCTAAGCGTTGGAACTTGCAACGCCGCACATTAACCTCAAAAAAAAAAAAAAAAAAAAAAATGATAATAAGTAAATAAAATTATGCTTTAGACACAGCGCTATGGAACATTCAAGATGTTACATTGCTGTGTACCACTTTGGTCAGGCGTGTGATCGCTGAATGGCTGCCTAAATTCACGATGCAATTCATTTTTTTCTGCAGTTTGATTTGTACATCGTTTAGTATTTATAGAGGTCGCTCTCTGTCCCGAGTAGCGTATATTACATGGAAGTGAATATGTTCCATATATTCTTTTTCGAATCACATTCAAATTGTAACGGAACAGAAAACTAAAAATTTAACTAATCAACTTTATATTATTTACTTAAAAAATATTTAGACAGTATTTGAATTCTATATTTTTCGTTCAATTTTGCAGCACGCACAATCTGTAGATTGTTGCACAAAGTTCATGCCGCATGCTTGTATGTAGTAAAAATTAATTGCCGCTTTGCACGCGTTGCACTCGAAATCATTCATCTATTACACTGAAATTCATAAAACAAAGAGTACACTGTAAGAAAAATTATTTCAACTGAAGAACAATGGCATTTTAAATCTACATATTATTAAATTCATAGAAATTATATGAGTTTACATTCGGTTTCGGTAACATGTTTACTAAGACTATATTAATATTAATTATCAAAAAACATTTAGAAAACAAACTGATGTGTTAACTTTTTTAGAGTAAAGACTGTGTGTGGTGTGATTTTATTAATCATACATAGGGATATTTTGTTTAAAATTAATGTCAAAAACAGTTAAACAATCTAACGAAAAAAATTTCCATTTGGCTATTGCAATAAGTACACACATACACATTTGTTTTCCAATTTCACACAGTGTGCCTTACTATTATTTTTTTTTTTTATTATAAAATTGTCTTACGCAACATGAGATCTCAAAGCACAAAAAAAAAGAAGCGCCTGTCTGATCAAGACATTATTGAAGTTTTACGTACTAGTTGCAATAGCGTATTCGAAAGACTCAGATAGACTTCCAAAAGGAAAATCCAATTAGTTGCGCCTATGGCAACTTAGCTTAATGCAATAAAACAAAGAATGAAAGTAACGTAAAGGAAGAGGAACATGCAAAGGATCTTAGGAAGAGATCGCAGTTTGTTGCAAGACTGACCGACATCAGTGTCTGAAGGCCGGCTAGAAAGAGCGTCGCCACTAACGTACAAGGTGATCATCGGCGGCAGGAGTTTCAAATTGAGGTACGGCCGGGCAACAAAAAAATCTTTAAAATTCAATTGTTGAACTGCGAATCGAATTAATCGAACGAGTGAGTGAGTGAGCAAGCAACTAAAGCAACATAGATTGGATGATTGGATTAGACCAAACGGTTGGTCAGCGGTTGGGTTGCTGCAAACACATAGAAAGGAAAATCGACCAAGCTAAAAAATTATAATTGCAAATTTCGGAGTGTGTCGGAACGTGTGACTGATAAGAATTAAAATAAAATTTCAAATTGTTTGCGGGAAAATGGAATTACAAAGGTGGAGCAGGAAAAATTGAAACAAAAGACTTAAGCGACAAACTTGCAAGCAGACGCATTAAATTCTTCTCATTTTGTGCACATAAATAACGTTAATCGTTCGCATTGCATCAGTCAAAGCCGCAAAATCTGCAGCCGCTCGATACGGTGATGTTGCTGCAACAATTGTCAAAACAACTCAACGAAATACATCAAAGTCAAAATAGAGAAATCTGTACGCAGTCGTAGTTGAAGTTGAATTGACAGAAAGGCACTAGATAGCTGGCTGGCTAGTAGGCAAAGCGACAGACAGACAGACAGACAAAGAGACAGTTCGTATGCAAATTGCAGCCTTATATGTACGAATGTGCGCGTACTTTGCAACTCTTTAAGTGCCACACAATTTAATACACTTTTGGCATGACAAACACATCCCAGAATCATGCGATATCGGTATCGGAATGTGTAATAGTATTGAAGAAGACAGCGATGCCGTTGAAGACAACAGCAACGAAGCTTAACCTAACAAGAGCGAGCGATGGAGCATGGGAAAACTATTGACCAGGACGAATGCAAAGCAAAGCCCGAAAATAAGAAACAACAAACAAGCAAATCTTTGTCTGTTGTCAGCGACGTCGCAACTTAAAAAGAATTGCTGCAATTTTCTTCTTGTTAAGCCAAACGTCAAGCCGCCCGCAATTGGACTCGTTATGGGACACATTTCGATCACTGTCACAACGAAACCTAGCCTAGCATAGCATAGCACAAACTGTAAGCGAGCAGTCTGTAAGCAAATACTGCATGTATTGTTGCACATTGCCTACGGCTGTGTTGCAATGTCAATATTTTGTGAATTTACGCATTGTATGGGCGAAATTGTTGCAAACTTAAGCTGAATGCTCCGTTGTTGACGTCGTCACTGTTGAAAACGTTTGCATTTGTTTGTCGCGGCGTGTCCGATTAGAATACCTGGCATGTGTTATATATGGCCGACAATTTGGTAGCTAAGAGCCAAAACACACACACACGAATCAGCTAAAATAGGGTTGTCAACAATTTCATAATCATTTTTTTAGCTACTCTCGCAGTTCCTCAAAAATCCTACAAAATTAGAGGATACATTTAATTTGATTGCCATAATTAAGCTCAAACGACACTCGTTCAGTTAAACTCTTCCAAATTCGTAATATTTGTTCTAATTTTCTAACTCTCATTCAACGCTTTGAAATTGTTTACTGATGCATATTTTCGATGTTTCTTTCAAATTGAAATATCGTTACGAAAGTACTTTTCAGTCCAACCGCATGCTTGTCTGTTTAAAAAGATTTAATGTTGTATAATATTAAATCTAATTTGTTTTTAGGCAAACTCTTTCAACTACATAAGCATTATAAAAGTAATAACTTTTGGCAACTCTATCTTCATAGTCTATTTCAAAGAAAAAATCATGTTTATTTTATTTCACTCACAGTGTAAATATAATTTGCATATAATAAGCCAAATCGATGTACAACCACGTTTTGCTGATTTGTTGGCTCTTTAGTTTTTTTTTTTTTATATTTTTGTTGGTCCCACCTTCATCTTGAACTGACCAAAACAGGCAATCAACTAAGCCGACAGGTTAACTTCACAACGATATGGCTAGTCTTCTATTCTTTCATCCATCCATCCAACCATCTATCCACCCGCCTGTCAATTGTCAATTCAGGCAGACTTAAATTTTTGCGATATTGTCTCATTTTCGTAAAGATGTTTTTCAACGTTAGCGAAATTTCGATTATAGGTATTCTAGTGACACAAGTTGTCGAATATGTTTAGCTGTTTAAATTTAAAAGCTTTAAACAAATATTTCTAGTACGCATTTACGGCAATTCTTTCAATTCTCTTTTTTTTGATAGGTTAAATGCTGCTTGCGGTAATTGGTCATTGTTGTCCCAGTTTATAATGATATAAAATAAAACAAATATTGTTGCTGATTGTGCAATTTGAGCACATAAAGATTTTCTTTTGAACTTTCAACTATTTTTTTTTACTAAAAGAGAGAAAAAGAGTATAAGACGCGCAAAAGTAATCACATTAATATGTACCGTTTCTGATAATGATGATGCTTATGATATGATGGCGATGGCCTTTCACCTCCTAGCTCACCGCCGCGCATGCAGTCTTAGAAGCAGGTCTAGGTATTCCCTCTGTGCAAACATAATTTCCACAATCTAGAAAAATCTCGCTCGACGCTTTCACATAACAAGAGCCGTAAGCGATTTTTGGTTCATACCCTACATTTGGTCAAAAATATTGTTTTTCGCCATAGGTTTGTACAGTAAAGCACAATTTGAAAAGAGTTAAATAGTTAAATTAGTTCACTAAATAATAAATCATTATACAATATCATTCCAGGCAAATATTTGCAGCAGGGATAGCGTATCAAAGTTTAATATTTTAATGTGATCTCCATATTCTTCATACTCTTCACGCATAGTGAAAAGTAGATTAATTTTGAAACGAACATAAATTCGAAAATTATAATTAAGACTTTTTGATAGTAAAAATGTTTTTGTGTCCGCTATGGACTTTGAAACCATCCAACAGATGATATCCTAACCGGTTTCATTTAAAAAGCAACAATGTAAATATTATTATAGACCACTAAAACACTGCAGAAGTCAATTTACGATAAAATACATAAAAATACATAAAAAATTAGCTTTTTTGTATGTTTTTATACTAGCCCCAACATATTGTGGTCTCGTTGCAATCAGAAGAACAGGTATTTTTAGTGCTTTTTTGTACAAATTTAAACCGATGAGAGTCCCAATTGCACAAACGAAACGGAAAAGAGCCGAAAGAGCAGCCGATACGCGCGTACAACGTAGTAGAACACGCTGGGTATCCGCTAGTTTATAAAACATAAGTAATTGCTTAGAAGCTGGGCATTTCATTTGGTCTGTTTCGGCCATATTAAACCGAATGACCTAACTATTGCTTAAAAGCAAAAACAACAGTTTTAAATTATATTTATTGCTTAAAAATGTAAAATCTGTGCGTCATGTATTAAAGCTTTGGTTAAAGCAATGCAAGTTTTTTTTTATTTTTTATTTTGGCATTTTTTTTTTTTTTTTTTTGTTTTTTTGGGAACCTGCAAAAACAAAGAGAAATGCAAAAGTATAATAAGCAGCAACAGCAGAACTTAAACGAAAAGTTTCTTTTTTTTTCATGAACGAGTATTGAACTAAAACACATTTCATGCTCAAAGTGTGCAGCAAAGCAAGGCAAAAATGCAGCGCACATAATTCGTGATCTACAGGCGCAAAAAGAGGGTCACGTTGTTGTTATGAGATGCTGCTCATTTCGCCTTTACCTTTTCGTCGCCAATATTACTGCTCTCATATTCTGCATCAATACAACACCTGAAATAGTAGACGACTACACGTTGTCAACGCTACGGAGGACTTCTTCTATCTGCCACATGAGCCATAAATATACTTTATAAAGTTACACGTATGTATAGTATAGTATATACGAGTATGCCCCGTTTTTCGTGTGCCTGTTTAGTTCTTGGTTCTTGCTGCTACACGATTTCCAAAAATTTCGCATAAATAAGTTAGTGTAACACACAAGCTGAACTGAGTTTGCTTCGGATTTAGACTTTGGCAGCGTTTGAGTGCAGGAAGCGTTGATCACACGTTCACATTATTTGATGATCGCACGATATGGACACGCCAGTTAAGAAAAAAACAGAAAAAACAGAAGCAGCAAAAAGTCACAGGCTTTAATAATTTCCATATAGTATCTATATGGCTGCTCCTTTTGGCTGCTCCCAGTTTAAAAAAAAAAAAAAATTGTGTACGTGTGTGTGTGACCAAGCGATTTCGTGATAATCCATTATTAATGCCAATCAGCATATAAACACGGTTGTGGTTTGGGTAGACCGGCAGATGGGAGATGTAACTCACTCCTCCGCTTTGTTCATGTTTAGCTATATACATACCTACATACTGCATGCAATGCAATGTAATGCATCTAAGATGATTTTTTTCGGGGGGGGCTTATCCTAGCGTCCCAATCCCTGCATGTTTGCTCTTGAAAAGCTGCGCGCAATTCGTAAGTTTGTCGCCTACAAAAATTTACTTGATGAAATTTGCATGCCGCCGAGGCGAGTTTGGTGGTCTACTGTTATTCTTTTCTCGAACAAATACACCGCCACCGCAGCGAAATGTTGCAAAGCCGCAAAAAAAAAAATCCAAAATGCGGTGAACTGCTGCATTGTTGGTTGCTGTTGTATTGTTATTGCCACTGTTGCTGTCATTATTATTTTCTCAGGGTTTTGGCAAGGACCTCCCAATAAGCTGATTTGAATGTACGATTTAAGCTTTATCCGCTACTGTTTTTGTTCGGTTTTTATAATAGTTGTGAGCATACGCAAGTCATACTCCAGCGAAAACATTGATATTTACATAAAGCATGAATAACTGGAGCATTTGTGGAGAAGCTTAGAGTGCGACACATTAGTGAGAACGAGTTTTTGACTTTATTGAAACATTGCATTGCATTGGAATGTATAAACTTCAATGCTCAACGTCAAAATTAATAAAAATTAACTTAGTTTAAACAGCTTTTACTCTTTTTGCGTATATTTCATACTATAGTTGTAAGAAATTTAGTTCACATGCCCCTTTCCGCTAAAACCGCAACTATGGGTATGGTTAATGCTTGCATTTATTTCCTTAATAGGAACAACAATAAACGTTTGTTAGCTGCAACCACCAACGAACTGTTTGCATTTTAGCGCATTTTGTGGTTTCAGCACCGGGGCCACACGCATTCACCTAGCCTTTTGGTGGAACATGATAATGACGATGAGAATGAGGCGGCAACGCTTAGCAACATTTCGTCAAATTTATGAACTAGTGGTGGGCAGGGCGCTGCCGCTGCCAAAAGCCGGTCTTACCGCCTGGCAGTGACGTAAATACTAGGGGGGGGGGGTAGGTAGATAGAAAGCAAAGACCCAATTCTCATAATTATTAACCTTTGTGCTTCTGTCGACATCGACAATGTCGATGATGTCGATGATTTCGTTGAAGACGACGACCAACAATGTTGTTAAAACAATGTTGCTAACTGCAAATGTTGCTAAAATAGGAGTAAAACACAATTGCTGCTGCTACATATGAAAGGTGCTGCATGGGGTTAGTTTGTTTGTTGGCTTGCTTTCTCGAATATGATCGGAGAATGTCTAGCACGAATCAGCAACGACAACAACAACAACAACAGCAACAACACAAAAAGCAGCAGCGGTAACAATTGTTTAGCTACTGTTCATTCAGTTGCTGCTATTGCACTCAATATTCAATTTTGCATTTTACAACAAATGCGTGCCTTACCATATTTAGTTGTTGCAATAGCTGGAGCGAGTAGTAAAAGAAGCAGCAACAACAACAAACAGTAACTGCTAACAGCAAATGGCTCAAAGAAGTCGCGTTTGTTTAATATTTACATAGCTTAGCATTTTGATGATGACCCGCGTGGAGCAAAAACAAAAGGCCGCAACAAAAAATTAATTTCAAATTAAATTTATGGCGCCGTCGCTGCCAACATTGACGACAACAACGCATTGCATTTTACGAGTACTAGTATGTTCTCAGATGTTCGCTCCTTCATACCTATCCAGGGTGCAATTTGCACCACAAAAGTGATTTATAACCCACAACAGCGAGGATGAGGACGACAAATACTGATCGCGGTTGCTGACCATCTCAAAAACTGCTCAATTTGACGAGCATAAACGTCCAAATGTGTTTCATCATCAAGTCACATCAACAAAACGCTATTCAACCTTCAACCACTGAGTCATCCATCCATCCATCCATCCAGTAACATTCGCTTTTACAGTGGCAGTATCAGTGTCGTATTGGGTGTCTGACTTTGTTGCTGTCGCTGTCCCTGGCACTCATTTTGGTTTTTTTTTTCCGTTGTGGTTGCTCTTAATCGCTTTGGAATTGCTTTATTAATAGAAAAATTGGCTTTTTACCTGAATTTAAAGCCAACTTTACGTGCCCACCGTTTTTTCACGTGCTATGCGCTTGCGCATAGATTTTTAGTTACTCCGTTTTCTGCGCGATGTTTTGCTGCAACTAAGCATGACGTTGATGATTTAAGTGAAAAATCGCAAAAACAAAAGCAAGTCGTATACATAATTGTTGGCAGTGATGATGAGTACAGATAGATAGACAGACAGACAGAAAGGCAGGGTAGTCAGACGATAGTCATTGCTAATGAAAATAATTTTAATTTTCTTTTTTGTATGATCTCAACCATTTTTTTTAGCTTTGCTGCCAGAGTAATTAGAACAATTTGTGTACAGTTCAAATAGTTTCTTACATTAAACGCTAAATTTTACTATAAAATAAAAAGTAAAGTGTGTGTGTGTGTGTGTGTGTGTGTGTACAGCAGATATCTTTCATTTATTTTTTTAACTATACGAGTCGCTTTTAAAAAAATGTGCAATATTCCAGTATCGTTCTCACAAAACTTTATTTGTTATTTGTTTTTGAGGGCTTATTATGTTGTGTTAAAAAATTCAATTTTTCCTCGAACCAGTGTACGTATGCACATTATTTTTTTTGCAGTAACTGCTAACATCATCAATTTTTTTGCGCTACTTTTTGCACAGTTGATAATTTTACACTGCGTATCTGTGTTGAACTAAAATGCTAGTAAAAGTAACGCCTTAAATGCTTGTCGAGTTCTGTCTGCTGCATACGTATAAACAATATATCTAACTCATGGTGGTCATTTGCCTGAGGTGCCGTTTAAGTGATTTAGTTGCGCGATTTAAGCGAACACAGCACAATAATTGCATTCGAGCGGATCAGATCCAAGCAGTTTTCGTATAAAGTAGAAACTTGAAGAAAAGTGCAAAGTGTTTAATTGCAGAATAATTGTTTTGCACATGTTCTTTTTTTTTTTTTTTTTTTTTTTGTACTCGCATTAAAGTGCTTTGCTGACTCTGAATCGCTTTGGTCAATCATAAAAAGCATATTAAGTGCGAATTAATGATCACGAAAGGTGGCATCTACAGCAGCAGCCACAGCAAAAAACAGAGCAACACATAATTCGAAAAGTGTATTCTTTTTTACAGATACACACACACACACACACACACACACACACACATGTCGCATATACAATACATTTGAACTTAAACGTAGCTCAAATGCGATTATTGTTGCCTTTAAATGATTTTATTTTATTTTATTTTCTTATTTTTTTTATTAGTGTTTTAATGCGTGGCACTTTATTTAAGATTTCTTTGTGCTTTAAAGCTGGGTTGGCCATTGGTTCGGAGCCGCACACTTCTGAGTTTTAAATTTTTCGTTAAAGTTTAGTTTTAGCATTTAGCTTATATGTAAGTCTATATACAATGCACATATATAATAACAAATTATTTGTGCCATATTTTCAAAAATATATATGCTCTGGATTATTACTTTTTACCGAGAGCACCGCGTAGTTTTTGCTTTTGCAGCATTAACAGAATTAAATCGCAATTCAAAAAAAGATTTCCATCCCTGTCATTTAGAGTATTTTTCCAGTCATTTGGTTTAGTCATTGTTTAAATTGTTTTTAATTAAATTTATAGCTTTTTATTAGCTGCCTGCAGTGCGGTTTTACTCTGAAGATGGTTTTTGCTTGCTTTGCTTGCTTGAAACGTGTGACATAAATGTACGTCAGCAAAGTCATTAGCGAACGATTGGAGAAAAAAAAATAAAAATAATAAAAACTAAATAAAAAATCATAAACACAATTATTAAACTAGCAAGTAAAGTGCGGGACGACTTTGAAATGCACTTGTTTCCTTATTATTATTTTTTTAGTTTAAACAATAAAAAAAAATTGTACTTGTACTCTTTATATTTATTTTTACCTTTAAAATTAATAATAACGTTCAAGTCGAGGCAGGCATGTTCATTTGCCATAATTGCCATTATGGCGCATTAAAACCAAACCCAAACCCAAACTAAACTAACTACAGCTGTGAATTTTTAAAGATGATATCATCTTTTCGGATCGGATCGTTTGGAATAGTCGACAAGTCTGGTTTATTATTATTGTATTATATTTTTTTGCTAGTAGTACTTGTTGTTTTGGTTTTTGCTTGGTTGATGGTTCTTGAGCAATGTTTTGTTTAGGTATGAGATTTAGCATAGCTACGTTAAAATTGATTATACGTGTATGTATTTTTGCTTATTTTCTTCTTTATTGGATATTTTTTTTAAATATTCATACGCTCTGTATGCCAATATAGCGTCTTAAGTTTATTTAGCAGCTGTTTTCGCAATTATTCTACCTTTTATCTGCCAACAATTTCAAATGCAGGTACGCTGTCAGTTAGATAAAATTGTGTTTTTGCAGCAATTATGGTGAACTAATTATGTATTCAGATTTAAAAAAAGAATAACGTTAACTTTTGTAGAACCGAAGTTTTGCAACCCGTCACTCGATATTTTCGTGGCATAAACTGATTTCAAAATACAAAGTACCTAGAACCGAGAAAAGCTTATGTTTCGAGTTTCAGCATATCTTTAAAAGTAAGCGAATGAAGCATTTCGCATTTCTCGTCGTGCTGATCAAGAGTATACATACTTTATAGGGTCGAAGATGTCTCCTTTATTGCGTTACAAACTTTCTTGAAAAATGATACTACCTTTTCACACTATGTGTGATGGGTACTTTAAAATGATATTATAGTATAATTTTTAAAAATTCTTAAATTTTCTTTTGCTTTTAAGGCGTAACTGTCACTCTTTTTTTTACAAACCTTGCGTTTAGATTTATTTAATATTTCTCATTATAGCGATTTTCCAACTTTAATCCAAATCTTACAAAAAAATCTTTGCTTATAAACAACATTATGCATTACAATTCTCAAGACAAACCTTAAGTGCTGCATTAATTGACATTTTTGCAACTACTGTTTAAAACATTTGCCATTTTAATAAATTTATATTTATTGTATATTATTTATTTTAAGTAAAAATGTATAAATGAAATCGAATAACTTCAGAAACGAACTCATGCATTTATTTATACATACAATGCGTTTAATTTATTTATTTTATTTATCAATTTTATTGTCATCTAAATGCGATTTAATTTCATATTTTTAAAGCGGCAATGGAAAGACCAACAAACTAATTAAAATGCAACAAATTTACAAGTGTATTTAATTCTCACTCGACATAAAACGATTAAGCGCCGCGGGTGGCCCTAGACGACAACTCTTTTAGACAATAATATTGTAGTAGCACTGTTTTCTACCAATAAAATATTTTTTTATTATTAAGAATACAACTGCAAATTAAAAATCAATTCGGTAAGAAATTAAAAACTTGTCTTTTTTAAAACAAGCTAGAACGCTGCATTTGGCAATTTATCTTACGCTCTAGCTGATCTCAACACTAATTTTTTTTAGCTGATCTACGTAGCGCATTTTTTTTTTGCGTTCAATCTACAACTAATTCGGATACATTCGGAGTATAAAGATGTACAAATTGGCTGTGAATAATTTAATGACATCATTGAACGTTAGAGTGCAATAATTGTAGCTGAACTGTTCTGTTCTTCCCCTTGCTTTGAATCAATGTTTTAATAAGCAAATACTCATTATATATATTTATATTTGCTCTTCAAGTAAATCGAATAATAATAATAACAACAATAATTGTTGTTTTTTCAATTGTTAGCGATGTGTGTGTATGTTTAACGATTTTCTTTGAATTGATGATGATCTACTTAAGCATCTAATGAAATTACAATTATGTAAATAATAAACACGTTTCGCGTTACTGCTGATTTCTTTCTACAAATTAATAATCAAAATTTCAAATACAAAGTAAAAAAATAACAAAACAAATATTTTAAATTGTGGGAATTCCAAATAAACCACAATAGGATGTGCTGCTTTATACAATTATAAATAAATCCATATTTCTAACATGTTACAGATGTCTCACTTCGATTTTATCATTTCTTATAATGAAGCGTGTTGTATATCATTAATAAATTAATTTCGATTTCGTTCAAATCTGTTTAAATCTTTAGTATTTTTCATTTCTCATTTTTTTTCATGTTATTTATGAGAAGCGGCGCGTTAATTTATGCCTTGTTACAATTAAAAGATAAACTATGTTGTCAACTATAGAAAATATGTGTATGCTTTCTAAAGAAACTTCTTTATATTTTTCTAAAGCTGTCTGTTTACAGCTTGCATTTTGAAAGCATTTTGAAATGCATTTTGTGTAGCAAATCAAAATGTTTCAAAAACTAAGCCAGCCAATCGATACTAATATGAAAACACGTGTCTTAATGTGTATTATACTACAATAGTATGTAAAAGAAGTCAGCACGCTGGACATTTTAATTTTAATTAAGCATGATAAATGATCTCACATGAACGCATAAATCTTTTTGAATGTCCACGATGAAACAATACACTGGCTATAATAGCTATATCTCTTTTTCTTTATTTATTTATTTTTTTTTTTTTTGGTTGACTGTTCGGTTCATTTTAGGCGACTTATTATTATTATATTTTATTAAAAGGCGACAATGTTAAGAAGACTCGATTGTATTTATTTTGAGAAAACCATTTCGCGTCGTCAGTTAGCGATACACTTCGATAAGCTGTTAAGAAAATTGATTTGAAATTAATGCAAGAATTTGTTATAGAAATAGGCAACAAGCATGCCTTAAAAGCTCTTAGACAAACAACAATAATGCTTAGCAGGTTGCTATATCTACCTTCTATACATATACAAAAAATGTGTTTGAATATTTAATAGGGAGCAACATCGCTAGATATATTAGAGTCTGCATGAAATCGTTTCCAACAAAGCTAAATGAGTTTGTTAAATATATCGAAAAAAGGTATTATTAAACGAAAGTGTGTTATCAGTTATCAGAAAATTCTTTTCAATGCATTGTTAAATATTTCTTATGTTTTTATTTAAATTATTTTTTATGAGTGACATTGAATGTAGCAAATTATTAGTAAAACAATTCAATTTCATTTGTTTACAAAAAAGTTGCAAAAGTTTTCATTATAAGCGGATGAAAAAAAAGTAAATTGTAATCGTTTGATTTTCTTTTGTAACAAATTTTTAATTTTTTTTTTTTTGATTAACCAACTGTTTCGTTTGGCTTTTCATGCCAATCGACGGACATGCTTTTTTAAATTTGTTACTTTGTGTTTTCTTATTACAACATCAAAAGGCGGAATCAGTTTAAGACCGCTCCCAGTTCAATAAAAGACAAAGATATACATACTTAGAAGAGTTTCAGCTGTAGCTTATTTAATGATTGTTGTCATTGAAAATTAGCACCTGCAAGCAAGCTTCTCCAAACTCAGTTCAACTTAGTTCAAATAGTTAATTTAATTCAATGCGCTTGCCACTGATTCTAACAATCGAGCTTCAATTTCTATTTGCTTTGGCACTCAAACGTTTCTGAGACAAAAAACCTCAATTTTTCTTTCAAATGCGTTGATTTTTCTCATATTTGCTTAAGAAATAACTTTTTGAAGTAGTTGTAATGATTTAAACAATTCGTCGATAAAGACACAACAAGCACAACGAAAAAAATGTTCACAAGACAATGGCTAAATGAATGTAACCACATTTTGTTTTACTTAGCATTATTTGTGTTTAAATTCTACGTTTTGAGCTGTTGTTTTCCTTATACTATATATTGTATTTCTGTAAACTTTTTGTTTATTTGTTCTGATTTTTGGTTGTTGGGTGCGATGGCATTTTAATTATTGGTAATCAGTATGTATTGGTTCTATAGATTAACATTATGTTTCATGTTATAAGTGCATTCTAATTGGAAATCCATTTAACATCTACAAACAGATTTGGGTGGCCTATAGAAACAAAGCCGGTCATATAATTATTTAAGTAAACTGCTCAAAAATTTCAGGAGAAAAAAATTCAAATCATCTTCAACTCTATGCAAATCTTTAAACTTTCACACGCTCTAGCTATGCTCAACAGCTGTCTATACATTCCATTCATCGGTTTATATTCCACCATTTATTTGCCTTGGTTCACCTTCACTATGCGATTGAACGATTCATTCATTAGCTAAGCTTTTATTTCTGCACAATTAAATATAAATTATTCCCATGATCCATCATCAAATGAGTCCATCATAGAGCATAGAGCAGACAACAGACAAAAAAATGAAACGGAATGCTTGTCAGTCAGTCAGTCAGTCAGTCAATTCGTCATTCAGTAAATCAGCTGCGCATTCAATCATTGTTCAGTTGTTTCGTGCAAAATAAAAACCAACAATCATCAAGCAAATAGTTTTTAGTTATTTGACCAACTTACACCACCCACAAATTATTTTCTGGCGTCTTTCCATTGCTTATTGTTAGATATTGACTTGCGACAAAACCCAGCTTCTACTTTACATTTGTTGAGCAAACTTTTGAAAAACTCATTTCTAAAGAGCGATAAGTATATAGCTCAAATGTTAAAATAGCAAAAAAATGCTATTCTGATCCCTCTAAAAATATGTGTGTATGCAGTCTACACAATTTTTATCTTAATGCGAACCTGTTTCGTTTTTTTTTTGTCCAAAGTCAATGCGCATTTTGAAAACCATCGTTGATGTTTTATTTCTGGTTAATTTTTGATTTGTTTAAAAAAAGAAAAAAATTGTTTTTTCTCTTTTCAGTGTCGACAATAAAAACGTGATTAAAGACGCTTTTAATGCGCATAAATCATTTTGAACGTTTGTAACTGCTGAAATTTTTGACGTTTGCTACAAGAAAGATAATGTCGAAGTTGATGCTGATGAAATGCAAATATCTGCAATTTGTGCAAACCGCAACGGATTAAAATTTTACAGGTGAGTAAAGACATTGATAAAGATTGATTCTTATTAATATTAGTATACTGTTTCTTATTAATATTATATATATATATTTATATATCATATATATTTTTTTTATGTAAATGCGTTTTTATGCTTCATTTCCTGTTAACATAAAAAGTTTATAAATTTTTGGTAGTTCACAGTTAATATAAAAAATTATTTCAGAGCCATTGGCCTTCTTGTGCTGCATATTAATTTACTTGTGCGCAAAATGCATAATTATTTTCTTAATTTCAATAATATTTTAACGAAAACTAGCCGAAAAAATATAAAGTTTTTGGATTGATAAGCCAATACACATTCTGAAGAAATCAATTAAACTTTTAGGGCTTGCATTTTGTTTAAATCTTTTCAAATTGCCGCCATTCATAGCACTATAACCTGGTATTTTCTGATATTTTATTGATACGAGGTGCATTCTTAAAGTACACGTTTATAAACTTGCATCGACACAATGCTTTTTCTTTTATGTTTAATTTGAATTTTCAAAAACGGCTGTATCCGTGTTTTAGATGGACGATTTTTATTCGCATTTTAAATATACATGGTCAATTCTAAAATATCCTAGAGATTACTTTCTCTAATATATCTAAACGGAGTAATAAATTAAGTTCTAATACTTTAAAAATATACCTCGTATGTAAGGTGGCTTTTGTTTGTCAATCTATACTCAAAGGTGTTTCTATATTGGCTGTCGGTAAAACTCAATACAATCCAAACCTTTGCTCGTTGCTTATGTCTCGTAAACAAGTTTTGCATAAAAATTTTCGGTAAGAGGAAAGAAAACTTCTTCTTCGATAGAGTTGTAATAAATCTGCTGTATTACTTCTGGCGTTCATGTTCGTACGTTTGTTAGTTGCTTCGATTGTTTGTCGAATGTTTGTTTCAGTCGAATCGAATTCAATACACTTACTATAAGTTTAATTTTGCCTTTCCTCGACTGCTGTCTGTTAATCGACAGCTTTGTTATAACGTGACTTTATTGAGTGGTAATGAACCTATTAGCTTCGATCTTTTATGCGTATGAGCAACCAGTATGCCCCTTGCATTTAGAAAAAAAGTGTTGTAGTTAACAGTGTGACCTGATTGGGTGTTGAATTTACGACAGGAAATTATAATAAGAAACTAAAATATTAATAACTTACACAATAAAATGTATGTGTACATTTATTTTGTGATTCATTAAAAAACTTTGAGCTTTTGAGGCTAATGTTTAAAAAGTTTTTATAGCTCAACATAATGTTTAATTATTATATATGCACATTGATAGGGCGAGTATATTTCAATTTGATTTGAGTTGACATAACTTTTACAACGGGAGTTGGAAACTTAATATTTATGTAGCAAGATAAATTTGTTTATAAAATAATTATTATTTGATTGCTTTTGAACAAAATGTAATTGGAATGAAACCTTTTTAGTCAAAGAAATCCTAACATAACACTATTGCACTGAATGCATTAATGAATAACATGAGTAACTAGGCGTGGGCACATACAAACCTTTTAATGATTTAACAATTTCCAAACAAAAGACTTAAGACACAAACCTTTTTTCTTGTTTTTTTTTTAAATTACGTCAACGTTGAGGTATATGAGAAAAATTTTTAAATATAAACGCGACTCAATTAAAGTAAATGATCTCATTATTATACCATTCTGTTTGGAAAAAAAGTAATAATAAATGACACAATCCTATACAGATACTCACATAACTCATAAAGCTGCACGGGAACTCCAGCCGAGCAACTTAGCGCCTTTGCTGACAAAATTAATGCAGAATCCATATTTTTAATTAAATTAAAAACCACTTAGGCTACACCCCCAATAAAAACAAAACTCGCACGACAATGACACTAGCTGAATATGTATAGCAATCATTAAAGCAGAACTGGTTGAGGTTGAACACAAAATCGATATCGTATTCATACTCGTTAGCATATGTTAATTAAAATGTGATCGCACGGGCACGGGTACGCGGGCACGGGTTTCAATTCAGTGCAGACTTCTTGGCAACGAGTTATATGTACTATAAATTGTTTCTTGGTAACTATTGATCTGGTTGTTGTCAAAAGTGTTAATATTCAGTAGATGCAAATCAATGCAGTCAATATAGATAGTTGCGTAGATATATTCATAGGTTTCGATTGAGTTTGAATTTGTTGTGTGCCGATACAATTCGATATGTTGCCAATTTCAACGCCTGCGATACATTCAATTGTTAAAAAGTAACAACACAACAATTGCTGGCGTGGTGATGACGTCTGTGTCTTTTAGTGGAACGAATGAGTGCCAGCGACCCACTAGTATAACTATTGACTATTTGAGTGATAAATCATTCACTAAGAGTTGACTCATTGCCTCAAGTTTCCATTTATTTACTTAAAAAAAAGATAAAGTTTCGATTGTGGTTCATTGTGATCCTCAACTGTTACAAATTTTGTGTGCGTGTTTTTTTATACTCTGTACCCGAAGGAGATTAGATAGACCCTATAAAGTAGCTACCATATTTGAAACTTAACTCTTCTGAGTCCTATTTTAAAGGGTACATCCTGTATAAATCTACTCGAAAATTTTGGGTTTTTGCATGAAACTTTTTTTTTTTTATTTTATGGTAGACCTAATGATGCTAGTCCTAATGATTTATTCAAATATGGGTAGAACCTATAAAATATATGTACAACCTCAATACAAATTTACAAATTACTGGTACTAAAACAAGACTTACCTTAAGATATATAAAAATTTAGTACTGGGTATTTTGGAGTCGAGAATACTTGACTTCAGCGTTCTTTCTTATTTATTATTATTATTTTAATTTTTTGTCTCAGTGTACTGAAAACATTGCCTCTGGGTTATTTGATTTGTCGTCAACATTCGTTTTAAAAATTGAGTTGCTCGATTTTTTAATAATTTTTAATACTGCAATGCGTTTTTGTTTGCCGCCTGCACATTTACTTGGCCCCAACTTGAAAACTGGCGTTGGTAGCTACAACGTAACTAGTTATTGATACAAGACTCGACTTACTTTTAGCTTTAGATCATCAGTTCTGTATTGTTGTTGTTCCGATTTTGATTTATATTGATGCATAATTTAACAATAATGTTTATTCGCGCTGTCAACATTTGTAGCAGCAACGAGATCTGAATCTTATTTTATTTGTTTCCTAACAAATATGAATTGCATGAGAAAAAATAGAAACAAAAATAAACAGATTTGTATGTGAATAAATTGATTGTGTTGTGTTGTATGTGTAGTGCTTGGATTTTAATGGCGCTAATTTGGCGCTTGCGTGATGCGCTAATTGTTCAATTTTATAACTTCAAAAGTATCTCGACCACATTACTTATCTCGACTCGTCATGACAGTCTTTTTGTGTTTTTGATTCTGTTCTTCACATATATGGAGCAGACAGCTTCTGAATTTTTATTTAGGTAAGAGTAAGTGTGGGACAGGAAGTCAACGAAATTAGACGCATTTCATTGTTTTCATGTGAACTTTTGTAGTCGTTATAAATTTGCCTTAGGTACAATCTATTCTCGGCACCTTTTTCAATATCAATTGGTGTATTTTGCTAGTGTCAGAGACAGTATTGCCAAGTTCAACTAAGCTAAGCGAAGTTACCGTGGGAGATTTAGTTGCTCTCTCTTTGTTGCCTCCGTCAAGTCGTCGCAACTATTTTCATTGCTTTCAAGCGATTTCGTTTAAGTTCTCAACTGAGCCCCATTCAAGTCATTGGATGACACATGGAGTGGCCACCAGGTGAGCGTATGTCTTAGTTGCACTAAATATCACAAATAATGTTTGTTATGATGGGTGATAACAGTTTTCACGGTGATGACATTACTCGTTCTTGAAATGGTGGTAGTGCTGTTTTTTTTTAACATTTTCGAAACGCAATGCATTTTGGGCTTCTCACCGAAGCTAAGCTTCCTGCTGATCAAAATCACATGAGGTTTCTAGAAGAAATATGGCTGTCATCATCATCGTCGTAGTGGAAATCACTGCTGTTGTTGTTTTGATCTTGAGTGTTGAATGCAACTGCGAACCAGACGCGCCTGAAAAAGGATTTCGTTACGATATACGAAGCTTAAGTCAACCGAAGTTGACATAAACACTCACTTGCAATAGCGACCTGTAGGGGGTCGCTTGATTCATACACACAGCACAGACTTCATCTGTGTCTGCGCTGTAAATAAACGTAACTCAACTTTTGAGTTTGTGTCCTAAATCTTTTGTTTTAAGTATTTTAGTTTATGCAAGACCTGAAGAACTGGAATTGTAGTAAGTAATTTTACAAAAAGCGTTTTCAATGGTGTATCATACTCTTTATTTTTTTTTTTTTCAATTTTTTCATAAAGTTCCTCTAATCGCTTTGAAACGATTTGCATGCTACACACGCAACTTGACTTTTTCATTCAAAGCCCTAGAACGTTGCCTAAACATAAAATATGCTTTTAATACTCATTTCAGTACATACGAGTATAATAAAATGATGGCAAATCGTCAGCCGTTTCCTTTTTTAATATCATTTGCAGCAAGCAGTAGCAACAGCAACAACAACAACAATAATATTCAACCAATAAAGTTAACAACAAACTTCAAATATTTCCACACGAAACTAAAGTAAATCATTTTTTAATTTATGGTGCACCATACTCGCCTTCCTTCAAAGACTTTGTCGACTTTTACAATGTGTGCGCGCGTTCGAATGCGTTAAGTTTTTAATATGCAATGCACATATGTTTTATAAAATCCATAATTGGTTCTACTGTACTTACGCACGTTTGCTGCTGCTGCTTCAGATGTTGTTAGTTCGATTCGATTTCAGCGTGAAACATTTTCAGCTATAGAAATATAATAGTACTATATTATGATACACAAACATCGACAGCGAACACTTATGGTCAACACTTAAAGACAGATTTGGGAGCTACCGTATGTGGCGATACAGAGACGGCCAAATCAATATTTGGGCCCCTTTTGAACATAAAAATTTTTAAATTACTTAGAAATCCCGATAATACAAGATCTTCAGATCAGTATTTTTTACTTACACTGCTAAACCCCTGAACATTTTCAAAAAAAAAGTTTTTTTACTAAATACTTCTGATCATAAATATTATTTAGTTCACTGTTTAATTACCATTTTTGCGCCCTATAACTCTATATATACGAGTATAACTATAAACATTTTTGCTTTTTTCTGTTGCGACACTGTATCAATTTGGCTGCAGGAGTCATACGCGCATTGTAGAAGGCAATGACCTAAGTATTTGTCAATCCATTAAATCGTCTATCAAAATGGAATTGAGCTCATTTGCGCCTCTATGCTTAGGTAGGTCGCTTGCTTAGTTTTCCAAAAATAACACTTCGCGCGTACCAATAATAAATAAAATTTCTGTGATTGTTGCTGCTCAATAATAAAAAAAAATTTTAAATATTTTAATATATATGAAACTATAATACATACCTACTATACATATACGTATTGATATTTATTAATATTTTATTTTCTTATTTGCGGTACGTGATTTGTGTTACTAATCACTACCATACTTTGCGAAACTTCATACGCTAAGTAATGAATTTAAATCAAAATACAAATGTATTGTATGAGTAGGTACATATGTGTACATATATTGGTATAATTCACTTTTGTTTTTGGTGTTTGGTACAATTATTAAGTTTAATCGATGCTTTATTGTTATAAATCAGAATGAACATTGTGACACTTATGATAAGTTAAGTTTAAGTAGCGCATATAACTGTTACGTCGCGCTGCGCATATGTTATGCGTTAAGTGTTTTTTGAATTGTATTAGATTTTTTTTTTTTTTTTTTTTGGTGAAATTATGGGCACGTTATAAATTTAACGTCTGCGTAACGCAATTTAAAAAATAATTTTCTACCAGCGAAAAAAGATATTTTCAAGACTGAATTGAGCATTCAAAGAACTATTTTGCGATTAGTTACAAATTAATTTTTTGATTTTTACACTGCTCTTATGACGTACACATATAATCCAAAATAAAATGCACAAAGTGGCGCTAAGCGTTGAGAAAATTGTGAGACAGGTGCTTCGAAATTGAATTGAAACATTGAGTTTTGAAAAATGAGCGCACATCAGTCAATGTCTGCCAAGATATCGGCCACACAGATTGCTGAAATGTGTTTCAAAGATGACAGAAAACACCCAGAAAACCACACATACACATAACGACTTTATTTAATGGCTCACTTATGTGCGTCTATACCACCTACATGCATGCTAGTGTGTATTTATTTTTTTGGACTGCTGCAGTCCTTTTGGCAATTATATGAGCGTGCGAATTTCGAACCCTAATTTTAGACCGTGCAAATTCATACAACATTATCTGTAGCTGTGGCGTCTAAATGACGACTTAAATGGTTTCCGCCGGAATAAAATGTTATTTTTTAACGTAATTTTTATCTGTATCTGCAAATGAGTTTGTATATTGGAATTGTATCTTTCTACGCTTTGTTGTACCTAATCGGATTTGCTCTTTTAATAATTGTTCGTGGGCGTTGACGGAAGTACATGTTCAAAATGAAATATATGTTATTTACTGCTGCTGCTGCTGGATATGAAGTTATTAAGAACGATTTAATGTCAGTCTAAGCATTCTAATTGAAATATAATAACGTTTCTGCTTTATTGTAGAGCTCCCAACAGTCATTGAAATGAGCCGTCCTTTCGTTATAAGCCACGTCTTTTTTAGTTATATTTACAGTAGCTGTAAAAATTGGCTTAACAAATTCACGATTAAGCAGTTCTTCGAGAACATTGTCATCATGTTAAACAGCAACGTTTATTTAAGGGCGGAGGAAAGCAAAAAAAACAGTAGCAAATTGTTCCATTGAAAGGAACATTATTACTTCAGCTTGCATCCTTGCCCAAAAATAGACGCCAGGAAACACTTTCGTCGTGCGCTGTGAAGGGCTTTCAAGTTTACTCTTTGTTGATTTCTTTGCCAGTTCAGATCTCTTTTAGTTGTTTCTTCCTCTACTACGCTACATTTGTCGATTAGTTCTTAGCGCTTTGCTCGCAAAATTGATTTTGCAACTCAAATTCAATTGTTTTTGTACAGAGAGCAAAACATTAAGTCTGTCTTGGGTGGCTGCGTTCCCAGTTCCATTTGCGCAAATGGACACTCAAATTAAATTCCAATTCATTGTGAAAAAAGGAAGAATTGGGATTTACTTTTTACGTTTCGGATTTCTTTAACAATTTTATGCGCAACATTAACATAAAACAAATTATTCCAACGTGACTTTGCCATAAATGAATTGCTGCTGTTGTCTTGCATGAATTTTTGATTTTTCTTGTGAGCATGTGGTAAAAGCATTTGTTTTGTTCTTTGTTTTTGTTGTTTGTTGTTGTTGTTTTTTTAACTGCTTTAAATAGCAGAAATAGTGAAAATGTTTGCTGTACAAATAAAATGTATGCTTAATACTAGTCGTGCTTTTAAATTTGCAGTTCGACTAAATCTTTATACTCGTACACATGGAAAACGAGTCAAGCAGTATTGCGTATGATATCTGTATTCTGCGTGTCCATTGTGCTAATTGTTTTCTACTAAACAAGGTAAAAGATACTGAATACTGAAAGATGCATATATTTCAAAAGTTGATTTGAAAACATTTACCTTTACCAATAAATATTTATCCGATTTTTTTTAATTTACAACCAGCTGATCCCGGTGTGCTCCTTTACTTCTTTGATATAAAATTAAACAAAAAAACAAGGAAAAACATTAATTTCGGAGTGAGTACTTTCATAAATAAATAACTATATTCATACAAAAATTTGAAAATAGGCGGTAAGTTGGTATGGGAGCTATAACTAAAAATGAGCGGGTCACTCTCGTTCTCGAACTTAACCTAAGTTTAAGTTAAGTTTTCAATTAAATATCTTTAAAACTAAGCTAATGAATCACTTAGCATCAAACAGACAGACAAACGGACATGTCTAGATCGATTTTTCAAGGAGCTGATCAAGAATGTATATACTTTATGGTGTCTCTGATGCCTCTCTGACGCGAAATCATTAATCTTTTAAATAGTAGTTCGTGTCCTATACTACTTTTTGTCGTTTTAAATATTTGATTGCCTCGAAATTTCTGTATTTTCCGTTTTTATTTATTGATTCTATTTCAAAATAATTATTCAATCGATGTTATATCACCTTCTGACATGACACACCAAATAATCCAATCCAAAAAAAAAAAAAAAAAAAACAAACTAAACACAGCTCATAGCACGTACGTCACGATATATAAAATGCAATCGAGTGGCACACAAAAGCCAAATATGTGCATTAAATGTACATTAAATTCGCATAGTTAAAAGCGGGAGTCGAAATCTCCCTCGTTCTCATTCACTCTAAGTAACTTCCTACAACATACACAAGTAGTATAGCAATTCAGGCAGTAAGCCTCCGTTTGAACGCAATATCGGTCATGTTCCAGTTGCGCTGCACCTTTGCTCCTTCAACAGACAGCTAGGCCACATACGCCCGCTGCTGCTGACTCAATTACGACAAAAATGTTTAATAATTTATAAATGAAAAAAAAAAAAAAAAAACAAATGAAGAAAAATATTGATTTTCTAAATCGAGTTATTTATTTATATTTTGTATAAGTCTTTTGCTTGCGAATATAGCACAAATGCATCGCATTAACATTCACAATTAGCTCTGAATGCTCGTGAGTTTATTGTGTCTACTTTAGATGTTTATGTAAGAAATACAACATAACAGAAGAAAGAATGCAGTAAACGAGTATAGGATAAAAAAATACATATTTGTCATAATAGTTTCTTTAAAATATTTTTCTACTGAAAGTTTGTTGCTTAAATCTTTTGTTTCGTTTTCGTTTTTGAATTTTGATGCATTTATGTTAGTTTTTCATTAAAACTTACGCAAACAAAGATTGTTAGTACAAAATATTTTTCAACTACGTAAGGATCAAGAAAGGAAGGAAGTTTATCTTGTGCTGAGTTCTTCATTTTAAATGTCTGTTTTAACCGAAACGTGTACCGAAAGAAACCAAATGTTCCTTTTTTTCTATTTGTAAATGCCAATAAAAAAAAAAGAAAACAATTTAAATAGCTCAGGCCACTTTACTGTTGGTTACTGTTGTCGATTGTTGTTTTTTTGTGCAGCGCATAAAACCAACTCATTTCGATTTTGTCTTGCGCGCTAACACCTTTCAATTGTTGTGCGCTACCTTTGAGTCAAAACCAGCAGTAGCATTAGCATCGCTATTATAGTCATCATCATCATCATCAGTAACATGGACATACCCAGCTCAGCAATTGACACTTAAGACTTTTTGTGCGGCTAGAACGACTTTAAACCGAATTCACGGCAAACCATTTAAGCCGCCACTGTTTAGAGAGCAAACATGGCGGTAAACCGCACCGAACCTAACCAAGCAAAATCAAATCCAACAGTTGTCTTGCCGCTTGTTGTCCTAATAATAGTGTAAACAACTATGACGCGTCGATGCTGTCTCCAAGGAACCACATAGGCATTTAAATACTAACTCAGAATAAGATTGAAATTGAAAATATTAAAAAAAAAAATAAACGGTGTGCGGCCTTTTTCTTTTGAACCTAAGACAAAAAGTCGCGGCGTAGCAGTAACAGTAGCAAAGGAAATGCAACTTTTCTTCGAGGGTTTTGTGAATTGTTTCTATCGGAAAGATTTTATGTGTAACTTCAGTGCAATCAAAGGGTGATCCTTCAAGATGATAGGTGCATACACTATAATTTTGGAATAATATTTTACTTAACTATTCAATTTACTCTCGCTTAAATCGCCTCTATACAGTTTTTATTTTCAAATAAAAATCTTTGCTTTAAATGTGTCATTGTGTGAGCAATTTAAATAGTAATATCAATATTAAAAAGTACTAATGGTGTTTAAACACAATGAACGTATCATCCAAGTTTAAGTCAAAGTTAAGAGCAAGTTTGTTGCATTCAAAAAAAAAAACAACATAAGAAAGTATGTATTAGTCGTTGGCAAATTGTGTCTTTACTTAGTGGTAGCTTTAGAGCAAAGTAGCTCAGCGAAAGTAAAAGATTGACTACTTGTAACACAACAATCATACACATAGCTGCTGCAATCTTCTCTGATGACATAACAGTCGCACAATGGTTTGCCAACATCAAGGATGCCGCTCTTGATGCAATGCTCTAACCATTCTAAGTGAGTGTCAATATTGACAAGGAAGTAAAGGGTAAATATTTATTTCATTATGATGTTCTCCATATCTGAATGATTCTAGAAGGAAGATTGCTTAGTAAGTTTTATTTTTGTACCCTGTCCCGAGGTGTAAAAGGGTATATTAAGTTTGTGCAAATGTATGTAACAGACAGAAGGAGACATGATAGACTCTATAAAGTGTATATATATTCTTGAACCATAGATTGGCGAGTCGATGTAGCTATGTATATCTGCCTGTCTGATAGGAGTTTTGATTTTATTTAATTTATCTATCACAAAACAACATGGTATATACGTTTAATATGAATTTTAACAGGAGACATTTCTGTGCTGGTGATATACATGTAACTGATTTCCTTTTCTTTAATTTTAAATACATTTTACGTTTTCATCTACGTAAATCCGTCGTGAAATACCGGATTTAAATAGAAATTAGATGCTTATCATTTCACTTCACAGCATCGTGATCGCATTGAAAAACCACAAAAATTTAAATGAAACTAATCAATAACAACAACAACAACAATTAAACCGAAAATTGCATGAATCAAATCGGTACTTTGTGTTTTTTAGTGCATTTCGTGTAATTTAAATGGCTCAATGAATAAGGCAGCAATTATGAATGAATCGTTTGGAGAGATCCGGTTGAAATTTAATGACTATCTTATTCTATTTTATTTACAATTTTTATTGTAACACAAAGTTCAAAAAATTACATTACAATAATTTTTCTAATTGCAAGTTTACAAGCAGCGGGAAATCCATGAGAAAACGTGCTAAACTAGTTTTCAGAGAGTTCAGTTAAAAAGGTTTTGTGTGAGCATGACTAAGAGCTAGTTCCAGTGCGAAATATTCTAAATGAATTGCAGATGTTGCGATCGCCATTTCCAATAGTTCTTGTTGTTGTTGTTGCTGATGATGATGACACCCAGTGCGTTAAGCTTTTTTTATCGAATATTTCAATTAAACATGCAGTTATTCGAAGTGCTTAGGGCTTTATGGATTGCATCATTAAACAAATTAGTACGAACGCCTGAGAGTCTGACTCACATCAGCATACATACTCAAATGTCTTTGTGGTTTGGTGTGAACTAACAACAATTGCGCCAAATCATGCAAGTCTCAAGCTCGATTTTATACCCAGCACAAATATATATTTGATTAAAGTTTTATGAACAAAGTAATTTGGTTGTCAAAGAAACAGAATTTCAGAAACAAGGTGTGCAGTTGTTAAAAGTGCTGAACTACTGTAAGATTATTTGCATACTATTTCCTTCTAGAATGTTACATTAAAATTGATATAAAAATGAGATTCGTTAATTGTTTTTACTTTATCTTTCAATATGAGTCGCAACAACAATGTTTAGGGTATAAAATACTTTTTGTATTAATATTAATAAATTTATTCGCGCGAGCGCGTAATTTCTAAACTTATATTACACGGCGTCGATTGCACTATACGAGTGCAGTGCAGCGCAGTACGCTGTGATTTCCGGCTGCACTGTCGACGCTGTCGCGTCGCCGTCACATTGTTAACGTCATTCAGACAACAGACGACGTTCAAGCGTGAGAAAATCTATTATTATCTACTGCCTGCAACAACAACAACAACAACGACAACAACAACAATTTCAATAACACTATAACTAGCATGTAAAAGCAGTAGCTTGGCAGTGCTAAGCGGAACTAATGCCAATCGCTCGGTTATAGCCATCATCTCCCGCTGCCAGCTGTCCCAGCTTAGCAATCCAACCACTATCATAGTTCGACGTCATCAAGCTAATGTCAGCTTTAGAGTAGTTATTCTATAAAGTGTGAATGATGCTTAAATATTCATATAAAAAAATAGAAATATAGTATACACAGATAAACAATTACGATGCAGCCAGATTTACTAGAACTGTATAGCAGGTTTGTTGCTTAAGGTTATACATTTAAGCGCGGGTCGTATCAAAAGTTCGAACAGTGGACTAAAATTTTAAATTAAAAATTTTTTGTTTATACGATTGCCCCGTGGGCAGGAAGGCAATATCTTTTAAACGGTATAAAGTTCAATGTTATATAGCTATCCATTCCCGATTTCGAGAACTGAAAAGTTGATGTATCTTGTTTGTATTTCAATGGTTTTTACCAAAAATAGTATATATTCGTTTATAGAAATCAAATACATATATTTCAAACAATGTAGATGCCTTCGGTATAAAACTATTAGTTCTCGATTTGTAGAATCAATTCAAAAATGTCATAAAAAATTAATTTTTAGGGATATCTCAAAATTTTATTTGTTTAATTTTAAAAATTTATTTAATTATTCTGTTATTTCTGCACTAATATGCAACATATTACAATACAGTACGTATTTCGTAAATAACAAAGTAGGTATTTACATATGTATGTATGTGTGTGCTGTTGTGTGGCAGCTATATTGGTTTTATGGGCGTTTGTAATTAGTTTTGATTGCTCGCGCGCTTGTTCATGGAGATACAATATACATTTTGTGTATATGTTGCATCTTTACTTGATCCCTTCTTGTCTTGGCGTGGTCAGCTAGCATGCACAAAATAATAAGTCGCATAGGTAAGCTTTTTTCCGAAATGAGGACAAGCCACAGACGTGCGTTGTGCTGAACTTTGAACCGTAACATCGAAGCAAGCACACGTGTATATTGCCGTTCAGTTTTTGTTTGATTTTAACATGAAACACATGAACTATACGTTACAAAATTTGTTTGTACAAAAATGCATTGGTTGTAACATTCTCAATTATATATCTTTATTTGAATATATTTTTTTCTTTTTGCTTAGCTTTACTTTTTTACGGTGCACTTATACATATATTTATTCTGACTGTCTGGCTCTTAACTGATGTTGTTGTGGTTGTTTAATCACAACATTATTATGCTATTAATGTCATCGGATGAACACAGAACTTACAACACTGAATGATTTGCTATGTATAGTATGTACTATATGCATGTTGCCAAAACTGCGTTCAAGAATCCTCCCGCAATATGGCGCCTTTGCAACCGAAAGCACTACCAATAGTTACTGGGCAGCGTAGCGTAGTATAGTACGGCCGCAGATTGTCAATAAATTAAGTACCACACAAACTTGGCAAACTTTAAATAACTGCGCTTGATGTTGATGTCAAGTACAATCTCGAAAATTGCATGTAATTAAAAGTCGTTTTAAAAATATATGGGGGTATAAAAAATTAGTTTTCGACCTATTCTCAGACCTACTGAATAGACACACAAAATTTCATAAGAATCGGCCAAGCCTTTTCGGAGGAGTTTTGTTACAAACACTGTGATACGAGAATTTTATAAATTCGATTCTAAAATATGTTTACATTTAGCTTTTTACATACGCCTGCTTGAGATCTCGCATAGTATAACCCTTATAAATCCAATTCACGCCAATTAATAATATTAAATGTATAGAATAACGGTAAGTCGGCTACACCGAAATGTGAATTTTGGTATTCCTTGTTGTTGAAGATCGCCAAAAGTCAAATTGTTCTTTAAAAGCCCCATTTTTATTGTGCACTGATAGCTGATCTCGCGACATATTCAATTTTAATATGTTTTTTTTTTTGTTGCACACTGAGCTGCGAATATCGTTGACATTTGCTGCACAGCCTTGCTGTGATCATTTGTCGTATTTGTTGCATTAATAAAATTGCATTTGAGTGTGCTTTGGGCATTTTTTTGCCACAGCTACAACTGACTTCGTTTGGTTGGTTGGTTGGAATTGTAAGTACAGCACATTGCTGGTGGTCTACTTGGTGGAAAAAACGACCGGATCCAACTGTTATTAATAATGCACTAAACAGACAAATGCTGCATGCTGCCACATGGACTGTGTGTGTGTGGGTAGAGGAGGCACATGAAAAGCAAATGGCCAGCAGTTGCCAGCAGACAAAAAACAACACAGACTGGAGGTCACCTTAAAATGTTGCAAATAAAATAGCAACAATTTTTAATGTGATTGTGTGTCATCTTAACTCGCGGGTGGATGGTATACGCAGATGGTCATAACAACAGACAAGGGACGAGGGACGTTTATGTTGTAAATGTTGTTGTTCGTTTGGTTACTCAAATTATCAACAAGCTTTTTACGCTTGCCAGTGTCAGAGGCAATTGGAAGTCATTTATCTTCTTGGCAAGAAGCAGCAGTCCAAGGATTAGCTATGCAAAAAAAAAAAATTGAAGTTACTCCTTTTCAAACACATTCAGAAACTGTGATCAGGTGTGTGCACATGACATCTCCTGGTTTCACAATGTGAGACCTGCCTAGTTGACCTAGACACTCTTTACTTTATCAACGACTAATTTGCGATAATCTGTTTTGACAAATTTACCAAAAACATATTTTACATGTTTTTTTTTTTATTATGAAATTTTGTGATAAAAAGTTTTGTATTTAATATCGTTGGGAAGCGCTTTTTCAAAATTATTGTGTCTATGGTACGTGCTTGATTTTTAACCGTCTTAATTTTTTATGCATCATCAAGTAGCACATCCGCTGAGTTATGTTTCACTGTCCACTGAAGTATATTGTATTATCTTCCTATCAACGACAACAACAATAGAAGCCAAATTAATATGCCACAGATGCGCTCACTATGCAGTGCCTTAACATAACTAAATGCAAGCATAACAAAATAATAATTTCAATATTAATAAGAAACAACAACAACGAACTAAGCGAGCGAATAGCGTTTCAGCAACTTAGTTAAAAAAAATGTTTACACGGAAAGAAATGCATTCTGAAAAAAAATTAAAATAAAACATGGACTACAGTATTAGTATTTAACGTATTGGAACTTCTCTGTGTACAAACATATACCAATTGCGCTGGCATATAATAAGAAATATTTTTATATAAAATTCATGATTTATGCGTCAGTTGCAACTCAAACGATAAAGCACCACAATGGCAATAAAATCAAGATATCATATTGTGCGCATTTCCCGCAACTTAAGTCCAAAACAAAAAATGAAACAAGAAAAAACGCTGCAGTCGAGTTTGTTGGACCGCAAGATACCCTGTAGCCAATTTGGTATGGGGGTAGAATAACCTTGTTTGAAAGTCACTTACCAGTAAGACAGACAAATAGACATAGCTAGATCGACTCTATTCAATCAAATGTGATCAAGAATATATATACTTAACAGGGTCTATTATGCCTACTGTTTGTTACATACATTTGCACAAACTTAATATACCCTTCTACCTTTCGGATACTGTGCGTGAAAATGACAAGGGAGAGCAGTCTGAGAGACACTGGACTGACTGAACAAATAGAATTTGTTGGTAATACATAACGGCTACGCAACTGTGTCTGACAAAAAAAAATTCTTAATAAAGATAAAGCAGCAGCATTGTTGTAGGAAAATGGACGCTACCACGTACGCAACTCCAGCCTTAAATAGCTGAGTGTAGTAAAAAGTATTGTAGTACAACATTTTAAAACGGAAAAGGACCTCAGACACGCATGCGCAAAAGTCAACACTAGATTCTCTTGCCTTGCAAGGCAGGCAAATCACGTACGAAGCGTGAGGAAACTTAAAGTCAGATTTATCGCACACAGTCGATGAAAGACGACACAGTACACAGATTATTAAATTATGAATTAAAATTTTTTAAATAAACACATTCGATACAACGAGACAAAAAAAATGAAGAGAATAGAATAGTGGAAATACGCAGTGGCTGCATGTCAAAAAGGATATATGCATTTCCTTTTTTTGAGTTATGATCGTTTTCCGGTAACGATTGCCGTTCGTGCTCTCTCTATTCATACACATATGTATGTATTAATAACCTCTTTAAACACATTGTTTGTCTTTTAAAAATTTGCCATAATCAATTCTAAAAGTCTTCATATTTTCTAAGAAAGCAAAAAAAGTATGTAGTATGTACAATAAAAAAGGAAGTTGTGTTTTAGATTTATTACTTGCAATATCCTTTTTATTTTGAAATTTGGTGTAGATTGCTCAGCTCTGTATTTCATAGTTTTTATATATGATTTTTTTATATTTGTATACTGAATGCAATAAATTGAAGGTTTAGTCAAATATCTAAAATAGCTTCTTGAATCTGCAATCTTTGCACAATTAAAAATATTTTCTTTGCAAATAGTATCCTGCTGTTTTAGGTGACAAAAGCGTATTTTTTATCTGCTGCCATAATTCTTCACCATGTACGTACAAATTTCAAACTGTTTGGTAAAAACAAAAATATACAAAACGCATAAAGATATCACTCCCCTTGTTACATTCGAATTGTACAATACACTACTACTGATGTGGGTCACGTTCGACAAGTGTGGCCTGTTAGCAGACTGGCGCCAGCCGAATTTCTTTGACATTTTACGTTAAATGATGACATTTTGTGGTAACTTTTTTTCCAATAAAGTGAAGAGAGAATTCATTGTTTGCAAGAAAATTCTGCGAATTAAACCACAACGAGTTTGTTGTTGCTTAAATGTCTTTTGTTTTGAAGGACACACCACTTGCATTGCATAAGTTGTATACCAATCTTCCAATATAATACTGGGAATAGGGACATCGACAAGTACATAGTAAGAATGTGCAATCAGTCCGTTGCTGTGTGAGTTGTCAGCATTCATGCGTGTAGTGCATTAATTTTCCACCTCACAAAAACTTAACTTAAACAAAAGAAAATTATGCTAACCTTGACAGCAAAGTATGTTTTTATTGTATTTATTTTTTATATTTTAGCTACCATATATACTTTTTTCATTTGTATATTTTTAATACGAACTTTTGGTTTTGAAGAACTTACTTTTTGTTTTATCGTTTTGATAGAATAGCATAAGTAGTATAGCAATTATATGCTGCTGACAATTTGCCACATATTTAAGTTCATTGAACAAAGTGACTAGTACGAAAAATCATTCAAAAAATATATTCAACGAAAACGCAAACTACAAAATTATGACTGTGTGTTAACTCAATTGTTCTTTTTACTAGTTACTTACTTAGTTATGCTTTGAGAAAAGTGTGCCATAATACATGACAAAAGTATTATTGTTTAAATTTTCAACGACGTTTTTTTTTTTTTTTTTTTTTTTTTAATTTCGTAACGTCAACGTAAAATAGTCGAAAATAATAAAAAGAAAAAAAATTGTTATAATTTTCCAGTGCTGCGCACAAAATGAAGGAAAACTAGCTAGCTGACTTTATGTCATGTGTCAAGGTTTCAGCGTGCATTTGATTATAGCTTATGGAAAATTTTCGAAATCGAAACGCTTCTTTTTCGATTTTTGCTTATAGAAAACTAACCTTGACAAATAAACTGCAAACGCTTTTCTTCACACTTTGTCACGCTCGGTTTTTGATGTGTGTGTGAAACAAAGTCAAGTACACACTAAATTCTTTTCTCAATTGTATTAACTGGTATCTATGTGTATGTACTTGGATGCATTTATATTTTTATCATATTAAAAATATAACCCCGATCTGTGCTGCGCGAGACACCCACCACAATGACACCAAGAAACGAAAACGATGACGACGACAACGAATGCCTCTAGTCAATTATAATTGGTCGCTTGTGTGATTTTCTGTGACACAGAAAACGAAATTGTTCATTGTTCCACTTGCTGCATTGTTGTATCTACTATTAATGCTGATTTAGACGCTAATAATCTATACATCCATCCATCCAACCAAGCCAACCGCCCACCCTCGCCAATTATTCAAGGTCAAGTTAGGGAAGTTATAGAAATACATACGTACGAGTATGTCTGTCAGTCCAATTTTCCAGCAGTATCTACGCTTCAGTAATTCCTCTAAACGTTTTAAACGAACTAACGAATAAGTTTGAAAAAATTGCATTAAGCTAGTTTTTGTCATATTTGTCTTTAAAAAAATAAAACTTTAACTATACTAGACAAGTTTAGCGTTCTAGACAAACTGCTTTAGTAGCAAATGCTAGCGTGCGCTTAGCCTCCGATCTCTGATCTTTATTATATTTTGTTGCTTAAAAATTGTTGGAGCGTTTTATTTTAATAATATGAGAATCAGATTTGTAATTTACTTTAATTCGTTTAATTTTATTATTATTATTTTTTAGCTTTTTTTTATTTTGATTTTTGAATGATGCTTTTTAACAAAAACAACAACGCATAATATGTATAATTTTCGTGTTTAGTTTATAAACGTTTGAGGTTAGCTAAGTAAGCGTTTGCATTTTTAAGTCAAAATACAAATAGAACTGTGAAGGACTGTTGAAGCAAGAAAACAAATTATAAAGCTGAATTTTATAACTGATAAATTTGACATTTATAGATTTTTAATACAATCACTAATATACAACAGGAATCTGGCGTATCCTTAATAAAAAAAACTTATCAAATACATAGTATGTATATTAATTCAGAGCTACAGTAAAACCTCGAAATTCGTATTTAACAAAAAGTAAAATGCCAATTAACTTGAATATACCCAGTATCGGAAATCTAGACCACAAATAAATATTTAAAACAAATTAGATCAGAGTGCTGCTGGTTTTGCAAAGTATAATACATGTACTCATGAACCGGGTTTCTTGCATTGGTTTTTTTTTTCATAAAAAAAATAGCTTTATTGTCATAACAATTTCATCGCTTGCTAGTCATACACTAATTTATTTTTCAATCGTTCAATAGCCGAGTACTTTAGATAAGTGTTTACTTAATTGGGCATCTGTCTGCCCGTATGGCATTCATGGATTTTTTTGTTGTTGATTTGTTGGCTTTGAAATCAATCGTTTCGTTTTTTTTCGTATTTTTGTTTTAAGCTTTTTTTTTTTTTTTTTGCTCAAATTTATTTAGCACTCGTTTCTTTCATTGAGAATGCTTTGGGCTACTTTGTACTGCGTAAGCGCGGTGGCAGAAATTTCTGAATGTGAGCCGCTACGCCAGAAGCTTTAAACTTAAATAAATATTATGTTTAAGAATAATAAATATTTTTTTAGTATTAACTTTTCTCGTTACTGAATTTGAATTCAATTGGATCTGAAAAATACTTGGATTTGAATTTGTTTTCGCAACTTTGCATTTAGTTGAGCTAATTTTTTTGAAATGGTTCGCGCGCTTATAAAGCACTTTTGAGTTATTTACAATACAATATTTCTGGCGTACATTTGCTGCTGGGCTTTTATGCAATTAGTTTAAGTGTTTGGAACAGTACGAATTCGTTTATGAGACTTGTCCGAAAACAAAAAAAAAAAAAAAGGTTTACGTTATTGCGAAATGTGTGCTAAAGGCGTTTTCAAAATGAAACTATTGAAATAAAGTAAGCAGTTTAGTAATTAAACAAAACGTTTCAGCCATGACTCTTCATTTTCAAATAAAACTCAAATATTAGTGCAACTCGATTTTATTGATTTTTATTTTATTTTTTATGTTTTTTGTTTTTGTATTGCAAATGCTACAGATGTTGCCGGATATCATTTCAACTGAACGCAACGCATATCCTGTGCAACAATGTTTTTATGCATATCTACTATTTATCTACTGCTGTTGTCTTCTATATAATACCAACTGTTACCACATTAGAAATTATTATACTAGATTTCCGATTGTTTTAACTGATTGACGGCACAATAAATTTATTAATACACAAACAATGAGAGTTATATTGTACACACATGTGGTGACAATAAATAAAAAAAACAGTCAAGTAGCAGGCTTAAAGACAAAAGAAATCAAAGCATTTTTCTACTACATATATCGCTGTATATATTAACTGAAGCGCAGCGTTTCTGACTTAGAATACTAATTTAGTTGCAGCGCGAACGAACCTTATGATCGAAAATAGAGAACAGTGCAGCATAGAACTGCCACTGCCTTTGCCTCACTGTTGTGCGTTGCGTTTACGGCCGGATGTTGTGACATTTGGCTACGACTGGCGACAGTGGAGCGTAGTATAGTAAAAAAAATATTCGTAGCAATAAAAAGGTTAATAAAAATATGTACGTCTTTTGTGCTGTTTAGCATATGTGATTGACTGCCAACTGACTTGGTTTGCCACATGCAACATGTGACGCAAAAACAATATTTGACAAGTGGATAGCAAGTGATTTGATTTGTTTTTTTATATTTTTGTATTATTGTAGTTTAATATTTTGTTGAATCTGCCTATTTATTGACTATTGTAGCATTTAAAAATTCATAAACTGTTTTCTTTGAAACGAAATACGAACGTTGGCCTCAACTGCCTTTTAAACAGAATATCTGTGTGGCGCTGTACTACAGTTGAGACCATTATACATGTTAACAAGATGCATAGCTCCCCCCTTTTTTATATTTGATTCTTTCGTTTGTTTGTCTGTCCAAGGGGAAGTAGTGCAGACGTTGCACGATTTCGTATGCAAAAGTAGTTCGGCATATTGAGTTTTCTCAGACTTTAATTGTGTTGCATTGATTCCCACTTGTAAGAAAATTTTCAAGCGACACGCAGTCAGTTGCAGTTTAAAAGTATTTTGCGTGCACTACAAATTTGTTTGAGCCGTGTTCGTTGCTGATCACGTTTTAATTGTTTAACATGATTTCGTCGATGTCTCCGCCAGTGGCGCCTCTCAACTCAGCTAATTAGCATGAAAATGAATTGGTTTTCAGGGTTTTATATATATACAATACATATATATATTTATATATATATACTCGTATATATATTTTTTTTTTACTTTTCCTAAAGCAATTTGTCGCAGAAAGTGTACCAGGGAAAGCAGTTTTTCTTTTGCTTTTTAACTTAGAATATTTTGTTTCAGTTTTGTAATTACAGCTAAAATGTTTTTAATTGTGTGAATATTTTAAGATTGTACAAAATAAACAGACCCAAAGTTTGTTACAATTTGTAACTGTACAATTAATTTTCTACATTTAAATTGCTTGCGCAAAATATCTTTCTTATTTTAAATGCTCAAAACGCTGCTATTAATACACACTTTTACTGAGCGCAAGCAATTTGAATCATTTAACTGTCTTGTAAAACGCACCCTATACACTTCCTCTTGTCTACTTGTTGCGTTCTTGTTGTGCTTTTAGCAGTACAACAGTAGCAGAAAACATTCCACATGCATTATGTCTCAAGTTGTACGCTTTACTTTGTAGCTGTGTAGCTGTTGCTACGTTATTTTGGTATTTTTGTGAGCGATATAAATGCGATAAGTAGACGTTCGTTAGTTGGCGACACAAAAATCCAATCCAATCCAATCCAAATCGATGCCATATCGCAGTAATCTTTGATTTTAAAAACCTCACCTTCCCCCCATTGTCACTTTGCACCTGCCATTCGACACTGTAAACTTTTATTTTACTGATCTTATTGATTAATTCGAACATCAGGCTAGCATGCCATTTATGAACGACGGAAATACCAAAACTTGAGCGAAAAAGTAACAAAAAACTTAAGACACAAACTTGATTTAGTTGCAATTTGAATGAAAATGTTCATGAAAATATTAAAGCTAAGTTTTATATCACGTAGTACGCATTGTTAAAAAAAAAAACAAACAAACAAAAAAAGCAATGGAATAGTCGATCATTCTTAAGGTGGCCACACCCAGTTGCAGAGCTATAATGGCTAGTTATAGTCTGGCAATCAACCAATTTTAAGACCACTCAGTACCATATCACTCCAATAGAATTTTGTTCTTTGCATCGGCAACAACACGCCTATAGCACGCGCAGCATAGTGTAGCACATTTTAATTTAAATTTAATAAGCCTATCCTATCATATCGTATAGAATTACTAGGCGCAAATAGCAAGTACATATTTCTGCGAAATGTTCGCTTCACTCTGAATTATATATAAAGCACATGTCATAGCGCACATCCGCGCATATAAATTACTTAATAAATGTTTAATTCTTGGCTGGCTGTGGCTTTCTTTTTACTCTTTGAATTATACAATATTATTTTTGCAATTTATTCAATTGCGTTTTTGAGGAAATGACCAGCACCGCACCGCATTCGTTAAACGTTTGCTGACGACTTAAAAGGGCACTGGACGTGCTTGAGTCACGCGTTCATCGCCACCGACAGACTCTGCTATAAATATGTATTCTTGAATGAATCGCACTGAAGTAACTTGCCTGGATTGAACTGAACAGTCCAGCCGTTCAATCGGCAAATGACGAAAAAGGCGTGTTGTAACCATTTGGCTAGAAATATGGTAATTAATTTGCGAGCAAAATGTTTACACGTTTTTCCTGCCAGGTTAAATATAATCGGAAAGTTGCCATACAAAAATTGATAAAGTATTAAAAGTAACCGTTTTTTCTATCTTCAGCATGATTTTTGGATACATCGAATTCAATATTCCTGAGACATAAAATACAGATCTTAATTTAACCTAATTTAAAAATGAACTTTTTTATTTACCTTGATGCGCATCAATACAAATATGTTACAGCTAGTCATCGTATGTATTTTTCATCTGAAGCTTCCAAAAATCGCTAAAATACGTACCAGTAATTTCAAAAGTAAATGTTTGTTTTATGTCTACACGATTACTTGTTACCTTACAGTGGACTCTTGCGAACCAATTGAATCGATGCCCTTTAGTCTGTTATGCCCTGGCGCTGGTAATTAGCGATCTGGTGCACTTGATATTCACCTTAATTTATACATTGCAAACACACCCAGTCGTTGTGCCTGGTTGGTTGGATAAAAGCGAAAACCGCAAAGCACGCATTCAGTTTTTGTCTTCATACGATCGACTCCACTCCATTCCATTTGAACCGAATCAACTTTATTCCATTCCACACGCTCACTCTATCTGTATCTTTGGCCCTTTTTTTTGGACTCCACGGATTTTGTTGCCTGATCTTGTTTAAACGTTTATTTAACTTAAACGAACTTTGCGTGTCGATTAAACGGTTGCGATTAATATTGGTTGAAGATACAACGACATGGCAGTCTACAACTATCTTCCTTCTCATAATCAGTCTTGCTTTTTAGTTCTACTTATAGCGAGTGAATAAGTTTCTCATGCGCTTGGTTGCACTCTGAGCTTTTAGGTCAGTTATTCCAATAAAAATGCTACGCAAGTGCCAAATTGCGGATGGAAATCATTCATTTATTCGTTCAGACCATATGTTTCTTCGTACCTCACTTAGCTATTCAACTGATTCAACATTTACGCATGCGTTCGTTCATTGTTTGAATTTCATTTCATTTAAATTTTATCTCTCCTTTCTTTATGAATTGTTCATTTATTTACTGCCATTGAATTTTCGGTCAGTTTTTTCTCTTTTTTTGTTTATTTCTGATATTATTTTAGCGTTTTTCCCTTACGTTGGAAAATAACTCCACAAACATTTTCAATTAGTGCTTCAACTTTAGCATTTACTAGAAGCATCAACTCTGCACTGCTAACATATTTCATTGAAATATGTCTCTGAGTAGCATTTGTAAAATTCGATTCGATCGAAAATTTAATATATTCTTTTGAATTTTTTTAATTCCCAAAACACTTTTTATCTGTTATTTTGATGATTGCTCGTTTCATTCTTTCATTTTATTTGATTTGAAATATTAAATTATGGTATTTATCATCATCAAACAATCTCATGTTCTGTTCTGCTCTGCTCCACTCAGCACTCCGAATGCCACCCGTTGGGCATTGATTATCTAAAGACTCTATTCGGATTTTCATTTCAACCTGCTGTAAATCTGCTATTGATGAGTTGAAATACTCGTTTATAAATTAAAAAACTTTGAGCATGTTTTAAGTACGCTGCGATACGCTTTTTTTTTTTTTTTTTTTTGAATTTGAGTTATTTTTTAATTGGAGCTGCTATAAAAATAAAATTTCACTGCCAGCTGAAACGGTTTTTTTTTTTTTCATGTTGAAAAATGGTTTTGTTTTTATTATTTTTTTGTTTTTTGTTTCTTATAGTATTTTTATGATATTTTTTGCTCATGGTAGTGCTAACGTTGTCCTTAAAGAGAATTGTGTGTGTTTTTGTATTTTTTGGTATTGCACTCCTGCTGACCTTTCTTGGTCAATCGACCGCACATGATGCTCCGCACCACAATATTAATTTGTGTTCAAGCGCCTTCAAGTCACCTTAGCGCGCCTTTGACTATGTCTGTCCAACTGACAGTATGTCCTGTGATGTTCTCGCATGAGATGCGAGACTTTCTAACTATAATTAACGTATCGCTTGCTCTTCTCTGCTGGCTGTATCTGTAACTGCTATACACGCGAGATGTTTATCTCACTGGGTTATTGTTTTATCTTTTAGGTTTTTGTTTGTTATACTCTTATACGCTTATTTCGTTACCCTTATTTAAAAAATGAAATTAGAATTACAGATGTTTCCCAAGCCAACTTTAATAACTAGACATTCAGATATAATCTGCTTGTTACAAATCTATCTAACAAGTGATTTTGATAAGTCATAAAAACAAGCAAACATTGGGAAACAACACTATATTGAACGAATGAAAAATTAAAAAAGAAACGAACACTAATAAGCCAGATATGTGTGCAGTCGACAACTCCAAACTGTGCCCGTAGAAATCGAGCAGGCGCCATAGGATATTTTTAAAGGTAGTGAAATTCTAGAAGACACCTTGCTGTCATATTTAGTGTGTGTTTCTTTACTAAAATTTCTCATTAAATTAGGCTAATAGACTAACGAGCTGTAATTCAGCGTCATGAAGAAAAAGGGTTTACGAGCGCATCAATCTTTATTTATTTATTTTTATTTTTTTTTTTTTTTTTTTTTCAAATTGTATGTATGATTTAGTGTGGTCTTAGTTGTGTTTTTTATTTTCTTGGAAATATTAAATAAATATTAAATTATTATTTTATTTATTATCGTTAAAATAAAAGTTTGTTTCCAATTCCACACACACAATTATTATCAACAATATTTAGGTATACACGAACTATTTGCCCCACACACATAAACTTAAGTCAACAATAATTGTCTGACTGACTCAAAGCTTCTTCAGCAGCACTCCATCTTCACATGAGCTTCCAATCCTTTGCTTGGCCTTCAACTACTTTAGTAGCTATTTCTTCTCATCATACTACTATGGTGATAGGCAAAAGCAAATGCACGGCTGTGCCGCTATAGTGTCACTGTCAATGTTATTTACCACCATTGCATTACAGCCAACAAAATCACTGAGCAGAAGCAGTGCAGGCGTAAAATATCATTGACTCAATCCAGCTAGTCTCCAGGGTTACACTTGGCACTTGGCTTGCTAGATCGCACGATCGTGTGATCCATTACTAAACGTGCATCTGACGCTTTTCTTAGTTTGCATATCGGTTTTATTTACATGCTTGAGTTTTGATTTTTTATACAATAAAAAACACGATACATTTTCATGTTACTTTACATTTGTTTAGGTAGTGCTAATGTGCTTAGGAAGCAAATGAAGACATAGCGCATCCCATGCGTAGTTACTCTTACATTTTATTCGCTCAAAATCCAAAATATTTTTAAAGGGTATTACAACTTTGGTTCGTTCTTAATCGAACTACATATTTACTATTTTTGATGATATGCTTCAACATTTTTCAACGCTTTGACTTGGTTTAGTGGAGATTTTCTGCATTCAGTTGCACTCTATTGACTATGCAACATGTGCTGCTGGACTCATTGAATTGACATTTTGTAAATATTGTAGCAGTGATTGCAAAAACAATAGTAAACAGCGATAACCACACGAATAGTTTAGCACGTTTACTTAATGCGCACAGCATGAATGAACATGAGTAGTACATATTCAACTTTTGCGAAGACGATATAGACGATATAAAAAAATTCCAAACCAAAGCAATAATACTCAAAAGTTAAAGTTGCATATAGTTTATTGTCAAATGCATTATCTGAGTTCAGTTGCACATTTGTCGCTCTTATTTATTCTTCTATTTTTATTTAATTATTTATTAAGAATATTGGTGTTGCATTCGTTTGATATAGACAAAACATAAGATTTAATAATCGATTGCAGTTTGAAAACTGTTCTAAACCAACAACAATCGTTCATTATATGATTCCAGAGTACACTATTCGCCTGTGTTGCTTTAGATGCTCTAGCTAAGAATAACAATTCGAGTGCACTTTTTAGAACTGCGTTCTGGCGTATAAAATCACCACACCAAGCTAAACATTAACCCGCGCACACGCAACTCATTGTTTGCTGGGCTTTTAACATTTTAACTCCTTTGCACACATACTTCACACTTCAGTTTTCTTCACGGTGCGGCTCATTTCAAAAAAGGGCTACCCCGCACAATAAACTCCTTTCAAGCGCTACACTGCTTGTTATCTTAGACGACGGTGCCGGCGACTATTGAGACTGCGGCTGCAACTTAGCCAATCCAACAACAACAACATTACTACTCATCTCATTCAGGCCGGGTCAAATAAAAATTCCTTTTAGGAAAACGTGCTTAAGTGCTGAACGCACGATCAGAGCTGTTCGTAGTTGGTCGGTCGGTCGGTCTGTCGGTCTTAAGTAAAATAAGCGAGTGCACTTGTATGTTTGCACAACATGATCAAGGCAACAATGCGGCTTATTAGAACATCAAATGATCTAAGAGTGACTTCACATTGTTCTTGCTGTTCTCAACAACTGACTGACTGCTCTCTGCAATATAAACAGTTTAGCATCTTTTAAAAAGTATTCTGGTTGCCACCGCCGCCTTCTTCTTCGTTTACAAAAAACAAAACCATAATGTCTAATTTTGATGCTCAAACAAGTTCAGCTCGGGCGGGCGGCTTTTGATTTTTGTTCGATTCTGTTTATTATTATATTGTATCTCCACAATGCCACAACCCTTTGCTCTTTACTTTGTGCTTGACAAATGAAAACAATTTGAAAGCGTTGATGGGCTAAACGAAAATCGGTACGCATGAGATACAATTGGGCTCAATGCAACCAAATCTTTTACACGCTTCCAAAGAGTTGTCTATATTTTCGATTACATTGGAACGCACTATCAAAATGTAGCTCAATATCTGCAATAATCTGTCTTTGTTAAAGTTTTAAAGATTTTATTAATTTACAATTAAAATCAGCATTTGATTCTTTTCAAAATACTAAAACTAACTTAGGAACTACTTTACTACGTTTTTACAACGTTACAAACTGTACCTCCAATTGCTAACACCCTTCACATGGAGTAATGTATTGAAGAGATGAAATCAGTTTGCCTCGTTATTAAAACAATTTCAGATGTTAAGTGTTAAGTGCGAGCGGTGTCTATTATACGATCTCTTTTCATTCCAATCTTTCAATATTCATTTTAGTAGAATTTTGTTCTGTTTAGCTAATACTATTTTTTTTGCTGCTAACAACGCTGTCGCATTCGCATGATGTAATATTAATTTTTGACTTTTGTGCTCATGTTTAAATACGCGACGAGCTACAATGCAGTGCAATGGTTTGTTGCTGATGAGGTCCGTCGGACATGAATGTAAAGTGGACATGAATATGAACAACGTCGACATTGGCTAATGGCCTTTTAGAGAGCGTTTGAGAGGTGCCGTTGTCGTTGCTTTTGAGCTATTCAACATTTAAACTTCGTTTTGACTTTTTATTCATTTACTTTTTTACTTGTTTTTCTTGTTCTTTCAGCGGTACAAGATCAAAGTGCGTTGCAGGCTGCTGTACTCATTTGACTTTGCATTTATTGTTGTTGCCGGTTGTCGGACTGAGTTTATTAGGCTGCAATATTGCGCAACCAATAATCGTATTTACAAGTGTTTTACATTATGTTTGGACGCCGCCGTATATATTGCATAGAACCTTTAAAACTTAATCCTTTGCATGTTGATATCTTTATTTTGGTTATTGCCCCATTTCTTGAGATCATGATTGTACGTTTATATACATACACACATGAATGTTTATTGTGTTTTATAGTGTTAAAATGTGAGAAAAACGTTAACAGCATAAGTTGTATTTTTTTAATAGTCATCGAATGATCAAAACTTATTAAAGAAGTAAGGATTTTTGTGCTTTTGGTAAAAACTATATTTTTTTTCGGGTTAGCTTCATAAAACTAGCATCAACAGCTCAAAAGCAAGCAATTTCTGTAATTGTCATGTTAATGCCTTGTCAAACAAACTTGTCTTATGTTTAATGTGGCACGCTTCTTACGCTGCTATGAATGACATTAGCCCTTGGCGCATGCAACTTTGTGCACCCCAGTTTAGTTCAGCTCAGTCTCAACAGTGTTCAACAGTCAGTCAGTCAGTAGTCTGTCTCTCACACAATTAGCTCATGTCACTAGTAAAAATTTTCTGCCTAAATGCTACTAGTGGAAACTTGCACGGCTGCCGTGCATGCGCCAACATGAATACCAACGACAAAGTACGACATTGCCACATGCAACTTGACATGCACCGTTGCCATTGCGATCGGCGAATTTGAAGTTGATGCTTTAAGAACAAATCTTATGCCAGCCGCACCAGATCTAAGTAATTTTTTCGTTTCACTTTTATTTACATTTTTTTTTTTGAAGATTTTTTTTTTTTTAGTTAGTTTGTATCTTTGATTATACATATTTTTTAGAATATTGCTTTGGAACAATAAACCATTGTTTAAATGAAAATAAATAAATAATAACTAAAAGTACGTGGCGTACAATGTTCATATGAAACCAATACAACAACATACATATTTAAAAATTTTATACAAATTTTATTAAATTATATTGTATGAAATTTGTTTATGAAAATGAAACTAACCTGTATGTAAGCACGACTTAATGAATGTACAGGGTATCTCGTAGTCGAGCAAACTAGATTGCAGCATTCTTTCTGTTTAAAACAAGATTTTGCAATATACACATCAATACAAAGTTCTACACACGAATAATAAGAGAAGCAATCTTCTCATTAATAGCAAAACAGTAGTATGTGTATGATTAGCAGCAACATTTCGCTTGTCTATAAGTTTATGCAAATTTACACATAATTACGTTTTAAATATTTTCTACATATATGTGTATATTTTGCACTGCATTTTAATGCAAATTTCTCGAAGCTAGAATATCAAAGAAAACATTTAAAAGTTAATATTAATTACTTTATTTAATAAACATATTGTTTGGCAGCAGTAAATTAACGATGCATACATGTGGCTAGAAGGCAGCTATCCGGACTCTGTCACTATTTTTAAAGATGTGCTCAGCGGTCTCCAGCCAACTACCAATAAGAAAGCACAGCTATAGCTTCACTATAATTGCGTCATAAAATGCTGTCTCTGACTTAAATTAATATGAATTTCAAATAAAACAATTTGCTGCCATTTAAATTTCTAGCGAATAACAAAATAAGTACCTGTAGTACGTATGGCGAAATTTTTATCTGTCCAATTTTGTGGCGCCAAATGAAGTTGAATTAATTTGATAATAGATCAATACATTGATAGATCGATCGATAAATAGATTTGGTTTGCATTGATATACAAAGATATGCAAATATATTTGGTTAGATGTTTAACTGTTTCCTTTTCATTTTAAGCATTAGGATTGTAGGTCTTTACGCCTTTACCGCATTTTTACGGTTATTAAAAATTTGAAATGTTATACATACTTCAAAACCACAAATCCTTTTGTAACTTTCCAACTGTATATAATCTGTATTTTTTATTTTATTGTAACAAAACTAGCATTCCGCAAAAATTATCTTTTACATAGTTTGAAAATGCTATTTCAGATAATTAGGCATAACATTTTTAAAGTTTACTTTTTCGCATTTTTTTCTTTACAATGTTCGTTCGTTTTCGATAATTATTTAAAAGCACTGACGTCTAACAAAACGCCACCCAATAAGTTTACGTCGCCATTGCTGACGTCGGCGCCTATCAATTTCTCTCGCTCAAATCGTTAGAACATTCGAATCGTTGAACGGTCAACCATGCATTTTCGCATTTTCAATATATAAAATTTAAATAAATATTTATACTCAATCCAGTCATTGGAAACGATCATACGTATATTCATTTTTTTCCGCTATAAAGCTTTTGTATAATTCCAACAAGTTGGCAAACAAGAAACTTGAAAAAAAAAAAAAAAACCAAATAATATATTGCTTTCCAATATTCTCAATTCTATAGAGCAATTTAAAACTCTTTTTAACACATTTCAAAGATATCATAATGTTTTAAAAACATTTCGAACGCCCTATTATGCCAGTTTAAAAATCAAAGTCCAGACACTTTTGGCTCAACACATTTCTCGACCCGCTGCCCGCCAGATGCGACAAGTACATTTATCATTTCTTCGCTTCTAGTTATCTCCACTGCCAGGGTGCTGCGCTGCTGCTGCTGCTGCTATTACTGTGTTGATACTATATCGACGTACTTTTCTTACGTGACATGTCGCGTTGTTCATTTATTCGTCGCTTGTACATTTATCGTTTCGTTTTTAAAGTTTTACATGGGCAGAGTAGAGGCCAATCGATACCTTTTCCCCTCAAATCGACTTTTTATGCGCTACACGCCCAGTTACCACTTGCGGCCAATAACCAGACAACTGGACTTATTCTAGTAGGCATATTATAAATGTTTAAAAGTGTGTAGATAACACTACATAGTATAGTATTTAAGTGAATGTTGTTCTGTTTCAGTCATTTATAGCGTGACTTTTGATTTGACTTTTTAGCCTATACACTGCAGCGTTTTGAGCCATATGTACATACTATATAGTACATGCGTCGATGTCAATTTTATCGTGGCTTTTTCTCTCTCTATCTTTCTCTGTCTCACTAATTAAGCTATTAAAATTCTGCAGTGTTGCGCTGCTGAATTTTATATGTATTGATATAAATTTTATTATTTAAAGCAGCACGTGTTTTTCTACTTCGTCAACCTAGCTATGTATCTGGCCATCTTTGGTGCTATAAGCTACTGGGTATCAAGCTACAATCTAATGTGCTGGAAACAGCTCAATGTGTGCATCTAAGCGATATGTGACATGATCATTGAATTTCAAATAGCTTTTAAAATTTAATAAACTTACTCACTTTGTGGCATTTTAATTTGCAACAAAGTACGATGAACGTGCATCGATCTTTGTTTTCATATTCGAAGATCTCGTTGATTTTATTATGGTGTTAAAGACAAGAATGTACCATACAAATACATACAAGTACATGCAAACATTTAATATATTTCATTTTGTTATTATCGTTCGGTTTTAGCCAAAGACAAAATAAATCATCGAATTTTATTGGAAAATTACGTACAACTATAAAATAAACTTAACTTCAACTTCTCAATAAACCCGCTCTTTTATAAACATTGGTGCACATTTGTGCACATTGGCATGCGTCCACGCCTCAAGGTGCACTTGAAGAACTTTATATTCTTTGATACGAAAATTAAAGCGTGCCCCAAGTCGTTGTGAATGTCGATCTAAAGTAATTGAATTTACTTTATGACTTGAAGCGATTTGTTTTGAGTTTATATGCAACCTTCCAATATAACTACTTTCGAGTTTATTATAAAAATTTTGAAATTTTCAATAAACTAATGTTTTTTTAAACCCGATTCACATAGTGTAAACGGGTAAAATCATTAAATAGACAAATAGGTATTATTTATGCATGTATTCACTCCAAATTGGGTAAATACACTTTTTTATGTCAAAACCAAGGTGTCACCCCCATTTGAAGTTATCGCCCCCATACAAACTTACCGACAATTTTTGAAATTGTATATGAAAATTGGTATTATTTATTCCCTTCAAATTAAGTAAAAACACAATTAATATCATCCTATCTACACACCACCGATATGATACGGATCGGGCCACTATAACGTATAGCCCTATACAAACTTACATCCCATTTTCTGATATAAATAGAAAATTATTGTTATATTTCTGTTTTGCGCTTATAACTTCATACCAATATTGTAAATTCACTTGAGTTGTATCGCACCATTGATCCCCACCCATTCCATCTCAAAGTTCTATCTAAGCTACTGATGATTACACATAAACTATTAAAAGATTCGTGTGACGGATATTTATGCATTGGTTCCACCGATGTTAACGTTTTTCCTCTCTTCTTTTTTGAAGTAGATAAATTATAATAATTTTTTCCATCTATGTATTTGTAAAAGTTTTTATTGCTTAAAATCTGATCCTCTTTTAACCAAAAAAAAAAAAATAATACCAACGGCAAGAGGAGGATATGATCAAATGAAATTGTAAAGCCAATATATTTTGAAATCTCCTCCTCGCTAAATTATTATCATTACGAACATAGGTCATGATCTTTGAGTTAGAAACTTGAATGTAGCTATCTTTGATTGTCATTTTAGTTCGTTTTTTAAAACTATAAAAAACATTTAAAAGTTCTTATTAATTTTTTAAAATGTATTATATTTTTCTAAAACAATTTTTTTTTAAAATAATAGTCAAATAGTTCTAATAAAACTTAACTTAAAACTTAAACATGACATAAAACTAGAAACATTTGGAAGCTATTTACAAAGTGTTTAATAATTTGACAAAAAGTGCGTTTCATATAATTTAGTAAAATATTTAAAACAAATTCATATTTACACATAATAATTTTAACCCACTTTTTAAGAACACAATTGAAGACTTACAAAACTATAATATTTGGATGCTAGTGTAATTTTCTTCTATACACAGATACTGACAAATACAATTATTTTTATACACTTTGTTTACATCATCTTCTTCTTTTTAAAGTTTAATTTGAATGGTAAATAAGCAAAGCAAAACAATAAAATAAATTAAAACAACAAAAAGTAAGCATAGCTAAGCTGAGCTCCTCCCCGTAAAATATGCTGCAATAAAACGATGAACGCCAAACCGAACCAACTTAAACGCAAACAAAAATGCCACGCATGGCGTTTGCGTTGTGGGCGGCTGCAAAGTTGTGTGCGAAGGCACTGCTGGTGTCGTCAATGGCGAGTTTCTGTCGCTTAACAGTTTCGCTTTCGAGCAATGATGTAGAGGAATAGGATGAGGAGTTAGCGGAAATACAAACGTCGGATTCATTATTAATCTGATAGAACTTTACGACGCGTATCCTGTCGAAAGCTCGAGCTCTTCACCAGAAGAACAGGAATCGCTGTGAACATCACTTTCGCCAGCGCTGGTATTAAAGCTGTGCACTGAACTGCGCGAGGCCTTCATGCTGAGATCCATAGGACAGTCCTGATCCTTAGCTGTAGCAGTTTCGCCGCTAATTGAGCATACTGAGACAGGTGAAAGTGACTGCATTTTGGCCGCAAAGGACAATGGTTCAGAACTGGCGGAGATAGCGGTAGGAACTGCTAGCTTTGGTGTGTGTGGCACAATTAAGTTTTGTTGTTGTTGTTGTTTTTTTGTTGGTGTACAGGACTGTCTACTGTGAGTTGATATGTTGGCTGTTGTGCTTGTGGACTGGCTCGTATGGCAATGGGGTTGTGTATGTGATGCGATACTGGTGATATGGAATGTTGTGAAGAGTGATGCGATAACACCGAATGATGATCTTCATCTGCAACACAAACTTCGGGCGATGGACACGCGGAAACAGAAAGGTGTGCTTCTTCTTCCTCAGCACCAATAACAGATGCAGTTTGTGAATTTACCCGTTCTGTGATTGCAGAAGGCGGTGTATAGCGCTGTGATGATTCGCCTGATGCTGCGGAGTCAACAGATTGCCGGTGTTTATACATCTCTGAACGGTATGCAGCATCAGCAGCAGCCGCTGCTGCCGGATGATAGCCCGGGAAAAGCAGATGTGGCGGTGTCAACTGGAAAGCAGATTGTGGTGAACCCATATTTGGTAGCGAGTTCATCATGCTAAAGAAAGGTAACGCCGCAGCAGCAGCATCAGCAGGATGACGTGGTGCAAAGGGTGAATTTGAAACCATATCGGGCAGATAACTGCCATAGCCAAGTAGACCGGACATGGCGTGTGGCGGTAAGTGTGCATTGCGTTGCTGTAAATGTTGTTGTGCTGCAGCAGCTGCTGCGGCAGCAGCCATATCGCCAAAACCTGAAGCGTGTGATGGGCCACTTGGTGAACCGATACCGGCAGCCACCTTACCGGCTGCTTCCACTGCTTGTTGCTGTTGTTCCTGAAGCAGACAATGTATCTTAAACCAGTTGGAACGACGTCCGTAGCGTGAGCCACCTTTTGACATGCCCACGGTATAGCATTTACGTAGACGACAGGCCTTGCATGTAGTGCGATTCTTTTTATCAATAATGCATTTGCCGTTGTTCTTGCATTCACTGATCGAAGAAAGATTGTTGTAAGAGCGGCCGAAAAATGACTGAAATCACAAAGAAAAGAACAATAAAATAAAAAGTTAGTTGATGTCGATACTGTGAGAAAGTAATGTGCAATGTACTACAGGTGTATTAAATTTATTTATTAGTGAAACGCTTACGAAATCTTACCTTACAGCCCTCGCATGTAAAAGCACCAAAATGAAAGCCAGCAGCGGGTTCGCCGCACACTTTACAGGTTTGATTCATCTGTAAAACAAGAAAAAAAAGCAAATTGTTAGTATTGAATATAATCCGTGAGTGTTGTTGCTCTTTTATGTATGAGAGTTTCTTTTTATAAGCATAATCCGTACCAAGTTAAAAACCATATTGGAATATTTGCAGTAAAAAATGTGTCTTTTTAAATGTTTTGTAATTCAAGTTTTTTAATGTTAGAAGTGCGCTTGCTACGCGTTTAACTGCAAATGAATGACCATTCTTAGATCGCAGCGTATTTATATCACTTAAAAAAAAAAACTAGCCCTACTACAGGATGTTATTTTTTTACGAATATCGGACAGACACGCGTAAAAAACTTAAGCTGTTTTTTATGTTATGCAACCCTAAAAGTCCGTTTTTTAACGTCTGCGTCCGTTTATATTGCACATTTGAATCATAAAACCCGCGTTTTTTGTCTTCACTGCTGGCATGCAGGTATATTTTGCTATTTTTTACTATGCGCAGCATAAAACAAACGAATAGTGTACCGCATTATTTTAGGAATTCCACGAGTTCTTTCTTTACTTCTCCTGCTAGTATCTTTAAAAAACGAAACCTTGACGCTCTGTCATAAAAATGTTCTATTCAATTATTTTTTTTTTGACTTTTACACGAAATGAAATTTGCAAAAAAAAAAAAAAAACACATTTTTTTAAACAATGAATTTCGACATTTGTAGGCACTTTTTTCCATTGAAATTGTAAAAAATTAACTTTGGCATAACATTTTTTTAGCCGTCGGAAATGAATAGAGTAAACAAAACAAAACATATAATATCTCTAACTTACCTTGTAGATGCTGTGTATCTTTTAGTTTTTTATAAAATCCGTAAAAATTGATTTTTAATTATTTTTGCACGTTATTTAATGCTTTTTTTTTTTTTTTTTTTTTGTTTTGTTACAATAAAAACAAATTTCTTGACTGGCACTAGACACTTTGAATTTATAATTTGTTTTTGAATTTTTCACTTTCGTTTTAAGATACTTTTTCTATCTCTTAGACAAGATAATTTTCTTATTCACTTTTTTTTTGTTGTAGATTTTTTTATTTGTTTCTGGTTACGTTTTTAAGCTTTTATTTAAACGTGTGTAACTCGCACTTCGACTACTAGCTGACGACTGATTTAACATAGAGCAGTAAGATGGGCAAGAAGCATTTTTGTTGCGCGCTCAGATCAAGTAAACACCAATACAAATGAAATTATGTAGCACCAATATAAGTGCATAATTCTCTCATAACTCTCCCAACCAAATCAGAGATCAAAGCCAGTTTCTACCAACAACAGAATCAACTACCACCAACAGCCACCATTAACAGAAAACAAAATTTACTCATTGAAATGATCAGGTAAAACACTCAATTGGCCTGTAAATGGTCCTGTTAAGTTGCTGTAAATGATCTGTTGGGTTTACAGCCGCTTAGAAAATGTTGAATGAATATTTTTTTTGTTGAACGGGTTGCGGAGAGCGGAAGTGAAACCTAACAGGCCAGTTGAGCTAGGCGATTACCATTATGTCTGTTAAAACGAGTTACTTTGGGAAAATCTTCAAATGTGTTAATGTTAGATTGAATGCTCTCAATCAGTCGTTCTCTATCTTATGCTCTTGCTCTATACAATTTGCATTGCTCTGATATTATTCGTTACTTTCGTTTTAATTTTTTTTTTTCAAAACTTGTTTTTAGTATTGTTTGGATTCGTTTTGTTTATTTTTTTCGAGTTTTATACATATGAACAATTTTTAACTGCGTTTATGGGCGGAGTTCATTTTACTCTCTTGCTGTTTCTTTTTCGCCTTCATTAAGTTACAGTTTAAACTATTTCTTTGTGTATTTTTTGTTTTGGCCAATTATTATTTTTATTTAATTTGCTTTTTTACCTTCATTTTTTTTTTGTTTGTTTGTTGTAATTTCATCAACTTATGTTGATAAGTTTGTTTTGAGCTCTGTGTAAATAATAAATTTCCTTATTACTTTGATTCGAATATTTTTTAAAATTTACTAATAAAAAATTTTGTATAGTCTTCGTAGTCAAAATACTAAAATAATATTTTAAAAATATTAAAAGAATATTAAAATAATATATATATATATATATATATATATATATATATATTTTCAATGCAATATGACAAAAAAATTTGCATTTCTGCAATCCGTTTTTTAGCACATACCCAATTATTATTTAGAATTGTATACGTCTGTCCGGTTGCTCGTCTGTAGGTATATTGAAGAAACTGTGTCAAATACACAGAAGGTCTATAATAAAAGTTTTATAGTACCCATCGACTATTGCGGAGGTAATAAATGATAATAAATTTATTAGTTCAGCCATTCAGCAATATATGTACCTGTATAGGTGTTTATTTTTTATATATTCTTTTATTTAGTTAAAGTAAAAGTACCATTCAAAAAAGTCAATAATTAAAACTTTAATTTTTAACTATAAATATATTTATACAGTAGATATTTCTGTTTATATAAATATAAGAAAAAATTTTGTTAAATTAAATTTTTTTGGAGACAAAATACTTTAAAAGATTTTGAAATCAGATCTTGTTAAATATTTCTTTGAAACTTTAAAATAAAAAACTCGTCAGCCAAAGACAATAGTCAAATAGCGCTGAAAAGACATGGGCTCACTTCTCTCACCGATCATGAAAGATTACATCAAACCTCGTGCATAAGGTACTGCATAAAAAATTGTTTTTTAAAATTTTTTTTCATGCTAAAAACGCAAAAACAAAGGATTGTAAAAAGTCAAAAAATGTAAACCGATTGCTTGACCTTCACCACCAATATGCTGCATTCTGAATGTTTGCACTATCTAATCGATTCAATTTAACTCGGACATTGTGTTAGTTTTTTTACAAAATAGGAGGAAATTGAGGAAAAACACGAAAGGGATTTCGAATTTCGCGAATTTTAAACAACGTAATGGGTAAATTTTATGACAGCGTAATAACTTTAATCCGGAGATTAAGTTTTTTAAGCTAAATTGCCCTCGACAATTGATGACGATGGTAATAATTATGATCCTAGGATAATGTGTAGCTTAGGTAAGTTGATTCTTGGATTGGGTAACAAAATCGTGTGTGCTTAGGTAGCCACAAGAATATTGCACTTTAAAAAACGGCAGCAATAAAACATTTAATGACATAAACTTCGCAATGAGCGGGTAAGTGAAATAAGGACAACCGGACAGGACAGACATAGTGTGGGTGATCGTAAAAAAATGTAGACGAGTGTCTTGACTTGTAACCCGAACCGGAGTAAAAAAAGCACTCATAAAAGACGAGCGGATGTCTGTCCGAATTTACTTCATTATTGTCGACTTTCTGCAGTCTTTCTGTCCGTCCCATTGGTTGGTTCACACTGTGTGTTTTAGGGTTTTAGAGCAGTTACGGTGTTATTTGTTTTTACTAGTTTTTTAAACGGAAAAAGGATAATGATGTTTATGTTTTGTCGTTTTTTATTTGCAGTTTTTTGCGCGTTGTCAAAATATGACAAAAAACGAGCATATGCCTTTAAAGTGGAATTTCGCGTGCTGGATGTCATAAAAAAGTACTTGCTTTAGTTACGTAAAAAATTCATAGAAAGTCTTTTGTCTTAGTATTTTTCTTGTGTGCCAAGGACATGTCCTTTAAGCCAAAAAAATAAAAACATAGAAATCGACAGTAAAAAACTAAAGAACTTCTCTTAAAAAACAGATTTAAGTGTTTTTTTTTTTTTGTTTTTTCGTTTTTTATGAGCTTCTTCTTTTTGCTGACTTTCTTTGGTAAAAAGTCAATTTTTTTATGCACCGTTTAACCATAAAATCTTTTTACTACATGCTACTAAAGTCAAAAGTCAAAATGATTTGTCGCACAAACTAAAAAGCATTAAAATATTTGCAATTAAATGCATTTTTTTTTTTATTTTACTTATTATTTGCTAGTTTAAATTTAAAATAAAATTTGTGAAACCAATCTATTTCTGTATTCTAAAAAAAAATATTTAATTTTTAACAATTGGTAAAATTATGAAGAAATCGCTGGATTGTATCATTTCGTGTGATTTTTAATATCATATTTAGTTTGGTGTTTTTTTTTAGTGGTTTTTGGCTATTTGCAGTACAATCCATTTCCTAATAAAAGCTGCAAATCAATCTTTTCTGCATACTTATCTACTTATTTCTTTTTTTTTGTTTTTGTTTTTATTTTATTCACTGCGAAGCTCTACTAATTTGCATTTTTGATTTAAAAGCTGGCAAGTTGTTTTACGTCATGTATTTCGGTCTTAATACTCCGCTTTTTTATGCCATTTCTTTAGGATTGTGATTTTTTCACGAAGTTTGCAACGAATTAAAAGATACAATAGTTTAGTGTCATGACGGCAATCTATTTACCAGTTCTTTACTTTTATTTAAAATATAAATAATAAATATATTTTTGATCAATTGTATCCATTTTTCAAAAATTTGCATTTAAGCTTGAGCTAAGTGGCAACCGGTTTGACAACTTTTTTGTTTTCGGTTAACTCTCGAACGTTTATATGAAGCGCATTAACAAATTGTTTCGTACCAAAGTTATCATTTTCACTTAATTGCCTTTTTGTTTTTTTTTTATTGACTTGATTTACAGATTTGTGCTTTGTTGCGCTACTATTAAGTACATGTATAGGGTATTTTGATATAAAAGTTCTAGAGTAAAATACATTAAGAGTATATAATTCAGGACTGTTTCTGTGAACTATTTGTTTCAACTCGGAATTCGAGATAAACTTCTTTTGTTTTTTTTTTTTTTTTTGCAAAAAACTATTCATTTTTTAGTGTGACTAAACTTGCAGCGCATCATTTCATTATCAACTTCATTCGATAACTTGTTCATTGGAAGATTGCTTTTGTGTTGATATTTTTGCATTCGACTTTATGTTGTCGTTTTACGCTTTGTCTACCAAAATTTTTTAATTGCACCTATTAATGTCATAATTATTGTACGATAGAGACAATAATGTTTGTCTTTAAATGATGCTGCTATTTTTTTTATATATTTCTAAATAAACATGTTCTATATGGCATACGTTTTGTATATTTAATTATTTTGTTGTAGATTTGTTTTCGTTTCGCTGATAATTTTGGCACAATATTAATCACTTCGCCAGTTTATCATAAAAATTGCATTAATTTTAGTGGTTTTTGTTGTTTGTTAATATATATGTTTGGGTGTCTTCTTTTTCAGATTAATTTTATTATTGAATATCTATTATTTCTTTATATAAAGAATACTTCATATGCGGAAGTTACTACTTAAGCGTTCAAGCGAAACTCCGACATTGGCTTAGGTAATTTAAAAATTAACTATTTAAAATTAAACATTATGAAATTATGCAAATATCTAGAATACAAATGAAATCATAATTTCTTAAATATCGCAAGCAATCATAATTTTTTAATATTTCAATCGTACTCATTGATATGGCAAAGGGTTGCTATTTATGTTAGCTATAATACACCATGACCGCATAAATAATATTATTCTGACAGAAAAGTATATATATCATAATTATTATTGTAGATTCAAGCAGTACTAGTATCTTTTTTATTTGCATAATTGATTTCTAAGCGTTTTTCTTTTGAAAATTTGCAAATAATATTTTAACGATTTATTGATTTAAAAATATTTTTAGAAATATGCATACATACATTTCGGGGTTTCCAAATCGTTTTGCATAAGTAAAGAAAACAAGTTCAACGAAGCCAAAAAAATTCCCACAAATCAAAGTGCATTCAAGTAATCAAAATCTAAAAATTGATTCTCATATGTTTAAGATTATCAGAGTTTTGATCGAACACACTTGGAAAATCCATTCAAAGGAAGTACTTGAGCGGAAGTTACAGTTGCAATGGTTTATCATATAGCTGAAATGTATGCGAACTAGTCGTAGTAGTCCTGTAACTGGTTTTTCTCAGGCTCAAATGCGCGCTGCAATGATCTCAATTAAATCCGTCGGAAACCGCAGACTTATTCGATTTGATAAAATCCAGGCTTTGGAATTCCATATTGCACAAGTTCGAATGTGCTACATGTGTTATATGCATTCAGTGTAGTTGCGGTCATATATGTATGATCTATCTACTTAATCCGCGTTTAATGCACGCAAATCTTGTTCTAATCCGAAAGCAAGTTAAGCTGGAAAAAACACAGTCAATGAAACGCTGGGAAATACCCAAAATAAATGAGTTTGACTTGACGGCTTAGCGCTAAGCAAGCATGCTGAAAACCAAATATGTATATGTGTATGTAGGAGCAAGATAAGGGTTGAAATGCAATGTGTTGTATGTCTTCTGTTTCATTTAGAAACTTAAATTTGGCATTTAGTCATCTTTTTGAACGACTACGCAATATGTTAAAACTACTAAAGCATGGCCTCTATTTTTTAGTTTATATACATATTAGTTTGTCGGAAAATATATATGTATGGGCAATCATTCTTCAACTGACGCCGGTTGACTTAATTTTACTACGAAGGTGGTCCATTTATGTAAATATAAAATGTGTCAATAATATATATGTTGTATATTTCTACATAGCTCTAAGTATAAAAAGTTGTTTAAGACTAAGAAAAACTTCATGACCGGATGCGGCCATCATGTGTAAGCTAACAGAGCAAATTTAACTTGGCAACAGCTTTATGTACATGTAATGCGCAGTAAATACTGCCCAATAACTTCAAACAACAACAACAATATCAAAAAAGCAGCAATGCAACAAGTGCACATTATTCAAAATGCAAACGTGCAACAAATAACCATTGAATGAGTAAGTGAATGAATGGACGGTCAAGTGGGGTACTTGAAGTGTCTTTAAATGTTTTGGAATTCCAATCGTGTTGCGTTTCCTGCATGATTAACAAAGTTAAACCAACGAATCAATCACTGGCATAGCTAAGGTCTTGCAAGGGTCAAGAAACTACACTAAAAGACATCCGAGAATGTTTAATTTTTTTTCTATTTTTTGTAACTGTTTTAACTGAATCTCATTTACCAAAACATTTTATACGATTCAGTTTAAAATGCATTGCACACTTTATTTGAACGACTACAACCCAACTTTATACGGGTCTATTCGAGTGGTCTGGCGCCTCCTATTTAAATTTAATTGTTTATTAAATTCTTATTAGAACTAGAATCAAAAAAGACGCGACGCATCTAATTAAAGTTTTCATTCAGAAATGTTTTTTCTTTTTTTTTATATTGTACAATAATACCATCTATGTCTGCAAGTGTATCGGCTACAACTGCTCAAAACGATTCGTTCTATTTCTAATTAGTTGCACGTTTGCACGTTCCACAAGATGTTAATGACTTGTAATACTGTGTCTACTTGTATGCCGCCAAACTACTTTCATGACACTTTAGCTATAAACATGTCCTGTCGCCAATTGGATGGATGCCGTTCTTCCGTCAGCGCGTTTTTCATTCGCTGCGACTATTTTTTGTTTTTTGTTTTTGACCATCGAATACTATACAACCTCAACAGTATTCGATTGTTTTCGTTATAACATTTGAGTAACATGTCATTTGATTTTATGTTCTCACGGGACAATATCTATGCTAATTTTCTTTTGCGTGCTTCAAAGGCGGCGTTGATGAAGTTGACGGCGGCAAACTCCTGCATGTAGCTTTGAAAAGTGTTAGAAATATAATTATGCCGCATTTAAATGCTCAATTAGTGTGCATTTTATTTACGCATGAAAAACAAACTAACAAATCGAAAGACTTAAGGTAAGAACTTGAATCTGCCGAATAGAAAAAAAATTGTCAAACAAAGTTTATCGTAAGTATTTATACAATTACGATTTGTGTTAGCTCGAACGTACAACATATGACTCTGTTTAAAATTATTATGCTTTAACTTGAATTTATTTCATTTTTATTTACAGTTTACATTACAACGTATATGTACGCACATGAATATCATTACTGCTTCAATTGAATGCGACATTTTTCATGGTATGTGTCAACATTGTTTAATAATTTGCAACGCAACACTCAACTTTAGTTTAATCTTTGGAAATTTGAAATCCTTTAAAAGTAAGTCTGATCCATAGATTTTTCCCATACAAGTGTGTACGAATGGCACTCAACTCGATTCACTCTATGTCTGCCAACGCGCTGCATGGCTTTTTTAAACTCCTAAATTATAATAAATATGTAGTCGTAATGTGCACATATAAACATAATCTGTATGTAATTTAATATAAAATAATGCTACTAAATGTCAAACTCAATAGTTAACAGTTCGAACTGCGAATAAATGCGTTTGCTTGTGCTGTATTCGTCCGTTTAATGGTCGATTTGATCATCGCTCGCCTTAAATTTAGATCAACCTCATTAAGCGTAGAGTAGAGTAGAGGTTTGGTTCATGCACGGTACTGATCTAAAAACTCGTTCAAAGAATTACGAAATGTAAAACACATAAAATTTATATCGAAATTGATGACTACACTAAATGCATAGGCGACGATCAAAACAGCTCTTACTAAGCCCAGGTCTCGTACTCTTTAGTGTCTGTCTTCGAGTTGGCTTTCGCCAATTGATGCGTCGTTGCACTTGTTTCTGTAGCACATTGCTTTCAAGCAGTATGTAGGTTTTGCATGCCTGCTCTACATCGCTGTTATGATCTCGTTTATTTGCATATATTTTAACCTAACCCTTGTAAACGACCCACTCAATGGAAAGCATTTTACGACGATTTGCACTAAAATTTAATATGAATTTAATGTCTGATTTTTCAAAACACTTCCACCACCAGATGGCTGGATGCCTGCCACTGCATTTGAAATTTTGTTTTGATTCGAATGCAATATTTATGTTTTGCAGTTGTGAGGACTACTTGGGTGGCATTTTTATCAAGCATGCCTCAATGTTTTTTTTCTAAAAAAAAGCTTTTAAATTGTTTTGCTGCAATTTTCGAACTAGTTTGCGATAAGTGGTTTTTTCACCACTTTATAGTACTTTTATCATACAACTCTCGAAACAAAACGAATATCTTATATGATCAATATGAAGAGCAATATGTTCTGATAATATCTGCATTACGAGAATTAGACTATACATAATTATTAAAGCTCTTCTACCCAATAAACATCATTTTCACCTTCATTGTGAAAAAGCTCTTCAATTTCGCAATACAACAGTACCGTTTATAATTAGACACAGATAAATGACTATCGCTGTCAAATCGTTCATTAAACAATAGCGACCTTCAATTACCTTTGACCAGTGACGCCGCTCTAATGCAACAATGGTCAGACGCAATAGGACATTAATCTCAGTTGAAGCAGCAGCAGCTTAAAGCCGCACTCCAGTTACATGACTGCTACTCAAGCAGCTTTAACCTCATTTGGCCTTTTGGCCGCTACCATTTACTTTACATTCAAATCACAAACAAAAATCTGCCAAAATATTGTCTGTAATAAGTCAAAAAGGGGGGAAAACATGGAATATGCAATCAGTGAATTGCAATCAAACATTGCTGTTGCCATTGTCTTTCCACAGCGATGGATCAATACAACAAAAGGACAAATAAAAAAAAATATTCAGATTTCCAAACACATTAAAAAAATATATATTCACGCGAAAACAATTGAATAACGATTTGTTGCGTTGTTTTAAATGCATTTGATGATCTGTTTTTCTTATACTACATCTAGCAGAGGCTACATAAAAAATTGGGGTGTAACTGCACCAACAACAGGACTCGCATAAAAACGACAACGACAGCAGCGTAGTAATCAAACTTCAGAACAAGTTCGATCAAAACGCCCTTAGCTTGGCAATAATAAAACAACGACAACAGCAACAACAACAACAACAGCACCAATAATGAGAGCAGCATCAACTGGAGCTATCAGTCGCCTTCACTTCTCAATGTTCCTCCACTCCAGTTTCTTGACCTGACTATGCAGCCAAGTCCGCCAAGTTCCTCGTTTGATAGCGAAAAAGAATTTAAGACATATTGTGTGGGTGGAAGAAATCCAATTGAACTCGCTGCAGCAGTTTACTCATGCGATAGTCAATAGATACCGAGGAGACGCCACAAACTGCTGCACAAAAGGCGTAAAGAATCATTTACACAGAGCAAAAATTTCGGAAAATATATTTTTAACTTGATTTTCAAATTTTGCAAATGTTTTTTTTCGTATTCTTTCAGTGTATTTTCATTTTACCTTTTGGGCATTGAATTTCCTTTTTCTCTTCATTGTTTTTGTTATTGCTATTATTGTACTTGCTGTTGTTTTTGTTGTTGTTGTTGTAATCGTAGTATAGTGTATTGCACACAATGACCTTTAACTGTTATAAGTACGGCACGATCATCGCTGATACTGAATTAAAGATTTCCCCCGCATATCTTTTTGTTGATTTTGCTGTTGTTGTAGTTGTTGTTGTTGTTGTTGTGGATCTTTGGTCGCTGCGGCTATATTTTGCCATGGGAATTAGCGCAGTTTATGTGCAGACCTACAGACCAAACCGTCTGAAAGCTCAAAACTCAACGGAAGAGGGAAGAAATAAAAGTTTGAATGAATTTTTGTTTTTCGATCAAAATAAATGCACTTAAAGAAGAAAACCAACCCATACGATTAGAAACAGATTGCTAAATTGTTGTCTTACTTCAAACTTTTTTCGTTGAGCATAACTACTTTCATTCGAAAGTAAAAATTAAACAATTTTTGGTTTAAAAAATCAAATGGAGCAAAAACAGTCAGTGCCAGTTCAAAGCAGAGAGCATTTCAATCCGTATGAGAGTTGAATTTGTGCGCTGAACCCACCCAGAAAAATTGCTTCAACGATTTGCAATGTACATTGCACATAGGAATTGTAACAAATAACCAGCATCTTGAGTTCACTGTTGCTCCTCGAGGGTGCACATGAATTGGGAGATCGATTGTCGAAAAATTTTAAATGTCGATGAATATTTGTGTTTCTCTCAAACCGCGGCGGCACAGTTTTAAATTCAGCTGCACACTCAGCCCACTCTAATCTGTAGAAATGTACCGTGAATAGTTGTAATAGTAGTCATTGTAGTAGTAGCTGCAGATTTTTATGTAAAACATTTTGTTAGAGTCGTGATTTTCCAAGTGCTCCTTGTTGGCTCCAACGCGATTCCTCTATGCGCTCCGTGCGATTTGAGGCGCGCGCTTGTTTTTACTTGATTTAACTGGACCACATGTACAAATATCTTTTGAGACTGTTGTTGTTATTGTTATTGTTGTTGTTTATTTACAATATTTTATTTGTTTATTTTTTTTTATCTGCTTATGTCGCCACCGGCCAAGAGCTGGGTACTTGCTTTTATTTATTTTCGAACCAAACAATAATCATTCTGTTGGAGTCGCGCATCTTCAGCGGCGCATTGGGCGTTTGTTTTCTTTTTTTTTTTTTTACAGAAATTGTTTACTACAGTTTTAGTTTAACTGGGCTTTGCCATTCCAAATCATAATTCCATAGATTTGCTGCTATTGATATGTCCATACATATGGTTTGATTCAATACTATATATTCTGCTTCAATAGAAACCTCAGCTAGGTCAGTTCGCGAGATCAGTTTGAGGTTGAACTCTGTCTAGTTCGTATGTGCCTGCTGCAGATGAAAAAAACGGAAATAATTTAAATAATACACAAAAATAATGTTGTTTCTTTCAATCAAAATATAGCTAAATATACAAATGGTCTAACATTCATGCACTCAACCCCCTTTTATTTGCTTCGAGCGTTTTCTGGCAGGCTGTGTGAAAAATTTGTGTGTGCTATATGAAATGCTCCACTTCTTGGCGAAGCGCGCGTGCTTTTAAATATTTAGTACATACACATACATATGTGTATATAAATATAATATACGTAGGAAAGCAAATTAAATGAAGGTGACCAAAGGCCAACGAGCTGACACATGCGCATATGATACACACTACACAACTAATACCATTGTGCACCCTTTTCTCTTCTGGCTGTCGCATCACTTGCCAATTTCCTGGAGGCAATGTTATGCTCTATGCTGCATGGCTTGATGTAGGGTCGCGATAGAGGGCGTGAAGCGCATTTTGATTCAGACTTACAATCCAAGTTGCACATGCGAATTCGTTTTGATTTGGTTGCTGTGGTTATTATGCTTGTAGCTAACGTTCATGTTGTTATTGCTGTGGCAAACAATGCGATTACGCTGCGATGTGCAAAAATCGCTTTCTTCATTGCTGCAATGCAAGGTCTCATTTGGAAGTTACCGTACAATTTAATTATGCAACGGTCATATTTTTCGAAAAAGATTTACAGATTTTAAGACTTTTGATTGCGGTATATATCACTGCTTAATACGCTTCCTTTCAACTTTTTCTCATCTTGTGTCTGTTATTCCGTTTTTTTTACCATTTGTGGTAATTTTTGGTACATTTATTTTTATAAAATATTTAGCTGATTTTTTAAAATTGATAATCTTGGCCTGCCAACTTTTTGCCATTTACACTTACAACATGTAAATAAACACAAGATTAAAAATCGAAAGCATAAGTCATAATTTTATCTCAGCTGTATTTACACAGAAGTTAAGAAAGCCAGCCTAGAACTTATTACTTTTCTAAAAGTTAAGGGGTTGTCCTTTGTCCTTAAAATCCTTCATTTTAAAGGCTTTGATAAGTGAGAAATTGTTTAGACTGGCCACAATTATTGAACAGCGTCAATGTACGATTGTATGTGGCTGTAGACGCACATACATAAAGATTCCCACGATTTAGATACACCCACCACAGAGGCAATTTATAATAACATTTTCACCCGCGCGTAGGCTTATATCCACCTCGTTATTTTGCTTCTTCTGTTGCTGTAACTCAAAGGCGCGGTACTCTGCTCGAAGTTTTTTTTTTTTTTTTTTCATTTTTTTTTTTTTTTTTTTTGTGGTTTTAGTTTAGTGCACTTACTTTGTTAGTATACTAAAACAAGATCTGTGCCAGACTACTCAACTCTTCGTTGTATACACAGTTTAGACCTCATCATCTGCTTGTTAACAGAACATAAAACTTTCGTTACAATTAATTGGCACTAAAAACTTGTTGTGTCTTTTATATGAATGTACGCATATTATTGGCTTATTTCATGGTAAACGGTTAAATTGTCATACGGTCACCAGTAGCTTAAGTAGAGAATTATACAGCATACAGCATATAAGTAGCATACATCTACACAGTTACATGGATACGTCTTATGCGAAAATGTACATAAATAAACAAGAATTATATGACCGAAATGTCAACTGGCAATGGGGAAATTAAAACAGAAATTCGCATTTACAAATTAACTGCACATTTAAGCTGTACAAATAGACTGTCACGATGCTTGAACTAATGGCAGAAACATCTTACCAGATCGTATGCTTATCTTTGTTGAAATCGAACAGACAAACGAGCCAGTTACCAATCGATCGATCGATCGATCGATGGACAAGTTGATAGTAATCACCACAAGACGTTTGACTATAATTCGAGGAAACATTCTTAGCCAGCACTAATTACTTGAAGCATACGAGTATGCATGTGCGTACAATATATGTAGATACATAGAAGAGTACGTAAGGTATTATCCGGAATCCATAATGCACAGTTACCAGCAAGAGGATCATGTAAAATATGCTGTACTTAGCAAAAATTCTATGCGAATTGCGTATACGCTATAATTAACTGTATTTGTGGTATTTTAAATGTTTTTAAAATATGATAAATTCTGCTGAATTCTACTCTTTCGTTCTTACCATTTTTTTTTTTTTTTTTTTTTTGATTCCAAAAAGAAATATTTATTGATGAAAACTTAAATAGTTAATAACAAACTGACCGTTTAGACCATTATATACAGCTAGCGACATTTACTATCAACCGCCCAAAATAATGATTTTTCGACCTTTCCCTTTTCATCTCTTTAAATTTAAGAGCAATGTAGTGCATCATGCAGTCGCTTTAGTTAATCATAAATAAATGTGCTGCAAAAATTAAACGTTATTTTTTTTAGAACTTAGTTTTGAACGGCAATAATTCTTAAAGGAAATAAATTAGTAAATTTAATGCTAACATAAAAAGGCACTAAAATATCGTCTGATGTGTTAGTGCTGCATTCGAAAATAGAAGACTAGAAATGTTTTGCGTTAACTTGAAGCAATCTTTTAAATCAGAATTAAGACTTTTTATTGCAATGCGATTTAAGAAGATTAAACTATTTTACGTAAAGCTTTGTACTGGTGTAATTAGATGTAGGTCTGGTCAAAGTTCAAGACTTTGGACTGTGCTTATGTGTATGCCAAAAAAAAAAAACATTTTATATGAATAGACACTCAATGGCAATGGGTCGTTTAATAGTATACAGCATTTATTTCAAAATTCATTAGAACGATTTAAGACAATTTCCAAAATTCAGAAATTTCTTTATTCAATGCAATCTCCAATCTCATAAAAATGTCATCATAAAAGCAAAATGATTGCCACATTGCAATCGTGCAGCTTTTACAAATTATGTTTAATTAAAATTTCTGTATTAAATATGGCACAATGCTCTGAATTCTTTGTCAATAATACCCATACCCAATGAGACAAAATGATGTAGTAAGCAAAAAGATTGTTCCAATGCGAGGTGATCTGCTGCAATCTGATGAGGTGTAATTATAGCACAATTTTTTGTTGTTGTTATTTTATTGTACCCTACTCAAAAATGGTATGGTTCGATAGTTCAAAAGATTTTTGTGATTGTGTTAAAAACTTTGATGTTATTCAAATATTTTTTATTCCTATCACATAAAGTCTAAACTTACACTGCATGAGGCAATTGATCCATACCCACCACCTTTTATTTACACCTCTGATGCTCATACAGAAGCTTTTTGAAGTTTTGTGTGAAGGGTATTTCAGCTTTGGTTCTCCCGAAATTAAAATTTTTCCATTTTTTTTTTGACTGTCATTGCCATTATTGGCGGCTGTCCTTGCGCCTGTTTGTGCCTGCGCATCATTTATGATTTCATTAAATAAATAAAAAAACAAAAAAATTCACAACATTTTGATAAAGAATGTCTGTCTTCATTTATGTTATTATTTTTTCCCCATTACTGTGTAGATGCCCATATCTGGTGTTATGACAAATGCTGCATGCAATTATTGTTCACAAATATTTTTGTGCAGCGGGCGCTTTTTTCTCCCGACTCTCGACTCTCGACTGAATTGTAGCTCCTCAAACGGTGTCGGCAACGAGAGCTCTACAGGCAGCCAGCCAGTACTCTCAGTTCTTACGCCAGACATGATCGCATATTAATAACATAAAGTAAAACATATCTGTATTTCTTCGCCTTAATTAACCCTTTTTAAATTGGACATAATTAGAGTTGATTCTGTGCAAGCATACACTGAGAAAAATTTAGCCGTGAACTTCGCTCAGCGCAAATACAATATTTTTTTTTTTGTAACATTTAATATTTTTTGTAAAATACTTTTGCGTAAATTGCTCATATCGATTTACACAAAAAAGGCATAATTATTTCATTTCGGTTGCGATTGATCACCGGAATCGTTTGTATTTTATTGCAGGAATTTTGTTTAAATATTTCTGCTTTCGATTTTTTAATAACTTGTTCAACAATTTAATTTTGCGCGGCATTTCGTGCAACGCACTTTATATGCCATATACTAATAGGTTTGTCGAATATACTCGTATATGTAGACCTATGGTATTTAATTTACGCCATCGCATATTGTTCTTACAACTGCATGCGTATGTACTACGGGATGTGTGAGTAGCCCTGTTCTTTTAACTCTCATTGCAATCAGGAATCTACTGGACACTGTTTTTAATAAAGAATGTTTGGCACTGCGTTCTGTTTTGGCACAGCGGGTGTGCTTGCATTATAAAAACAGAGCAGATATATATGTGTAGTTTGTACATCAGGTGTAGCATGTCATTTTCTGAAGTTGCCATTGCTGGTTCACATTTGTCTCTTTTGCAATATTAAACAAGAAGAATTGTCAAGCTGCATTGTGCTTTAGCTTGATATATTCCTGTCAACATACATGTCCATTCGTACATAATGTTGTTAGGCTGACTCTCGGATTCACTGTTTGTGCTGTTGCTTTTGATGATGATAAATGTGTCGCGTGAGTCGACGTAAATGGTCTGATTTTGTGTCAAATAAAATGAGGTTTTTATTGATGTTACCAACTACATTACCAAGTACATAAATACTTAAGAAAACGTGAAAGTCGACCTTAAAATATTTGGAGCTGAGGTATTTAAAAGTTAAAGGCAATAATAATTACAATCTGGAAGTCTAGCTAGGTGTCGTCATAAATTTTGGAGCAGCGCGGAAATCTATAGTGAAGGATGTATAAAGCAAAATAAATTTTGTGAGTACTGGTTATATGGTCTTGGCCTAAAACATGTTGATAAAGAATTGATGTAGTTTATTTCTGGAGCTTAACATACGCATCTCCTTCTGCTTTCAACTACAAACATCCTTTAACTTGCATCCTTTTTAACTTATGTATGTGTACAGACCTTTTTTATTTTTTTACTCTGTTTGAATATTATAAACATTAATTTTTTGTCTGTCATTGTGCTACTCTTTAAAGTTTCTTGACATAACTTGTAATCGATATTTAAAGCAACTTTCACACTGAACTCTATTGTCACTTGTACATACTACATATAACATATATGTGTACATAAAAAAATATCGAATTTTTGCATATTTTAAGAGCACTGCCTACACCTCCACACGCCTTAAGCACAATACAACACATTGGCACTCTCTGATGCTAAATTTGGGCAGTTGTGAAATTCCAATTGAAAATGGAGACTTTTTGCGCTGATTATCTGCGTTACTGTTCGTTACTGTTGATACATCAGTATGGCGCATGTGGAACATCAATAAAATCTCAAGACAATAAAATGTTATCAAAAACGCAACAAGCTGAACTAAATGCTGCACGCCTGCGCATATTGAATATGCGAACACACTGAAAAAAAACCGTCAAATAATATTAAGTCTGACTGTTGGTGCATAGACTTGGCCACATTTGGTCGGCAATACGCGCCACTCTGCTGTCGACTTGGTAAGTGTCCATTTAAGCATTGCGTCATGTCTCACTGCTCACTGCTCGGCTATATTTGTTGCGTGTCCATGTGGTTTCTACTACTACTACTACTGCTGCATCACTTTCATCATCATCGTCATCGTCCCTGTAGTCTTTGGGCGCGCGTCAATGATATATGAAATCATATATCAACGATCGAAGGTACATCGTTTATTAAATGCAAGCAGCGAACAGCATTCCATTTGCCCATTTTATTTATGATGCTCGATGTGAATTTTTAGATTTTGCCACATTTTTTGTTGTGTTGTGTTCTGTTTACTTTTGTTTTTCCACATTCGTTTGAGAGACTTTATGAAATACTTTTTAAATAAGTTGAATTTCAATGTATACTTTTCTATATATAAGCGATATGCTACACATATAAATACTCGAATATGTACAAATGTGTACATACTCGTATATCATACATTTTTCGTCTTCTTTTCAGTTGTTGTTGCTTCAATCCAGTTCTGTACAGTTTAAATCAATAGTAAATAAATAAATAATTAGTATTCCAGTTAGAACCTCACCCACAACGTTATTCATTTTCAATCAAGTCAACAAATCAATTTGTTGATTAATGTGCATTTTTTATTATTTTATACGCTTTGGAACGAGCAATCAACTGCGATGATTTCGATACTGTTGCGATTGTATGTGCAAGATATAGATTTAATGAAATTTCTTTTTTTTTTTTTTTTGTATTTTTACTGCTCATTCATTGTCTTGCCTTGGACATAATGAAATTTGCGTGGCACGTTGTTGAAATTAAATCATTTTTGTTGAGCACTTTAAAACTACCCGTAATAAATAAAATGAAAAAACAAACGTAGCCGTTTTTATTGCACGGTATCATATAATATTTAGTATATAAATGTCGTTTATGACACTTTTGGGCTGTAATTTTGCTTTGCATTTTTAATAACGTCGTTGTTTAGTTTATAATCGTAATGTTCGCTTTTGCTTTGCTTTTTCAGTGGAAAAAAATTACACTTTCGAAATTATCGATTTTAAAAAAATCTTTAGTAGAACTGAAGTTTTGACCAGTGACGTAGTAAGATTTGGTTGTAGTAAGAGGGTTGGTTGGGGAGTCATATGTCCAATATAACTAAAATACAATGTAAGCTGTTTAAATTCGTTTGACAAGTTGTATATATAAAAAATATTTGTAGATCGTTACTTAAGCTTTCTCCGCAACATTTTTCACATTTAAGTCAACTATATAAAAGTAAACATATTTGAGAAACACATAATCTGGCTGAGTGTTGTTGTGGTTGCTGCTGTCCCATGAATCTATACTTATTCATACTTGTAAATTATATGACGTTTGTATAATTTGTTTCTGTATAAGTTTTTACTCATATCGCGCTCGCGATAAGATCGAACGCTTTACGGCGCCTTAAAAGCGTACAACAGCGAAAGACAATTTGTTGCCGCACGTTTGCTCCCCATGTGCTCGCTCCTCGAACTGTCTTCAATAACTGCTGCTGCTGGCTGTTTAATGCTTGCAAAGTCTTTAGCCTATCTGTCCATTTGCGTGTAACACAATAGCGTAATTTACCACTTAACATATCAATTGTTGCGCTATTAATCAAACAACCAACAAAAAATGCGCGAGCGCGCATGCGTACCGATTCACTCTGAGTCTATGAGCCGCTTCGCTCACAATCAGGTCGAAATGTTGTTGCTTTGATTTGTACGAAACGCTTGTCAAACAATGGAAACAAGAATTTTTCATATCGTAAATGTCCATCAATGTTAAAAATGTGTTCAAAAGAAACCAAAAAAATGAATAGAAAAGCATAAAATATAGAATTTTTAACACCTCTTTTGTGTGGAGTTCTCTGTTTTGTGGGTGTATCGATTTGGTTTTATATCAAAAAGCAGTTAAATAATAAACAATTTTTATGGTAACACTAAAGAGTCTTTACAGACAATGAGTTTGTTGTTTTTTTTTACAGCACTCTAAGCCTTTGTGCTCTACTTCGATCTAATGCCACAATCAACCTGTCTCCGCATCTTATTTGTCAAAAGAAGCTCAATGCAATGTTACCTCGTAGTTTATAATGTTTTTATTATAGACTTCTAAAAGTAATAAAAACAATAGAAAACTGCAAGCTAGAAGAGGGGCGTCTATAAAAAAAAAATTATTTTTTTAAAAGCAATGTATTCGAAATCAGACTCGTTTTTTTGAACACATTTTAATTTTTCAGTTTATTTTTTTTTTTTGTATCCATCTATACGTTTATTTAAAAGATTTCATCTTTCGTTTTTTTTTGTGTGTACATTGATAATTGCTTTTGTATTTTGCTCCATTAAAGTGCGCGCAACATAATTTGTAACGCACTCCAAGTCACAAATCTCGAAAAAATATAACATCTCAATACAAGAGTTAAACGCGTTCACAATTATAAGATTTCATATAGGTAAAGCATCAACTTGAGACAGCTTCGACACTATCGGCACTTAAGCGCCAAAAATGCCTTTGATCTGTACGAAACCGATCAGCTTTTGACTGCCGTGCGTTCAAGTGTTACACCACACTTTTTCTGTCCGATGTTCTCCATTTCCATGCCTCTAATTGCGAGGTAGTTCTGAAAAGTGAAATCAAATTGCTACAAATGAGTTTTGGTTTGCTGCCGTCACCTGACTTAAAGGCTTAAATGGCGCGTAGAATTCAATATTTTCTCCTTTGGAATCGTGTGATTTACACCATGACTCAGCGTCCAATTTTCAAGCAGCAACGCGCCAACTTTATTCATTTCGAGTGTTTAGAAGTTTTATGATTTCTATTATTATAATTATTAAGTGTGTTAGTACATTTTTCGTTTTAGGTAGGGATGGTTGGTAACTGGTATTTAAAAAAAAAAGGCATGGAAATTATGATTTTTTTAAAATAAATTTGCAAACCTAAATAATTGATTATTATTTTGTCCTGCTAGCATTAGATTTTCATAAGTTTGGAGTTTTGTCTATTTTCAGAAACTGGTTCTTAATGACCCATTTAAGGTTAGATTCGATAAAGAGACTCGCTCACCATGTTTAGGCGTTGACCATCCCTGATTTCAAGCGAATATTATATATGTATTGGTACATATGTATTGTAAATCCTCAATGTACAGTAAAAAAATGCCAAATCATTCCATTCGGTTTTTTGTTTGGCGTTAAGTAGTAGCGGGTGTGCTACAATGGAGCAGCATACACTGAACTTAAAGTTGTTTAAAGTGTGGAGATTCGGTAACAATGCCGCAGCAATTGTAATTAAATAAACAAAAAGTCATTTTAAAAGTGGCATTTAATAGAATTTTTAACTATTAGAAACATGAAAAAATGTTTTTAAGAAGCGATGATTCATTATGCTCGATGATCTGTAGCAAGCGTTTATTATTTTATTTTCATTTTTTTTATATTACGCAGGATAAAGCACCTATATATTTTTATTAACTAGTAATAAAGTCTAAATGGTTATTAGAATATTTTGCATATAAAAAGATGTACGTTTTTTGTATTTTTTTTTTTTAATGTTGCATTTCATCGTTTGTGCAAGTGCAACAGCTTAAGTCGATGTCAAAAAAGCTTACTACCAATATAAGGAGCACTGCAAGTGTGACAAATGTATTCGCCGCTTACATTTTTTCCTAAAAGCAACAGACAACAAACCACAACAATAACCATAAAACTATCATAAATTAACTGTAAAAATCTAATCTTGCAATTTTAATCGATTTATGTCGCGCAGCATGAATTATTATTGAAAGAAAAATCTTCTCTACGCTACTCTAAAGGATAAAAAGTGTTCAAAGTTTCATATTTTACAACAACGCTTATGAGTACGGGTTAACATTGTATTTGTGTGGTGTCGATAAACTTGACATACACATAGGTGTTGTAGCACATACGAGATGTTGCAATATTGTGCCAAAGAGTCTATTATAGCCAAAAGGCTTTCGTTGGTAGCTTAGTTGGTTATAGTATATCGCCGCGTTCTGCCTGTATTCCAATAAAAGACCCCAACTTCAGTACCTTTGCTTGCAAACAAAGCCTGCGTCTTCATTGCCGTCGTTGACCTAAGTAGAGAATTAACAATTTTTTGTTATGAATGTTATGAGAGGCCACAGTGCGCCGATCGAATCATAGACACACAAAGTATCTATGGTATACACCATAGAAGCATAGCAACATTATCCAATACGTACACATATACATCACATATGTTGCACATGCAATCATGTCTTTCGCTTGTAAATGAAACGTCGCTTTTACTACATTTGCACTATAAACTTTTGAACTTTTGTGTTGATTGTAAACCAGCGTGCAAAAAGTATTTAAAAAAAAAAAAAAAAAAAAAAAAAAAGCGGGCGTAAAAACACTTGCTTAGTTTTTTTTTTTTTCTTTAAAAATTCTTTGTAGTGTTGTAGGTGGTTTTTCAATTTAATTATTTATTTGCGTTGTTAAAACTTGATTCAGCGTTAAATGAGCTTACAGTGCAGCATACGTGAAAATTTATTTTTATAAAAAAAAAATGTATTTGTTCTTGGCTCTTTCATCTGTAGGACTTAGATGCATTCAAATTATAGAGAGCGAAAAAACGTTTCTGTTTTGTGGACCATATTTAAAGATTAATTGGATTTTATTGCAAATCTAATAATAAAGTAACTTTTTAATTAATATTAATCGTTTAGAATCAAAATTATGGTTTTATTTTTATGTCTTTTGCATTTCTGTTAAGCAGTCGCTCAGTTCAAAAATGCTTATTTCTTATATTCTTTAAATAGTTAAATGTGCTCTGTTTATATGTTTTATATAAAATACAATGACATTTTTTTGTTAGCAAAAATGCCAAAAAAAAAAAAATCACGATTATCAGTAATCAATACAAGGGCGTTTGTGTAAATTGATACTTTCAACAATAAAAACAAGAAACAGTCTCAAAAAAAAAAAAAAAGAACTCCGTTTTAGAAGAACCGACAGTCTTTAACTCGAACGAACGCAGTATATATTGCAATGTTCAACTTCACTTGTATCTAAATCCACCGAAACGATTCATTCTCCTATTCATTGCTGTGGAAAAGTGCAAATGCTGCAGTACCAACAAAGAGCAACGAGTGACAACTTCAACACAATTTTTGTCGCTTATACTGCTTAAAAGCAAGCAACATGCAGCAACATTTTCTGATCGTTCTTTAAACCTTATGCTTACTAGTCGACTGCTCGAATTTCTGCACGTAAAAAACGCGAATTAAAACAAAAAGTTAAATAAATAAAAAATCGTGCGTCTGCAAACGAAAAAAATACAGGCAAACATTGAAGCCTACAACTGACTGGTAATGATACAAGCGTTGATCACTTACAATTGAGGCTAAAGCGATAAATTGGCTTACCTTTTATTTATTTATTTTGTTTTTTTTTTTTTTTTTTTTACTTCTGATCTTTGTTTCTGCTGAAAGCTGCTGGTGGCTATATTGGTTTTACGTTAATGCTGTTTTACTAAGACAGTAGCCATTATTAGGAATAGTTGACGACATGTTCGTTCGTTGTTTAAATACCTTCTACGTTTTGAATAAAAGGGTATATTAAATTTAAGCAAATGAATGCAACAAATAGAAGACGAAAATTTGACCAACTAATTTTTTTTTTTTTTTTTTATTTGAATGCTTAGCATATTTAGTCGAAAAGCGTTATTGTGAGCACATCGATACACCAATAAAACTCTATATATTCCTTTTATTCTTCAAGAGTATACATTTTGTGTGAATGCCTGGTTCCAGTTAATATTTTAAAATTTGACTAGATCGAAAAAAATTTTAACTATGATCCTATACAGACATTCTCACAATATTAAACTTTAAAAAAGAGCATAGTGTATTTCGCAGTCGATTATACTCAAAAGTAACACTCCTTCCTGTTTCTAGGTGTAATTACCACGCTACTGCAGGGCAAAGTTTTGACAAGCGAATTGCTTAGTAGCTTCTTGGATAACACTACTCGTATTACTATGACTTATGGGAAAAAATGTAAATGGAGTGCAAATAGCAGATCATCTGTTGTCTGATAGGAAACATGTAAATGAAATGTTGTTTTTACAGTGCTGTACAACTAAAATCACTGTTAAATAGCATTTGCTTCTCATAACAGTTTATAGCAAGCCCTTTAACAGTTTACTGTTTATAGCAATGTTCAAGATAAAATTCGTCTTTTTTCTCAGAACAAAGTATTTCAACAAAATACAATAAAATAGCACAATGTCAATTTTTTAGACTATGGACTTTTTTCGAAACAATTTCGTGGGCCACAATCAGCTTACTCAGCTGATGTTTATCTAAAGAAAACCGCAAAAGCATCAATTACTCTGTAACTGCTACTACAGACTTCAATTGCAACAATTACGCGCACCGTAAAGTAAACAAACAGCAAATAATGCATCTAACAAGTAAGGGACTCATTTTGCCATGCGCACACAGATAGCTGGCTCTCCGACGACAATGCCACGAAAAAACAAGTAAAATTAAAAAAGCAAAAAATTTAACACGTTAAGTGTTTCGACTAAAAGTTGGTAGCGTTGTCATTCAGTTTAGTGTTTTTTTTTTTTTTTTTTGTAAACTTGTACTGAACTCGAAAAGGGGCATTTGGGTAGCTGATTTTTTCTATTTTATTTTTCTTTTTTTACTTTGCTCACAGATTTGTTGCAAGCGATATCGTTTTGTAGGGTCACCAACACAGATAAACACGCGCCTCCATTCTGCTTCTACTCCATTAAATGCAACTTGGGTAATGATACACTCACAAAATGCGCTTATTTGTTTCACTGATCGGTTTTTTCTGAATGCTTGTGTCTTATTTCTTCTTTCTTTGTATATCCGTAACACATATTGTCAACGGGTATTAGTCGTTTGTCAGAAAGTTTGAAACACTTTAAAGGAGCCATTTGTAGACCTTTTAGACCTGATCATCTCAGAGAGACATGTCGATTTAGCCATGTTTGTCTGTATGTCTGTGCCAATGCGTTTCTCAGAATGTTATAAAGATAGATAACCTCAAATTCGAAATTTAAGGTTTTTTGGACCTCTATAATTAGTTTGTACGTTAGAGCCAAGGGCATTGCCAGACATTCGAACACACCGCCCTTTTGCTATTTTTTATATGAAATTTTACCTAGGCCACTAAAGATAAACTAAGATGTGACGGGCATTTGAGCTTCGGTTCCATCGAAGTTAACGTGTTTCCTTTATTTTTTTTACTTCTGTTACAATTTGGTTTGTTCTGTTTGGCCAACTTGCTTACTGCAAGTGTGCAGATATTTGGTTCATCGGTAGTGCACAATTTCATGATAATTATCGCGCATGTTTAGATTACGTAGTTTGGTAACTTAAAGTGGCTGTTTCTTGTGACTTTCCTTAAAAGTTTATTGCTTTTCCTTTTGTCTGTTGGCATAAAAGTAACGGTGGGAAAATGTTGCAGTTTATTTTGTTTTATGTCATGCAGTAATGGATTTTTATAGTTAAAAGTATATTTTTAGTTTAAACAATAAGTTGTGCATTAAATTATTTGATCAAAATGTCGATTATATTGCAGGTTTTCTAGCTCTTCAGCATTATCTTCTTTAATGTTAAAGTAAACCAATCAACTTAGTTTATATTGTAATTTGTTTACTTGCTTCTTCCTTTGCTCCATTAAATGTTAGCTAATAGAGTCATCAGAATTCTTGAACAAAACTAACCGCTCGATTGAATGTCAGCAATTTGTTATTGTAACAACTTGTCATAATAAAAATTTATACATAAATTGCAACATACACATATGTCAGACGAAAGAATAAATGGAAAAAAATCATTCGAAAGAGTAGTAATGACATAAAAATTATTAGCACCAAAGTGTCGCAACAACAACTAGGATCTACTTTAAGCAACATTGCTGCGATGAACACAACACCAACAACAACAACAACCACAATTGTCGGCGCCAACTGAAAAGGCAAGTCATCTTCTCAGACACTCTATATCGAACCGTTTGTCTGTTTTCCTGTCTATAGGTGACTTTGTTTGCTGTCCACTATTGAGGAATTGATGCGCAATTGTGTCAATTGCTCTTGACAGCAGCTGTTGCTACTGTGACTCGGATTGCTGCACAACGTTTGTCGGCTACGCGAATCACGTCAGCAACGGCAGACGTTGACAACGTTTGCTGTTATTTATCTATTTTATAGATATTTATTATTTTATTTCATTGCGATTGCAAATGGAAAACAAATGCAACCGACGGCATACGACTAAGCAAGTGAATGTGGCAAATTGCACGCATTTCCATTGCAGCAACGATTTTTTTTCTTCTTTTTTTCTGTGTCTTTCAATTGTATGTGCAACATCATGAAACATCAACTATCTGTAGTAATTTATGCTGCGGACCGTCCATCACTTGCGGCATTCGCCGCTTAGAATGTTGGCAACATAAATTTAACATTTTGCGCATACTTTTTTTCGTTTTTGCTGACTGTGTCTGTTGCACGGCAGACTGTCTTGACATAATGAAAACGCGCAGCAACATAATAACAATCAACATATCTCATTTAAATATTTTTGTCGCTCATTAAGAAGCACTAAATATACGTACAAGTCGTTACAATGAATTATATTGCTACATTGGGCATGTATAAATGTTTTTTGAAACAATATTATTTAGATAATATTTAGAAAATTATTATTTGTACTGGATCCACAAATTGTTTTTATATGCCCGACTTTCTTGCCAAACAATAATATTAAACCTACTATTTTTCATTAAAATACAATTAAGGTATTAAGCAGCTGTTGCAACGTTGTAAAATGCAAACAAAGATTTGTATTGCTCTTGACTTAAACTTTTCATTGCATCGTTGTAATTCTAGTGTTGGAAAATAATCATGAAAGTGAAGCAAGTGGTAGCCCGATGATGAACAGGGACACAGGGTGATAAGAAAATGAAAGTGTCAAACAGCTGATTCGGAAGAGTTGCATAAATTTAATTTTTTATAAAGGGTGTTCAGAACGCCTTTTGGTGCAAAGTCAATTTTTTGTATATGTTTGCCTTTATTAATACAAATTAGATTTATATGTATCCTATTTAGCGGCACCACACCAACTTTATCAAGACGGTATATACATAGCTCCCAAACTTTATCTGACCAACATTATTAGATTGTAAAAATTTGATAACGATCGCAGTCAGTAGTTTTTAGTAGTTTTTACCAAACAGACAAAGATTATCATTTATATATATTTACCTACAATAGATAATATATAATTAAATCGTTACCTCATACAACCCTTTGCCAATCGAAACACAAAAACAAGTTGTCAGTTGCAAAAATAATAAAAAACAAAAACAAAAAAACAATACAATAAAAAATCAGGTATGCATTGCATGTTGCTCTAATTTGCTGCTAAAATAAAATTTAATTGATTTGCCATAAAAATAATGAAATAGAAACGCGTCTGACAATTAATGAGCAACATTCCTCATTACAAGCGCACAGGTGCTGATTTTTCTGGTGGGGGAGGCTGCAAACTCTTGACGCACAGTCGGGCAAGGCGCCAACTTGATTAAAATTCAACTCAAATTGCTACACATAAATAGTAAGCGCAGCATAGTCTCAATCATTGTTCACATTGAGCAAAATTGTTCGATCGATCGCTCAATCTTTCGTTCGACTGTCGACGTTGTTATTTTTTTCGCCAAACGCTATAGAATTAATGAAAGCAAGGTGAGATAATGGTGCAGCATTTCAATTAACAATCTAAGTGATTAATTGATTGATTGATTAATTGAATGCACTTTTGTGTTTTTCAACAATTAAAAACAATCAAAAACGACATGGTGCTGCCATCTAACGTTGATTGTATGAACTATAAAATGCATTGCATACTTTTAGGCCGTTGCAGGAAAACAACTTAAGCCTTGGCTACAACTGTGAGCCAATCATTGACATAATTAAATCATTTGGGGCGTTATTGTCGCTAAAATCGTGATTTAGCGATCTAATGAAAACAAAATAAACAAAATAAAAATAAAAAAAAAAAACAACGATTCATCAAGCGGCAATAAGTCAAACGAAAAAAAATAAAATAAGTTTAAGACCTTTGGAACAGTAAACGACAACTTGTTTAGAACTTAATCTACTGCACAGCTTAGGCGCGCAGTTTGACTTGATCTACAGCTAGAACAGAGCATAGATTTTTTTCACGATTGATGATTGCAGACGACGTGCGACAGACTAACTACTAACTCTACCCTACCAGCAAGGAAAACAACGATAGTTGATGTTGACTGTTGATATTAGTGTCGCTGAAAGATCGAGTCACCAATCGCTTGATCTATCGATTGTTCGAACTGGCAGCAAGTGCAACGGCAACTGTTGCACGGTCGTTGACAAACGTTCAATTCAAAACGAATCTTTTGTACACTACATAGCAAACCACTATTGTTACCTTCTTTAGTGTCCGATAAGGTATTGGAACATTGTTGAGGCTGATATGGAAAAATGTAGCAAGATTAACAAAGTGTATATTTATGATTTTACATGGTGTCGTTTTGTGCTTTACTATCGACTAACGACGTATTTTTTTGATTATTTAAAGGGTACAAAAATATCTGAAATTCGATCGATCTATCGCACGTTTGTTGCTCTTTTAATAGTTCGTAGATCAAGTTGATCGTGTGGGTGTAAATTGAGTTGCAATTTTTTTGTTTTGTTTTTAATTCCTTTCAACTTCGTGTTACTCGATTTCAAATCGTTACGAACTTTTTATTGCTTGATTTGTGTGGTTTATTCGTGGTAATTGTTGGCATTGCTCTTCAATTATTTGCTTTCGGCGTTACCCGTTTAGGGTTGACACAATTAAACTAAATCAAGTTTTTATGCTCATAGAAAGTATAACGTTTAAGCCTTTGTTGTTTTGGTTCTCATTTAAGCAGCGTGAGAAACAATAGAAAAACCACCATAGGCATTTTTTCTGATGCCTTTACACGATTATGTCATTGAGTTTTTGATACTCTACACTCTTGCATCAAAAACAAAATCAATAAATATCACGAATTTCACATTTCGTGTCAATCATAACTATTTAAATCTATTTGCAACGCCAAAACGAACACAAATATTGTTGTATCTGCTTAAATATGTAATTGGGTCAGAGTTTAAAAGCGCGATGCCCAAACGATCACCAAACTATTACCAGACGTCTACTCGTCTAACTAACTACACAGCTATTCGCTTCCTCGTCATCCAGTTTGGTGTGGAGGGCACATGCCACAAAAAAGAATAGCAGCAGCAGCAGCAACAGAAAACCTTGACTTTCAACTGTCGCCTAGACCAGCTTTATCATTGTCAGCAGCAGCAGCAGCCGCAGTCGCAGCAACAGCAGAATTTACTGTCCTACGTTGCTCCTTCAGTGTTTCGAACACTTTTCGCGCTGTTGGCTACTACCGCTGATGATCATTGTCTGATTTGCCATTAACTCTTCGTTTGTTTATTGCTCCATTTCAATTTTTTGTTTTTCTTTTTTATTCTGATCTTTCTTGTCCAATTTTTGGCTGCTGCCTCCAATTGCCTCCTACACCACCTCAACCGCGACATCATGCACTTGAAACGTGGGAATCAGAACAAATCGTGCCAAAACTATTTACCACTTAAATGGCTTCAAAAACATTTTTCATTTCGTTGCCCAGCTGAAATGCTTACTTTAGTTTTTTTTGTTTTTTGGTTTATGACTAAGAAAGATTTCTAGCGATTGGTTTTCTTCCTCATTCAGCAATACCACCTTCCCTTAAGCACGGGATACAAGTTTAACGTTGAACAAAGTTCTCTGTTTTAGTCATCCGCAACCTTGCCTTGCCAGCCCCTTCAATGATTTCACTAATGGCCAAAAGTGTTGAATTACGAGCATTTCAGCACTCGATGTTGATAAATTATAATGAATGGTAATGGTGTGTTGAGTCGATGGTCACCGACTAAAGATGCTAAGATGCTTTTGATGACGACGATGATGATGATGTTGCTGAAGTTGGATTTGAGTGTTCATTTATGAAATTTTCGCTTGTGTCTGGAACAGCTCTAAAAATTTAGTTCATCAATGATTGCAAGTGCGGGAGTATATTTTTGAAATTGCTTGTATTCGTTTTACGAAAAAACAACAAATTTATTGTATTTACTTAAGCTTGAAATTGATTAAAGCTAATGTGTGACAACGTTTAAAATGAGATAAAAAGATGAGCAGTCCTAAGCTTACATATACATTTTATACACAGTACCCGAGGGGTAATAGGGTATATTTAGTTTAAGTAAATGTATGTAACAGGCAAAAGGAGGCATGGACCCTAGAAAGTATGTGTAAATGTCCGCAAAATAATTTTCTGTAACCATTCGGCATGCTTCAGCCGCAGTTTTTTTCGAATTAAATTATGACGCCGGTATATGTAAATTCACAAATCATAAATTATGATCAGAAGTTGTTGTCAGATGTCTTAGGCAACGATTTGACGTTTTTGATTTGAATTTTTTTCTGATCAGCGTTTAACTGCAGGCTCCCAGTTCAGAATTGGATGTATACTCATTCAACAGGTGTTACGACCAATAAATAAACAACTTTAAAGTATTTCTGTACGTATATGTATGTATATATGTGTACGAGTTTGCTTTGCTATTATTGAACTTGTAGAAAACTCGACATGCGTCGACGTAGTTCGCCGATAAAATCCAAAACTCAGTATTACAGGCAAATACAAGTCACTAAATATGCAGCACAAAGGTCGCTGCATGCATGCATATCTCATATTCATACATATGTATAAATAGCCATGAAACACGCCCGTCGGTCGCATGTGCATATTGTACATACGTAAATATGTACATTCCGTCTAAAGATACAATACCTACATATGTATGCATATTGATGCCACCCGGTCTAACGGTCGTTTCAATTTAATGCAACCATCTCTCTTACACGTGTGCTTAATCAGTTACCTCTGCATACGGCCAGCAAAATGCGACTCGCGGCACAACCCAATATGGCGGCGACGACGACGACAACACACATTAAGTCAAGTACCAAAAACAAAAACTACAAAAGCATGGCGTTTTGTTTATTCGTTCTTTATTTTTTTTTAGACGAGAAAAATTACGTACGACGAATTTGTTATAGGGTCTTTCAATACGATGATACTGCAGAAATGTTGAAATTTTTAGAATTTTTTTTTAATCATATTAGCTGATGGACCCATATAAATTCTATTGGTATGCAATGTATTGGCAAACTAATCAAAAACTTTCAATGTCAAAACATGGATGGAAAAATTGATGATGGAGGCTGTAGCTAACTGTTTCGCCAAATAGTAATGTGGCATAAAATATTCTTATTAGGAATTGCGTTGCCTAGTAAGCTACCTCCTAAATAAACTCATTTATCTTGAAATTATTGATGCTTAATCACAACATTGCAATACTTATGTATTTACATACACATAGAAGCAGATAAAGTAGGTGTTTTCAACGTTTTCAACTAACACAGAATATTGTATACTCGTACATATTTTTGCAATGTGCATTGGAATTTTTGTTGCTGTCGCTTGAATTTTACTTAATGGCAAAATGTGTTAAAATTTCTTTTTCGAAAATAATGACAACGCCTACATACACATAGCATTTTTCTATCCGATACTGATAGCGGCATAAAGTACGAAATTCTTTCTCTCTGCATGTCGAGTTTCGTTGACCAAATTTCACATAATTCGTGGAAATTTTATACTTTGTATACTCGTACATGTTGCTACAACAACAACATGTACAAAAACATGCACGCATACAAACGAAACAAAACAAAACAAAACGAATCTATGATAGTAAAAGCAGCAAAATCACAACGAAACGAAGCGAAGCGAACAACAGCAATTTAAGCAAGCCACACTCCAAGCGACGCCCGCTTTACGCATTTTTCATTTGATGTATGCAACTAAGTATGTGCAACATGTTGCCGTTGCCACGACGGCGGCTGCTGCTGCTCCTGCTGCAGGCAGCCAATTATGCGAACAACAAAGTGAAATCGATGAAGATGCCTCGTTTCGTTTCGGTTCGGTTTGTTGCGTCGTTTCTAATGGTCAATATTAAGTTTTTTTTTTTTTTTTTTTTTATACTGCCACTTGCCATCTAACACATTTGCAACCAAGAAAGTATTGCGAGTTCAATATTGTTGTTGATGATGTTCTTGTTGCAGCCGCCTAACGAGCTGTAAAAATTGCGTGGTGCAACATATGAAAATTATTTTCAAATTGATGCAGCAGCAGGCATTGTGATCAGCTAACAATGCTGGTGAAAAAAACATACTTTTTATCGTTTTTCTGCGCATTGTTTGAACAATGTTTTGCTGCTTGTCTGTAAAAGTCTCCCGCTTTTACCATGGAACAGCAATAAAATATGAATTTGTCATACGTTTATTTATTCGAAAATTTGCAGCAACAGTAGCTCCAAAAAAGGCTCCTCTTATACTTAAAAGGAGATTATATTGTATATGCAACAGTAACGGACGCATACACTAAAATCATGAGTGTTTTCGATAAATGACTTACGAGTTTTTTATTAACTCATGAAAAATCAAAAGCAACAAAAAAGCAAAATTTAATGATTTTTGACCCTCATCAACTGTTAAATATGGAAAATGCCTGAATGTTCTAAAATCTTTGTCAAACGTTACCCTGGTCAATGTTTTCTTTTAATCTTCCGAAAACATAATCCCAGATCAGCCACTAATATATGAAATATAGTGAAAAATCAAGGGACAACTATGACAAAAAATTGTTACAATTTATATTGCTTAAAGTTCAATTGGTCTACAGTAACTTGTCCACGCAGCAATGACTTTAGCCAACTAAAATCGAAAGATCAAAGCAGCAAGTGCCGCCCCTTCGATTGAAAGAAAGTTGCAGCAATTGAATAAGATAAAGTAAGAGCAAGAACCAACAGTAGCAAACAACAACAACTACACATATGTATGTATAAAGCAAGCTAAAAAAGGCGCTAAATGCCGACAACATCACACATACGCCCCATTGTCTGCCAACAAAAGTGGCAACAACAATCCGCAATACTGACAAGCTGCAATCAATCGATCAACGAGATGTCTGATGATGTTAATGTTGCAGCTCACTTCTTTAAGCGCCTGCGAGCGATTTTCGCAAATTTCGTAGAACATAAATCCTTCAGCAGCTACGTTGTTGCTGCAGCTGCTGCTTGAATGTGTGCCTACAGTGTAAGTCAGTAGCAGCTTTAGCACCATCATTGACTATCAGGACTGTTGTCAGTGTTGTTTTTCTCTTATTTTCCATAAATGGCAGGTAATTATGTCACGTTGCTGATAAATTACGTTGATGATGTCGGCTGTTGTTACAAATATTTTTCACTGATACTTACTAAATTTTTGGGCATCTAGAAGAGAGATAAAGGTTTAAAAGGGATACTTGTAATAGAATTTGATCGTATTTCGAAGAGAATTTGTGTTCATGAAAAGGAATCAATCGTTTGTTATTAAGTTCTTTGGTTGGTCATTTTTTATTGAACTTCGTTCGACTTTCAAAATATGTAACAGAGGTGTCGAATTTCACATATATATTCTTTAGAAAGCCTTAGTATATACAAACTTCTATATACATATAGACGAACTAAGTAAAATAGCAAAAGAAATGAAATTAACAAAAATCGTTGTAACAATTGAATAATTCAGTTACAAATACAAAAAACGCTAAAAAGCAACCTCAGAGCAATCTTGATATGCTCACTTTAAACAAAAACCCACGATCCAAGAAAGTCTTACTGATGTGAGCCAAGAAAGCACCTTGTAGCATTTTTGCATGAGCTAATAAAGTTGGCAAAAAAATTGGTGGAATTTTTTATATTGCAATGCGGCAAGCATGAACACCGCAACAACAACAACAACAACCAGAACAAAAAAAGGCGACGACAGCGAAATCAGTTAGAATGCAACACGAGCAGATATGCCGCCGACGCCACTTATTGGCAACAAAGGCGGCTTAAAGCGGACGATAGCCTTAATTGTTTTTTATGTTAATTTACTTGTTGCACAATTTTACTTGTGCAACAACAATTGTTGTTGCTTCGCGCTTTAAGCCACACCACACCAACAAAAACCAAGCAAGCTTCAAGCATGCAACATAAAAGATTGTCATCGATACAGAACGAAAAGCGAACCGACTGAACGTCCGATCGACAGACAGAATAGAAGGCGTCCATCTTGCGGCAACTGTTATAGCTGATGTTACTGCCACTGTGGTATGCCACACAGTTGATATGTATCGTTGCAATGAAATTGGTTCGCACTTTAAGTCAACTTCGATTTTAGAGTATCGCATGTACTACATTATTTTTCAACATGCTACGCGATTAGTCTAAAATTCAAGACAATTTGAGTAGTTTCTGTTTTTTTTTTTTTTTTACATTGAAAATATGTTATAACAAGCAACCGTTCAGTTGCATTTTCAAATTACTTGAACTTCCCTCGTATGCAAATGTCTTAATTTTGTATCTTAAAAACAATATAAGCGGCATTAAAGCTTTGTTATGGAAATAAGAAGCAGTGAACGATTAACTAAACTAAAGCAATATTGTCTAAGTATTTGTGTTAACCTAATCGACAACAAAGTATTGTACAGCATCAAGCTACGCTGCACTACGAAATTAACATGTTTGCAAAAAGAACAAACATCACTATTGGCGACGATGACGGCAACAACGACGACGACTATCAGCAACTATGTATGTGTATGTATTTCAATAGCGGGCGGGGACTGTTATGCAAAGGCTACTGGACCGTTCGATAGACGGCAGACTGATATTGACTCCTTTATTGTGTTGGCTGGCTACGTACGTGCCAACGAACAATTAAAAAACCATACAGACACAAACACCCCAAAAGTCTGTGTCTGAAGATGTTGTCGGCAAAGTTTCTTTGAATGTTGCGCTGAATGTTTGTAGCAGTTTTTTTTTTTTTTTTGTTCCATGGAGTGTCCAAGTGTATTTTATTTCGGCAAGAAAAACTTTTCAGTTAGTGCGCTACTGGTGTTTTTTCGAACCTCGATCTTAAAGAATGATCATCAAAGTCGATCGTATGTACGTGATAAGAAAAAAATTTTCCATTTTAAATGCGCGCAGCAGTGTAAATTTCTGTGCTGGACTTTGTCGATCGATCAGACAGCAGCCGAAAGGTATTTGAGCCGAAAGGTATTTGAGCCGAACTCTTCTATGCGACGCGCATACACATATATTGCGATGCAATGCGCTGCGCAGTGCGCACGTTGTACTATCTCTGAACACGGTAGCTTACATGCTTAAGTTTAATTAATGATATGAAATCTGTATCTAAGACTGCCAGTTGAGCACATTCAGCACAGCTTAACCTTTTGGTAATGAGCATTACGGCTTTGGTTGCCACACTTTTTTTTCGTTTGCAACTCGCTCGCTCGCTCTCTATCTAGTCTTATTTTTTTCTTTTTCATGTTGCAACATCTTTTGGCATCTCAATATCATGTAGATTTTGCTAATGTGTTGTTCGCGCGTTCGTCCAGCGGCCGCTTTTTCTTGAGTGGCTGGCTGGCTGGCTGCAACTCTTCCTCTCATACTCGCCATTAATTAGTAGAATTTATTAGATTGCCATCAATGCGAATGCGTGCGCATATTCGGAACTAAAAACGACGTTCTTACTTTGAACACCAGCTTATTTTTTCGTACTACGTTCTACGTTCGTCGATGTAGCTGTCTGCATTTGCATACGCCTGGGAATTTTTTTCATTCTGGCCTGGTTTAGTCACCTTTCCTATGTGTATACATAAATGATTATTCAACAAGGCAACAATTCTTTAAGTACTTGCTCTTGTGATCAAAAAACGTATACTATTTTATCAGCTTGTTTGATTGGCAGTAGCGGATTAACTTAGAGGGTTGTATGATATGTGTTTAAACAGAAATATTTATGTTTAAGTTAAACCATGCGCACATTTTTAGTTTATAAAACTTATAAAGCTAGTTTTTTTCAAATTGAAATACTAATACTTCTTAATGTTATGTAGATATGTTTTCTATTCTGACAATCTCCAAGTCAGATTATAGTTGGCGTATATTGTTGTGTGATATGGGTGATCTGCAACTTTTTGTATCTGGGAAACTCTTTTGCAGCCTTTCTATAGTGCATGACAACGGCTAAAGTATTCATATCGGATTATTGGTATTCTTCGGTGATTGCTTCAATTTGATTACCATTTATTGGCTTTAACACTAATCGCTTCATTTTACAATGTATACACAGTACTAGTACTATGCGATAAAATCGTAAAACAGATTGATATGCGAAAGTTTGTCAGTCTCCCAGTCTCAACAGCTGTACAGCTTTCATTTCACAATTTACTTTTGTATTACATTGTTATTTATAATACTTCACAGAGTTAATGCCAAGCAAAGAATTAAACGAGCTCTGCTACAATAACTCATTAATTCTACTCAAAAATTTTTGATAAAGAAACATGTCTTCCATATTGTAATTTTTCTTTTTATTAGGCACATTAAGTCCATTTTGGTCATATGCAAAATACTCGTACATCTTCTTATATTGTAGTTTGTTCTCATGCAATTATTGACTTTTTGTTTGAGTTCTTTTACATTTTATGCGCCAAATTGTCAAACTGTCTGTTATGAATTTTGTAATTTGCAAAAAAAAAAAAAAAAAAAATTGTAGCAACTGTGTCATATTAAATCGAAACTGTTTCAATCGTCCGCCATATAAAGGTTTATTATTCATTATGTTTCCCCAAAATGGAGCACAATAAATGCGATTTGCCGCGCATGATAGACTTAACTCTTGAAGTCAAAACCAATTTAATATAGCAAAGTTTTCGGTTAGCATCATTTTTTCCTTTTCATGACTTTGACTTAAAAGGTTAAATCTATACAATATTGAGTATAAATGTTGCAAATTAACTCATGGTATGAGCACATTAACTGCATTTGAAGTTATTGCATAGCAAACCAAATCCATTGAAAAGTGTTTTTTTTTTTTTTTTTTGGTTATAAAACGAAAACTGACCCTCACGCTGTAGTTAAATCATAGCTAATTTAAATTTTTTATTTGTTATAACAAATATTTTTTTAAAAATTTAATTTTCATAGTAAAATTATTACTATATCTTAAAATTACTTTCCATTATATTTTCAGATTGATTATCATCATTCTACACGGCCAGGATACTTGAATGAATTTGTATGTTATAATACATGCTGTGGAATATTTTCATACGTGACCCGAAATTTCCGACTGCGTTCTGCTGGATCTAGTGCGCAATTGGTTTTGTCTACAGTTTATTTGCCATTTAGTACGACGAGTTCTTCGCTGGACGTGCATTTATAGAAGATATTCATAGGATAAAGACACCAGCTCCGGTTTTCATTTACAGAAATTAGTGTTTTTTCCGAAAGTGAAAACCGTAGTAGCAAAGAAAACTCGAGACAAATGGGTTGTTTTAATTTTTTTTTTTTTTATTGTTAATTTAGAGTAAATTTTAAGGTTTTGCTATTTTTTTTTTCGCCGGCAAATACTGTCGCCGCATATATTTTATCGTTGCTATGTAAAGGGAGAATATATGTGGCGATTGTATTTGGTGGCGACGGTAAAGGAGGGGAGAGGGAAAACTATAAAATTTTTTCAAAGCGAGAGTAGGCCATGACAATTTTTAATTTGTCTACCTATATACATACATTCTATCATTCTAATATTATATATATATAATATAAAAATTTTTTTATATATATATATATATATATATATACATATATATTATATATACATTCTATATATATGTATATAATTCTTATCTATTCTATACTATACTATCTATTCTATCTAATCTGCCTATAAGATCTTCTCTAAAAAACTTGGGTTAACTATAAAATTTTTCTTTTATTACCAAGTTTCAATTGGTACTATAAGAAAGTTTATAGTTAACCCGCAATGTAAAACCTATTTGAAAATAAAAACACAAGTGCAGCCTACTAAAGAGGCTGTGTTGTTAAGTTTAATTAAACGAATTCTACAATTAATGAGTAATTCATCTAAAATAAAGGTATAAGCTATAGTTGCCGAATTGTAGTTGCCGTTAGCGGGCGCGGAAGTATCCCGCGCCGAACAGTTAACGAGTCGGTTCGTTCCTCTATAGTCCAGTAAATAAATTGTGGTAGTAGTTGGCCGCATCCTCGTCAGTCTTAATCGACGTGTTCAGCAATGTGAGTGTCCTGATCGGAAAAGAGGACGTATAAAAAATACCGATGTCATATTCCTTTAATATATTAGGTTAATCCCAATCTGTGCGTAATTTTTAGAAAGAAAAAACGATAATTAATTGCGATATGAAATATATATATTCGATATATAATATAGACGGTAAAATAAATTAGAAACATTGTCTGGAGTGCATTCTACTATGTTATACAGTGTAGTTAGTAACACTGCATTTTTTAATTACAAATTTAAATGCTTCTTTGTTAAAGCTTAGCAAAACATCGCAAAGTCATGTCGCTTGTACTGTCATTGTCGCAGTCGCAGACGTTGCTGCATGCGGTGCGGTGCAATGTTACATTCAACATTTACTGTGCGAAATCAGTTGAGGTGCGTGTGTTTAATTTGTGTGTTTAACATGAGTTTCGCATTTGGCTAATAGCAACCGCGAGATTGTGCTCTCTGTGTGTGCGCGTCCACGACTAAGTGGCATTAAAATGAGCGTAAATTAAATGCGGGTTGGTATGCATGCAGCGAGCTGGGTAACACATAGACGAGACGAAACGAAACAACTTGAAGCTGCACAAAACCACCAACTAAATTAGTACAGAAAATCGCAAACAGGAACATTCGGCTAGTAAGCTGAAGCATCTAAATCTCGGCGTGTTGCAAGCAAATTATGCTGGCATTGACACAGCAGCAAAGTAGTTGTACTTTTTTTTTTTTTTGCAACAACTAATAAAAAGTAGCATTAGAAAGGTAGCAATTGCTTGCAAAACGCTGTTTTTCTTTTTTTTATTGAGTATGTTGGTTGCCGCTATGGTGGCTTCGAAATACACTCACTACACAACATTGATTCATGCGTATATTAGGCGGTGTATTCGCTTAAGATCAGAAATAAGAACGTGAGACACTGCATGACAAAAACTTTCTTTGTGGTAAACTTGAACGTAGCTACACATAAGACGGCAGCAGAATTACAGATAATATTGTCAATATCTTCTGTGCTATAGTGGATGAATGTCGTCATGGTTAATGGGAAAATGCTGCAGTTGAGATTGATAATGGCCTTGGCGGGTGCTGGTTTAATGTTGGTCACCTACAATTTGCAGATCATTGTAAGTGCAATGGCAAAAATTGGTGGTTATTATGAGTAAACTTTGGTTGATTATATAGCAACAAAAAAAAGTATCAGCACTTTTTTTGTTGCTTGAAATTGTTTGACACTTATATATACAACAAATGCGGGCGGTAGTAACGAATACGTAGAAGTAACCAAAAAAAAAAACTAACTGAGCTTCCTCAAATCTAAAAAATTAAAATACATTTGAAGTTTTTTTTTTTAACGATTTAAAGTACTATAAACTTTATTGTCTAGAAAAAGGAAACAATTGAATCTCGATCAAAGATTGTTGCCTTTAAATGGCAAAAAAAAAAAAAATCAATAAACTTGAAATGTGAAATTATGGATATGGAACGCAGTGATAATTCATAAAATGGACTCAACACAAAAAAGTTTAATTTTCGCTAATTAAAATCCTACATAATTATAAACCGCTTTTAAGAAGAATCGCTCTTAAAGATTGATCTGTTCATACGGCAGACAGCAGGACGTATTTTTTCGCTGGTATAACAACACATATGCATCTATGTAACTCCTAAAGTAAAAAAAAAAATTATGACTCAAAATTTAAAACCATTGCCAAAGTTCTTTGGGACAATATTGGTACTATAAGCACCAAAAAATTTTTTCAGCGACAATAAAGAGGCAGGCAGGCAAGCAACCAGGCAACAAATGTCAACGTTGGCCATTCAAATGTCACAAATTGTTTGCCAATTGCGCAATGGACATGAAATAGTTGCGACAGTTTTATTTGCCGCCGCACCATAGTCTATAGCAACAGTAGCGACTATTGCTACTTAGCTTTTGCAATAGACAACAACAGCAGCAACTGAAACAGCACCAACAGCAACAAAACACCTTACGCCTGCTTTTAAGTCTATGCTGTGCTGTGCTGTGCTGTGGCATCAGTAATGCCAATAGATGCGCCAATAGATTTGAGCGCTCCGATAACGATGACATTCCACCTAAATTCATATAAATTTTTTTTCTCTTTTAATTTTTACCGCCATCGATATTGCTGCCACATTCAAATAAGTTTGTTGCAATAAATGTCGCAAAGTTCAGCAACACCGCCACCGCTGTTTTGCAAAAAATATTTGTCTTTTGATATTTATCAATTGGTGATTTTGGACAACGATTTGTCGCTCCGCTAGAGGCTTTTTGCTATACAACACTGTCACCGCCTCCTTACGGGAGCAAGTTCCTCTTCTGGCTATTTTAGCTTTCTCATTGACTAATATTAGCTTTGATGTTCATCACAAAGCAAACTGTCATTAAAAAGCGAGTAACTTTTTAACTGTCAACCAATTTACATGAAGTTGGCTGCGTTTGAAAGGTGAGACCTGTTCCTTTCTAATGTTATCAACGTTCAATAGATGGCGTTACGTGTTCCATGATTTAAACAAAAAGTCCCCTTTGAATTTTAACATACCGTGTATCTTAAAAAAATATCTAAGATAAATTTTTAGTTCTCACGCTAGAAAGCTCTATTTGCACTGAACACACTAGCACTTTTAGGCGGTATGCAATAAAAAGGCAGACCTAATTTTAAAAGTACAAATCAAGTTACACCTTCTTATCAGTCTACAAAAAAAAATTATAGAAAATTAAGTACTACCAAGCGGACAGCATAAAGTTAAGCACTGAGCAATCTAAGCAAAACGTTGCTCTTTAGGCCACACCCAAATATATAGGTTATCAGCAGCAATATTTTGCAGAAGACTGCAGAATATCTAAAAAAAATTTAAGATCATATAGCACTACACATAGTCGACCGAACACAATTTTTGTTTTTGTTTTTTTGAAAGGACGGAAGAACATTTCCGATAGAGCATATAATTTTTATCGTGTTATATTAATATTTATTTTAAACGATAACACCTTCTGATTTACAATTGCATTGCATGTAGCAGCATTGTTGTTGGTCTATAGGATAAACGAAACATTTTCCCGGCAGAAACACGTAGCACAATTTTTCTATTAAGAGCTCAACACTTGGACTACTGAAACTGAGAAGCAAAATAAGACTTCGATTCGATTACAGGAAAGACGACTGCATTCGCCAAGAAGCTGTATGTCTGAAACTATCAATGTTCACGTTAACGCCCCGTTTCACAGTTTAAGTTGGAGCAAGTGATTCGAGTCAGAGCATCAACAACAACAACAACAACAACAAGACAACAACAACAATTCCTGTGAATTACATAGTTGTGATGTGCTTTTCTACTGTGGAAAGCCGCAGTCAAGTTTGAACGAAACGAAACGGAACGAAAATATATATATAACATCTTGAGCATCAGCATAATGGACATTAGCATAAATTTTGCAATAACAAGGACGTTGACGATGTAGAAATTTCACAGTGGCGTTTGCTTTCAGTCTGCATTGCTGATTGCTAGAATGTTGCTGGCAACAATTTGAAATTGAACAGCAAACTGTGGGAAGGAATGGCTTATAAATAGGCAACTAAGAAGCAACATTTATATCTTGTTGCATGTTTATTGTTGGTGAAGCTTTATGTTGCATTTATTATTTATTGTGTTGTTATTAGTGCAAACTACGCTTGTTGCAATTTTGAGCTTGTTAGGCCAATATTTGTTGTGCATATTATGTACTCGTATATGTTGCATGTTGTACATACGTACGCATTGAAGTAGCAGCTAACAACAGCAACCGACAACTTTTGTTGCTGTTGCTGTTGTTGATGTTACTAGTTTTGGTGAACATGTTTGCTAAAAATTTTAAGTAGCTAACTTTATGAATTATTAGTATATACAACTATAACAAGAAACAACGCTATAGCGCAGCATATCGTTTAATTAAATTAGAGAGAGGATGCAGCCAGATAGACAGCTTCATAATAAAATACATAAAAAAAAACATCACCTGCAGCAGCATTATTTAATATACGCATACAAGCGCTTTAAGTCAAAAAAGACAACGAATAGTCGCGAAAGGAGATCTTTGATTTATGCACTAAAATAGAAATACATTTAATTAAAACATTAAAATTCATGCGGTCATCATTACAACTGCCTACAGCCACACGCTAGAAGTTATGACAGCCGATATTGCCAATCAGACAATGTTTAGTGTATAATAATTTAGTGCTGCATTTGAATTAATCAAAATGAATTTTAAAAGAGATTTGGAACCAACCAAAATAGATTTTGTTTTACACCTCTGATAATGATGTAAATGTTCAATCTTATTTTGAACTCTGGTAGACAAAGTTGCACCACAAAATGTTTGAAATCAATACAAATCGTTCCAGTATCATTCTTTTCGATGGATAGGCTACGTTAATTAATAAATCATGCCTTTAACATTTTAACAAAACGTTACGCAGTAAAATACTTATTGACAGTAAAATTTTATTTTATTTTTTTGTGAGAAATTTAAATGCGTATACTTCACAGTAGCGTCGTGTGTGTCTTAATAGTATCATTTCCTATATAACATTTTTATGCAAATGGATCACTTATGTCACAAATAAAAAAAAAACACATCTAATCAAGACAAAAATATACTTTTATGAGAGTTGTTTCTATTTAAAAGTTTTTGGCTTTGGGTATTAAATTTAACTTGTTTATGCGACTTTATTAGTTAGGTTGTGGCTCTGTTTAGCTGCCGTTGATGTTGCTGACGTTAAAAGCAGCTCTGATTTAGTTTTTTATGACAACATTGAATTTATAATATTTCAACGAATGTGCACAAATATATTTATGTGGAATTTTTTTTTATAGTTTAACTTAAACGTTTGTTTTTTTTTATGTTTTGATAGGCTAAAATGTATATATTTGAAACAGAACGCCAATAGAAGATGCTGCTAACCGTTTTAGATTTTATAACAAGAAATAAAGTGAAATAAATATAACAAGTGAGCACTTAAAGCTATAAAAGGTAACCCCGATATACATTTATGCAGCTTTGTTCAGTAAATGTAACAATATTTTGATAAATATAGGGAATCTTCAACAACAATATGCCAAGAGATATACACATATGTAGATACAATGAAAGTCATAAGCAGGCGCACGCGGACAGACAGCCTGCAAAGCTAATCCTAACAAGGCTGGAAAAAAATTTTAAATGTGTTTAAACCAAAGTTTGAATACTGATTGAATAAAATATTTATTAAAAAATTAAAAACTTTTATGAAGTTATCATATTCAGACAGACGAGCAATTACAGATTTATCGAAATGTTGCCTATATACTTTTGAACGAACTAAGATGTTCTACTTTTCTCTTTACGTCTACGCCATGTTTAAAGAGTGTTTAAGTGTCGTCTTGACTACTAACTTAAATGTAAGCCGAAAGAGTCATGGTTAAGTTTTGGTTGCCCGCAAATCCCACAAAGTTGCCAACTATAAATTTCACTTGTAAGTATAACAATTTGTATAAAAAAGTACAAAGCCTTTTGTATGTTTCTATAGTATTTTTAAAGCGTATATCGGCGTTGCTGAAGGTGAAATAACCAAAAGAAAAAAAGAAAAAAACAGCAGCTTTGGGGCTGCTCTTGTGTGTGAAAATAACCCTGGGGAGTTATTTGTACAGAAGTAACCAGCAGCAACAGCTTTAGCGACTTACTACCAGTAGCAGCCGCGGCAGAATAAAATGCAATTGTTTGCTGCAGACCAGTGTCCATTGCACCTAGACAGACACAGACAGACAGACAGCCAGCCAGAGTATTGCATACCAAGAGGACAATGATGATGAATATTTGCGAGATGTTTCGCTTGGATTCGATTTCCGTGGCATTTGTTTGTGTTGCACAGCTTAACTCTAAAAGTTTAACTGAAAACCAAAGATGCGATGCAGCAATTCTCAAATATGAATTTGTATCAAGCAGTGACTTTAACTGTGGCGTCGATGTCTCGATGTGGCGGCGTCTTTTCTCTGATGCTCAACAGGTCTGGCAAATATTTTGTCATTGTATGTGACTAGATTTATGGAGTGAATCGGAAAGCAAATGCACTCGTTGCGCTACGATTGTTTCCACGTAAAACTTCTACCGTATTTTGAACTGTTTTAAATATATTGCTAGTCAGAGACATTAGACAGACCAGACAAAAGCTCAACGGCTCGGCTCAGCTCTCATTGAATGTGTGTCACACTTCGCACTCACGTGACATCGGGTTCAACTCGAGTAGTTTTATGACAGTGCTGTCTGCTTCTTCTTCTTCTTAAATACCACATCTGGCCACTGCTGTGCAAAAAACAAACAAACAAACAAATGGTAAAACGGTAACTTTAAATGTGCTGCCTAACACAAGACTAACCCCAAAATTAATATGTTATAAAAAATCGGCCAGTAACTGCACAACATTACTTTGAAGTTTAATCAATTTGCATTGAAACAATCAAAAATAATCTAAAATATAACAATGACAACAAATTTAGTTAGATCTACACAGTTAAGCAGTTAAATAAAGTTACTGACACTCGCAACTACAGCAAATGAAGACAAATGACTAACATGCAAACCATTCATTTTACACACTTCACAGTTAATTCTACTCTGTTATCTGTTGAGACAAGATAGAAGCGCTGCATCCATTCTTAACTTGTTCGACAACAGTGGGCAATATTGAATTAGACATCGCTTAAATAAACATTATCTACTACTTTGAAGCTTTATCACATTTGTCATCGCACTATCTTAATCGAGTTTGTTGTGATCCATGGTGTCTATCTGAGAAATTACTTTTGGCAATTGGCAATGCAACTTACTATTGCCGTCAACATGTGCAAACTTTAACGCTGACTTATAAGTTGTGATTAGCATTGTGTTCAACTTAAATATAATTGATCTTAAGCAGACGCCATAGAATATACACTAATATACTAAATGGCAAAAGTTCAAATTGACAAACTGCAACACATTGGTGTACAAGTAACCATAAAATATCTCTTGGTTCAATGTCTCCGTAGACCGATTGAACCTCGATCACTTGTCATTCACTGCCAGCCAGTGTTTTTGAGAACTGAGCGCGACTTGAAAGTGTAAGCTTTTTAGCTGTTTCAATCGGTAAAAATAAAAAAATAAAACTTACCACATTGCCTACTCACAAACTGCGACAGTTCACAGTTGATTTAATTACAACAGACGCGACAGCAAATTGCCTGACAATAATAAAAGTTTCCACACTTCAAACCATGTTAAGCTATCTCTTGGGAGGCACCTGCATGCTTTGTTCGTGGATCACAGTGTTTGTACTGGAGCGACTCTAATACTGATCTCAGCGTATTGGTTGCACAGTAGCTGCACTGTGCAACTCATGTGAATGAGTTGAACTGCTCGAGTTAAATGTTCATATAAGTTGCGGCAAATGCGCTTTGATCCAAACAAAACACAGACAGACAAGCGGGTAGTCTGACTATGCTCGAGTACAGCTCTGCACACGCTGGGCATTGTCAGTAATAATGACTGCGCCTAATACTGTCAAAGTTAGATACAGCGCTATACCGCCGCCTTGCTTTCCGCTAAAATCATGTAATGCTATTTGTGTCATTAAACTTCAATGGTAATAGCTGTTGGTTATTGCTGCAGAATTGGGGGGTTTGCTCTTGCAAGAGAATCTTAAGTGATTTTCCTGTTGTACATACAAAAACAAACCGTTCGCATTGAGGTGTCACACAGATTGATTAGCGGATAATTGTTTTTCAATCGATACACACTTTTAAAGTAGTTTAACAAGCCCAAACAAAACATAATGTCAAATTATTCTTTTCAATATCAACTAGAATTATTTGATTGTTATAAATCAAAATAAATGGAAAGTGTACAAGTCGAATAGTACATTTTCCAAATGTAATAATTAATTTAGATCATGTTAATCCATAGAAAGTAGACACAAATAAAAACAATAAACTCTTCTTTAACATTTTTCGTATATTTAAAAAGTTACACTTTGTCGATAAAAATGTTAGAAGTGCATAACTTAGCATTTATTTTAGTAGGAAGTGTTGCTGCATGCAACAGCGGCAACAACAAACAACAAATTAACCGATCACAGATGACTCACTGATTCATGAAGGTAGAAGAAGTAAGCAATTTGGCTGCAGCAATACAAACCATACTCGTGCTGCAGTTTTAATTTATTTGATTAGACTTGCAAAACGTTCAGCATTCGACACTAGTCGGACAAGACGGACAAACACGGAGATCAGCAGATTCTTAATAGAATCACGATGAGTAAGAGGAGCCAAATAAGAAGTGTAGAAAATTAGTAGTCAATTGTAACTCTGAACGCGCCTTTTCTGATCCTCTTATAAATATGGAGTAAAGTAATGTCTTCATTTGTGCCGCTGCTATTGCGGTGATACTCGAGGAAATAATTATGTAACACGTTCGTCGTTCCAGCATTTTACTTGCACGCAACCAAGAATGCACGGCTGGGCCACCAAGTGATGATGATGGTGGTTCGACTGTCAACTTCTGCTAGCAGAAGACGACTACTATGATAAAGTTATAAATCGTTGTACTTTATAGTTGACGCTCATAGTGCAACTATTGGCCATAATAGACTATGCCAATGATATTACAGCTATAAATTATATGCAGAATGGAACGACACGGATTGGTTGTTGGTAATTGGCTTATTCAAGCAAGTAATCAGGACTGTAATTGAAAGCTAATTTGACAATAATTTTATTTAACAAATGAATTAAGACTGACCACCATGACAAATACATATGTTAAAGGGAAATCTTTAAAAGAACATTGTAAAAAAGTAGAGTATTTTAGAAACAATCTGTTCGAACTGGAAACCCAGTTCAATATCTTATCCAAATATTTTCAACGCCCTTAAAAAACAACAACAAAGTGGGTATTATGATAACTTATAAACAAATTTCGCTCTCAAAGTAACATTTTAAGCAAAATTTCTTAATTTATTGACACTTGCCAAACATGCCACCTTCACTGCAATGAGTGATGTGCGTGAAAGTGTTGCAACAGTAAAAGAAAAAACAGAAAAAGGGGACAACGTAAACGAAAACGAGTTATAAATGTAATTGCTTCGTGCAACAATTGTCTAGAAATATGCAGAAAACAACACATAAAACGCCACATAATATACTGCTGCAAGCGCTTGTCTGCTTGGTGTTTGTAAAAGTCGAGTAAATGAACAATAGAAAATCCAACAGCATACTTTGTAGTTGCAACATGTAGGTAGGTAGAAGTGTAACAAACAACAGCAACAAATTGTTTTGTTTAAACTGCTTTGCTTTCCTTAGTAACACGCTTGTAAATTTTGTTGCACTCAATTTGTACAACTAAAGTGGCAAAAGCTGTTAGCAGCAGCAGCAGCAGCAACAACAAAACGCATTTATTCTTGAAAACAATTCCGCGAGTATTGCGAGTAGTAAGTTTGTTATTGCTGTCTTTAGTGTAGTTTGTAACTTAACCAAACGCAAAAATATTTCTGCCATATCCGTCTAGTCTAGCTGTGGCATGTGGTCAGGTATTCTTATTTTCTAATTAATTAATAGAGTGAAGCGCGCAAATCGTCATTGAAATATTTGTATCTCTACTATGGCGCCGTTGTCAATCATTCAATCAAGCCAGCCAGCCAGCCTCTGAGGTAAGACTCTAATAGAGAATGCAGACGTTATATTCAGTTTGTTGTATATATTCCCCAAGGCGCAATTATTCGAGGAATGCTCACAATTATAAACAATATAATAATGTATTACAGTACTCTTAGTATATGTGATTGTAAATATTAAAATTTTATTTATTATTAGCAAATGATCTGAACAAATTATACTAAACTAAAAAAGTGAAACAACTTCAACTTAAGCAGTTTGAAATAAAAGAAAAAAAAAAAAACTAGATTCATTTTCAATAAGCATCCTTGGCACTCATTCGTCATACTTTAAATTTGTAAAGGCGACACAAAATATTTATCACAATTCAACACATGCGACACTTAAAATGTACACAAGCAGAGAGAGGGACACTTAAAAAGATCTCAACAAACCATCCCATGAGAAGAAAAGTCAACTAGGCTTTAGCAGAACAAATTGCTTTGAAGAGACTGAAGGAGAAAAGGACATTTAAAATTAAAGAAGAAAAAAAAGCAACTTATGCAAATTCGTACCATGATTAATGAACTCAAAAGCTACATAAAAATACTTCACATATATGTACAAAGGCACACAAACAAATGTCAGGTAAATTGAATTAATAACACTTAACTAAACAGCACGTTCACGTATTGCAAGGAAACAAAACAATCTGATGTCTCATGAAATCAGGCATTCTGAAGATACAAATATTTATGAAGTGTCAAAGTGTGTGCGTAGTTTATTAATTTGGCTTGCAAGAGTAAATGAACAGTCAAACGAAATACAGGACACACGAGAGCAAAGCGCATAATTTGCATAATATATGCATTTATCAGCGGTAACAGATGCGAATAGATACACAGTGCCTTAGAATGATTTTGAAGCTAGATTACAATCACATTTTAAACTGTTTTGTCGATCGTTTTTTTTTTTTTTTTTTAAACTAAAAGATTTTGATGCAACAACAGCAAATAGAGCACAAATTATTTGTAACATAAAATTCGATCTAGATACTTTAAATCACAATTTTGTTTAAACGCCAGATTAAACCTGTTGTTAGGCATAAAAGCAAACGGCAAACAGAGACAAATTCATATACAGCACATTTCAACGTTCAACAACGTTCAGCGACGAATGACAGCAACTTTTTTCTTGGCAGCAGCATTTTATTTCAATTTCAATTGATTGTCGTACAATCGCCATGAATAATTCAATTTTCGAATACGATTTGCGATTTGTTGTTGTTGTTGTTGCTGCTGCTGCTGTTGACTATACACGGTGACATGTTGCTGTTGATATTGCGATTTGTTGTTGTTGTTGAAGATGTTTTTCTAACATATTACGCAAGCATTTGTTTTCGATAATATCTGCATTGAAAAGAAGTATATACAAGTATGTACATAACATATATGTATTTGTATGTTTGTATCGTATACATATATGTAAGAAATATACAAATATACAAAAAGCGCACGCTTCCGTTTCTAATTAAACGATACACTCCCCCTTACCATTAAGGATCTATCCATAATTTAAAAAAAAAAAATGCATTATAATAATTTTACGTGCGCACCTTGCATAAATTGCATACAAACAACTGCATAACAACTTTCACCTCTCAGTGCAGTTCTCATTGAACTTTTGCAAAGTGATTGCTTCAAAGTTGTCGATGAGCTGCGCAAAATCCAAATACAAAACACAATATACGCTATGAAAAGCAAATACCAGTCAATTTTTAAAACAGTCAAATCAGACAAAACAACACATACCAACCAACTGGCAGCGCCATCGCTGTCAACCATTTGCAGAGATAAAGAAAGCGAAAATTGTCGTTAAAATGATGTCTCCCGCGTTGCATTTTCTCAATGCTGCAATTGAGAAAAACTACAAGAAACATATTTTTTTCTTTTTTGGTCAAAGCCAAGTTGCGTTGACATATGAAAGAAAGGTGGAGCGATCTAAACGTTATTGACATTTGCCTAAAATTGTATTTACCAAAGGAATGCGACAACGAAGTGAAATTCAAAGCAACAAATGCAACGAACTTTTTACAAAATCAACAGCTTTATTAAAGTTGCTACAATACAATGCTAAGCACTACAGAGGCAAACATTCAGTGCGTTAAGAAATTATTATTCGAAGTAAGCATGCTCAAAATGCACAAAAGTCACAAATAGAATTTCCAGCAAATTGCGGTCTAATAAATATGATCTGACATCTAAGTTAATATCCCAACTCATCACCGTCAGCACGCGATACCAGTTTTGACGCTAAGCATCTCTGAAGAAATGCAATTCAACAAAAATGCAAGCATTAAACTGGTCCACTTGGAATATTACACAAGAAAGCATACTATTTGCAGCAAAAAGTAAAAAATTGTAAGAGCTTTCGTAGCGTATTAACTTAATTAAAATTAAAGCGCACAGACATGCAGAGACGAAATGACAGACAGACAGACAGGTTTAGCTATGATACTCTTGTTGCTGTTGAGATAATTATTATAACAACGCTGACAGACAGGCAACAGAGAGAGACAGAGAGAGAGAGAGAAGCGAACTGCTGAAGGCCTGGATCACGATCTAGCTGAAATCTAGACTGATAATATATTGTAGAGCATATTTATGAGTTTTACGCTTCCTTGTTACTCCATCAACAGGCACTGACTTCTTTGGTGTTGACACAACGACTTCAATTACGTTAAAACTGAGTTAGCTTTTACTTCAAAGACTTTTGAGTGATATGCTGAGTTATTAAAATGAAATCATCATCAACATTAAAATGAAAAAAATGTTAAATTGTTTTTTTTCTATTTTTTTGTATGTGCGCAGCAAAGTTTTTGTTAAACAAGGAATGCTAATTATCCAACAAATTGTTTATTACAACATACAACATGATAAATACAGAAATGACCCGCTTAGATTGTGGCTATATAAGTCAAAAAACCTCGAACACTAACTAAATAGGTTAAGGTTTTAATATTATGTATATGCGTATGATGTAATACTAGGACTCTCACAGATTAGCCTTGCAAGTACCCTTATAAAAAATTTGTCGGACTGTTGATCAAACATGTTTGACTGTTAACCACTTCAATTCTGTTAACAGCAGTCAACAAAACGTATCTGCTACTGTTGCTGCAGCAGAGACGTCAACTGCAACAGTTGCTGCGCTTAGCAAGCATTTTTACCATTGTTCGTTGTTTATTCTACAATCGATTAGCTACCGAATTGATCAAAAAGAGGAATCTTTTTGAAAGTGATAGAAAACAAATATGTTAAAGGGAAAATGCAAGCAAATCGTTTGAAAAACTTTGAAATTAATTTCTCATATTTATGCGAGTTTTTGAACATTTCTATTTTTGAAATTTGTACTATTTGGCAATTACAGCTCGAGCAATTACTAGTGTATTTATATAGGGGATAATATATAAACGTTTAACTAATTTGCATAAGCTTATTAACAATGTAACCGTTTAATAAAAATTGTGCAATTGAACTTACCAATCATGCAAACGTTGCTATTAATAGAGTTGAGTAATACTTGTTGTACATGTGCATTTATTGCTACATTGTATTTGTAGTTGTGTGTTGATGACGTTCAACTTTTTGTAAGCTGCATACTAAACACGGAAATGCATATGCCTATACTTACATGTTTTAAGAAAATAAATCTAAAAAAAAAAAATAAAAAAAACAAGGAAAAAATATTAATTAGTTAGAGATACGCAGTTAAATACAAATACAAATAGTTAAACTATTAAAAATGAAAGCAAATAAGTGCTACTTTTTTTTTTGTTCATAATTTTTTTTTTCTTTTAGAGTAGATTGTCTTGAAGGCTGTATCCTATCCTATGCAGCCACGTCATCTACGCCAAAAATTCAAATAAACTTTAAGAAGTCTAAATATGACTTGTTATATCTAAAAAGAGATACACATATTTTCAATAATCAATGCGTTCTTTAGTCAAACGAAAATTTCAAATACTTCATTAAATGTATCTACTTTACTTCGAAAAATAGTTGCCACTGACCATAGGTGTAAATATACCAAAAAGTACTGCACACATTGTACTCCACTGTGTTGTTTTATTAAAAGTTTCATATTGGCGCAGCAGGTGGGTCATTGAGCACGAACCGTATTACATAAAGAGCTGATCCGAACCTCTATTCATGTTACTAGTTTGCATATAAACGCGCTGGCTAACGGACACCAAAGGTGACAGCAGTGTTGCTAAATTGACAAACATTAAATTTTCACCACAGTAGAGAACCTTGACAATTTCTGCGCAGCGGTGCGCATTTTCAGAAATGTAAAATACAATAATAAAAAAATATTTGCAACAGTGACAACTTAAAAATGCAACTCCAACAATGTAGCACGGCGAGTTTGTCATGAGATACAATTGAAATTTCACAAGAAGTGTGAAATTCTGTAGGAGATTTGATAGCACCCTAACATACGAAATAATCACGCATTAAAAGTTTGATTGAATATTTAACTACTACAATTAGGATTTTTTTTTCGTAAATTATATTGCAATATACTTTCAAAAAAAAAATACAATCCAACAATTTTTAGATTAAAATATATCAAAAATCAACGAAAATAATTCCAAATAGCAACACAAAAGATGCATCAAAGCTCTTATAATCTGTATTTGAAACTGTACAAACTACAACAAAGGCAATTGATGAATGTTAACATTAACAAGCCAAACTGATAACAGCAGTCGCCAGTGTTGAAAGAAAACTGTCTGTCCAATCTTGACACAAAAAATTGAAAAGGGAAATTTATAATTTATGAGTTTACCGCATGCAATACTTACTTGCATCAAAGTAAACGCACCCTTATATATATAATTTTTTTTTTTGTTATTTCGCAACATATCAGAAGAAAAACATAGGAGACAACAACTCTAGAAGTGGATATAAACAATTAATAGAACATACTTAACAACAAACAATCGTAAGAGTATAAATCACAATTCCATAAACTTACTTACATTTTATCGGAACAAAATTTGGATGCGCGCCTAAATAATGAACTGCGTCTAGCTATGGTATACTATATTGTAGAATACCTTTGTGTATATTGCCACTCAACTTTATGCTTTGTATGGCATTCGTGTGGCTCTATTGTCCTTAGACAGGATGATAATGTGTTGGCTTGTTATTGTGATTGCCCATTTAGCACCTTTTGTTGTGCCAACAAAAGTAAATCGAGCGAATCACAACAAACAGCTGTGCCTAGCACAAAAACACTTATTCAAACCAAAGCCATGTGTGCATAGCATACAAGAGAGGTCAGGGTCAGCGTGCGCACTTAGCTCGGGTTTTTTTTTTTTTTTTTGGATAGTTTTTAACTGTGATTTATAAAAATATTGCTCACGCATCATTAAATCACAATAAATTTCAAATCAGAAATAACGTATTTAACAGTCTTATGGGGGAAATGGGCGTCGTCTTTCAACGTGATACGTACTCTACATTGCGCTTGCTAATAACATGTCTGTCAAAATGTCAATTTTAATCGCACTGCTCCAGAAAAAGCTGCTTGATAAATATAAGCTCATCAGTAGTAGCTGTGTGCTAGCCAGCTATAGCGAATACAGCAGAAAATCAAAATGTATCTTAGTCAAGTAGACTGTTGACGCTTTAGCTGACTAGCGTGATAAAATCAGTGCGACTGCTTCTACTAATCTTACTGCTGCTGATTTATGTACAGCTCCACGCACAGATTAGGCACACCACATTGCATTAGATAGAAGACGAGACGACTAGACGACCGACTAGAGTTCTGGCTAAAATTGTAACTACTGACGATGAAATAAATCCGTTTGCTGATTTCATTATAATTACAGTGTACAGGCGTAGTGTGGATTTTTGAGCGACAAGTGCGTAATCTGCACATTCAGACATGTGAGTGAGATTTTAGAATATAGCATACTTGTATTTATCCACACTTGCTAGCACATGCGCAAAATTAGTTTTAGTCAATATTTGCTGTGAAGTTACCAGAACAAATTATTAAAACTGGTTAACATATGCAGCTGTACATTACAATACGTTTTTCGGAATTAGCAGTTCAAGTTTATATTATAGAAGAAATTTTTAGAAATAATTATCAATCGGATGGACCATTTTTAGTAAATATTCATAAAAACAGATAAGATTTCAAAGAACTTGAAATGAAAAATGCAGTTTTCTAATTGTACCGAAAAAAAACAGAACTATAGTTTGAATTTATGATTCTGTAAATTAAAGAAAGGCAAAAGCGTAGCTCAAGTTTATAATTTACACACACACCCGACTTATTAACTGGCTTTCATGACTTAAGCAGAAAATGAAAATGTGCTACTATTGGACAAGGAAGAGGAGGAAGTAATAAAGTTCTATGAAGCTATAAAACTATACTCTATATGTATGTATATCACGCAGCCGTCTATTATATTATTGCACATACCATATTTACCTTTCGCATATTTATTTAACTTTAACAATTGAAGTCGTCGCTAAAAGCCTAGCGTGAAATTATGGTAGCTCAATGCCATATTTGTGGTTTAAATGATCTCACGCCATATGAAATGTTGTATATGGAAGAAGTTGTAATTGCTATAAATGATTAAGTGATTTATTGCTTTATATTAAAATGAAAAATAAATATAAGCAACTTAAGCAGCAAGTTGGAATAGTGTAAAAGTATGAAAAGACAAATATTATCTGTGCAATTAGATTTTTACATATATTTAAGCTTAAACAATTAAAAACACAATCAATCGTTTTGTTAACAGTTAACTTAATTACAACCAATTTTGGCTATATCAAATTTCTAACAATAAAAGTTTTCGCGCTTCAAATTTTACAAAAGAAAAAATAATAAAAAAGATATAGAGAACCCTGTGTGTGTGCTTTGTTTACAAATGTAGAAAACGTTCCTTTTCCAATTTGTTTGAAAGCAGTAGTCAGCCTGATGAGCAGGGTTATTGAGAGTGTCGGCAATTGTGCTTTAATCCAATCGATCGACAATCAGTTGGAGCATTGTTGGTGACATTGTCTGTGCTTAATGTTGTCAAAGTTAAATCCAGTTTTTCTACTAAAAAAAATATAATGAGAATGACTGGTTTGGAACATCAAATACAATTCGAACAACGTTGGCTGTTTGGCTGGCTGATCACAGCTACTAGTCTGAGAAGAGTAGGCTAATTGTTGTAACTGACAGTGCTAGCGACAACAACGTTTGAGTAGGTTTGAATTGACAACAGTTGGAACAACTCGCCGGTTTTGTTATGCTAAGAAGTGTGAACTAATTTGTTTGATTACTAATTGATTGACGAAAAATCTGGCATCGTTTGAATGAACGTATTATAGAGAATTTATAGAATTAGAAATAAGATAAAGTTGCCGCTGATCTCGCATTTAATAAAAATAATCTGATCAATAAATTGATCCCCTCTCTTTATATATTTTGTAATATCCGAACATCATGTTCAGTTCAAAGCAATCAACATTTGTAGATCAAAATCTCTTTTCACACCTCTGATATCACATAAATCTGTGCAAATTGCTGTAAAAAAAAGAACGGGCAAAGAGCAGGCGTAGATACTAGTTCCGATAGGCTTATTGCATAAATTTTACAAATTGCAAATGGAAACGAACACAAAACAGCCAATGCAAAAGCAAAACTCACAGGTTAATATTCATATGAAATAGGAGTTGATTATAGCAAATGGATGCAGCAATGTTCTTTGATAATGTTCATATAACAATTTTTCATATAAAAGTTATCTGACCAGAGATCAATACGCGGCTTGAATAGGTGGCATGATGAAAAAAAAAACACAAAAAAAAAAAAAAACAACGCTACACCATGCAGTGCAACAAGCATATTGATTCAGGATAAAAGCTAAGAGGTTTTAACACAAGCTAGAAAATAGCAGGAGCAACTACGTGATTTGTATTTAAATCATTGCTTCAGATAAACACTTTTAGCTATTGACCAGACTTACATACACATATACATATACCCGTACATAAATATTGCTTGTTGTTTGTTCAAATGTCTTTGTCGGCGTCTAGAGACCAAAGCGACAACACTTGAAAAATAAAACGACATGATTTATGGCTAATAACACCGACATAAATCTTGATCGAGTGCTTTCTGCATTGTACATAATGATGACAGTTTTAACTATACAAATATCGATATAAGCCCAAAAATGACATAAAAATTGCAATCAAACTGTTTTGATCTAGTTTGGGAATACAGACATCACACAATTGCAGAACAGAACAGTCAGAACAGAACAGAACAGAGCAAAGAGATAATGCCAGATAATTTACCAAAAATGTGTAACCACTCCAGGAGAATGAACTTGTTGCAGTTGGCAACATTATAACAAATGGACTGAATGTGTCAAGAACAAAATGATAAAAAGCTACAGCAAGCTCCCACTAGGCCAACGATGTAACACTTTTGGCAATACATACAACATGATACACAAAAAAAAAACAATAAACGTACAGTATAAGCCTGCAACATATCATTGAAGCAACCAACTATCATAATAGATCATGTTGCACACAAAGTGGCATCAAGCTGCGCAGCAAAAACAACGCAACACCAAATCAAATACTTTGCTGCATTCGAGAAGCAGCAACTGTTGTTGTTGTTGTTGTTACTTACAACTTTTATTGCGACTACCAGAGTCGGTTGCAGTCGGCAACAACAATAAGTATCGTAATATGGCATGAAACGCCAGCCTGTTACTCCGCAGTTGAGTTGTTGCCGAGATTGTCTCATTTTGGCACATTTATTAAATATCGTTTGTCGTTGACAATTTTTTTATTATTATTTATGAGCTAAAGTTATGCCTTTTGGGTATTTCAAGAATCCTGAGTCCAAGTTGTACGGAGGGAGCTTAATCGAACATAACCAATTAATGCCCAAATTAGTAGACGCAACTACTCATCGAGAAAGTCATAACAAAAATCGAAAACCTTACCACTTTTGGTTGAGGATATTAAATCAATTTGGCATGATTTGTGCTCTTTTTTATTTATTTATTAATTTTTATTTTTTATGCATATAAAAAGACAGCACTCTTTTTATTGTAACAATTCATAATTTAATATCTTTTTAATAAAAATTTAATAAAGTAAACGCTTTGAAAAGCTCAACGGATAAAAAAAGGAGTCAAGTAATTATAACGATGCGTTTAAGCCTAACATTGGAATTAGTAAATATTTTTCTTATTTTTTCAAAACAAAAATTTTTTATTCATAATGCAGCAGCTAATTGCTGAAGTGTAACATTTGTATTTTTTATTTTAACTTTCAATTTGTAAATCGATAACAAACGACTTAAAAAATGATAGATGATATCTATAAATTTTTAAAACAAATCGTAAAACAAATCACAAGACATAATTGTCATCATTAGTACAACAGCAAAAAAAGTTTAATAATTCAGCAATCCAGGCAGCATTAAAAAAATCTAACAATTATGACAGCTTGACGTGAAGAAAAAGTAGCACTGACCGCAAACAACAACATCAAAAACATCAAATGACAACAACTTAAAGCAGCAAAATGATGAATGGTTGTCATTTTAAACTTGTAACAAAAAACAAACAAAAAATGATTACAACAAAGCAAATAAAAGAATTTAAACAAGTAAAAGCTTCAAGTAAAAAATTGATTTGTTTAATTTCATCAAAACATAGCCAAATTTTTGTTTCAGTATTTCCGAAATTCTCAAACATTGATCATGGACACAAGGCTTGAAAAAGTTGATTTAACAAAATAAAAACTTATTTGTTAGTTTTGTCACCAACGCCTGCCTTAAAAGCAAAATGCTTTTTGTATGAAACAGTTTAAGACAAATTGCTATACTTTTTGGTTTAGAATAGCAAATAACCTTGATGCAGCAAATAACAACAACCATAGTCGCCAAAAATGGTTGCACAACGGGCGGCGGCGGCGGCGCATTGGCTCCTAACAACAAACCTACAAACTAGCAAAATGGTTTGCATTGCTTTATAGTAACCCTGACTGTAAAATAGCTTTTTGCGTACAATGTTTCAGTATAAACAAATTGCAAAATTTATTGCCAATTGTATAGAATGGCGGAGGCAACAACAGTTGAGTTATTGTCATGTCGACCACAAGTGCAGCAACAAGACTTTTAACAACATATAGTGTTAGTTTTGTAAACAATAGAGCGGTCAAAAGCATACTTTGTATTTAAATAAGGTTTATGGAATGTACATTTAATTCCGGCGTCACAACAAACACAATTTGGTAACCATGGAAAATGCTCTCACTAGTTTCCGGGTTTTGTATATGCTGAACAACTAAATTGTATACCAATTAAATATCAAAAGCTGAGCTGCAACGCATTAAAGAAAACATCTTAGACCCTATAGTCGTATCTAGCCATGTCTGTTTGTTGCTTAAGTTGATTTTTATTAAGTTAATTGTCAGTTAGTGTATTGCATCCCTGAATAAGAAAACCGTATATCAATGTGATAAAAGAAAAGATAAAATTAATGTAGTTTTTGCCCATTGATTGATTTACCTAGCATATTTCATAACTTTTGAAAAATGGTGCTTAAAAAAATACAGCAACAAATAAAAAAAATGAAATGCATAGATACACACATGATTAATGTTACACAGAAACAGCAAACACACAAACATTTAATAAATAGCATCTCTTACAATAATTAATAAAGAATAACATTGTGGCCCTTACAACTTACAACAATTTGGAAATGTAACAAAATTATTTGTTAATTTGACATTTGACATGCAACAAATGTAGCAAATGTAGCCAGCCAAAGCAATTACTATGCCACAACGGAGTCGGTCGAGTATATTTAAGATGAATGAAATACTTTCAAATCAAATTAGGAAACAACGCTAATGAAAAATTTGCATTGTTCGCCAATGATCCGGGAATCTCTAAAGCTAAAGCAAATTGTTGTTGAAAGGAGTTACAGCAGCATTACTTGGCTATATGGATGGACAGCAGCAATTATAGCGCAAGACTTTGATCTTAGTTGGTAGCGAAGTTGCAACAAATAATAATGGTAATAGTAAAATAGAGTCGAGTTGTTGTTGTTGTGCACAGCATAGAATAGCACTATGCATACCAAAAGAAAGTTGAAATACAATTGTGCGGCATCTTGAAGTAAATTTCTTTGACTTTGTGAAGAAGCCGCTCAAAGTCAAAGTGGCGACCATGACTAGAAGCAAGTGACTGCCTCTGAAAATGCTCCCAATTCCCTATAGCACAGCTTGGCGGTTCGCTTTGTTTGTTTGTTTTACTTTAAAAAAAAACCCACTTCTTAACTTTTTTTAGTTAAAGCATACCGACTTGTCCCTATTATTTAGACTGGCCTTTTGTTATAGAAACAACCACATTAAAGTGATATTATTTTAGTTTGCTACTGGTTTCTTGCGAAATTAGATAAGTCAAAATTATGATTGAAACAATTTTCCAAATAGTCAAGCAAAAAAAAAAAAATTATGATAAAAGAAGATTTGCGACTTGCTAGTACCATAAAAAATATAAAAATTGATGTTGAAATACTTCTTCTATATTTATAAAAAGTTTAATTGGACAGAACACATTTGCTTATATTTTTCCTTTTTATTTGCGATGTAACCAAAATTTAGGTCAAAAATGTTATATCATACACGTAAATGTAACTAAATATTGAAGAATAAAAAAGTGGTACCAAAGAACGATTAATCCGTATGTATTGTAAGTAACGAAGGAAGCTAACAAAGCCATGAATAAGTAGAAGAATACTAAGTTTCGATGAATGTCATGGAGTGTTAGTAGTAATAAATTTCTTTTGTAAGTATAACAGTTTCTATGTAAAATGCTCAAAAAAGTTATCTGTGTGCGAACTTTGAATTGGACTTTATAAATAAAGAAAAAATATATATATAAATACCCGCTGAGTTATTTGTTTAGATACTTCAACGGTTTCACTAACCGCGGCATAAGAATAGACGTTCGTTTGCAAGCAATTCATGATTTAACTCAGTGCAATATCGCCTCGGTGTACAAAACTAACGCCTAATGTTATAAACATGATTCAGAAAATGAGCTAAAGGTTGTGCTTGAACGCGTAGCCATATACGTGCTTCAATGGAGCAGTGCAGAGCAGAGCCTAGCAGAGCCACAAACTAGTCAAACAACCGACAATTCTTTAAAATAGATTTGTATCGAACACAGCACAGTACCAACAATACCAACTGGGCGACGTTGCCGACAGCGGCTTTTCTCTAAAGCTCACAGCCAAGTCTGCACTATTGACAAATATTTTGTCGTTGTATGTGACTAGATTTATGGAGTGAAGCAGCAGGCAAATCCACTTGCAGCTTTTCGATTGTTTCCACGAAAATATTCGACTGCATTGTAACCAGGACTATTAGAAAAACAAACGGCTGAAAAAAATGTTTTTTTTTTTTGAGAAATGAAGAACGATAGCCTTTTTTCTATGTATGGCACAATTTTTGCTTACTTGATATTGGTTTGAAATCAAGTTGTCATGCAACGACGACATCGCCACTGAAAACAAAAAATTATTTAGAACGTGTAATTTCATGATAAATCTTAATTAGTTATTAAAACATTTGGCACTAAAATTGTATTGCATACTAAGCGAATGGATCACCTACCAACAGACAGACAGACATGGCTAGATCGATTCGTCTCGTCGTAAGATATCTCCTTTAATGCGTTACACACTTTCTGACAAAATCATAATACTCCCCAAACTACGTTGACGGGAATAAACCACTAACAAAGAGTTATATATTCGATTTCAAAATAGAGTCTTCTAATAAATTCTTGTATGCATAAATTTGATATAAGCCTTTCACTTTTTCTTATAACTTTTTAACAAACTCATTGAACCGGATATATATGAAGTCAGTGCAAAAGTACCAAAATGATCTCTGACATGTCATACAATTAATTACAGATGCGTGTCCATCATCATGAGTGCCTATCTACCAGTTAGGGAATAAATAAATGCAAGTCACACAGACAGACAGGCAGACAGTAAAAAGTAGTAATAATTCTAGATATTGCTTGTTAGTAATTCACTCTCTCAATAGGCTATCGATTTAAAAACGAAGATAAATGAACACAATCCACGTTCGAATGTTATGCGCCATATATAGCTTATGTGCAAACTGAACTGCGAATGAAACTAATTAGTGCCGTAGTATTTTAAACCTGATTTCTTGAAAACGCAGACCACCGACAATTTTGTAAACTTTTTAACGCTTTCAGATAGCAAAATTACGATTGAAACGCAATCACAATTGCAGACTAAAATTTCCCATAGAATTGTGAAATTATGAACAATTATTATTGAAGACATGCTTCAATTTAAAAACGAAAATACATTTTGTAATGTCGCTATAGACGAGAACAATTATGATATTCTTTGTTTAAAATAAAAATCAATTCTCAAGGAAAACCGACATTTCCTTTAAAAATGAACAAACATAATATATTATATTGATATGTACATATGTATTTGAAAACGATAAAAAAAAATCAAACCGAAAATAAATTAAATGCTTATAAAAATCTAAATTGAATTTAACCATAAATTGTGCATGCATTGCGTTGAACACAAGTGGACTGCTCTGGATAAAGATTAGGCGAAGACAGGTTGCTGCCGTTAAAGCTACTAGCAAAGCTAAGCCAAAAACGGAGTGACTGTGCAATAAATAAAAAAAAATAAAAAATAATCAACAAGAGGCAAGCAGACATACATGCAGAGTCGAGTTAAATGTCGACGGCAAGAAACACCAGAAGCCGAGTTCAACTGAGTGATTAGCAACTTGTTGGCACATAACAGCAAGGCGATGCTAACAGTATCTGATGGATTCACTCACTGCTTTGCTACTCATGCACATCAGTAGCGTAGCAATTAATAACTTGAATTACTAAATAATTCTAGTGATATCTGTAGCCGGTATCCCAACCGAAAACAATCGAGCTGACAACAAAACACTTTCACGATAAAAAGTAACCATATAAAAAATGTAAACTAACTAAATTACAAAGCAATCATCTTTAGCATCATCGATACACTAACACATTTTATGATTATAATGTACGACAGATTATCTTAGCAGCAAAACAACTGATAAGAAATTCTTGAAACATAAACTATGAGATATCTGTTTTAGTTACTTAAAAAAGAGAAAGATAAGTTATAATCTATTTACACTACCTATTAAGTCACTTGCAAGTTAAGTTGTTGGTATTCAAGTTGTTTAGCTGATCAGATTGGCAAAATAGTTGCACGAGTTACCGCCAACCGCCAACCGTCTTATATATGGAGCAGTATAATGTCATCATTTGCGACGCTGTAGGTATCTTAAACGAGCTTATACTCGTCGTATGTCAGCCACAAATACCATGAGTACGCCTCATTAATTATGCAGCATTTACTGTAACGTTCTGTTGCTTGCAACGAAGACTACCGAGACAAAATTACTCTGTGCTGCGATTCTATATGCTATCATCGAAGTTGCAGCAATTCTCTTTTCACTTCTACCGCTACATTTGTCTTCATTTGTGACTTGATTAAGTTGTAACTTTCTGGCTGTAAAAGGTGTTGCTTACAGTGCAACTAACAATCGCAATAAACTAAACCAATACTAATATAGTTAATTGGTAGCTATAAATTACCCGCAGCTTAACACGATAACTATTTTGTATAGATAATTCCTAAAACATGTTTAGAAGATTAAAATAAGAAAAAACAGACCACCTTTAATTTAGTTGGCTTACAAGAAACAAATTAATATAAAAAAAAAATTTATATATTAAGGGAATCAGACGACTTTGAACTACACATTCTCCCTCCTAGGAAAACTTTGGATAATCTAAAAATGTTGTCAAAATAATTATTTTTAAAATATGACAAAAATATGATATGCAGATATAAAATTCATTGCGTCAATAATACGAAACTGCAATCATTTGAGGCAAGTAAAAACTTGCATCACACACAAGTGGTGCCAAAGGCAAAGTAGCAACAAGTGTAAGCAATATAAATGCGAAAAAAAGCAACTCAATTCGTGCCTCAAAATGGAAAATAACAAATGCTTCTACTACTGCAGTTGTCTGGATAGCAACACACAATACGTGGAAAGCAGCAATAGCACAGCATACTGGTTATAAAGAAATTTGAGAAGAGTTTTTAAGCCAAGCATCGAAAAGAATCTTTTTTCGTGGGAAAATTCTCTAAACTTCGGTTAACGGGTATTTCGAAGCACAGACTGGTTGCAGTCAGTTGCAGATATTTGTTAGATGAACAGAAGGACTAACAGACATAAGACCGACATACGAAATACTACATACATTGCTAGGTGAAATTCTTTTTGATAATTTTATTAACAAGACGAAAGAAAACAGTAAGTTCTGTGTTAGCATATCTGCTATGAGTTTCTTTCGTTAAAGTGACAACACGTTACATATTACAGTGCTTCACATTTTTAAATATTCTGTGATCTCTTTTCTGCTGGTTTAAAAGCTTTACGTTTACTTCCCGTTTTCATGACCTTATTGTTGCCAATTGCATTTGCATAATAACCGAACAACCTTTACCATTTACAAACGTTAAGGGATTGACGAAAAATGAAGACATTATTATGCTTCTGTTGCATTCAAACTAAACAATTTGGCTGGCTTAAATCGTGACGTCAATAGGAACCAGAGCAATCTAATGCAAGAACTGCACTTGCCATTGAACTAATTCGACATTCGACATTCAGCAGCATGAACAGCAATAACAAGATCGGTACTAAAAATTCTGAGGTAGCTAAGTCAAAAAACCAACAAATTCTTTTTTGTAGACAAAAATTCAAGAGCAACTGTACCAATTCTTAAAACATCAATAAAAACACATAGGCAACTGGAGTTATCAAATATGCACTAAGATTTTAGTCATAAATGTATTAAAAGCGCATAAATCATAAAAAATATGAGATAAATAGACAACAACTATCCCAGTCAATGAGAAAAATAGTTGCATAAAATAGTTTTGTGCCAAGAATTTTCGAGGAATGCCATTAAACACATCGATTTCAACTTTGTATTTTTAGTGGCAATTTTTGCATGAAGTCGCTATAAGTAAGAAAATAATAATAATACAGCCAGATAAACGAAAAAACAAATGTACCAGTTTAGAAAATTTTTAATGTAAATGGCTTGGACAATAAGTGGAACACATATGGAATAAACAAGCACTAGATTACAACCACTGGTGCAAACCCTACGAGCTGTCAAGAACAATATAGGATGTATATATATAAGAGGTTTTACAGATTCAAAAGAATGAAACGTCATTAAACGATTTGCCACACCCACTATTATGAGCAGTTCGAAAATATACATATAGAAATTTCGTACGCCTACTTACTATCCGCTTTTTTTTTAACGGATGTTTACTCACAGAAATAGAGTATTAAAGTTTTGTTTCTAGCCACTTTGACATTTTTTCTGATTTTACTTCTTGTAATATAAATGAAGTTCTATAAATGTGTTGATAAATGAATATTTCCTATAGAACTGTGGCTACGTTTTGAAAATGTTGACAGCAGAGTAAATGCTGCATGAAGGTAGCCCATAAATTATTTTCGGGTATGACTCTTGACATTGCGTTAAAAGTGAAGACAAACACTTTTGTCCGAATTTTGTTGTCATTGTTAATGTTTTATCTTTTATTGAGTAGAGTAGTTTGTATGTATCTTTTGTACGTATATTTCTTCCATATGCGCTAGCGAAAAATTTGACTCAGCCAGTTTATCCAGCTGCAACGAATCTTTGCAGAATCTTCAGTTAATTATATTGCAATAAATTACCAGTGATCATTTTCAATTTGTTTTCATTTAACATTTCGTTTCGCTCTAGGAATTTAATATTTGTTTGGTGTGTTGAAATGTACTGCATTGTATTTGCTGCTTGTATTGTAACTAGGAATAGGTTTCTAGTTAATAAATTTCTACATCAAAGAAAGGCGTGCAGAGCTTTAAATATTTAGGTAAATATAATTAGCTAACTATTGAGTTAATTATAATTTATTGCAGTGAAAGAAAAGAAGGGATGTTCTACTACGTAAATGTTATAAATGAAATCAAAGTAATCAAAACATTTTTATATGAAGACTAATTTTTTTTTTTTTTTAAGTTGAAAAATACTAATATTTTTATTTTCTACTAGTCTAAAGAAAAAATACTATTAATATGCCACATGTTGTCAAAGTTGGCGGCATAAAGTAAAAAGCTTACAAATCTTACAAAAAGTGTGAAATGCTTGACTCGAGTTAAGAATGCGAAAGCTGTGCGTTCTCTGTGGTTAAACGTCGTCGCGGCCGGACCAAGTTAGACGGTAAGTTTTACAAAGCATTGCAGGCGAATCTAAAGCATATCGCCATTAAAAACCAAACTCAAATCGGTTGATTTTACTCAAAATGGTAACAAACGATTACATAAATTTATGCTGCAACGTTCTAAACTCATTTTCAGCTCCAAATAGAAACAAAACAGCAAACAAAAAACAGAACGCATTCGACACAACTTAAATGAAAAAAAAAAAAATCGAATGGAGCTGTGACTGTTGGCGAGAGACTACAAAATGCGATAAGCACATTTGAAAGCGTTTGAATGCTTTTTGAGGTGCCTATTCTGTTTCAATTAAAGCTGCCGCACAACACTTCAATTGGCCATGACGCTTGCCACTGGCTGTTGGCCACAAATACTATACACAAGTGTGTCCATAATTGTTGCCGCGGGTTGTTATACTATAAAAAAAGTCACAACAACAGCTTTGTAGATATATTAATTAAATGGCACATTTGTTGTGATATGTTCGAGTGCATAAATCAAAGATCTCCTTTCTCTGACATAAGTTGGCTTTGACTTTTACCGCTCAACATAAATGTTGCTGCTGCTGCTGCTGCAGGTGTTGTTTTTACTACTGTCTGTAGCATCTTCAATTTAATTATACGAATTGTCGTCGTTGCAGCACTGTCGAGTTGTGCTATTGAGCCGATTTTTTTTTGTTGTTGTTAATGTTTGCACTAATAGTTCATAATATTAGATACTTAAATGTTCAGTACAACCATAGGCAACAGCTACATTAGCACTAACGATTGTGAACAACAAGCAACGCTTTATGCAATAAGAATACTTATCTATTTTCAAGTGCAACACATTAGTTTCGACAATGGATATTTGCCTTTTATTCTATTTTTCTATCTCTTTTTAGCTGCATTACTTTCAATTTTTCAATCTCTCTTTCGCGTCCTAAAGTTGCTGCTTTTGAAAATCGAATTTTACTTCCCACCAATTTTTAATATACGAATTGTTGCCAGCAACATTTTAGCAATAATGCTGATTGCTAAAAGCAACCGCAACATTTTGTTGTCGACGTCATCATTGTCGTTGTCGTTGTCTTTTTTTTTTTTTATATTTTAACGCGTCAAATTTATGTTAATGTCCATAATTTTCAGCATATTGAATATGTTTTCACCCAAAACGCGTTCATTGATGCTTTTAATATACGCAAAAAAAAAATGACAACTTTTGTAATTCAAACCAAAAATATTTTTGTGGCGAGCTTTTCATATTGTATCTTTTTGTTGTTGCTTGTCTATCTTCAACTGTCGAAAAGGCGTTAACGTGAAAATTACTAGCTCCAGCTTGTTCCCGATCGCAGTCTATACTGTCTACGCTACACAGTCGATGCTGCGTGTTGCAGTAGCACAAGTGTTGAGCTCTTAATAGAAAAATTGTAGTATTTGTTGCTGCCGGCGAAAAATTGCAGATTCGATGCTGTTGCATCCGCCGCCGGTTCATAGCACTTAACTGGCAAAAGCTATAGTAGGTACATGCAACACTCTCTTAAATCAGTAGGTGTTATCGTTTGAATAAATATTGATATTGTCGGCGTGAATGATAGTCTTTTTCACTCTATTCTATCTTTGAACGTGTTATTGTAGAGCATGCGGAATAGTTCTTTTGCGGCTTATGTTCTGAGTTGGTTTTCTAGCCTCTGTGGCAAAAATTGCAGCTAATGTTTCCGCTTAGGTGTGGCTAATAGCATCGATTTTACTGTCTGAATGTCTGATTGCAGTCTGCTGCTAGGCTACATGTTACTCTTATATGAAGAAACTCAGTGAATGCATGAGTACAACCCATTTTTTCAATGTTGTTGGTCATAATTTTCTTAAACAATTTAGTGATTGAGATTAGGTGTAAATGGCTTTGGAAATTAATTTGAACTTCATAAATTAAATTTTTATTAAAATGTTGCATGTTCTTTGAAGATAAAGTTGGCTGCATCGTACGAATTTAGTTATAGCGTGGGAACCAGAAATGATTTTGTAATATTTTAATTGCGATTCTTTTTTCGGCTGATCTATTTTCTATTTTACTTCCAGAACAAATGAAAGTAACTCAACATTTATATCGAGAGAGATATATAATTCAATATAATTCCAATCTAAACGGAACGTTTAGAGTATGACATTTTCTAACAGAGTTATTCTCCCGAAGGTGGGTCTTAGGCAATACTAAAGTAATACATAAATAAAGCATAATCAGCTTTATTCATTTTTTTTACTATATACAAAAGTTGCACTAAATGAAAAGTCATGTAGCCACAGACTTGAATGTAGATTTAAAATTATGCCGCAGAATGCCATTCCATCAAATAGGATCACTTATGGCTATGAAAATTTGTAATATGAGGAAAAACACACAGTGGTGTGCATAGAGTTTAAAGTGATAAGCTGTTTAACCGGCTATAAAAAAGATTGAGGCAATGCACTATGGTACAAGAGTACATTTTATAGCATAAATTTTAAAGCGAACATAAAATTCTGGATATAGAAATGTTTATCTGTGCTATTTTGTTGCATAAAAATTTTGCAAAGTTTTATCGAATAGATGCTACTTGGAATTAATAACTCGTACGATTTTTAAACGATTTGCTACATTTCAATTCGTCTGACCAATGAGTTAATTGATATTTGAAACATTTATTTATGTATTTTTTTTGGGTAAGATGTCTTTTGGAGATGCCGAATGGTTACGCCTTCTACACTTTTTACAATGTCGACTCGACTTTTTAAACCAGAAAAAAACTATGTATATTGCTATTACAAAATGAGTTTAACTTAAAGACGTAAAATTTATAAGAGCTCATATATCATAAAGATAATAAGCATTTTGGCACAAAGTAGACAAAATGCGCTATCGTAAAACAAGCAAAGACAATGTTGACGACTTATCCCAGACGATGAATAGACAGAAAAAAATATAATTTCACCTACAATTTTAACCGAGGAGGCGTAGAAAACAAATACATAATGTACCTACAACTTTGTATGTCAAATAGTGCCTTGCGAAAATACATAAAAGGCAGTTTCGATCTCGTCATTGTGCTAGAGACAATTTGGTTGTATATTTGAAAAAAAAAAATAAAATAAAAAAATAAACATCGAAAAGGAAGGCGGTTAGCCACTGCCTTATTGTAAGTTGTTGCGATAATATTTAACAGTTTTACAACTACTAAAAAACAAAGTTAAGAATTATGTGTTGTTAAGTTCGACTAATCGTAAGTTCATTAAAATTTAACAGCAAAATAGTAAAAAAGTTAAAATTAGTTAAATTGAACCAAAATGAGTAGGTAGGTACCTCACAGTCAGAGCTATTATATAGTGCCTATATGGATGTATGTACACATATGTATGTTAATTATTGTGTATTTTCATTGACTACGTTTATAATTTAGCATTTCTGTTGTTTTCACATTTGTGCAACACTCAAAAGGATTTAAGACACAGTCGATATATTGCAGCATTGTTACCACATTCTCGTATCATATCACTCACACAATTATTAAGTTGCCTGGTCGCAGATCATACACATATGTCATATATTTAATTAATAAATTATGACATAAAAGCGCTAAAGATGTAATTGGCCCTAATTGGCGGTTGCTGCTGTTTTTTGCTGTGTTTGTCGCTGTCTTTTAATTCGCTTTTGTTAATAAGAAAATTGCCGTCGTACAAACGGTTTCACAACAAAAAAGTTCGCTACTGCTAATTTAATTCATTAACATTGTTTTACAATACTTCCTCCATAACTCAAAGCCCACTTTGTCAAATTTAGGCATTGCGTGGAAATTTTCTTTTGCGCCATCAATACACCGCTTAGGACTATTTTAAAAGCAGCAACTGACTTACATATATTGTCGTAAGCCTTCATTCTGTTCTGCCATACCTCGAATGCGGAACTTTGTTTTTTAGCTAAAAATCTTCATCACGATATACTTTAAACTCAGCCGCTGTTTGATCGCGCAGCTATTTGCCCCATTGTAGCATCTTGCCACAATTTCAAATATGTGTGTCACAAATGCGGCGTGCATCGTAGAAACTTTTCTGGGAATGACGCACCGTCTGACTGTTTAAGTATGCGCATTTTATTCTTAAAATTATGAAGACACAGAGGTCAACACGATTAGCCAGCGTTCTAACATGTTGTTAGACGAAAAAAAGGAAGAATTGTTGTTTTTTTTATTCACAAACGGAAAAGAAAAATACACTTTAAATAAATAAGAGTTGGCAAAAAAATTTAAGTTTTGTGCTGCTTAAGAGAAATTAAAGCGTTTCAAAAATGTAGTTTTTTTTTTAATTGAGATGGGCGCGGGACAAAATATTTGATCCCAATCTCGATCTCTAAATAATGAAACCATCCGCGTATTGATGACAAAAGACAATTGATTAGAAGCAAATTTGCTTTGCAATAAGCATTTGATTACAAATTCTGCAGCAAAACGCACAAACTTTTCCCACACTAAAAATCATGCAAACATACACTTTTCCATAAACTTTCGCTAGACTGACCATACTATTCAATTGTCGTTTTCACATATGTATGTAGCTTGCGTATTCCTGCGGCCATATTTAAACTGACAGTTATTTAATTTTGACACTTTTATGAACAGCGATGCTCATAGTTTTAAAGGCAAAACCGTATTACTATATTATTGGAGAGCAACTACTAAACTTTATGCATTCTCAACATAAAGCGGCATGTAGTTTATTAAAATAATACATGTTTAATACGTTTACGTTTAAGTATGCCACACAGTTGGAAGCAACTCTAAAAACAACGAAACATCAACAACTTCTACGTCAACGACGTTTGTCAGAATGGTCTAGTAGCGTGAAATTATGGCAATTCGACACCTTATTTGGGCGCTAAATGCTGCTGCCAGCGACAAAAACAATCCAGTTAATATTATTGTTGTATTTTGTTTTACTATAAATTATAAAGTGATTTATTGCTATGCATCAAAAATGCAATATTAAATCTAGGTAATGCTTCTTCGAAGCAATCGTGTAGGTGTAATATATCATACATTATTTGACACATTCAAGGCTAATAGCAATAAAGCGAGTGATATGCAGTTGATACAATATTATTGTTAAAGACAACTTTCTTCTTTTCCTTTGTGAAAATTTGTTTTCAAATTATTGTACATAAATGAAAATATGTATATACAATACAATTTTATTCACTCAAAACGCAATCAAGTTTAAATTCCATAAGGAGTAAAAGATCACATTTTGATATTTCAACTGCAACTCACGCTTCGGCAGCAAATGAAGACAAATGACTAACTTGCAAACCATTAATTTTCCACACTTTTTTTGCCGCGACGTCAAACGGACTGCAGTTACAAGTGGTCAAGACTGCGAAGACGAGTATTTCCCATTTTCTGCTTCACACTACATGATCACTTTAATCACTCCGTTTCATGATGCATGAACAACGTATACCCTGTACCTGAGGGATAAAATGGTACAAATTAAGTTTGTGTAAATGTATGTAACAGGCAAAAGAAGTCATGGTAGACCCTAAAAAGTATATATATTCTTGATCAGAATTGATAGAAGAGTCGATCTAGCTATGACTATCTGTCCATCAATCTGCCCGTCCTGCTGTAAAGTGGTCACTTAGAAATGGGTTTTCTCTAGTCCCATTTTAAATGGTACCCCCATACAAATCTACCCCAAAATTTTGGGTTTTTCTTTGTTTCTTATTGTAGGAACTCTAAATTATGCCTTTGATAGTCCCAAAGAAATATCCCAATAAGATAAGAACCAAACAAATTTAAGGTATAGCCCCCATACAAATTAACCCGACTTTATAAATTTTTGTATGAAAATCTAATGTAATTAAGTGTGTAACTCAAGGTATCCTGGACGAGCTTTCTCGACTTTAGCGTTCTTTCTTGTTTTAGCTTTATTTTCGAACATACGAAACAACTAATTGAAATTTAGTTTGGTATTTAAAATTGTCGATTCCTCTTTTGGAAATGTGCAAGAAGTAAAAAAAATTATTTAGGGCAAGAATAAATACATTACTTCGATCTAGTAAATTTATTCGGTTAAATTAGTATTAAAACAATTTGATATATCTACTATTGCAGAGAATAATCAAAGCACCCAACTAACTAGACACTTGCTATTTGTGCCACACAGTCGCAACTGCATTGCTAACCAGTTGCACTAAACGTCCATCTGTCTGATTTGTACCACAGTTGCAATTGCGCTAACAATATTTCGATTTACGACAGTTTGTCGCCATTAGCGTCGCGCTAAAATCAAACAGACTACATGATAGCATACGAGCAGCAGGAATTGCCGATTGCCTGCGATGCACTAAGAAAAGAACATGAACAAAAATCCAACGTGACATATGCCAAAACATTTATATGCAAGGGTATCAAAAAAAAAAAAACAAAAAAAAAATGCACATACCCTGGACTAAGGTCCCACGAGTCGTTATGTTTTCGCTACTTTTCTGTCTTGACATAGGTTGTTGTTGCTTTCTAGCCGCAGTTTAAATGACTTTTGTTAGCAATAAAAAAATCCTCCTAATGCTTCTTGCGTGACACATTCATCTATTGATCGAGTTGATTCTCGATGTACGCGAAAGCAGTAAACTTTTGCACACTTTGAACAGCTAAAAACAAGCATTTAGGACATCAGTCTCTGATAATCACAACAATCTTTTATAAATAATCAATATTTGTTGTTGTGCTCGTATTTCAAACTAGGTTTAAATACGGCAAATTGGATGTGCAATTGTAAATAGGTACAATTGAATCAAGTCGAGCAAATGGCGGCAAATGCACTTTGATCGAAAAGTTCGACCAATTCGAATTTTCGTACTCTTTGATGATGATTCTACAGAGCCGAACGACCGCTCTCTGTACATAAGGTAGTATGTGTCTATTGTTGAAAAAGGTGCTGTTGCTGCTTTATAATCTCAGTTTCGATTCTTTGAAGACTCTTGTTGATTGTCAATTCAAAGCACTTTGACATAACTACTTTAACAAACGATAAAAGCTCAGAGGAGTTTAAACTGTGCACTTTGTGACTTATATCTGTAAAATTTTAGTACCATTTTATCGTGTATAATAAATTAAATTTGGTTCACTTTAAAGAATTTTGAAAAACGTGTACCAGTTTCGTTTGTTCTTTTTAAACAATATATTTTTTTTTTTTGTGTTAACAGATTTGGAAAAAGCTACTTTGCCATCAAATGACAAATATCGATCAACACAGCACAAATAGTTCGCGTGCAACAAAGTCAACAGTGACAACAAAAATGCATAATTGGAATAAAATTAAATGCTTATAAAAATGTAAATTGAATTTAACCATAAATGTAATCGAGTGCAGCACAAGGCGATGTTGCTGGCCACAGGTGGATTGGTTAAACTGCTCTGCTTTGGATTAAGATTAGGCGATGACAAGTTGCTGCTGTAGCGACTTGCTTAACCAAAGGCGGATATATTGTAGGACGTAAAAAAATGAAAGAAAAAGAAAATGAATAAAAACTTAAATAAAAAAGTGATTGCCGCGAAAGGTATACAGCGCTGACGGCAAGACGAGTAGCAGTTGAGTTGTGCAGAACAATTATCAACTTGTTGGCGTCAGCGACGATGGCGGCTATGAACGAGAGGGATCAATGTTGACTTAAATCTCGATGGATAGCTGCTGCTGCTGGATGATTGACTGGATTGCTAGCTATGCGCATTCGCAGCAATAACTTAAATTACAAAGTAATTGCGCTGGTATTCGCAGCATGCTGTTATCGGTGTCTCAAGCGCTGACAGATAGACAGAGCAGAGAGTCACAAACATCAACGTAGCAGTTACTCATACCGTCTGAGCAAGCTAACACAACAGCGATTGCTACTTGCTACTGACTACTGGGTGAGCGCAAAATGTAATTTGTCTGCTTGTTACTAAGAAGCTCAAGTGTGTTTCTCGGTCTGTCTGTCTGTCTGTCTATCTGTCTTTTACTCTGTTTGTTGTTGTTTTTTGCTATACGATTATATTCGTCTTTGCTAACCTTACAAAATGCTGCTACTGTGCTGTTTAATGATAATCATGATGGACAGATTGGTACCAAAGTCACTCAATACCAAAGCCGTATCAAATTTTAGTGCAACAACGTCAATACTGAGTCATAGGCTAAGAGGATTGAGGATTGTGGATTGTGGATCAGGTACAAGCCAATGTGGTAGCGAACCTGTCAGCTACTTGAGAATTGTTTTAAAATTGCTGATACATGTCTGAATGCAATCGTTGTCAAATTGCTCTATTCGAATAGATTGAATTACAAGCTCACGAGAACTTTACGCTGCTTGCATACTTTTGGAAGTGGTGTTGCCAAAAAAAAAAAAAAAAATCAAATAAATATTACCACTTGTTTCTGCTACTACTATAAAAGAGCTCAATTTGGTTTGTCTTGGGTGTCAGTCAAGCAAAAATGGTATAATCTATTTTTAAGAGCCGACATACGTTAAAATAAAATCGAAAACACTAGACTTATTCGACATTTATGCACCGTAATCTTGTATAAAATTGGCTTACTCTTGTTGGCTTTTTTTTTTAATTTCAACTAGATTCAATAAAAATTGTCCCACGGGTGCAATATGGCTGCGTTTATCAACCGTGCCCTCAGCGTACAAATGTTTATTCTTGGTAAATAGATATGCGTTAACAAAAGAAAGTTGCATGGTGTGGATAGAAATCAAAATAAAAAATAAATTTATCAAAAGTTAACCAACCAAATGAGTTCAAAGTCTTTAATGAAGAAAAGTACCTACTTCATTATTTGTGATCAAATCATTAAAGACGCATTCGAGAAAAGCAGTAAATTGCAAAGGCTTATGAGTTAATCTACTTTTTTGGCGAAGTAAATTTAACATTGTATATAGCTGCTATCGAAAGACATTTATTGAAGCGTGCGTGCAAACAAACATCAAGGGCCGCACCTTTTCTCAGTGAGTACAAAATCTACACCCAAAGTTTTTAATCGCTCCAATTTGTCACTCGTCGGCCACTTTTATGTGATGACAACAATTCACATCTGCAAAATCTTGAGTGCTACAAAATAAATATTAATTATATAATCTCTCGACTTTTAGGCTTACAAAAAAATGCCGCCACGTATTTTCAAAAATTAAGTTCAGTTTTAAATGCGCACGCGCAAATGCTTTTGCTACAAACTAGGGTAAGGCCGAAAGCATAAACTCAAGGAATGTCGCAGTTTAGATCGCTTCATGAGATGATATCACAACAATGTATGCATGATTCTCGTCCCAAACTCAAAATTAACCTTGATTTCGTGTCCGCTAGGCGCGTCAGTCAGTCCCATGAAATGCTTTTGCATGAACAAAATTAGATTACATTAGAATAAATATAAAAAAAAATGTTTCTCTCAATCATTAGTCATACTTTAGATAAATGCTCGTCAAAAACATTTATCAAAGGATATACATATGGTATATAGTGATGCTTCAACTACCCAAAAACTGCAGATCCAGAAGGACTTCATAAAAAATATTATTGAAAAGGATACTTAAACTAGTTTATCCACAGCAAATGTATTCAAGCACTCAAAAAAGTTGGGCCCTTGAAATTCGAACAAAAAAAAACAAATTATGCAAATTCATGCAATGATTAATGAATGAAAAAACCGTATACCAAAGGAACACGCGCAGACGCATAAATGGCAAGCGATTTAAATTAACAATTCTCTACTAAACGTAAATGCAACGTAAACTTGATCATCATATCTGATGACACTTTTATGAAGTGTCAACGAATTTGAGTACGAGTTCAGCATAGCTCATCAATTTGATAAGTAATAAGAAAGAAACGCAGACAGTACAGAATAATTGTGCACCCTGGCAGGGCATATTCGTTTTAAGCACGAAATTTACTCTGTAGTTTATGTATATGCATTAATAAACTTTTTTAAAAAATACTATTTTATTCCATCGAAACACTTTTAAACTTTTGAATAAATACGAAAACTATTTTTGTAATGCCAGCTTAAAATTTTAAATTTTTTAAGTTCTTATACAAATGATCAAACATCAACACTTATGTCTCAACTCATTACCGCCGGCACGCAATAAAATTGGTAGCATTAAAAGTCATCATTGCAGAACGGTCAACAAATATGCAAAAGCTAAACTGGCACATTTCAAGACTAATCTCGAAGCCGAATGAGCTTTCATAACTCATTAAATTAATTAAATTCATAAAACAAACGGCGCAAAAAAAAAAAAAAAAATAAAGCAGATCGACTTACTTGACTTGCTGATGATTATTACAAAGTTATTACACATAGCGGCAAATGACACGTTGGAGGCAGAAATCTGCTCTTCTGATATGTATAATACTGCATATGTGTATTTATGAGTTTTGTGCGTCCTTACTACTCCAACAGAGTTGAAGTGACGACAGTACACAGCTGATGACTTTAGTTTAAACACTGTAAAGAAAAAGCGCAGACTGTAATTAAAACAAAATTAACATAAAACTTTAATATTGTGAAGCACAACTAAAGTTAAATAAAATAACAATAAAAATTTTTAAATTTAAATACGAATAAATTAAACCAGACTAAACAGGGTTTCACCATTTTGAAACCGCAACAAATACTAAAATGCAATTACTTTATTGGTGGAGATCGTTTTTAAATAGTAACAAGTATCTGCTGCTCTGCTCTTGCAACTGCAATTAGTATGAGATATACATATATAAATAAACTGCAATGTATCTACGTTATAGAAAAATAGCAATAACAACAAAAACAACACAAATGCAGTTCAGACACCACTTTAAATGAGACTGTCTGTCTACTTCATTCAGTAAAGTAAAAGAGAGCACGAGATATTTTATCGCTGTAGCCGCTGCTCAGCACAAGTCTTGTTGTCAGTATAACGACCAACCAAATTCAAGCAAAAAGATTTAAAGTGGCAACAAAAACAATAATAACAACAACAAATAACGTAAAACCCCAAACTCAACGATAGCGAACGAACATGTTTGACTGCGATCTATGTTTACAGAATGTATCTACAGCCCAGCTGTATCTTCTGTAAACTTAACAGTATACTGTTAAAAATAATTTATGAAAACTGGATTTATTCCACTCCAGACACAAAGTTAGTAGGCTACAAACAAGTGTTTTATTAAAAATAATAAGAAACATTGTATATAATTATTTGTCTGAATAAAAGTTTGCAAACTTGGTTCAATTATATTTTAAGATCAAATTTAGACAACTGCTAAGAAAAAATTCGACTTTATTAATGAGAACGCAACCAAATGTATTGTATCTAAACTAAATTAACATTTTTTTACTATAGCACAAACAGCATATCAATAAGAATGAACAATTTGATCACAATCGTTTTTAACAGCAGTCAAGCTTATCATCAGCCAACAGCCTCTGTATCATCCATATCATCTTCAACAGAGACTCTGTAGCAGTAGCTGCAGTTATGTCGACGCTAACTGCAAAGAAGTAAACGCTAGCTTAGATTACGTGCGCGGTTTTTTACATTTGCGCGCTGCTGGTTCTTCAGTCGTAAATTGACGTTACGCTGAAAAAGATCAACATCGAAGACGACTTTTACGTTGCCGTCGGGGCATCACTATTGTAAAAATCTTGTTTTGGTGTTACCGATGATTGTCGTTTGAATTTCTTATTGATATTGTTGGCGGCAAGTTAGAGTAGTGCGCGTGCGTGCGTGTATCTGGATACTTTTGGCTGTGCAGCTTTTAGATGCTTTTTGATTCTTTTTTCCGTCGCGCGTTTGTGCTTATCTCTCTTATCAAGAGCTGTTTACATATGATGTAAAAAAGAGTGTATTGTGGAACGTGCTTAAGTAAATGAATTAGCGGCAAAGCAGAGATATATCTCAATTTATGCAACAAATGCATTAGTTTTGCACTAAAAAGTTATACATATAAACCAATTATTAAATAAAAAACCAAAGAGTTAATTTGAATAAAAAAATAAATGAAAGCGTGAAATATTCTTATGTACAAGTTGCGGAAAGAATTTCAATTGGATTATTTATGCCTAATTTTGAAGGAGGAAAATTTATAAGGTGAGCATAAAATGTTAAAATGTAGACAATTTTAAGAAGATTAGTTCTTAAGATACTTTTAGTGCCTTCGAACTGTTCACTGATCAATTTCCATACAACACACTGTACGCAGAAACTTATTTTTATGTTTTTTAATACACTCCATATAAATTAGCAATATGTAGCAATTCTTTTTAGATATGACAAAAACTAAAAATATCAGTTGATTCATTTCATATCTAAAATTATGGAATTATCCTCAATGATTAATTTGACAAAGTTCTTTGTTTAAGTTTTCTTGTTGGGTTTAGAACATAAATCACTTTCACAAGTGTATTCTTTGCCATTTAAAATTAGAAAAAAATAAATACTTAAAACCAAAAATGACGATATTATGAACTATGGAACCAGTTCATTTTTCAGTGGATTAAAACATTTCAGCAAAAATGTGTAGCACAAGCGTTAGGTGCGGCTGGCGGTAAATATGTCGAATAAAAATGATATTGTGTCTCAAACGAGTTTCATACAAATGTTTGCATTTTAAAACTAATAAATCAAATTAATTAAAGTCTTTGTTAGAAAACTAAAGATCCTACGACAAACTATATTGACTCAATATTTAAATCATTAATTTAAATTAATATATTTCTGAGAGTTAAAGTTACATGGAAATTTGCTTTATTTTTAATAAACGCTTAGATTTGCCGTAGTTATCAGATTGATATGTGGGAAAAACTTTATAAAGTACCGAGGGTTTAAAACATAAGTATTTAATAAACCAATAGAGGAGAAAAAAATATCAAAGTATAAAAATTATTATAGATAAAGTAAATGCAATGAAACCTAAAATTCGCTAAAAAAAGGTAAATCAAATAAAAAGATTGTACTTTTTTGTTCATTTAAAAAAAAAAATTGTCCTCTTTACTACGCCTGAAAGCTGATACAAACAATTCCAGCATACAAGCAGAACAAGCACAACTCATTGACATGGTCATTAATAACGTTATTACCTTTTGTACGTTAAGTGTCAAAAAATTATTGCAAAAAAGGGTAGAACTTCTTCTCGCATATTGAGCTTTTAAAACATAACAAGCATACAGTCGCAAAAACAGGAAAACGATTCAAACTAGAGCGTGTGACTTTGCTGAGTGGATTTGCATGTGCGGTCGGTCATTCTCTTTGACAATCAAAAGAAGCGACATTTTGACGACAGCTAATAATGCATATTATGGGCAATTGTCTGTTTGAGAGCAATAAAAAAAAAAAGGATTTGCCAAAGCCAGTGTCTTGTATACGTTTCAAAATATTTTTAACAATCGTGGTTTGCTTGTTTGAACACCTTTTTGTGCTTGATTTCTTAAGCTGTACTAGTTTCTACTTGTTTGTACATAAAAAGCTTTGATTGTGTACTATTGTCTGAATTTAAGGATATTTTGTTGAACTGTTTGTTATTCTTTGCAGATTTTTTTTTTTTTTTTTTTTGTGAACTGACTAACCTTTTATTACCGTCAATTCAGAGCGAAATGAAAAGTTGATTTGTTTTTGAAGCCGCTATTCTGATTCTGTGATTCACTCAACCATTTAAGTGCAGCCGCTGCTGCCACAAAAACACGTTCCTACAAAAAAAAAAACTGTTTACATATATACAAATACATATTTATATAAGTAAATACTTACCTATTCATTCATTAAATCCTATATGTGGTACATGGTAGCAGCCATCACAGAAATTTATAGCCGTTTAGTTTATACTAAATAAATTGTAAAAATAAAATTCTGTTATAAAATATATTTGCGCATTTAATTTTAAATCCAAAGCAAAATTATTCACTTAAAACAATCAATCACTTACAATATAAATTATAAGGAATTAGTCAGTTATGTCAAAATATACTAAATGATTCACAAACACAGTATTATAGCAATCAATTTGTAAATATGTACCACAACAAAATTTTGTGAAAACACATTTTTCAATGTTTAATAGAATGTTACAGGCGGAAAAAGGGTTAACTTGAACTCAAAAATACATACCTAGCATATAATGGATATAATCGTACAGCAAGCCACTTAAGAAGAGCTCTGTTGAAACGTTTAGTACAAATAATCATTTTATTTACACCTGCTTCTATTTCATTTCTTGCTCTGAAATAGAAAAATATATATCTTTTATTTTTTTTTTCTTTTTAAATTTCGACTACAAAAATAAATATTTTCAAACTACAAACAGAATAAAAAAAATTATACTTTATATTTCATTCTTATTGTTTCTGATCGCCGGTGGCTTGATTTGTTATACTGCCTACATGACAGTTATTAATATTTGTTATTAATTTGTATACTTTGTATACCATATTTCTTTATAATTCGCGTTGGATGGAGGGAGCTAGCTGACTGGATGCCGTAACTCTTAGAGCTTATTATAATTATGATTTTTATTAGTTTGACTGATTTGCATTTGAATATTTTCAAGTTTTTGACGTGCAACTGTCTAAAATTTATTGTTTTTTTTTTCCGAAACGGAAGTATCTTTTAGCAGATTGTCTTAAATTCAATATTGTTTTGAATTTATCTAGTTTTTAAAACATTTTGAACACGATGTAATAGCCTTACAGAAATCTTGATCTAAAAAAATATAAGTATTTAAATACTGTTCAATAAAATATTTTTTAAAGTTAAACTGAAATCACTATCGATAAATATTGCTGATAGCAAGCTACCGATTTTCAATGTCGTTACTATATCTTCTAAAACAGGGTCCTCATAAAAAAAAAAAAAAAAAAAAAAGAAGAGTATGCGCGAATATGAGATACCCTCTATTCAATTTTTATGAATCTTAAGTTATGTCAACCTATCTTAGTACCATTATTTATTGGATTCACTTTGAATGAAGGCTATACGGTAAAGTGGCCCGATCCTAACCAAATCCAAACTGACATAGGAAACAGTTTTGCCATATATGAAATAAATAACTTTGATGTTTATACTTGATTTAGTTGTTGCCGCGTAATGCTCAATGTATTTTGAACTGAACGGATGAGCATTGTAGAAATAAACAGACAGACGCATCATGGATAAACCGATTTATGTTTGAGGTTCACGATGCCTCCTTTAATATGTTACAAAATTTCCGACAAACTGATAATACCCGTTCGAACTATGTTTGGCGGGTATTAAAACAAAATAACTTCAGTAGCTATACAAACCCGCATTGACATCGATATACAACAAACTAACTTGGTTTAAACGAAAAGTTAATACCACGAATCAGACTCTTTAAACTATTAAAGAAAAAAGTCACAAAAAACTTAAAATTAATACATTCATACATACAAAAATCTGAGAATTACCCACACAATTGCATGTTGCGCGGGTGTTGCTAACTGCAGAGTCTTCAGCTGGCTGGCGATTCAATGATGATGATGTTGTTGATGCTTCTGTTATTGTGTTTTCTATTTGTGTTTATTCTCGTGCTGCCACTGCATCTCTATGCAGTATTTTACCTTGGCTTCGTGACTTTCAAACTTGAGCTTCGATGCTCGCTTGTGAACTTGGATTCAATTGAAGCTGCGCTGTTTATAAATCGTGCAGCTAAGATTCATTCTTGCATTGATTGCACTGTTTTGAATTTTGAAATTATTTTTGGAATTTGTTTTGTTTAAAAGACCTGAAAAAAAAAAAAAATAAAAAAATAAATTAAACGAGCGTAATTTACAGCGTTTTTTTTTTTTTTTTTTTTAACAATTATATAAAGAGCTTCATTCTTAATTTAATTTGAATTCATAACTACAAAAGATAAAATCTTTGAATCAATACATATGTATGCATTAACAACCTCTACCGTTCACCCGTTTATTTAGTCAACATTTACTATTTATGTATGTTAGCATTACTACCAGCCAGCCAGCGAGTAGCTCACATGCGCAACAGGTGGGCAATAGAGCACGAACCGTAACACATACAGAGTCACATACAGAGTCACATACAGTAACACATACTGACTCTGACTCGCACCGTACCCACACGCCATGCCACATTACCACTTTCCATATTAACGCGCGCTAATGGACACCAAAGGTGACAGCAAGTGTTGCTAAATTGACAAACAATAAAAGAAAACCGTGACAATTTTCTGCACAGCGGTGCACATTTTCAGAAAATTCAAATAAAAAAAATATTCAAATAGAAGATGCACAAACTGCAACAAAGTAGCACACTGAGAGTGTCATGACATCCAATTGAAGTTGCAAACGCGTTGCTGCTATGGCAATCTTGATAAAAAAAAAAAAATATAAAAAAAATGTTCACTTCAACTGAAATCAAGCATTGTTGTTGTTGTTAAAATCTCTTATGCACTAGAACAGCGTGGAATGCGCATAGAAGAATTATAAAAAAAAAAAAGATTATTTTAAATAATATACCTACATGTGTCAGTTAACGCGTTATCAAGGTATTTTTAGTAATATATGCAGCTCTAAAATATGCAAAGCATAATTTCGTTAATAGTATCCAACTTATTACAACGCCATAGTTGGTCAGCTCTATGCACTTCCCTCGTGCTAACATAATTGGCAAGTGTCTTGAAGAAAAAAAAAATATTAATTCACACATTGCGTTGTTGTTAATTTGCTGCATGCTTTTGTATTTGTTGCGATTAACAGTTTGACAGACAAACAGACAAGCAGCTATTAAACAATATGCTTCGCTAATTTAATTCATTATTAGCTGAAGAAGTCGAATATGACAAGCGGCGTCGCGGCAGCGTCGTTTTTAACGTAAATCAAAATGTACGCACACACACATGTTTACGAAGTAAGAAGTATATAAATAAAATTATAAAAAAAAAAAAAAAAATAAAAAAATAAAAAAAAAATATCTACTTCTAAATACCTGCATTTATTCAATTAATGCAGTTTTGCAAAATATTTTTAACTAAAAATATATTTGAATGAAATGAGCTTTTTCAATACGCACTCATAGGGTCGAACGTTGCAAGGTACGATGTAAGTACGAACGAGACGCTAGATAATTATATCTAACTCTGTTCCCCCATTGCATTTTTTATTTAACAGCTCTGCAAAATACGGTTTGGTAGAATTCGTTATCAGCACTAGAATTTTGAATGTCTTAAATGAATTGAATGCCTAACTCGCGTTTACCTGTTGCTATCGAAAGCAATGCCTGCTATGGACGCAAAGAGGTTCAAAATAAATTTCTGGGAATTAATAAATATAAGAAATATTTATACGATTCTAGTAGTCCTTGCTTTTGATAGCAACAGGTTAACTCGAGTTAGCCAGTGGAAACGTACTATAAATCTAATTAAATGTGGTAAATTTAATTTATGAATCTTTAACTTTTTTTGTTTGTAACACAGAAGATGACATTCGTTTGGAGATAATTCTTTTTGTAATAATATTAGCAAAGTTTTGAATAAAATTGAATTGGTTATTATTCATGAATCATAAATCAAGATTTCAATTGCACGATTTAGCACAACTTTATTATTTCCTTTTTTTAAGAAAATAGAAGCTTACTGCTAAAAATGAAGTGCTGCATCTAAAGCTGTCTTAGCTAAGCCTGTTCACAAAGATGAACCAAATCCGTTGACAACTTGACGTGCAAGAGTCTTAGCACCAATTTGACACTTGATCGATTTGAAAAATGCTACAGAAAATTGCACTTCAAGAGACAAGCGCACGTCAGTCGATACGATCAGACAGCCAGCCAGCAAGCCAAGCTCTTGGTAAGAAAGTTGTAAGCCTTTAATATGCTAAGGAGGTGTGAGTTTCGTGTTCGTTGATGCGCAGTTCATAATGCTGCTGAGTAATGAAAGCAGTTCAATAGAATTTTCAAAAGATTTTTTTGCAAGCTTAATAATTGCTTGTGCGACTGTATATTTGATAATTAATTATTTCTTTCTTAAAAATTTATATTTCTTTTTGTTTTTTTTATTATAGCTACAAACTATTTTCTTTTTAACTTTATTTGCAATCACCAGAAAGCAACAACAAACACCTGTTTATGTCCTTTTATTTTTTTTTAAGAAACTTAAAAAATTCTTATGCCGAAATTTCACTAAAAATGGCCACACCGAAATCTATTGCTGTCTTGACCTACAGACCGGCGTCTGTCCGTCCGTCTGTCTGTCAGTCGGATACCTTCTAAGTATGTAAAAACGAATGTAGCGAGGTTAAAAATATTTGAACATAGGGTAAAATGGGGTGTTGTGGGGGTAGGCGTTTACTTTAGCAACAAAGAACAAACCGGTTAGACTAAACTCAAGTTTCTGTTTTTTTTTTTTTTTTTTTTTGTTTCGTAAATAACTTGCAAAGGAAAAAGAAGAAGAAGGAGAAACAGTGCATCATTATACCAATTGGTTGCCTGCCTGCCGGACTGCCTGACTGCCTGCATGTGTCCTCTGTGTGAAAAAATCAAAAATTCATCATCAGACAACAACAAAACTTGTGACCTACTGCGCGCAAAACTATAAAGAACCTGTTGCTTAAAACTAACTAACTAAGTAAGTACAATGCCACACTCGTACGAGTATGTATGTAGGTAACTAGGCACTGGCGTGCCGTGGCGTGTAAGATTCCAGGGCCCGTATCATCGTCAAGATTTTCATTTAAGTTTTACGTTTTAATAAATGCAAATATTTATTCGTAAGAGAAATATGCGCGGATGCGTCATGTTAGAAATTTTAATGAAAAATTTGTATTGTCAAAAGGTATTTTCAAGTGTACAAAAAACAAAAAAAAATCACCAAAGGCAATACAAACAAACACTCTGACACTTGACTCTACCATTTACAGCAAAAAGGAAAAAATATATTTATGTAAATGCGTATTCGCTGCATACGTTTTACACAAACAAAATTTGCAATTGCAGCACTTTTATATTGATTTGCATAAATGACAAACAACAAAAGCAACAACATTAACTTGTGTTTACTAAAACCAGAGCTCCCGAAAGTAGTAATCTTCTTTAAAGTTGTCTTTGTCAACTTGGCAGAAAAAAGAATTGTTTCCTTACATTGTTTTCTCAGTATTGGTGACGTGCACTGCATTGTTAAAAACGCTGTGATAGTCTTTTATATGTACACCTGTGGGTACAAAAAATAACAATGCGGTTCAGGTTAAAGTATTTAGCTATGAAATCACGTTGAAGTAAAACTCAACATAAAAACTTAAACTTTTTTAAAATTTTTAAATAATTTTTTTAATCGTTTTTGACCTACAGCCGTTGCAGTACGTTGCAAAAAGTGTATGGGAACTGTCAAATGGGAACTCTGATTAAAACAGTTCCTTTTGTATGTTTTATAGATTTTATTTCATATTTATATGGCTATGTCTGTTTTGTTGTATCTATTATAATATTGTTTTTATACATATATTTTTTTTTTTTTTGCAGATGAACCAGCTCTGCAAAGTGTGCGGAGAGCCAGCGGCTGGTTTTCATTTCGGAGCATTCACCTGTGAAGGTTGCAAAGTAAGTAAGCACTAAGAGTCACTAGTATAATTATTAAAAATATTGCCCGGATCACAAAAATAACATTTATGTTGCTTCGATTTTTCTGCTATTCAAATAGTGTCTAACAGTTTAGGATACCAAATATATTTTTAGTACACCCTGTGTTATGTAGCATCTTCACCAATTCATGTAATTAATTGCAAATAAATTACAAATTTCACATTTTTTACTTACAGACCATTCCATTGCTAGCTCCACAAAAAACCAAAAATTTTTACTTTGTTCCAGCTCATGATTTCTCGCTTAACTTTTAACAAAATTAGTTCAATGACGTTAGATCTGCAAACAAAAGAAAATAATCTTTGAAAAACATAAATCAAATAGCGAATCGTATTAAAGCAAAAGGCTGTCTTCTGTCTGTCTGTCTGTCTGTCTGTCTTGTTTAATCACAATTTAAAAGCACTTTGTTAACTCTTTACGCGCTAATTACAGATACGAAAATACATAAATACTTTTCGAGTTTCGAGTAGCATTATTCAGTTATGTACTATAGTTGAGGTTGAGTTGATTCAAGTTTACATAAACCTATAAACTGCTTACTGAATTTTTTTATTAGCGCTTTGTTGGCTACTATCTGTACATACACATACTATCAGAGAACAAAGTTATTGTTCGCACCTGCAACGCGTGCGCATTGAATTATTACCATAACAATGCCAGTCGTCAGCCAATTCAACGAATCACAACTAACTGCTGCCATAGCTTCTCTGTGTATCATCGTTTCGTATGTATTAAAAGAACAGAACTTAGACTTTAAATATTCATGTAGCTGAAATCAATGAAATGTATCTACATATGCCACATCAAGTTTTATTTAACTGACACGCTCGACCTTGACATTTTAACAAATTCTTTGTGTGGCATTTGTTAATGATTTTTTTTTATTTAAAATATTGTTTTTTTTTTTTTTTTTTTTTTTTTAGAAATTAAGAGTCACAAGCGATCATTACTTAACAATTTTTAGCTTAAAGTTAAAACAAAAATCAAGAGTCTAAGAATAATTTACTTGTTTAGCTAAACCCATTGCTTAGTTTTAAATTTAAAAAAAAAAAAATTTAATTTCTCTTTTGCTCTTTGAAAATTTCGTTTCCCACGTTTGCAATACTTACCAACATTTCTTTCAAAAGTGGTCTATTTTTTATAGCAGATACGCCTCTTTTGAAATTAGAGTTACTCATTCATTGTTCTTGCCGTGTAATCCAAATAAAACAACAAATGTGCGAAAATTACTTCAATATCAAAATTTTACCTTAATTTCAGCTGCAAAGCGTATCACAAAATTGCTATAATTAATTTTCAATTCGCTAAAAGTAAATCGATTTTTAATTAACAACAAGTTAAGGCCATTGAATAAAGAGAAGCACAGCTTGTACGAGTATATGGTACATCAAACTAAAATTAAAAAGTAAAAATACTTAGATGAAGCCAAAATTATTTTACACTACACTAGCAATAATCGAATTAGTACTTTATAACGTAAATAATATGCAAGGATCTGTGTTTTAGGGAGATAAAAAGCCATTGGAATTTAACATTCTTTTTAAATTATCAAACACTCATTTCCAGTTTTATATCAAATCGTTCTTGATCCTAACACCCAAAATAAAATACAAAATTAAAAAAGATCACAAAGTTTTGCGATCTACTTTTCAAATCGCTAATTTTGCTTTCATATCGGCAACGGAACACAAACAAATTGAAATCGTACGAATTTTCTTAAAACGTAAAAAACAAAAAAGGGTATTCATGAAGCTTGGTAAATAAAATTTAAATGTCATGGGAAAATTTATGAAACAATATCTAGAGCATCATATTAGCAGTGAAAGGCGGCGAAGTAGGACGATTGGGCGGAGTTTAACAACAACAACAACAATAGCATACAATTGTAAAACGCAGTCAATCAAATAAAAATTACATGCATGTTAGATGAGGCAGCAAAAAATTATAGCAAAGTCAAAGAGCAACATCAACTCAGATCGAACGTCCCAGTATGTATTGAAGTTCAATTCAATTTAATAGTACCTAGCCAGTTCAGCACAATTCAGTTCAGTTCTGGAAACCATGAGTCAGCTAAAAACTTTTTCAGCAAAATGTGTTCGTTGTTTAGTTACTACGTTCGATGAATCTTCTCAAGCATAGCAAATCAGATCTAGTCTAGTATTTGGCGAATTACGTATGCACATTTGCACATTGAAGCAGCGATAAGAAATTTTTAATGTCGATGTAATAAAAAATAAATAGTAGAAGTGCAGCACTTTGGTGGTCTACTCGTATGCTAGGCTTTATCCGAAGTTTTCCTTATAAAATGTTTATGCGAGTTTGATAGATAAATTTAATAACCATTTAATAAAACTCATTATATTCTTATCATTACAGTCCTTCTTCGGTCGCACATATAACAACATCTCCGCCATTGCAGGTTGCAAAAACAACGGCGATTGTATAATCAACAAAAAGAATCGCACCGCATGCAAAGCATGTCGCCTGCGAAAATGTCTACTGGTGGGTATGTCCAAGAGTGGCTCACGTTATGGACGCCGTTCCAACTGGTTTAAGATACACTGTCTGTTGCAGGAACAACATAGCAGCGCGGGAAGCACAAGTGCAGCAGGCAGCGGCGGTGGCAATGGTGCTAATAGTAACACTTTAGAGCAATTGGCACGTTTACAGCAGGCAAGTAGTCAGGCACGTCAAACATATCAGGATAAGACAAATCCCTGTATTAAATCTGCGGCAGCACCTCGCCGACATTAGCTTTGCATGCTGCGGTTGCAGTGGCTGCAGCTGCAACAGCAAGTGGCATTGGTACAAATACAGCAGCAGCAACAACAACAACAACGGCAGCACTAATGACAAACTCAGATGAAGCTGGCCACGCTGGAGGCAGTAAATGCACTGCAGCCAGTGCGTTACATTTACCCAGTTTTTTTCAAGCGGCAAAGTTTTTAAACGGCCAACAGCAACAGCAGCAGCAACATTTAAAATCATTCGAATCCCGCCTAAGCAGTAATACACCAAGTGATTCGGGTGCCTCATCAGCGGGTGATCCGACAGATGATTATACAAGCATAACAACAGCAACGTTAACAAATAAAGCACGGCAGCGTAATTGCAGTTCTGTGCAACCTGCATTAGATATATTAAACGACGACAATACTGCTAGTATAGCTGCAGCGCATGAACGACGTCGCAAGGAATTACTTGAAATCTTTCGCTCAGAACCGCTGCACAGTCCGTTTACACAACATCAACATTTTACGCTGCCACCAACATTGCTAGCGTGTACGCCGCATGCACATGCCATAATACCACGCTCCGATGTTTCAGGCGTCAATGTTGCAGCAACAGCTGCTTACAAGCAGCAACAATTTAAACACATGGAAACACATTCACCGAAACAGTTGTATCACCATAGCAACGATGATGTCGACGATATCGATGCGCAAGAGCAGCCAATGGATTTATCATTGAAATCATCATCCTCAACAGCAAACAGTCGGTATCTGCATACAAGTCGCACGCCAACACCCTGTACCAGTCCTGCAGAATCATTGCAAAACCATTGTCACGAGACGTCAATATCAGTAGCACAGTCAACTACAGCGCATGCGTCATCGTTTGTTGCACGACGAAAGACGACGCCACTGGATCTGACACTTGTACGCACGCAGACGTTGACCGGCTAAAGCATCGAATTAGTTTAATTTTTTTATTTTTGTTTTTAGCTTCAAACGTTTTCGTATTTCATAAGCAGTAAAAAACTTTTAACACCTGAGAATTCCCTTTGTGCCATAAGCGCAAATTTTCGCAACTTGCCAGAAAGTTTAATGAGATAAATAATACTGAAGGAACTTAGTACAGTGAATTTTATTGGTGCCAGTAAGAATATTGTACAAATTTTCAACAAAAAAAAAAAATTGTTTTCTTAGCAGAATTAAAAAAAAAAAAAAAAACATTTTTATATATAAAATAAAAAAATCAGATAAAATATATCTACAATATAGATGACTATTATGTACCGATATCTAGATATTCAAATGTTAATAGTTAAATAATTTATTATAGCCACAATTAAGTAGATTATATACATATAGTATATATAGTACGAGTATTTATGCCACCAACCAGTGTAATTTGATTTATTTTGTTTTTGTTTGTTTTTTTTTTTTTTTTTTTTTGTTTATTATTTTATTTTGTAATTAATTTATTTATGTAGCACATTAAGTAATTTATGTAATCGTATGTAATGTGAGAGAGTAAAGTGAAACAACGCATAAATGAATAAATCAAATATTCAAATAAACTCCTTTTTTGGGCTATATTCATACGGAAAACACAGTTGGTTGGTCGATCGGACCGGTCCACTTGACACAAACAACTTCATACGTCTGACAGATGACCAAAACTTTACGTCAAAATACGCTGCAATTGTTCAATTTTTAGTCAATTCAGCTGTCAAAAAGATTTCATATAATCCATCATCAATAGCAGCAATTGCAGCAGAAGCAGAAGCAGAGAAACAGAAATAGAGACAGAGACAGACAGTTCGAAAGATACTCTCAACTATTATATTAGAGTATTTTCGCTGACTAGGACATTGCAGTCAACTGCACGTACATACATACATATGTATGTCTGACTGTCGATATTTGATGGGCTCAATGGTTAAACGAGTACGAGCCAAACTATCTATGCGCAGCAGCATAGGCCAAACTGTTCATAACTCATCTTTTGCGCTTTGACAATATTTGCTTCTTTTTTTTTATTTAGTTGAGCTGACAGAAGCGAGTCATTTTGCTTAATGCAGCTACTCCACCGTTCACCAAGTCATCGCATTGCACTAAATATTGAGTAGGACGACTTTTGCTATTTGGACACATGCCAAAATGACTTGAACAATGTCACCAGCATCGAGCGCGGATATTGGTTTTTCAAAAGGGTTTGACCGCGTGTTTTTTTTTTCTTCTTTTTTGACGATTTTTTGTTGCATCGTGCAACTCGACAACGGTTGCAGTTGTTGAAATATGACAAGCCAAAGGTGGACATACCGTTTGTTCTGTTTGTTATTATTATTATATTTTTTCTTTCCTTTATTGCAACTGCAGAAGCCGCAACGGGTTCAAGATGGAAGCACGCGCACCCATGAATGGCATAAATCACAAAAAGATTATTTACCGGAATGCATTGCATTGCATTGAATAAAAAATAGCTATAGGAATGGGAGCACGAATCACTCATATGTACATCATGAAAAAGCTGAACTTGGTGCATGCGCTTATATTATAAAAAATAAATAGCTAAATTTGGGTGGAGTTCCGTTTACATAAAAGTTTCTATTTTATTATCATTTTCTTTTTTTAGTTTTATTTGCAAAAAACAAAAGACTTAAGAAACGAACTTGGTTATTTTATTAAAAGTCAAAACTTTTTCAAAAATTCAGCTTATTTTTATTATTAAATAATAAACAGAAAAATTTAAAAGCACGCATCTGTGCTTTTCTGCAATTTTACATAAATTTATTTTCAACTATCAAAACGCTACACAACCATAATCATAAATGATGCTATTCCACAAAAACGCAATAAACTTTAAACTGCTGCTTTTGAAGCTTTGCATGTTAAGTAAAGAATGAAATAAAATATCATTCCAAAAGGAAAAAATGTGAATTGAGCACTAAACATTAACTTCAAATATCTGAATATATTTTAAGATTTACTTAAACATATTTTTCAAATGTCAGACCACCCAGATCTATACAGCTTAAACTCTAATGTAATACAATATTTTTTTTTTTTGCGCCGATTTACAACTCTCTCTCTCTACAGTCAAGAAAAAAATAAATAAATAAATAAATAAATAAAAAAAAAATCAACTTAAGCTTCCAATAAAAAATCAAAATAAATCTAAAGCCCAAAAAGAAATCAGTCTAAAACTACGAGAACAACACCAACAGCAACAACAACAACGTAAAGAATTTACAAACAATGAAATTCAATGCAATAATTTAACATTCAATTGAATTTTAAGTACCCAAAGCAACAGAAGCAACAGCCAACGAAGAACAGCAAGTTGAATACGAATTGAAAGCGCAACAATACTTCCGCGCACAAGTTCAAAAAAAAAAAAATAAATAAATAAATAAAGCGAACACAGACATACGAAGCGGCAGACTGAAACTTAAGGTAGCCTTATAGAGTTGACTGATCATGTAAAAGTAGAATTTATCAATGCGAGATTTATAGCACGCAACCAAAAATGTCAGAAAAATTGAAGCAGCAGCCAAGATTCAAACTACAAATGTTCTTTGAAACTTAAATCCATTTCACACACACATACACATATGTACATTCAAATACCTTTTATTTGATGCCGTTGACATTAAACAGTCAAGGGATTTTTAAGCTAAACTTGATATCGTTTTTCTCTTTTTTACACATAAATTGAAACGAAATTATGTATTAGAAAGTACAACAGTGGGTGGCGCATATATATTAAATTCAGTTGATTTTATTTTTATTTTTATTGGTGTTAAGCAGTCAAGTCAAGTCAGGATAGCATCAAACACTGTGTCTGACAGCAATTCCCATAACAAAATGCTTTGTTTTGGTCAACTAACATATAGCGACATAGTACAAAGATCAGCAGCAACAATGGTTTCCAGCGTGATTATTATCAGCGACACCAATAAAATGATAGCTAAACTATCGGAAACAAGCATCTAAAAAAATAACAAAGTTAACAATGAGGCGGCAAGCGAATACATTCGCTTGCATCTTGCAAATGTTAGCAGCAAACGCAGTGTCTAACGCAGAGTTTTGCGCATAAATGAATTTTTATTTTTAACACACACGTTCACTCACGGTCGCTCGCTCGCTTGCAACTGTGGCTCTGCGTCTGTGTATTTCTTTTAAACTTTTAAAAGCTTTTGCAAGTGGTTTAGTTAGTATCTAACTATTAGTAACCATTGCTAATTTCATGCTTGTAGTTGTTAGTTAGCAGCTTTTGCAACTTAATGTTGGCAACTCTCTTGGGGCGTGTCATGTTCGCGGAAAAATGGTGGAGAAAAAAATATAGTATAGTAATGTAATTTATACGAAAGTTCGGGGGATATGCGGAATAATGCAATTTTGAATTTGTTCGGGCAAAAATATATATATTTTGTTTTAACTTTTAAGTTTTTTTGGTAAAAATGTAACATTTTTTTTATTATTAATTATTACGCGAAAAATCATTTCTAAAATAAAAATTTCAATGTGTATCCGCATCAATAAAATAATTTTTCTTCGAGGATTTCTAATAATTTTAAATTTATGCAATATACTTTGAAAAAAAATGGTTGTCAAGTTCGTTGCTTCAGTCTTTTGTTTAAAAAAAAAAACACCTAACAAACAAAAGTTTTAGATCTGTGACTATGACAAGTTTTGCAGCCAAACAACAAAAACATCAAATGCAATTGTATAGAAACGCCAGACATCAGTAGTAGAAGAAAAAGAAGAAGCTGTTAAAAAAAAAAATGACTGCAACAATCGCAGTAATAATAAGAAAAACAATTACAAGAAAAGGCAACTCGACAAGAGAGCGAAAAATTTGTCAATAAAAATTAATTGCAATTTTATTGCAATTCAGTTGAGCTCCTGCATACAAAACACTTTTTGCAACACAACGCATCGTAAATGTCATACATACAGCGTAAGCGTATAAGTATCTTTTGAAATAAACGCGCTGTGCTTAAAGGCATCTCAAAACCAAACCCGTAGCTACATAAACTTTGTAGAAGCTGTGCAACTCCCAGAAAAAAAAAAAAAAACAGAAAAAAGAAAAACGAAATAAAAATACAAAAATCAAGCAAAATTAACGACGCCGATGAGTAACATAAAGATTGACCCAATTTAAAGCGTACGCGCATGCGCACAGATATTTGACATGAAACAAAGCAAAATTAATTCACTTTCCATGAAAAAAAAAAAATAATAATAAAATAAGCCGAGCCAACTCGTTCACTTGTTGTCTGAAATTGTCCCCTTGGTACACCCTAGTCCGCGTTGTTGTTATTACTACTCAGGCTGCTCATAAGACTTTCTTGATGCTGTGTGTCAGCTATAAAAAACACTAAAATGCGCAACACGTGCGTCCCATAATGCATTGAATTAAAGAGACGGCAATGACGACGACGACGACGAAAGGGCTTACGCCAGTTAAAAGAGGAAGAGACTTTAAAATTAAAACACATTGACGCTATTCTGCAGTTTTGTTTTTATCAACAAATATAAATAAATCTGGAAAATTTTAAAGTGAATTTGCTAGTTGTGCAATTACGATTGCTCTTGCACTTGCGCTCTTAGTTTTCCAACGTAAAACAAAAATATTTAAAAATATTTAATACTTTTTTTAACATCATAAAAATACGCATTATCCAATTCTAGGCTTGGTCTTCCCTGTATCTTTTACTTAATTTCAATTTTGTTTCATAAACAAAAATATTGCTTTACACAATTTATAAATTAATCATTGATTAAAGCGTAAACTGTGCTTTTATTTCGTATAATATTGTTTTTCTCTTTATAATTTATATAATTAAGTGTCAATTTTTCGCTTCAACCTTTAGTTAAATTTTTTTTATACATAATCTTTACAACGAATTGCATATTTCATTTGGAACGCTTTTCGTAACGCGCAGAGCATACACTTTCAGACACTCTATACATTGTTTGTTTGTATTTATGAAGAGTATACAAACTTCAAGTTCAATCCGCCTCGTCGATTCGCTACACGTTAACTTGATAAATAGTGCCCCTCTTGAGGTTATGAGGTATCCTCACGTTTAAAGCGGCATTTTGTTTTCAGTTAAACTTATTAAAATGGTTCGGGGCATTTTCAAGTCATACTACGCTTTGTACTCGTATTAAACACATTTTGCGGCTCGTTCTTCGTTTATTTCATTTTTTTTTTGTGGGCGTGTAAGTTAGTAAGTATTTTTAAATTTATGTATGCCAATGAAATTAAGAAAGTGTAACGAATCGTAAATTATTTGCTAATTAAGGGCGCGGTTTCAATTTATCGAATTTGTTTCAAGAAATAATGAAATTCAACCAATCATTATAAATCATGTACCTAATATAAAAGCAAAAAAATACAATTGTAACTTAAAAATTTATCAAACTATTTTTAAAGAAATAACTAAAAAATGGAATATTTCATAGAATTTATGAGAATTTTTAACATTTCGTTTGGTGAATTGTGAATTGCATGAAGTTGAAGTTAATAATCGGTGGGGAATACAATTAGAATATTATATATCGTCTCATTTCGAATATTCCTTTGATCTTTAACACCGCTCAAGGTGCAATGACCCCCCTGTGACCTGTTTTATTGAGCGGCAATGCAGTCAGCGAAAAAGCAGTTTACACAAAAACTATTTCATTTTTGATCTGTCTGTCACACTGCTTGTGATCATGAAAACTATGAACTGCATTATCGCATTAGCAAGAACACAAACCATAACTTGAAGCTTAGTAAAACCGTCGACAGGGTGCGCTGCGGAACCATGACGTTTTTGTTCCTTTTTATATGGAATAGGGTATATAAGGATAACGATTTAATTATATTTGGTTCATCCGAGCTAATTTTTTTTTGCAACTAAATTAACTAAATTAATGTAGATAATGCAAGCTTTTAGATTGTTGATCACTAGATTGTTGCACCATTATTGGTGAAAACTGACAATTTGTTTTCGCTTTGTACTAAATTCAAAGACACATGTTAATTCGAGAGAACCTGCCATATATTTTGGCAAAGTATAATTTTGAGAGTTTTAATTAAGAGAAAATAATTTTTTTAACCGTTTAAGTAACATAAACTACATTTCATAGCGATTACCTTAAAATTTTGTCAATCTTCTTACACGTGCATAGGTAAAAGTGGACAAGTCTAGACACGCAAAACCCAATTCAATTTTAAAACTGCAAAGGAACGTCGCAAAACTCAGCAGGTATTCTCTAAAAAGTAAAAACAAAATTCATACTGAGTTATAATTCTAACCTGCCAGGAAAAACAAATGCAAAATTGCTATTACCATTGTACAATAGGCCTAAATGAGATAGCAACAGCAAAAGAATCGTATAAAAGGCCAATGCACAACAGCAAGGACATCATTCGTAAAGAAGTCGTTCAACAATCAAGTCGCAAAGAACATTTGTTCAAGAGTTTCTTCAATGGCTGCCATAAATTTCGTTGCTTACAACTCAAACTTATACTCAAACTGCAGTAACAATTCAAAGAAGTCCATCATTATGAAGAAACTGCTTAAAGGCTTCAAGCGTCTTTTTGTCGCAGGCAATAAGAAAACTAACGCTGATGTTTCCACGCTTAGTTTTCATAGCTGCCTTACTGAGGAGGAGCATCAGAATCAGCTAAACGAGCAGATCGAGGCACAGCTAGCATTGCTTTATTGAGTGTTGAAGTTACAATTTCAACAATTCAACTATAAACTACTGTGATAGAATTCTGAGATTTGACCTGAAGAGTCACTAAACTACTGTGAGGTGAAATCGTTCGAGAAAACAAGCTTTAAATATACACCATGTGTTTCCCGAGGCACAAGACTGGGCTGCAAGTGCCAACAAGCAATGACAGCGCATAACATTATCATTTTATTGTAGCAAGCTCTTAATATATACTATATGTTTAATTTTATTTAAGATTTAAGATATATATATATAGGTACCTAGTATAAGATCATTGTCTTTCATGTCTTCCACTTAGTTATAATTGTCTTCTAGTTTTATGTTTGTTTGTTTGTTAAAATAATAAAAATCCTTTGGGATAATAAGAAAAAAAAAAAACAATTTTATTTTTAATTTTTACTCTGTTTTATGAGGTTTTTTTTCTGCAAAATAATTGTTTTGTGCATCTTAAATTGTATTTTTGCAACTATCTGAGATTAACCATTAAACTTGAAATTCAGATTCGTCAGAACGCTCATAAGACTAATTGTTTAGCATCAAGCCAACCGTTATTTTTTATGTGAAACATTTTTTACTTGAGATAGTAACACCAAATTCGGTATGTGTTACAGTTACATTTACGATTATCCCAAAAAATTCGGTTAAATTTTAAAACGTATGAGAGACCTGTTTTTTAAAGTTTATATATTCTTGAACAGCATTAAAAGGAGAGTTTATACGTTCGCCTTCGTCCGTCCTGCTGTCTGCCGTATGTTATGCAATATAAGATCTGATTTTTATGTTAAGTCCAAAAAGTCAATTTTTTAAGCAAAGTATGTACATACGTACGTTTACACAAGAACACACATGCTCCAAATATTTCACTTTAAACTTTATGGATTAACACAATGATCCATTTTTCACTATGGACCATAAAACTATTCGAACAAAAGTTTTTTATGGAACAAATATACTTGATGGTTCGAATTAGAAGAAAATTGCAAAATAAATGCATAAATGCTAATATTAAACTCTCATTCTAAACTCTTAAACTTGAAAAAATAAGGAACTAGTGGCTTAATTTTCGAAAAAGAGAATTTTGAATTTTTCTGGACTTAACGTAAAAGCTATCCGTATTAAATTTATTTTACAAACTAGGTTTCTCAAACGAAGTTTTAAAATTGAACAGAATTCTGAATTTAGTGTTTCTAGCTCAAGCAAAAAAATTTATGGTAGGTTTGTATGGGGGCTAAAAAAATATTTCACCAGTGTTCCTACGAGTCTAAATTTCAAGTTTAATGCACAAACTAATTAAAGATGCACAAAAAAATTAATTCTCAAAACAAAAAAAAAAAAAAAACCTTCATAAGACAAAGTATAAATTTAAAATAAAATTGTTTTTTTTTTCTTATTATCCCAAAGGATTTTTATTATTTTAACAAACAAACAAACATAAAACTAGAAGACAATTATAGCTAAGTAGAAGACATGGAAGACAATGATCTTATACTAGGTACCTATATATATATATCTTAAATCTTAAATAAAATTAAACTTATAGTATATATTAAGAGCTTGCTACAATAAAATGATAATGTTATGCGCTGTCATTGCTTGTTGGCACTTGCAGCCCAGTCTTGTGCCTCGGGACACACATGGTGTATATTTAAAGCTTGTTTTCTCGAACGATTTCACCTCACAGTAGTTTAGTGACTCTTCAGGTCAAATCTCAGAATTCTATCACAGTAGTTTATAGTTGAATTGTTGAAATTGTAACTTCAACACTCAATAAAGCAATGCTAGCTGTGCCTTGATCTGCTCGTTTAGCTGATTCTGATGCTCCTCCTCAGTAAGGCAGCTATGAAAACTAAGCGTGGAAACATCAGCGTTAGTTTTCTTATTGCCTGCGACAAAAAGACGCTTGAAGCCTTTAAGCAGTTTCTTCATAATGATGGACTTCTTTGAATTGTTACTGCAGTTTGAGTATAAGTTTGAGTTGTAAGCAACGAAATTTATGGCAGCCATTGAAGAAACTCTTGCACAAATGTTCTTTGCGACTTGATTGTTGAACGACTTCTTTACGAATGATGTCCTTGCTGTTGTGCATTGGTCTTTTATACGATTCTGTCGCTGTTGCTATCTCATTTAGGCCTATTGCTGTTGTTATAGTATTAGAGAGTTACCTGTGCTGTGTGGATTTTTTTGCTTTACTTGTAAGAGAATTCCTACTGTGTTTCGGAAGATTGTTTGCTATTTGAGTTTTCGATTGGGTTTTACGTGTCTAGACTTGTTCATTTTTTTCCTGTGCACGTGTACAAAAATGTATTTAGAAAAGGTAAAAAAATTATAGCAACAAATTATGTCCGCCAAAGTATATAGTGAATACCTTGACGATGTTATTTTGGTAATTTTTCATAACATACAATTTTCGATTTAAGACGCTTTTGATTATTTTGCAAAAACTGTGAAATTCGTTATAATAAAGAACATTTTTTTTCTTTTGGTCAGACATTACCTTTTTAATTAATATTATTATATTGAGACATGCATATGATTTGCATAAATTTATAATTCATTAATTGTAATTTATGAGTTACCATTCCGGACAAATTTGAACAGTGAAACAGGCTGATGAGTTATAGTGCCGGGCAATGAAACATTAAAGATGTTTTTCTTAAGTAGAGCTATTTGTTTCTATAGGATCAATTTGAATATTCGAAGAGTATAACTATAGGAGGAGTATAACTTCGTACCTCGTCAAGGTTTTGAAATATAGTTATTCTCCTCAAAAATTACTTAAAAATATTTCTGTTAAAAAAAAATGCGCCAATTAAATTACTAAATTCTACTAAGGACGAAGTTAAACAAATATTTCTATCTTAACTGTTCAACAAAGAAAAGCCGCGCTCTTAAAGGGTTTTCTATAAACTGGTCAACAAATAAAAAACTTTCTCAAGTGATGGAAGACAGAAGTCGCAGATTCATGTAAAACGCGTAGGCTGTCGATGTTAAAAATTTGTTAAATCAGCTGCAATAAGTGGCTACAAAGGCAAATAAATATAGGCCAGTCCTTTTTTTCAAGCGGTGTTCGAAAAACAAACAAATTAAAATATACAAATGTGCACGGTCGATGAAATTCTAAAGCGAAAATCGCATTAGGCCTGAAATTTTGGACAAAAAACATTTACACAGCAGCAGTGCCTAATTAAACAAAGTTAGAGCAGCTGCCTTTTGGCCAACTAATTTAGCCAAACTAAACGAGTCAATCAGCACCATATTAGCTTCTATTTAATTGACTTGCTTTGCTACGCTTTTAAATATTTACGAATTGGCATAAAATCAGAATTACATACACATTATTTCATTCGATGAGATTGCATGTAACCAAGGTCAGCATAAATATTGGAAAAATAAATTCTTGTTAAATTACTCAATTCAATTGTGCAGACAACTTGAAAATTGTGATTTGCACAGTGACGCTTCAAAAGAAATGAAATTCTTTTCGACGAATTCTATGAATTTCTTGGCTTTTCAATTTTTGGCAAAAAGAAATAGACCCGATTTAAATATGGCGTATCAATATGAGACAACTGGAGCGAAATGTGAAAAAGAACACAACACCTTTGTGCCCTATGAAACATGACTTTTAAAAGAAAAATTGTCAATTCAAATTCTACGATATGGAACCAATCGATTTCGTGTGTGGCAAAGTCAGCAGCACAAAGTTTATTCAGCTGAATAAAAACTCAAGAAAAACGGCAGCATTTATTAAAGAAAATATTCGATGCGTACCAAATTGGAAAAGAAAAAAAAATGATTTGGGAGACAAAAACTGTGCCAGGATGCGCATTGCAAGGACGTGCTGTGCGCACACGCAAGAACAATAAGTAGCTGCACACTTCGCCTACGTAAAATGTATAAAACGAGTACAGAAATAGTTGCTGCAATTCGTAACGCTTGATTTTTCCAACTGTTCTGTTACTTGTCCGTTGCTTACAGTAAAAAAATGACACTCTGTCCGAACAATGTGTCTTCTGGATGCATGCATGAACACGTTACGCTGCATCAAAGTACACAAAAAAGGAAAAAAAAAAGAGAAAAGAAGTCAAATCATTTCTTTTACAATTTGATTTCCTGCGAAAAAACCAACTTTTCTTGGGTAAGCCTAAATCGATTGGTTCCAACTCAACAAAATTGAATTGAAGCAATGCTGTAAAGGACTCCAATTTCTTTTAGCATTTCGTTGCAGCTGTTAGCTATGCACAATTTAAAATTGCAACGCTATGTTCAAACCGAGACTAAATGTTTCTAGAGTTATTCTTCTATTAGCCAAAATTGAATTCGATGAAAACAATTTGTTTGCACAATTTAAAAAAAAAAAATCGTCAAACCAAAGCACTGTGCAAATCGCAATTTTCAGCCTAATTCAAAATTTGTCTGCACAATTGAATTAAGTAATTTAACAAGAATTTCTTTCAATATTTATGTTAACCTTGGTTACATACATTGTATCGTTTAGTCAAACGTTTCATGCAATAATTCGGATTTTATGCCAATGTAAAATATTTAAAAATGAAAATACGTTTGCGTTAAAAATAAACTTATATAGGATGTGAAAAGTTACAATAGTATACATATTGGTCGAAAGTTCTAAGATTTCTCTTTCCAAAACTGGTTAAAAAATAAATTTCGATTCATAGCTAACTGAGTTATTGCCAAAATATGTTTTTAACCATAAATCGAGACTTCCAAGTATGCAGTTTTGTTTTACTCCACCAGACATACAACTTCTACTGCAAGACTTCCCAGCTATTTGATCATTTATTTTTTAGCAATAACATGGAAAAACCAAAAACTTGACTATACATCTCGGAAAAACAATCAGGAATTAAAATTTTGAATTGTGATCAGTGACCACTATGACCAAAATATTAGAAAAACTAATCACATAATGACAGCGGCATATTAACCTTTGAAGACCTATAAGGAAAGCTAATACATATGTTCAAATTTCAGGCTTTATGCGATTTTCGCTTTAGAATTTTATCGGCCATGAATAAAATAAAAATATTTATTTAGGTCCAACGATGCCCGGCCGCTATTTATGAAAGAGTTAAATCTATTTATCTTTCTAGCCACTTGTACAGCTGTTTTAACAAATTTTGAGCCTCATTAGCCCACGGAAGTGTTGCTGAAGGGCAGCAGTTGTTTTACATGAAACCGAATTTCAATTGTCCGGCTTCTGACTTTCTATAACAAATTTTTACTTGTTGTAGGGGAGGGGGCCAGTTGTGACGCAGGCCCAGTTGTGACATTTTTCGACCTAAAAAAAGTTATCCTGAAAAAATTTGTTCCAAAATTTTTGAGTAACTCAAATAAACATACTTTCTTTGGAGAAAAGTTGCGTTTGGTTAATAGTTAAATGTTAAACTTCTTAATTTTTCATTGAAATTCACTGAAATGAAAAATTAAGAAGAAGAAGAAAACCCGCGTCACAACTGGGCCCCTCCCCTACACTTTGATCCTTTGACTTTTTCGTTAAGAATCGATTATTATTTTAGTATGTTTATTCGAGTCCTTTATAAACAAACCGCAGCAATGCGATTGAAAAAAAAATAATTCAACATTTAAGCGACTAAATGACTTAAATTTAGCAAAATATTTATGTAGGATTATTTTCTTAGCGGTGTATTTTATCTAAAATACTAATGGACAGCGAAAGGGATGCACATATGTGTGTAAAGGGTAAACAATGTCTACACAACAATTTAATAATTTAATGATTTTCAAGAAATCACTTTATAACTTGCTGCTATATGAGTTCTAACAAGAAAGAACGTTAGAGTACGCTCGACTCCAAGAAACTCTGTATCCAATTTTCATAAACCCTATTTTATTGTATGGGAATATTTATAAAAACGTCAAAATATTGTGATATTTTATTTGGACTATTGTTGGTACATAACACAGAAGTATTTATGAAAGAAAAAACTAAAATTTTTAGTGGTTACCCCTTAAAATGGTTCTAGAAAAAACTGTTTGTAAGTGATCATTTGACGGATTAGGATAGTCTATGTTTGGAATATGGTGGCCTTATCTCTTACAGTCTCCGAGATAATGACCAACACACAGACATAGCTATATCGACTCACCCGTCACAGATTGTGTGGAAAATTGTTAGAAAAGAAAATGAAGAAAATGATAATGTGACTTAAGTAATATTTCCGACCCTAGAAAGGACCAAGGTTCATTGACAGTTTAAAAATGTTTATAAATATTTATCCAAATGTAAAAATCTCAAGCATCTAGCTTTTTTCCGTTACTGAAGTGCAATGAGGCCGGTCTTAGAACACTTTTTTAGGTTTAAGAGAAGCTAAATTTCAAAAAATTCTCAAATTCTTCCCCAAAAATATTGAAATACGTCAAATATATTTCGCGCTTACAGCTTTTAAGACTCTTGTTCTACCCACTCAAAAGATATGGCTGAATTCCGTATTCTGGCCCTCATTTTTTGCTGGTGCAAACTTTTCTAAAATCCCTTCTTTCTTTTACTATATATTCTTAGAATATTATATAATTGGTTCGAAATTGCATGCATCGATTGAGTTTATGCAAAACCTAGGGATTATCAGATACCAATTTAGGAAGAAATGGAGGAAATGGATTTAACTCAAAGAAGCATCTACCAACACTGGTGTGGAGGATATTATCAGTTTGTCCGTAAGTTTGTAGCGCATTCAAAGAGACATCGTAGAAGTTATGGTAAAATTGTATTGTTAGCTAATTTCTTATTTTCCAAAATTATTGCAATAATTGCTCCTAACGAAGATCTCATTTAATTATCTATGACTAACATATGAAAACCAATATTTACTCAATAAACAGGCGAACGATTGCTTACGCGCATTATACGCGCATTAACCAATTCGAATCGATCTGCGTTAAGGATTCTACTAAACAAAATAAGCATTGATTTTTTTATATTATTTCAAATAAAGCGCATAAAATACCAGCGGAAAAATTACAATTTCTTGCTTAAACACCTGGAAAACTTGGTAATAAAACAAGTAAAGTCGTACACAAAAGATTATAATATAATTGAATTGCAACAAAGTGAAACGAATCAATTTTCTTGTTCGAAATGCATGCAATACTAAATCTTATAAAGAAAATCATCAAGCGTGGCAAATGAGCTGAGCCTCCATACTTGAATACATGTGTAACGATGCCCTTTCGTCTTTTTTTTTTTTTGTCCGCATACATTTGAGAAGCGTGAAAAATTGAAGCGAACATGTTAAACGAACACGAGCAATGGAACAAAAAAAAAAACATATGCGTAGGAATGTGTGGAATTGTTAAAACGAGAAAATAAGGAAACTATCAATTGGAATCGATAAATGAAAGATTTGGAGATTATACTTTTGTCAAATTTTATGGAAAGTTTTATAGTTCTAGAAAGGAAAGTGAGAAAGCTAAATTGGCTAAAAAATATGGACAACTTTTTTTATATTGGTATTCGAATTGTTGTATATGTGATTCACTTTAAAATCGATTAATCGATTTTAGCTGAGCATTTTTAACAATTTTTTGCGATGATTGGACCAAATAGCCCTGTATTAGTTGTCAAGTTACTATTTACGAGCGTTATAAATCGATTGGGTGGTCCAATGGAACATAACTCAAGCGTAACGATGTCGGTGGCCGCTTTCGCCTCAAATGACAATGCCTCCCGTTATTTGTCGGCAGCAAATTTTAATTGTTAACAAAGCACAAGTATATTTTATAAATGATTTTTAAACTCAAAGAACAATCGTGCATCACGTAGAGTTTTTTTCAACGTTGCATGTAGTAGGACAACGCATCCTCATCCTGTATACCTCATGCTAGTCGGCAAAACTACACAGGACAACCTATCGAACGAAGTGAATATTCTTCTTTTTTTTCGCACAAAACGTTGGAGTATGAAATGAAACACCTCAAAACTATTCTCTTGTCACTTCGGCTCATTCGCTCGCTCACAGTTTTCTTTTTTATGTTTTGGATGTTTTCAAAGCGTTTTGTCCGTCACCTGGTGCGATTAGGCAGGACAATGCGGGCGCTCGCTACGGCAGGATCAAAGCGTAACAATTCATTCGGCTTGGTGGTCTTCGTTACGCTTCGTTTGATCTTACTAAAAAAAAAAAATAAAAAGAGGCGACAGATTGTTCGGCTAGAACAGTTAAATCTAACACGAAAAACATGAATCTTTTTTGCGTGTATGTGCAGCAGGATAATCATCAGGCTCTAGTTAAGCATACTTCGACACGTAATGAGACCCTGTTAGTAGCCTTGTTCATTAGTGTTTGATTTCTTCCTTCTTTCTTGTAGCTAGTACAAAATATTTTTAAAATGCCTTAAAAGGCAACACACAGTTTAACCGCAGCAACATGTGTGCGCTACAGCGCTAACGAAACAAAATCTGAGCATCCGTGCAGGTACTATACACTCGTATTTTAATTATGATTAGCTTTAATCCGATGCCCAGTTACCCTGATCGTTACCTGAACTGAAACTAATTACACGTGTGCGTCAACAATTTACCAACCAATTAGCTCAACCATGATTTGATCCTTGGTAGCTTAAATTGTTGTTTACATTGTAGATGTTTTGTAGATTTTTTTTCATTGATGGAAATCAGTTTTGTTTGGTTCATTTTATAATTCAAATTGGATTGTAACAAAAAAAAGAGCTAAATAAAATAATTTAATAATTGTAAATCATTACAGACAGAGACTAATCAAATTTGAAGTTTTTTGTTTTTGAAGCGCCAATCTTTTTTGCCATGGAAATTGTTCCCAACCGACAAGCCTCTCATTCAGGAAATCGAATCTTTTTTTTTGCAAAATTTAATCATGGTTGAAGGGTTTCATTTGCATTTGTACGCCGCCGGACTTTTTCCTGAGGAATACCTGAAGGGAAAAGTTTATGCCGAAGAACCAGAGTCCCTGGACCAGCTCAAAGCCAACATACATATATCGAGAAATTGTCCCCATTCTCAAAGCTGCAAAAAGAGCAAATCTTTTTGTGGCCGCTGATGCCCGACATTTTCCCGATATCATCTTCCGTAAATAACCAAACATATTGTACAGATCTTCCGTCAAATTACAGTTGTACTTTAAAGTCAATTGAACTACTGCTGCACTATGTGAATATTCTGTTTTAAACTGACTGATAGATGGCGCTAGGTGTACTAAAAGCAATTTGACTAAAATGTCTGAAGTTTTGTAATATAAAAGTAGTTTTGGTTAGAATTAGCGCTAGACGCACTACAACACTTAGGCCAGAAATGGACCGTTGTGATACCACAGGATCTCAAAGTTGAGATGATACGAGCCAAAACAAAAATATATACGGCTAGCACACTTGGACCCCTTTATTTACTCCATTTGTGGATACCTTGCACAGATTGTTCATAAAGTATTTTCCCATATGCTAATCTCGTTCTACAAGGTTTGGGCAGTGGCAGTGGCAGGTTTCACAGCTTCTGCAGATAGCTCTTCGCGTGTCTAGTAACAAGACAGTCACCAACCAACTGCTGTCAGTAACTAATAAGAAGTGCTTAATAAGAAGTCTACAAGTAGCTAGTGGAATTCCAACAAAGTTCTTCCCTGGAAGGATACAGTTCGTTGTACATAATATAGCTTATTCTTTCGCTATGTTTTATCGCTAAGTTATCTGCTTGATACACGCTGCCGTAGTCAGGGAGTCTAAAAGATATATTGAACTTCAGGTCCGATGAATTAACATCTCCTCCCATCTGTTTTTTTAACTTTGCTCCATTAGCGAAGATACTAACGGAGTCAGCGATAAAAAATCTATAAGGTAAACCTAGTCTAATGCTAGGATCATTACGGTGGTCGACCTCTGTTAATTGTTTTCATTTATTTCGATGCACAACGCAACAATTGGCTATAACCCAAAATTGTGATTTTATCAAAACTGATGTTGATAGTGTGTGACTGTACCTACTAACTTGTGTGAAGGCGAAACCATTTAAAACCACTAAAAGAATAAAAAAAATAAAAATTAAAATCAATTGTGACGAATGAATGAAACCAATTTTCATTGAATATATTTTTGAATTGGAAAATTTTAAGAATTGAATAATAAAGGCAAAACGTGGAAGACAATGCACGTTAGTGTATGCAGCGTGAAAACCCGTCACAGACGATTCAACCAATTAGAACAAAATATACAAGGTATACGTGTACGATACTTAGTCAAGGATTGGAACATTAATTAAGAACAAAACGATGACAAATGCGTGGCGAATATGTATGCTGTACGTACAATCAGAAGCTGAAGTAGATGAAATGCAACACTCGACTCGAGTCTTCATGCTGTGCAATTGTATTCGAAGTAGTTACACTTCTACCAATTATAAACGCATAATAGCATAAAAACTGAAAAGTAATTTAATGGCAAATCAATGCTTAGCTCAAAGGATATTTAAAGGACACTTGGAGTTAAAAGAAAGCATAACGTATGAGTATTGATTCAAAGAGTCACAAAGACACAAAAGAACCTGCAATATGCAATTGAATAGGATAATATGTACCATACAAAAAGAACAACAATTTTTTCAGCATCATTCGAGTCTTTTCATAGTTTTGAAATTGATTTTTGATTGTTGTAATGTTGTTCTTTATTATTTTATTTTTTTTTTTTTGCTTCAAAGTCGACTTTTGTTGTCAAATGGAAATTTATGGATTATTCCATTATAAACGTTCATTTGGTATTTATTAACAGTCATTTGCCTTTGCCTGTTGCCTGCTGAAAGCCATTTTGAAAGTGTATCTTTTGAAAGTTTTTTTGTTTCGTTTTCAGATTTTATTATTGCAACCAATTCATTTCTGTTAATTGTGTGTTTTGTTTGTCGTTTAACTGCTAAATTGCTGCTAAAAGCATTTCATTTGTCCTTTTATTTTGATAATTTCAAAATTTTTTTGTTCAATTCTTTACTTTTTGAAATGCAGCTGTGTTATTTTCTTTTTCATGTCTATAGAAATAAATAATTTATAATGTTTTAATTCTTGAAAATTGTTTTAAAATTGTTTCAAAAGCATATTTCTATTGGCGCTATTCAAGAAGCACATAATGCATACAATACTACCTCACCATTTTGAAGGAATACTCCTTTCTTTAGCATAGTAACAGACGAAAAGTCAAGCCACTGGCATGTTACCCTTTGTAGTAAAAAATTCACTAGCTATAACCGTTCCTGTAAGCGACTGAAATAAATGTTGCTAGATCAATCGTGGACAAAAACTTTGAAGCAGTTGAGTAGGCTCGACTCTGAGATACCATGTACCCAATTTTTTAGTCCTATCTAAGTACCATTCTTTATTCAATATTAGATTAGATTAGGTCAGCTGATCCCAATACGGTATGATCACATATAGACCAATTTGGTTCTCAGTGATGCCTATTTTCGGAGATCCTTTAATATTTTTGTACTGTTTTTTGATTGTTTCGCCAAAGTTAAAAGCTGACTAGTCATCAATCTAACCCCATCTTCCAGTAATGCGATTCAGGATATTCAGTCTTGTATTGGCGATAGCTGGGCAGCAGCAGAGTAAATGCTTTGCGTTTCCTACAACCCTCCTGATAGGTTATTCCTAGCTTTTTTGCATGAGTAGTTGCTAGGCAATGTCCTGATAGAAATCCGATCAGCAGCCTGTAGGCTCTCCTGTCAAACTGCAGTAGATAATGTTTTATTAGTATTTTACTCATTATTTTGGATATTATACAGTCGGAAATGTTCCTTAACTTTATTCCAAATTCGTTCGAGGCAATTTTCTCCAGCTTGCTGTTCAGTGTCCGTAGTAAGACTGGTAGGTACATTGTTTCACAACGCAGTATTCTGCCTCACCTACGCCCGAATGCTTCTTGGATCCATCAGTGAAGATGTGTAACACGTGTTGCTGCAAGCTTTGTTTGTAGGGTTGGTTTCATGTGTTTATATTATAAGGAACAAAAGAGTTTTTCATATAAAAAGTCTAAAAATTTTATTGCAACTATCATATCATTCTAAGTTTTGAGTTCCTAGATTAAGATAGGGTAGTCCTAGAGAAAAACTTGAATTGGTTCAGGAGAGTTTCAGTTTCTATGATGGTGGTTCTATCTCCCATAGTCTCCGAGATAATTAGTTTCAAACAGACGGACAGTGGACGAATGCTGTTCAAGAAGAAAAATAACCAAACTTGCCTCAGCAAGTACAGCAGCCTAACGATTAGCTATGCACGCACAGGTGTTCTTTGTTTTTAACACATCTTTTGGCTCAAGAGCCCACTTGGTCAATGAAAACAAGCATTCATTGAAAATTAGAAACGTGTAAACTTCTTTCATAAAACCTTGCGCGCTTTTCTAGAGTGCTCATTCAAAACTCTTTGCATCAATGAAGTGTTTTGCTTAAGAAAAGTTAAACAAAGAGACAAAGATCAACGTGTTTCTGGATTAAAAAAAAAAAAGGAAAACTAGTGCTACGACTAAGCTCAAGCGGTGTGCAATGTTTAAATTTTACGGTTGAACAGCTGCACTCACTTAAACAAAGATGACCAAGTGTTGTCCTGCCGGCAGAGAAACGTTTTCCACTAGTCGCACACATACACCTATGCATTGTCTTAGCCGTGAGCTAAGTGCAAAAACTTCAACATGAGTGTGCATACTTCATAGATAATAAAATTACACTCTAACTGAAGAGCAAATCTCAGCGGAGGTCCTGCATAGACAAACTTACAATAAAATCGAAAAAAAGGACAAAAACGTTTGCATTGAAAAGCGTTCAGGCATAGCTCCGCAGCAGTGTTGCAACCATTCAAACAATTATAACCAACAAAGTTAAAAGAATAGCCACGCAGGATATTCATAACAACTCAAATCCAAATTCAATTGTTAGCAAGAAACAGGAAATGCATTCGAAAATTGTAAAATTGTATGAATGGCATAGATATGAACGCCTACAAAGCGGCTTGTTGCGGCATGTTGTGTGAAGCAAGGACTTCGTTTGACCAATTTACATTCAACCAATTTCATTGTTAGGAACTACATCAATACATACTTAGTAGTATGAATTACAATTGCTGAAAAATTGCTTCGAAATTGTTATTGAAGAATTTATGTATTGAATGTTATTTTACTCCAAAATTTCTTGGCATTTAGCAATGCCGTAAAATGTAATCGATTGGTTACATTCGTAGAAATGTGCAACAATTAAATTTCAATAGCAAACAGGAAATGCCTTTTTCACTTCGAGTGTACAGAGTACTTGTATGAATCATGTATAACGATTTTTATTAGCTTCAATAAAAAAGGAACAGCAGCGAATAGAAAAAACAGGATGTATCGACTTGATTTATAACGATTTTTACAAAGAACAGGATTTTAATTCTATCTATAATGCCGCTATGCGAATAAACAATAGGTAAAAGTTTTTGTAACTTAAAGTAGTACAAGTTGGAAGTACCATTGTCCAAGAGAATTTTTTTTTTTCATTGCTTCATTCATTTTACAGCCCAAGAGTATGTTTTTATATTTAAATCTAAGCGTTTTTCATACTATATGCATCTGCTCTACTTTCTTAATCATTTCACAAAAGTTTTCATTTAAAAGAAAAAAACGATGCTCTGATCTGCATTTAAAATGCGTTTAATGCTTTCTTTAAACAAAGCAAACTCATTAAAAATAAGTGTTTGAGCGGAATATATGAATACGTTTACTTCTGTCTCACTCTAAGCTGATTTATTTTTTGTTGTTTAAATAACAATTAATTTTAATTTTGAGTGCCTTGGCTTAGAAGGAATGGTTTTCAAACTGATACTATGCATAATTTAAAATATTACTATATTATTCATACAGAATTTGTAGGTACATAGCATTTTGCTTGATTGTGTTTCATATAAAACCTATTTCTGAAGCTTGTAATCGTTTTTGGAGATGGTCAGCATTCAAAAAAATAACTTGCAAAGAACATCTAGAGCGTTAAAAAAAGAAAAACTTCGGTGAAAACGAAGCTTAATACCCGTCACACGACAAAAAGTGTACGTTTGTATGGGAGCCTTATGCTACAGAGATCCTATATAAATCATGAGTCCTACTAAAATCATAAAATAAAAATAAGAAAGAATAATAAAAAACCGTTAACTGGTCAGCTATATAGTTTATAAGTATTCTAAATGGTTAAAAAGATAATACGATCCCTATAAAGCGTGAAGTCAAAGCGATACTGCAATGTTAAGACGCGTACTCATGATAAGAGAAATGGGAGAAGCATGATCCAATAGAGAGATGGCCAGAGGGCGTGGCCCTATACAAGCAATACAAAAAATATACAATAACTGGATAATAAGGAGCGAAAAATATGATTGAATGAAAAAGCTGGTTGGTGTTACAAAAATATTTAAAAAGAACTATTTGCGACACCCGAGCAAACCCGGGTTATTCTACATCTTAAAATAAATTAACTGCCGCACCCTAACATATTTGAAATCTTGAACGGATACATTTTGGTTGTTATTCTAATCACGTACTTTATCTTCAGTAGGAGCTATGTTATAAGTATGCCATACCTCACAGCCATTTCGATTAGCAAGATCGGTACGACTGATTGCCGTTTTAAAATTAAATAGTTAGAAAAATATAAGCAAACAATAAAGAACATTTATTTTAGTTTCTAAATGCTACATGTACGAGTATATTTGTATAATAAATATTTGTAAAGGACAAAGTTGCAGGTAAAGTAGCCTTGCGCTTATCCTTCGCAGAGATCTATCACTGATGAAACTCGATGGGCTCCGGTACGATAATGTCGCACATAAACAAATGATAACAAGTGTTAGTTTTCTTTAGTTTTCAAATCAAATATTTACACATGAAAAAAAAAAAACAAAAATCAAAAGAGAAATATTTATATATATTTTATTTTTATAGCATTCATACATATTTGACTTGAGCAAAGAAGAAATCCCTAAGGATCCAGCACTGTTAGTTTATTTTATCTGTAAGATATGTTTTTGTTATTTCATACACTATCTCAGTGACACTTGTATGTATGCAACTGCATAGCGAGACATTATTTATTTATTTTTCTTACTGTCTAGAAAGAAAAAAAAATAAAACACCAAAACCTGTAGTGTGGTTGACAAGTGCCCGCATACATACGAGTATCCCAGTGTGCTACTCATGCAGTGAATAAAGCAACTAGTATGATTTGGTACAGTCTGAAATTTGATCTTAAGGTTACACTACAAAATTTCAAAATGATCCGTATTGGTCTTCTTTAACTTATCGCTACAGTTTGATCTCGTTTTGACACAATAATTGCAATTTTTGCTCAAAACATTTACGTCTCAATAGCAAAATAGAATGGAATCTTTGAAAAATGGTAGTTGCTCAGCTTCATACTTCATACAAATACATTTTATCGCATGCGCTGAGATCTTAAGTCGCACATAATCCTTATTTATATGTAGCAACACATGAGATTCATGCTAGTTAAAAAGAAAATTACTTATACCCCAGTATATAGTAGTAGTATGTGGGAGTAGCTAGATTGCACATCACTGATAAAACAAAATTTCAATTCCAAGCATTGCAGGCTTTAGATAGCTATCAATCTAAAAGTAGCATTATTCTACATATTCATATACGATTATCTTGGACAGCTGTAACAAACAGAAATATGTTTATCTAGCAAAATTTCTCTTGTACATTTGAAATTTGACTCAAATTCGGTTAATGCATGTTTAAGATTTGCATCTGCTTGGATCTCTAGTTAAACCAAGTACTCGTATGTAGTCGATCATTAGTATCTTGATCATTTTATTTTCGTACTAATTGCATAGAGTAGATAGTTTTCTCTGGCCAAATTGGTAGACCATATATATAAATTGGTTCGGTTAAGATTTTAGATTATAAACTATCACAACATGTGTGTAATTATATTTCCACGATCATTATCGATTTGTGAGTTACTTTGGTATAGATTTCTATTTGCAATACAATAAGTTCTTCATAAAGAAAGGACTTTAGTTTTGCGGATGAATAACTAATAATGAAATAATTATTTCTATAATGTTTCGAGAGAATGTGTTTTAAATTGATTTTCATCTAAAAAATTCTGATCAGAACGAAACAAGTTTTGACTGATCATTTTGAAGTGTGTGTTATGAAATTGGATATCTGCATAATATATCCTATATCAAGTGTGCTAATTTGTGAAAGGCAAACTATTGTGATTTTCTCAGAGATTACTTCTATTAAAATATTATAAATAACTTATAGATCTGCTAATTCGAAAAGAGGTTTCACCAATGAAATAAATTTAAAGTTGCTCTAATTTGCCTAAAGTAATGTTGGAGTACCAGGATCCATACGCAATTATAAAGATAGTTCTTAACTCTATTAACACGACTTCAACTCAATTTAACACGATTTCAACTTTTAATCAAAACGAAAACCACCATTTTCTAAATGGATTCGTTTTACTTTTTCAAAACGAGTCGAAATTGTAGAACAGACTAGTTTATTTCGTTTCTAATTGTTATTTTTATATGGAAATTCGCTTAAAAGTGCTTATCAGCTGCAAATTTGCAATACTAATCCTAGAATGCATAGAGCCCACCCACAAAATATAATTTTCTAAAAATGCTTAAGCCTCATTTCATTTTAAATTGTATACTGACGGCATTCAAATTCCAGTTAAGCGTTAAATCAAATAAAAACCTTTGACAAAATCGCATATATTTCAATTAATAAATTTTGTTATTTCAGCAAACAGAAATGTTATTTTTAACATATACAAAATATGATTTTTATGTTTGTCTAGGACACTTTACAACAATTGAAATATTTTTTTGAACAAATAAATATATTGTTTAAAAAAATAATAAAGTTATATTTTTTTCGCTTTGCAAAATAGGTCTTTTGGGAGTCAGTTAAGCAGAAAACGTTTCTAATGAATACATTTAGTAAAAAAAAATGAAAACTGTACAATAGAGATATTTTTTTGTAATGGCAAAGAAATATGCTAAACAATAGAATCTCGAAAGAATAGAATTTATTTTTGTAATTTCAATGGCGTGCATATATGTTTATGCTTGTGTGTATGTGTGTTGTTTACACATACGTACCTATGTGTCGCCTTCGGAACGCCCAAAGGCGACTTGGAAAACAAAATTTTTAAAACCAACAGTGGCAAGCCATATAGTGGTTGACCGAACAGAGACCGAATGATCTTCCGAATGCTGCTTAGTTATTTTGGATTTATGCTTCAATGACTTCAATGACAAGAAACTCTACTTATTTGTATTTCTATGAATGAATCATATACAACACACAGGACATTGCAAAACGTTGTTGAAGATGCTTAAAACAACAATTTGTATGCGTTGAGCTCCTTTTAAGTAACTTTTACGTTGGAAATTTGTTATCATTGTGAGATCTTTAAAACTGAAATGATCTTGCTTTGTAACTTTGTCTGTTTTTTTAGGCAAACGTTAAAATAACAAAATATGTAGAAAATCTTTTGAGCAAGAAGCATTTTATGCATGCATTTTTCAACGTAAGTCGAGCATGGTTTAAGAGATAAGATCAATTCTGTCTTACTTTCATTTTGAGTGAGCTATTGAAATACCTTTTGCATAAAAATGCTTATTAAAAAGATATTTATCGTTTGTAGTTTAAGACTGCAAAAAAAGGCATACGTATTAAATATAGAAACTATTCTTTTAAGGATTTACCAAATGAAATAACCCAAAAGTATGCAACAAATTTTGTGCTTAGTATGTAGATAATTCAAACCATTTGAATAAAACCATAGCATACTTTTTTGAGTCAATCAATATATGTAAGATCATACAAATGAGTGATTGTCTGTTGGCCTGTGCATTTGTATTTAACGGACGTCTTAACTAGTGAACTTATCGTTATATAATTTATAAAATCTATAATAAAAAAAAATTTAAAAAAACGTTTTTACATTACACAATACCTTTGCACAATGTTTACTGCACTTAGTCTTTGGCTTAGATAGTGGTTTGGCTTAGATATGTTTTTTCAAGATGCTGCAACTCTTCAATTTAAAAATATCATTTCAAATACATTACTTCAGTTTCAATAAAATCGATCACTACTTTAAGTTAATTTATTTATTTCATCATATGCCGTACCCTTATTTCTAATGCAAACACCACTTAAAAAACTTCAATTATCCTTTTTCTTATTTCAATTATAACACTAAATTACTTTATAACCCACAATTTACGCAACTGTACCAAATAATTGAGGCAATTTAACGAAGTGATACTTTTCTATGCTGCGCATGAGTCACGAAAACGCAATCAATCAATGAATCCGTCTTTTCGAAAAAGGATAAAAAAGGATAAACTATGAACAACAAAGATCTTTATCAACAAATATTATAGCAAGACAGCCAGACAGACAAGATACAAAAATAAAATTGTACAATTCAATGGAAATACAAAACGAAAATATTTACAAATAAATAAAAAAAAATCTATTTAATACTTTGGAAATTGAAGCAACACAGCGGGAGTCGTATTACAGACGCAAAATAAAAAATTACACACCTACACAATAAGAGAGGGACACAGCAAGGATACAAACTGTACTGCTACATTTTTATGCCGAAAATTTATATTCGATAGATCAATCGATGCTTGGCGCTGTCAAATCTAGTTTGCACAATATTTACGACATATGGCAGCAACATTATTCAATTTCAGCAACAAAATACAATTGAAATTGGCTCAAACAATGCGTAATGAAAGACTGATTGTTTGCTCTATCGTATGAACTATTATACGAATTCCAAAATCATGATCTTTTATATTACCCAGAAAAGAAAAAAAGACAGGCAAGAGCTAATCCTAGACAATTATATTAATAAAAAAAAAGATATACCTTCTCTGACGACAGCCAACCAAAATGAGTGCACAAAATTGCGGCACAAACTTCAAACCGCGCAGATCATTTAAGGGTTTTAGTTGGATAACCAAAATAAGAGATAGTAAAACAGGAAACGGCATATTGAATTACAAGAGTAGAGTAATACTAGATGAAACTACCTAGTATATGATAGTGCAAAAGTATCTAAAGAATCATCTCAAATAAACAGAATCATGATAATAAAGTATAACCTAATAAACGCTTCTTTTTTTTAATATCGAGACAAAGCAGCCAATAAAAAGGTTGTGGAATCTTGGCATAACACGATGCAACAAGGATAAACAAAGGACAAAACCAAATCAAAAGATCGGCTTAAATATTTGTAAGCAAATGTACAAAATAATTACACAACAGCGGCGAACAGCAAGCAAGCGAATCAGCGGGATGTTTCGTAGGATATGACAGACAAAAGACAACGACCAACGATCGTCAACAGCGTGGAGTCCTTTGACACATTGAAATCGTTGTTCTTATATTGTAATACATGCTAAGTCTTTTCACTGTTGATTAACACCAGCACCCTAAGGAGGCGAGAACACGTTCGCTCAAAGAAATCGATGTTACTCAGTGGTTGATTGGTGTCAGCATTTTTTTTGGCAACAAATCCTGCCACATCTGACACCACAGCATGAAAAAATATGATAGACTTAGAACGAAGCAGACAATAAAAATTGAACAAATTAGCACAGCTCACTGAAGAGCAAAGGAGCTGTGGGGAGCATTATTTGTTCTTGTTTCCTAAAAAGAAATAAAGAAAAATGTATTTGGCGCGAAATAAAACGCAACATTTGCTGTTTTTATGTCTTCACGTTCTTCAAAACTCATGCTGTTCGGGTTAAATTGCTAAATTCAAGTTAATTTTTAAAGTGCTTGAGTGCCTTAGACAATTTATAGAACTAAGCAGAAAACGTATTATACATTTTTAAAGTTTAGAACAAATAGGGAAAACTTTAAGTTCGGAAAAAACGAAGTTTCAGTACCACTCGCAGAATATTCCGAGCTACTTGTATTTCATATGACTATTCGAAAAAGGGGGTGGCTTGGTATCATAAGAAGTTAACCGTTGCTCGGCTTGGCCATAACTCATCGACCAGAAGACTCATAATCGGAAGAAGCGATGTCTGGAGAATACGGCGATTGAGGTTAGACTTCCCATTTCACTTCCCAGGCACAGTTGAGTTCGATAGAGTTCCCCAGTAATCATTTCATTCGGTTTGAGAAGCTCATAGTAGATCACGCCGCGCGGGTTTTACCCAATATAAAATAAAAATAAAACCATTTCCTTGAATAAATTCATAATTAGTGTGACAGGAATGGAAAAAATATTTGTAGAACGAAAAAAGTTATATAAAGATACAACCTAGTTGGTAGAACAGCACTACAGCCAACAGATTATATGTTCTTTGTCAAATGGCTCTATTGAATATAACAACCATCAAAAGAATTGCCCTACCTAATAAAGTTCTACAAGCTGATCAACTAATTTCTCATAAACAAGCAAGCCAACCAAGCAAAGTAAATACGTGAATGTCAAACACGATGCAATCCTTGTTATACAAATTTCAGAAGAATTATACAATATGTTTCACTTATGCTTTCTTGAATCATAAAGTTATAAACTATTGTTATAAAACAAGTATAGACAACAAATGACAGACAAACTGGCAGCAACAATTGTCTCAATAGTTTGCCAAGCAAACAAAACCCCAACTACCAAAAAAAAAAAAAAAAATAAAAAGATCGATACAAATAAAATGCAGCGAAGCAAACATACTATACACTCAAGATACAACCCATGCACAATAGGAAAACCACCACGCATATGTAGACCACGTATTTCTGGCCAGAAACGAAACCCAAAAACTGTGTATGCATTCAATAGATACGTTGTCAACAATAGATCTGATTCTTCTGCGACTATAGCTATTTTTTAACTCAATGTTTTACAAAATACCTAATAACATAAGCGACAGAATCTCATTTTCCAATTTTGCACAAAGGCTGTGAAGAAGAATTATGTACTCGCCTGAAGAAGAAGCTGTAAACCAAATTTGAACAATTTAAAAGATTATTAAATTAAAATTTAGAATGGCATTGTGCAGAAGATTTCTATGCTCAAAACTATTGTTCGTCCTTGGCATAGCATACAACGCAGGACATCTTCAGTAGAAGGCACTAACGACTGAATTTGAAAAGATCAGACATAGTAATTGAGGCAAAAAAAAAAAAAAAAGAATTCTGTTTCTGCTGAGCTGTACTGCCTTTTCGTTGCCTTTGGGCATTTCTTGGGCAATTGTTTGTTGTGCTACATGTCGTTTGATGCCAAAAGATGCTTACAAATTATTTACTTCAAAGAAATTGACGAGAATACGAATTTGCAGATTTAATTGTTCTGATTTGTAACAATGCGAGCGCACAGTGGAACAAAACAAGATTTTTAAAGGCAGAAAGGAGCAGCCAAAATTTTGTGACAACAACCAGCATTTCCCTATATATTTCGCTATATATCCTGTCTTTTAAGTTAGACAAAAAAATTCGCATGTACAAAATTTATTTAAAATCGATTGAGCGATTTCGGTGCCTATCGAAAACGAAAATCGGGACATGAGATTTTTATATATTAAGATTGTCATGTTTGAACCACTGTTCATAGTTTTTCTTTTCCATTCGACCCATTGTACAGCGCTGTCAATTATCTTTTGCCCTTTGCCTGACACTATTAATCCCCTATGTAGACAGTGTGACTCACACTGGGATTCATCATGCTTCAACAGCGTTTACTGATCTTCTACCAGCAGCATTGTCCATAACATTTGTCGTTGCTAATAAGCCTGGCGGTTGGTGGCTAGTGACAACGCGTGAGACACCATGACGTCTCTACCAATGAATCTTTTCGTTCAATGTATCTATCTATCCATCTATCTCTCTTGTCATTATTGTCTTACCCCAGTGATCGAGCAAAAAGCCGTTGTTCAAATTGATACAATACAACTGCAGACAATGCAAATATTTTAAACCTTGTTTACAAATGTTTTTGGCAAAATATTTTCAAAACCAACGAAACAATGCAAAAAAGGCCTTGACTGAAAAAAAAAAAAAAAACAAAATCAAAGTCTGTACACTGATGTCCTTTTTTAATGATTTTACTCATCCATGGTTTCATCCATTTGTGAACCAGAATAAATGCCTTGTGACAAAAATATTGTCACCGAAATCAATTCAATGGAATTGAAAGTTATTGTCTGTCTATACAGCATAAAAATTTTCAATTATGCTTCTGTTAGCGTATCAAACAAGAAATTGACATTGTCACCTCGATGTCTGCATTATTGGCCAAAGGCGAAACTAAACTATATATTGTGTCTCTTTGCTTTTTACCCAGTTAATTATTTACTATTGACGATTTCATTAGAAATGCTCTGGGGATGTTAATTTCTATGAAAAATTTCCAACTTGGGTGTCATTTTCTGCACAAAAAAATCTTACAACAAAATTGTTCTATGGACAAAATTAGTTACATGTCTTGACATATTCATTTTATGCAGTAAATTTTGTTCAAGGTCAAAGAAATCGTTACAATTGTTGAGAAATTAAATTTATATCTGTTAAGAACTTAAACACATCTAGAATATATAGAGGTGACTGACGGAAAACCCATATTCCCCACAACCATAGCATATAACTTTCGTTTGGCTATCACTAAATATCTCGCTACAGAACCTTTATACGTGATAGACTCTGTAGGATCAGAGCCAACCAGTACAGTTAAGGAAGCACCTTAGTTTGGTGAGTCATAAGAGGGAGAGATCGCTAAGGGATTCTGATTGCCAATGTCCAAAGTGCCTTAGTCTACTCGATCTAAGTGCAGGGCACAAAGGAAAGTTCTATCGACACTCGAGTGTTCTCTTCCTTACAACTTCTGCAAGTTCTATTGAAAGAGATATCTAGTCTGGCCGCATGTTCCCCAAAAGGTCAATGCTTCGTGATGGTGGCTGTTAATCTCGCAAGGAGGTTTACCTGAAATTCACCTGATGAACCCCTTCTAGCCAACCAGTCACAGCTTGATCGTTTCCGGGAATAACACTATGCCCTGGGACCCATAAAAGCCAAATTGTGTTATGGATCTGTACCACGACTGACTGGGATTAACCCGATGAACCCCTTAGATCCATCAGTGTAGAGTTATAGACCGACCAGCTTAGCACATCCAGAATAAACTTGTTGATTTTGTAACAAGTTTAACTGAGCAAAGTCAAGAAAGTGAAATGCCTTCGGGCATTTCTCGACATAAGATAATAAAATAAAAAAAACATTTCTTGAAATTTTTGAGTAAATGTGATGGTTAACGCTTGAACAAAACTCATTAGAAGAAATAAATGGCACGATAAAGCAGAGAATATACAATACAATAGCTACATATGGAATATGTATTTAGTTTGTTGCCAGATCGAATATCATACAAGTAGGGGGCAGGCGCAAGAGTCTCAAGAGTATCGTAATGTACAACACATCGTTCCCCCTTACCACAGAGTATAATATGGAAAGTGTTTGTGTTTGATAAGTCGAATGTGTCACAAAAGCAGCTGAAACACTTGTCTATCTTTCACTGTCAAGCTGACGATTGACATTAGCTAGCAAACTTGTAGCATGTTCCATTGATACATACTAGATTAGTTCCAAAATGGGCGTTCAAATGAAAATACTTACATAGTTATGAAAAGAATTTCGAAAATTGTTATTGTCTAGTCGCCATATGTCATATGTTGAAGTATTTAATTATAGCCTTTAATTACGCTTAGAGCTAGACAGGCAGCCAATCTGTTAAAACCAACACAAATTTCATGCTAAATCACACAACAAATGTACAAAGCAACTGCCTCAAAATCTAAAACGCCCAATTTCAATGTATAATTAGACTAAATTAATAATGAATGATTTACAATAAACAAACACAATGATTCTACTAAACTAAAGTCAATAAATATTCGAAACAAAAGTGGAATCAGCAAATTCGAATTATTTTACAATATTAATTATGACTTATACGAAAAAACATATACAAGCAGGGCGTTTGAAACGCCTAAAATCTATAGAAAAGAAGATAGACTTTTTTTTAGTATCTAAAAGTCATTGCTCAAAGACTGTGTTAACAATTTACACCATGACTATCATTAATTGTCGACAAGTTGACGGAAAGAGAGTGAGAGGAAGCCAGCGCCTTGGGGTACATTCATTTACAATAAATTTAAGTGGAATACAAAAAACGGGCTTAGACGGGGCAGTGAAAAAAAAACGCCTTGCAATAAATGGGTTGATCAAATTTAAGAAGAATGCTACCTACTAAATATAATACAAAGTCTACTAGTACAGCGTTTCTTTTAAAATTTCTATTGGAAGACATAAAACAAAAAGAAAAAAAACAAAAAAAGGATCTCATAAAAAGTTGAAAGAAAAATATACGACAATAATAAAAAGTATCAGAGCACCCCGTGGTGTTCTAACCCGAAATGCTGAACTCAAACTCAAAACTGTTGCACACGTGCACAACAAACCGGACCGAACCGTTCGGTTTCTCGATACTTTTGAACATTGCCTAAAGATCCAAGTCTTTTATTCTTGTTTTCTTTTCACTCAATTTTCGTTTTAAATTCGAAACGTTTTTAAGGGTCATCGGTCACGCGGCGTCATTGACGTTGCAATCAGAGAAACTATAATTTTCTTTAGGTTCGTGGTTTGTTTAAATATGCTTGAGCAGTGGCAGCTATAACAAAATGAAAAATATATTTAAATAAAATATTTGTTGAATAAACCTCGAAATTAATTTTATTTTTTTTTTTTTTTTCATTGCTTTTATGCGCTCTTTTGTAACACAAGATAACAATCAATACACATATGTGTAGTATTGGTTTGGTTAGACCAAGCCAATCCAATCTGAGGTTGAAGTTGAGGTCGAGATATGTTGGTTTTTTATGTGTCCCTTAGCTATGTTGAATTTGATTATAATGTACTTACACATTTACATATGTGTACAACAAATATTTAAATATGTTTTTAGAATCTTTAATTTTAGTGGTCGTATCGGAATGGTTAAACATTAAATCGAGCATAAAGGATTTAAGTTGATGATAGTTTTAATTTAAACATAGTCGCACTGTAAATTTCAGGCTTTAAAATTTGATGTGCATAAAATACATTTTAATTACTTGCTCGACAAGTTAAACAGAAGAACAAGAACAGATCTGCCATAATTTTATAAAAAACCAGATCCAACAAATTTTACAAGAACGCAAGGAAAAACGTTAACTTCAGGGAACCGAAGCTTAAATACCCGTTATAGTAGTATAGTAGTAGTAGTATATATGTAGTTTATGTGTAATATACAGTGGCTTAGATATTCAAGATGGAATGGGTGCGGATCAATGGTCTGAAACAACCCAAGTTTTGGCAAAACATTGATATTAAATTTTGAGCTAAAAAATACAGATGAAAAAAATTTTTTTGGAAATTCAAAAAATGTGGAGGTGAGTTTGTATGGGGCTTTATGTTATAGTGGACCGATCCTTATCTATATTAGTCCGTATCAGGTTTATCGAGAAAACCCTCAAACTTCAATTAAAGCCTAATTCGAAACTTCTATCACCAATGTATTTGGTTAAATTAAACATTTCTGTAAGCCTCACGTCAAATCTCAATTGTATTACATGTCTGAAAGGACAATTCTTACAAAATGCCTTTCATACTTTCCCCAAAAAAAAAAAAAAAAAAAAAACAATTATATGCAATTCATTTTAAATTAGGCCGCAATAATTTTCAACTTAAATACATTTCAGTAACTTAAGTTATCGACTAAACGAAAACCACTTAAAAACGCAAAACGAGCGACGTCTACCGCACAAACCACACACAAAAATTTTACAAATATTACATGAAATTTCCATCTAAATTAATGCGAGATGAGAAACCATTAAGTAAAAACATAATTTTCAAATCATTTTTTTTTTTCAAGCGGAACCATTCCAAATAAACGAATATTTAAAAACAATTTGAAACTAATCAGCGCCATATGCTAAACAGCAGCAATGTACGCTAAAAAAAGTGAAACTAAAACTAGATAAAACGAACATAAAATAGAAAGGACGAACTAGGCATTTAATTAACACTCGTAAATCAGGACGACTCCGTTGCATTTTGTTTACACAAAGCAGCTGAGCGAGAATCAATAGCGTTCAAAAGTATTGAATTACAGTGTTAAGCGGAGTGCAAAGATTGTATATTGAGATTTGAGCACCAAAAAATATATACAACAAGACAAGACAAGACAATTGTTGTTGTCGCTGTCAATTTGTGTTTTAATTGTCAAGTGCAGTTTCTGACACGACTGATTCAAATGCAACGTAGACACTCTAAAAATTGAAATTCGAAACGACTTCATAGCACTAAGAGACGCTTTTTAAAATGATTTTCCAATGAATAGAATAGATTGTCGGCTTTCGAATGCTACAACTTCTTTTCAAGTGGCTCAGTTAACGCCCCGCAATTTTCAACGATTGTAGTTAAAAAATATTCTAATCCGAAAATAGGCGCAAGTGTTTGCTATGCCACATTGATAATCTTTACTAATCAGCACTGAAAGCAACACATATCCTTGCCTATACATACATATATACATACATATCATACTTGAACATTTATGTAAATTGAGATGGTCACATTTTACATTTCATGCATGAACAAACCGAAATACTAACCATTTAAATGTATCTCAACCAAACAAGCATACGATTTCTAATCGTTTGGTGTTCTTTTTGGCGCGCATCACTACGAAAAACACACTGGTTAATCAATTTTTCTTTTGTTTTAGTACAATACGAAAATCATATTAGTTCCAATTTCTAAAATGTTTCTATAGATTGTTTGAATGTTGATTTACATTTTTTTTTTAAATTCGTAGAAAATGTAATTGGAAGCAAATTTGTGCGGTGGGTTTTTAAAGCAAAGTACGACAAGAAAAAACAAATGCTGAGAAGTCTTATAGAAGAGATTGTAGACCTGGTCGAGTGAAACAAAACTGGATACTTGAAATTTGAGGGACAAACCCAGATTTGTTTTAGTCGACCAGAACAACAACATCTACCATAATACATTTAAGTTTCTCGAAATATGGAACATAGTCTTAAAAACAGTTTAATCTTTTTCGCAATATTTTAATTTTTTTTTTTTTTTTTCAAAATATTTAGTTCTGTCTTAAAACAGGAGAATGGAAATCAGATTAAACGGCAAACTTAATAAACAAAATCACAACAGATGTTTGCAAAAACTTTTCTGAACATAAAAGAATAAAATTTTATTTTCAAGGACGTTTTTTTTCATTAAAGCTGCAAGTGATTACTGTTGCTGTTAGAATAAACTAGAATTAACTGGGTTAAGAATGTGTGGTCTTCGTTTTTTGGAGCATATGCTGTGTGCCCAAAATTCAAAAGAAAAGAGAATCAAATTTGGATGACCTTCTCAACAGAGATTAAATTACAATAACAAACTTTTTTTGCAGCTGCTGCCTTTAATATTTTGCAAATCTTTTTAGAAATTATGCTTAAAACGAGTGACAAGCGTTTTAAATTTTTTACACCTTGCAGCATTAAAATTTTTGGAGAACAAAAGATACGCGGCTGGATATTAGAGATTTTAATTTTAAATTCTAAAAAGTTCTGAGACAAAAGAAAAACATTTTCAAAAAAAAAAAAAAAAATTTAAGTATTAAACAATAGAGTGGATCGAGCATTTATCGCTGTTGGATGTATATGAACAATAAATGCAAGTTCAAATTTTAAATTAACTCAGCGCCGACAAATTTTTAAACAAAAGATGTAATTTCAGAAAAATTTTACAAAATTTTACTATCATAATATAAAATCCTTTATACTATGTAGCACAGCTAGGCGCAGCGGCGCTAAAGGAACAATGCAGCGAGAGGCGCAGTCCATAAACCGTTGACAAAGAAATGAGCAAAGATGTAAAACGTAGTAGACATAGTATATGTGCCGCACCGCAGGACTCTGGCGCCAGCGAAATATTTGCCACATATATTTGTCTGGCACAGTCTGGTACTGCTTTTGATCTTGTCACTTGTTCGTTACACTAAATCAATAGAACAATTGGCACAAGAGTTTACTATACGAAGTATTACGGTGCTTGTCTATTGTCAAGAATCTCAAAACTGCATGCAGCAGGCGTTACGCGAAATTCACCTTGCATTTTCGTGATTTTTCACACTTGACCCAAAAGATATCAACATCCCATTTGACGCTCTTTGTTTTTGTGATAAATGTCACTCTGAATGTAGCCAAAAGTTGAGCGTACAATGCAGGTGTCTGTCTCTAATTCTGCGAATTTTTGCAAGAGCAAACAAACAATTGTTTGCTTTGTATGTAAGGCATTCTTTTTTTTTTACAAACTCTAAATTCATTTTTTCTTAATAGCACATCAAATTAAAGAAGAAACGAACTCGTTAATATAGTAAACGCCTCGAATATGCAACAAACAGATTCCGCCGTTGTAAATTATTCTAAACATATCGCTACATTTTATCTAATGGGTTATTCGTGTCAAGGATACTGTAGTTAGCGGTGTATGTCCTACATACTTAAAACAGGATCACATCAAGGATACACTTGTACATAAAACGAAACGCCGCTTTCCGATAAAGAAAAAACCGAAAGGTTATCCTTGTTGAAGGAGTTACCTAATGTGCAGCGATTGTGGTGTTCTTAATTGCATTTATTTGTGCAGCTAAAAGGATAACCGCTTTGATTTTGTGCCGACATCATCGAAGTAATGTTTAAATCTAATATAAACAGGAAAAGCCATTTCGAAAATTATAAATTTTGTATTAATTTCATGGCTACAAATATGCAGTTTAAAAAAGGAGAATGCCTTTACTACGCTAATGAGTTCCCAATTAAGATAATGAGGCTACAACCACTTGCCAGCATCCTTTCGTTCTGGTTTACTTCAGGTGCTGAATTGTTGTAGTTTTCTGATTATAAGCGGAAGCATAAAAAAAGTCTAGACAATCTTAAAATAATTTTAGTTAGTAGGAACCATACGATTATCTAAAATATGCAGTTGCTTCATTAAAAGGCGCTTAGTTATAATAAAGTACTGTGACTATCGCTCATTCTTTAATACAAATATAATAATTAAAGGAACATGGGCTTTATCAACAAGAGAAAGTGTTGACTTTTGTTAAAGTTTCAGAAAATAGTGAACGGAACGGAGTGAACGGAAATTCTTCAGAATTTTTTTGCTTATACTTTTTTTTTTTTTTTTATTATTGTTTTTGTAATTCTTCTTATCCTTTTATTAAACTATTTTCAATTTTACAAGACTCTGCTAAATAAAATAAACGTTGTGCTAGAAACTATAGCTATGCTATTTTCGTTGCTAGTCCTAAGTACACAAAATCCGAGTAAAAAAAATTCGTAAATAAACAAATTCATTTTATAAAATCCTTTGTAAATAAACCAAAGTACACATTTGAGTAAAGTGCTGCTATTGACGAATCCTAATGTAATATAAACGATTGTGTTGCACTTATGAAAAGTAAAAAAAAAGTAGACAAATATTTATTTAAAGAAAATGCTTGACTTGAAGGTGGTCCGTTTTACAAGAGGTAAAAAAGATTTCTTAAGTCAATGTGAAAACGTGGAAAATAAAATAAATTAAAACGAATTTAAATTGATTTATTTTTCAAACTTTTAAGCAAAAATCTTTCACTTAATCAATCGACCAAAATTTAAATAATGTAGAGACGAAAAGTGGGTTATGAAGTAAACTGAGTTCGTTCGACATAATTTAAAAATATATTTATTGTATACAAAAATGTAATGAGCCATGATTTGGCAAAATTTGTAATAATGGAAAAAAATGAATCCTTCATCAAGGGGTTTTTTTTTCATGAAACTGTAAAAATTACTCGAGCGTAGTTTGAAGTGAACCTTTTTTTAATTAATTCAACTATTCAAAAAAATATTTCATTCGCTTAAGGCTACAATGTTTCTTTACGCAGCAAAAATCATGCGTGTCATTCAATTGAAACTCATTTCTTTTAAAAATCGATTTCAAGATCAAAAATTGCTGATAAGTTTGAAAAAGGTTCTGAAATATTACAATTTCAATAAAAAAATCCTTTTCAGTGAAAGGGCACGTTCAAGTCTTTACTCGTTTATTCCTATTGTTGCAACCCTCACAATTCAAGAGGAGCACAGTGGCAGCACAGGTAGCCTTTCACCTACCGATTTTCTATGTGTCTTATAATTCCTTACTTTTTTTTTTTAATCCTTATCATCCTGTCGTCGTCAATGCAATGTCGCGTCGTCGTGTTACAATTATTTTGTCTCCAGTTTTATTTTTTATTTATGCTTTCTTTTAGGGATTAACTAGACAATGTCGCCCATTCGTCACTATTCTATTGATTCTGATGATGATCAGCAAACGTCGCGTCAGAGTGTCAAATTATCTGCTTTTTGTATTTAATTTTGTTTGATGATTTTAGCTAAGATCAGGACAACGGATCTATTTTTGTTATTTATTTTGTATCAGAAAAGCATGGAGTTATAAAATAATTTTGCCAATAGAAAAAAAAAAACAAAACACAGAATTTCAGTATGCATCCACAACACAATCTTGTGAGAAACTTCTCCTTCTGCCTCTAAAATATATTAACATAAACTTAAATATTTATTTTTTCTACATATGTATAGTATATAGAAACACAATTATGGCTGGGATTTCATTTAGGTACTTGTCTATTTGAATTATTTGCTCTCTGCTGACTGTACTTTTCTGCACTCAACATTATTTTAATATCTCTCTCGCCTGACGATCAAGCAAAAGAAAATCATGTCAAATCACGTACGATTGCAGTCGCTTCTTTCACCAATGCAACGCAATGCAACAAAGGTCAAAAGAAAAACACAATGGACCCTTTCTCCAAAAAATGCCAACGTATTAAAACCAAAATGGACAAAAGAATTTTAATCCCTTTTTCCGTAACGGCTAAATCACAATCAACATTGACGCAGCAACAACGTTCAAATTCGATCCAAACTCAGACGGACCCTTTTTGTGTTTCGTTTTTTTAAGAGTACCCTTCCTGCTTCTCTTTCGTTTATCTTTTTTTTTAAGTTTTTGTTGGTTTTTTTTTTTTTAATTTCAATCCGACAGTTTTTGTTGCATTTCGTTGCATTTTTTGAACACGTGCAACAAGGGTCAACTTGGTCTTTGGCTGCAACGAGATTTTGCTGCAGACAAGCAGGTAGGCAATGAAACACCATTAAAAACGAGATAAAAGAGGGAGAGAAACTAATGGACCACGATGGACGGATATTTAAATGCATTTGTAAACGATGCAGAAAGAACGAGAAAAACGAACAAATATAACAAAAAAGTTAAGCATAGTCGCACTGATTATACCTTACGTTTTAAGTTTTTAAGAAATTTATATTCTAGATGCATATTAGGCATGCTAAGATTTTAATTAAATTCTGCTTGCCCATTTTTTTTCACCAAAAGTGGAGGTATTACTCTCTTTATTCCTGCGCCCGATTTAATTTCAGAAATTTTTTAACAAAAAGTTTTGTTAACTAATAATACCATGTGCCCCTAATATTTGTGTAGGGTACTTAGAGAAGATGAAGAAGAAAAAAAGATCATACTTTTATTTTTTAGATAAGCAAAGTGACGTTGTATTGCTTCAGGCTCTTGAAGTACACTTTTCAGCTACGCTGGACCATTAGCAATTGTAGACCTTTTAAGGAAATAAATTGTAGAAAAATACGTTACAAAAAATGTACGTTACTTTTTTTTTATTATTGCTATTCTGAGACCGTATCAAATTGCAAAGGATATCTTCTCAAACGTATGCGATATCCTTTGTTTTGTAATGACAGAAAAGTCGTTACTTTTCCTCATGAGCTGAGGTTGAGTTTAGGTTTATGAGTTGTCCTTTATTTGATTTATTGATTTTTTGTAACGGAAAAATACACTTGCTTTTGCCTATTTTGTAACGTATTTTTTATGAGTCTTGTATGAATCACGGAATATTTGAATTTGAAGTATACGAGTATCGAGCCCTGAACGCGAAAAAACGTAAGTGATTTTTTTCGAAATTGACTTTTTACGTTACCGTGATAAAAACGTAGCAACTAATGGATGTGAAAGAGTGAAAATATGAATAAATATATAAATACAAACTTAATAATAGAGGAAGAAGACAGTTTTAGATTCCAGTAGATCATTTTACTCAATCGATTTGAAAATATTTAATCCTTCCTGCACAATAATTCCATGAATTCCATGAAACATATGCATGTTTACTTCCGATTGCATCCTTTTTAACACATCATTGAATACAATTTTAGTGCTGTGAGTAATATTACACCTTTTCCTCCTTTTCCACAAATATAATAGAAGGATTATAAATCTATATGAGGTCAAGAGTTATCTTGAAATATGTTGACATATTGTGTAAAGGATTAATTTTTTGTATTTTTTATGTTAGCGGAAGTTAGCCCAAAAAATCTTTAAGAACAAAAAGTAACTTTAGGAAAATCTGAGTTTTTGATAATGCCAAACGGAAATTTTAAGAATTTTAACAAAAGCATTTTTGGTAAAAGTTAACCCAAAATTCGGAAGTATTATGCAGACTAATATGTTTCAAATAGATTTCTTTGTCTCTATGTTCTGCATTCGGATATTTGAATTTGATGTACTGCTTAATCAGTTTGTAGGATGCAAAGAAATAACCTTAAATCTTAAAGTCACGTATAAAGCGGTCATTGCAAAATGATTTATAGCAAAACTGACACTAAGTTAGTGAGCAATTTTTTCTCATAAGTCTTTTGATTTTTAAAGTCAAAAGAAAATTAATTAAACACAAAAGTAGTATCAGGTCTAATTTTTTATCAGTTTGAGAATATTAGATTACCTGCCGGCCTAATTAGAGCTAACAGAATTGTTACGTGTTGTGCGGTCCTAGAGCGAATATTTCCGATAAGCTATCGGATCATAGATAGCGAGCTAAACGAAGCCGCCTTGGTATAAAAATATAGCTAATTAGAACTCGTCTGCTCTACTGACGTCTAATGATGTCGACGACCACCAATGCAACAAGAGTCCTGTCGCTATTTCGGTTATAAGCAAATCTTTTATACTGATAAGCAATATTAAAAAATCAACTAATTAGAACTGTTGCTGTTTCGAATTTGTAAAAAGAGCAACTCAGTTGAACATTAATCAGTAATTTTATCAGTTACGGACATCAACACAGAACAAAGATTTCTTATTTCAAATGATTTGCTCTATAAATTGAGACAATTTTTTTTTCGTAGTTTAGTCTAGTAATCGCACAAAGCAATATTTTTGATAAATGATCAAATCGAGCCGTTCTGAGCGATGCCAGGAGCGGATATCATTTTTATTGAACTATCGAAGACAATAGTCTAAAAAGCGAAAAAATAAGGAAGCGTAGCAATGAGAAAAGGTACGAGTACGACTTTTTAAAGAACACACGTGTAGTTTCGGTTAAAAATATAAAATAAAAAATAGAAAAGTAGGCGTTTTAGCTTGGCGGTAGGTTATAGTTTTGTACGAACATAACCACAGAGCACAAAGATCCCAAATAACCTGTCTGTATGACTTTCCGGTCGATTCGAATTTAAGTTGAAATATATTTGAAAATTTTTCTTGCTTTTCCGAGGCGTTTTCGCTTATAATCGACTTTTTAGAAAAACCATAAAAATGTTATGCTTTGCTTTTGTTTGCTGATCATAATCACATTAAAGCGAATCGTTAAGAATGTTCTAACCTAACCTTTCCATGCAATTGCAAATTTATAGCTCATATCAGTCAGAGTCGTAACGAATCTGTGGAGTAATTAACTTGTATGCTAAGAAATGCAGCGATCACTTTTTTCAGGTGGCAATACTTTTGAGGCGTTGACTTTGGGTTGTACATTGGGAGTATCCTAATCTTTTTTGACTACTTAAACAAAGTTGTTTTCAATTGAAATTGACTTGTATGGTGGCCAGGTTGCAGGTGTAGCAAAAATAAAAGGCAACTACAAGATGCAGATAAAATTACAGCAAAAGTTGATTTCTAAAAAAAAAGAATTGAAATTGTAAAAAAAAATATTTAATGAAGCTTTTGTTAAGTCTGGTGAGTACTGTTTATGGTCCCAAGACCTATTTTGTATTGTAATTTAATTTTCAGTTATAATCAAACAGGGAAATTGCTTTGTTCCGAATAGCCCCGATCCTCCCTACATAATAGCTGAGAAAGGATACGGCCCAAAATACTGTGTGTAGTAGTAAAGATTTGTCTTTTTTGAAAATGTCTTCTTTTTTAATACTTTTCTCAATATGCCAGACATGTAGGCGCATAAGCGCCACACCAAAAGTAAATTAACATTTTCATTAAACTTTCAAAGAACAAAACAATTTCATTAAATTTCAATTGCTGCATTTATTAAATTGCTTTTTCCAAGCCAAAGCACGTACAACTCAGTAATTTCCGTTGAACGCACAAGAAGTATTCCTAGGAGTATTAAACTGGTCAATACTATTTAAAATATTTGTCTGTCATTGTTTAGTTTTAGTAAAATTCCCAACCAAAAACAGTTAAATTCATGAAAAACCCAAAATTTTATAAAAACATCACGTACACGAAAACACGGAAAAGATCCTTTGCTCAGATAGAAGGTGTCAATATACTGCAACGTGCATATCAAATTGAATAAATATTCTTAAAGATATGACTGTGCAACATGTGTGTGTGTGTGTGCTGCAACCTGATTATGTGTCTTGGCAATCGGAAAAAACCGTTTTGTAAAATCAATGCAGCTACGAATTTTCCCACAGTATGAAAACGTAACACGTGTTTTGGGCAAGAAGTTCCTAAAATACGAACATGCGCCGACATGCACGAAAAGTACCACCAAAGGCACCTCATAATATCATTTGGCAATTGTTTTGCGGCAACAAAATATTTACAGAACGTTTTTTTCAACAAAAAAAAATCTGCATAGAAAATAAGAAAAGCAATAAAACTGCACACTTCATTTACTGCATTCAATGAAACTATTTAAGAATTGAAAAAAGAAAATTTTTGTTCTCAAGGAAGTGCAAACAATGCAATTGCACTCTGAATATAGTTCAAATTGCACAACAATAGCTGCAAAAATTGTATGAAAAACTTAGAAAGAATGAAAAAATGAGGAAGTTATTTGAGCCAATTTCAAAGCATAAATTGCCGAAATATTTTAAAAATATTTGTAGAAAACGTGAGAACTATGTACGCATATTCAGCATTCCTTGTCACGAAGACGAATATATCTGACTCAGGACATCTTTCGTTTCACAATATTTTCATAATAACATCTCACCCTTAAACTAATTTTACAGTCATACACATACACGCTTATAGAAACTTCCATTTCTGGGAGACATCATACATGCGCGTGACCTTTTGCTTGTTCCGTTTAAGGGAGTTAAAGGTCCTGTGGCATTGCATTGGCACAGGTTGCTGTAAACATATTTATTTCCGTGTTTATTGGCTTCCGTTTATCCTTTTCGACATACGTACAAACACGCTTCAGCTCGAATCTTTTCGGGGTTGTTGTTATGGAAGTGTGTTGCGCATGCGCGCTTCCGATTTTCAAATGATTTTTTCATGGCAGCCACTTCCACTTTAGGGATACCTCTTCCCTTATTAGGTGGTTGATTTTGTGTTCCTTTTTTTGGTTAATTGAAATATGATTTTATGCTTCTTTCGCTTTTTATTTGGTATTTGACTTTGACACACTTTGAATGAATTTGTTTATACACATTGTATGAGGTGTGAAAAGTGTTTATGATTTAAGTTATACATATAATAATTCATTCGAATAGATGCAAAAACAATCTGAGTTTCGAAATGACAAACGACGCTATATGTAGCTAAGCAATTTTCTTTTCAGTTATGCACAATCTTCAGAAATACATAGAACTTTTCCCCTTTGTAATTAACGAAACCATTAAAAATAACATTTACAAGTAATAAGCAACATGGACCTTGCTTACTTTCAATATTACGAATGTGATATGTAATTTTCTGTTCAAAAACCGGTTACCGGCTTTTACAAGTACAGAAATGAAATGAAGTAGAGAACGTAGACTTTAAAGCGACAACGTTGCAATAAGAAGAGATTTTTTTTTGTGATTCTTGAACAGCATAAACATGATGCGCTGGTCAAATGCGGCAACAGGCCAAATAAAGAAAAGACAAACAAAAAAAAAGAAACAAGAAAAAAGAATACGTCGAAAAGTAGTAAAAACAGCTTTTGAAATGTACAAAAGAAAGAAGGCGGCAAAAGTTTGCTTGGTCATTGTGGCGACGCCAAAATCCAAACCAACATCCACGATGCCATTGCGTCGCCAACCAGTTCAGACCACTTCAGCACGCCTTAGGTCTGCTAGTCGGACTGACTTGCCTGATTTGGTCTTTGTCGTTCCTTTCCTTTCTTGGTTTATGTCTTGGAGACAAAGCACGCTTCATTGGAAAACTACAATGATAGTGCCGTTGACGACAAAAAACGTAGCACAAGCACAAAAAATAATCAACATAAAAATAACAAAATGGAAAAAGCAAACTAAAATGTGTAGTTTAAGAAAACCAAAGTGTTAACACACTTCAGAAGCTTTTTTTACAAATTTATGTATATAATATTTTACTTTAAAAAAAAGGTTAATATGTTTCCATGTTTAGCTTGTATACTCATAATAAAGTGGAGCATTTAGAGCGAGAAATATATATTATATACATGCTTCAGAAACTTTTTGAGGAAGTATTTGAATCTCTTTATCAGGAGTGTCACACAAAATCTCTATTGGTTGGTTACAAATCTCTTTTAAAATTTAATGAAATAAGTTTTTTTTGAAAGTTCTTTTTTATAATAAAAATGTAGCGAACGCTTAAAAAGTTTAAAAATATAAAACAAAAAAACAAAAAAATAAACTAAAAAGTGGACAATGCACAGCAGAAAATGACAAGCATAAGCGCGCCCCAAACGAGTAGCGAACAATCGTTGGAACGAGCACCATAAAAGCCAAACTTGCAGCACAGCGCGCGAGGCAAGCATGGCTTCACGTGTGTGTGTGTGTGTGTGTGCCTACATGCACTATGCCAAACCCAAATGTGCCAAAGCCAGAGATTTGTGGTTGGGTTTCAATTCAACTTATTTGTGGTCGGTCGTCTGCAATAGCATGCTCAGTTTGGGTTTGCCGGCTTTGTGTAACGTCGACGTTGTTTATTTTTGAACCAGTTTTGATAAAGTTTTACAAGACTTATTTTTGTTTTTTTTTTGTTTTTCATGACTTTACTTTTATAGAGCAATACGAGTTCAAGTTGTTGCATAGCAAATACATTTTGACTTTAGTTTTAATTTATTAAAAAGGAAATTTCATTTAGAATGATTTGACTCGCAGCTAAAATATGATTTGTTGTCGTCCAAACAAAAGACTTAGGCAACGAACTTGCTACCAGTTTTCAATAAATACTTAAAATGTCACACCTAAAACTAATAAATATAAATTTACATTTGGAAATATCGATTTAATTATTATTCATTTTTTAAAATAAATATATGCACTGCATGTTTTATACATTTTTTTTTTATTTTATGCTGCACAAACATAAATATTCTTTATTTTTGGATTTTACTTGGAACAAACACAAATAAAAATACACCTTACAATATTAAAATCCCAAAAAAAAAAAAAAAAAATCCAAGTACATAATGACATGCAAGATTTCTCTAGCACTCTATGTGGCCGTGTCTACAATTAACTTTTTCAATAGATTTTATACTAGCTACAACGTAGTATCTGATGACGCTGCGTGACATATCCTGTATGCAACAGTTTGAAAGATGTATAGATACGATAAATACCTGTACCTGTGTGCCGTAAATGTGTAAATACAATAATGGCAGAAACATTAATATTCATAACTGCATGCAAGAATAATTATTTTTCTTTAAACGTGTCTAAAGAAAACTTAAATTTTTAAGAAATGGTTTTCTATTTATTTCGTTTTTGTATTAAGCAAGTGAGGAGGTCAAAGCTCATGCAGCAATGTTGCTGCCGATTTTCCCTATTTAAGAAGACAACTTAAAAACTGAACTCGTTTTACTTAAACGTGCAAATCTGCAAAACGAAATCTTGGCGTGGCTACACTTAAACAGATCAGTATATAGCATGAAGTGAACAACATGAATAAAAGCAATAACTTGATTGTTGTTGTTGTTGAATGCTGCTGCAAGATGTTGGGGTAAAAACTTGTTTTTCAAGCGCAACCAAACCCAACGCAAATGAACTGCAGTTTAGAACAAAATCAAAAGCTAACCAAAATCCAAGTAGCAATAATGGAACAACAAGATTATTACTGCGTATGTGTACGTGGGGAATCGTATGAGAGGAATATAGTCAAAGGTTACCATCTTGATCTTGAACATTAGCTAAGAGTGATGTAGCTTCTGCGCCAGTTACGCTGCTAAAAAAATGATGATATAAATGAAGCTGCGTAAATAAACTTTTTTTTATATCAAGTTTATCACATTATTTGCGGAATTTATCATAAACAGGTGCAAATTGCGAATGTGATTTTTTCTTGAGGCATCGCGAAATAGTAGAGAAAAGCTCAAAGAAATGTTTTGATAAAAGTTTTTTTTTTTTTTTTTTAAATTAACACAAAATATTCGTTATTTTGCGACATAAATAATAAAATATATTTATTTTAGTTTCTCACGCGCCCATAGCTACACAAAGGCTAACAAAAATGCTAATATTACAAACGCACTGCCGAAAAATTCCAGCGAAAATTCCCGACAAAAATACAATATTATACACAAGAACAAGTCCTTTTTACACACATTGCACACGTGCATGCATGCCTTCACAAAGTTTCCATGACCTAAACAAGTACCTGCTAAAATCTCGTCTCATCATAAGAAATGCAAAACTAATGGAAATTTAGTAACCTTCAAAGTGAAAATTGGAACCCCATCGTTTGCAAAACACTTTACATTTTATTTTCATTGAGTTTTCCTTCGGTAAATCCTACGTATTGTTCTACAAACACACAAAGAATCAACGGAAATTTTTTCGTATCTTTGCGTTGCAAGTTGAAATTTTCTCGTAATAACTTCAAGTGAATTTCACAATGTTGTGTTTTTCTGTGTTGTTTTTGTTATCCTTGATCCTTTTTGCGGCTAGTGTGTCGAATTGTAAATTGCATATAGACCTAAAATCCCTGAACATGTACAAACTTGAAAGTGTAAGCAGCGCAGTATTTTTCGATATTGATTTAGGGTAAATCTGAGTGTATCTGAAGTGCAGGTAGATGGTTGAAATGCTGCTGTTTCAGAGAAAAATACTAAAACAAGGAGGCAGGAGAAGATTAAGAGAAAATTTGGGAGAGTGTTTGCCTAAATGCTAGAGTACGCAAGAGGGAGAAGAACTTACTTTATATGTATACTCTTTTCACTACAGAATTTGTAGATATGCCGACTCTTGTGTTGCTTATTGAAAATCTAATACAGTAAAACCTTGCAATACAAACGATTATCGAATTGTGGATAATTATATTTGAAATGATTGAAAAATGTATAAATCAAAACTTGTAAAATTAAAAATTAAATTTTGAATTTCAAAGTAGACAATTTATAAATACTCTTACGCTTATTAAATAAACATTTATAAGCTATTCGAAATTTATGAATGTTTCCAAATGAATACTATTCCAAAATAGTTTAAAATACGTAGACTTCTTTAAATAAGTGTTGCTATTTTACTAACTAGTGTAACCAATATCGTCATCATCGAACAAGTTTCACTGTACCAGCAAAGTCGCTTAGACAAGCAGTTTCTCTTTTTAAAACCACCTGCCTGCAACGCATGCGCTGATTGGTCGATATTTACTCTCTCGTACGCTCACACCAAGCATGCGCAACGTTGTAGAGCGCAACGCGTATAAAAGCAAGAAGTCAGCAGCTCAGAACAACTGAAACTCAACGACAAGCAAAGTGCATAGACGTACACGACAACAAATCTTTAAAAAAATTTCGTAAATAATTATTTTATAATATGTCATTTATTACACGCGAATATAAATTCGAAACAAGCTACAATATGCAACAACAACAGCAAAAAGATCAACGCCGCATGGCAATACGCAGTCTTAAGAAACTTATTAAACCCGTCTTGCGTCTAATCAAGAAGAAACAATTTTTAAAGAAAACACTCGCCGAATTGGCAGAACAGCAAAATGCTGTCAATGCTTCATTGGAGGACATGCGCAAAGATACAACAGCAAGTGACGACAACACGGCCAACGAGCAATTGCTGGAGCGTTTATACAACGATCTACGTGAAAGTCCCGAGAATGCAGCAATGATTGTTCATCAGGGTCAACAGCAACATGTAGTGCCGGTGTTACCAGAACAAAATTTCATTCCGGTACACTTTGCACGAACCAGCAGTGGTACATTCTTCTGGACTTCAGTCGATGCAACACGCCAGCAGGAATTGCAACTACGTGCGCAGTACGATCGTTGGGTGCAGGCCTAAACGATGACAACGAGCGGCATGATGAAATCTGGTGGCAGCTTTAAGTGCAAATTTACACTTCGTTCGTGAAGTGTTTACAAAAAAAATTTTGCATAAACAAAAATTTAAATTTAAATCTGTAGTAGGTAATCTCAAAGTGATATTAGTTTAGGGCAGCGTTTTTTCGTTACATTTTTTAAAGAAAAAACTGAACTTTTAATTGATATTCAATTTAATATAGTACATAACGCTTTACTCATTTGTGTCAAATTTTGTAATTAATTGTGATTTGCTTAGTAACTTTTTGCAATTTTTAGCATTTAGCTCAAGCTTAAGCAAAATCATTGTCTTCCATGTTTGTTTGTTAGGTTTAAAATTTTAGCTTTAATGTATATTTTTAATAAGAAACTATCAATTGTCTTCCATGTAAAAATAGGGATTTTAATTTATAAGCAAAATAATTTATGCAAAAATAAATAATACAAATACAAAATCAAATATATGTTTTTAATTTAGTTAAAAAAAAAGAATAATCATTTTGTGATAAATAATGAAACCAGTTTTTGAATGCATTTTATGTAAAATAAAGTAAATACATATGCAAACTTGATATGCCTTGAATGCCTTGGCTAATGACCCTTATTCAAATGATCGATAAAATTAAACTCTTAAAAACACGAATGCGACTTATTTGTATACAGAAAATTAATTTAAAATGCATGCGACTGCATCTACTTAAGTGGCTGCTTTCAAAAATCATAAAAACAACCAATTTAAAAATCATTTAGAAACCGATTTCAAACAAAAGATACAGGCGTATCTGGCATGCATTGATTTTATTATAAAGCAGCATAGGGAGTTTATTTTGTACATTTATGTTTATGCACTTAGAGAAAAAATAAAGTAGAAGCTAATTTTTATACATATTACAATATATCGTTTTTCTCTGACTAGACCGTGTTGTTGTAGTTATGTTGAGCATTCTACGTAAAGAACTTAAAAAACATTACGAGTGTTGTTAAAGATATTACATTGCAAATATACTAAATTATGTTAAAAGTTTTGAAAATTTCTACAGTGTACTTAAATTTATTGAAGTGTTTCTCTTAAATGACACAGAGCTAATGCTTATGTGACCCACATGTCAAAAACGCGTATAAAAAAAACGAAAAAAACAAATGAAGTAAACCCCCCGTAAAGACACTTTTAAATTGTAGTTACGCTGCATGTACACTGCATGTATTGCATTTTGAATTATTTTAAAGAAAGTCTTTCAAATACAACAACTCAACAGCTTCAAGCTAAAATATATTCAAAGGAACAAAGATAACATGCACAGATTGAACATTATTCAAGTTAAATTATTTTATGACAATCATTCGTATTAAATTCGATTAATTTAAATACAAAACTTTAAATTGTTTGACGCTATCTGCATTTCCAAAGTGTCTTTTACTATCAACAGGCTTGAAATAAAAAAATCACTTCAGCTCTTATCGTCTACGACTAGTGTCACTAAAAAAGACAGAGAAAACTATAAATATGTTTAATTTTGTAGCTATGACTGGTGCACTGCCTATACAAGTTGATTAGACTATTATGATACAAAAAGAGATAGACAGACGAGTTGTTCACTCATCATCATAATCATCAAACTCATCACCCAACGCAGCTACAGTACAGAACTGTTATATGCAAGATACAAAACAAGTTGTTGTATTTTATGTTAACTTTTTTTTTTTTTTTTTTTTTTTTTGGAACTTCAAAAGCAATTGTCATTAAAGGTAATTTAAGCAACGCTTTTTAACAAACAGATACATACATTGCTATGGAGTAGTAACACAATCACACAAGAAAACTCCAGTCAGAGGTCTTAGCAGCGAGTCAAGAAATTAGCAGTGCACTAATGACTTGTGCTGCGAGACAACGTTATAGAAGACGACAGCTAAAGCTGCTTAAGACCACAGCCCCTGACCATTTCATACTCATACCAAGTAATAACGCGCCAAGACAAGATTCGTATTACAATTTGGTATTTGGTTTCTTTGCCTGAGCCGTTTATTTTACTCGTCAATTTCTTGTTTATTTATTTTTTTATATTTTGGAAATTTAATATATTCACAGCGTATAATGCTCATAAAATAGTCGATGCAGTTTAAAATGAAATCCGATAAAAGCGCAGACAGAAAATCAAAGAGCAAGTAGCAATAAAAGGTTCAACAAGCGTTTCCAAAAACGCTTGGAACAACATGCGCTATTGAAAACATAATTTATGCAGTTTTAAAAAAATATTTATGTAAATTAAAAAAACTATATGATTGGCAAGTGTATGAAATTAATATTTTTAAGTGTTTTATTTTATGTAAATGAATTCTGAAATATACATGGAAACCCATTTGAAGTTTTTAAGTTGTGAACGCTCGTCATTTTAGACTAGGTTATAATATTTTCCACGAAATTTTATAAATCTCATCTAGATCACAGATCAAAAAATATAAGAAAGAATTAATTCTTCTAGTTCTATAATATAGCTGTCATATTAAAATTTTCTTTATTTCAAGTATATTAAGCGATTCTCAAATTTTAAAGCTTTTACTGCAATCAATTTAAAATTGGAAACTGTACCTTGTGCAAAAAAAAAAAAAACAAACAAAAAATACATATTCATAAATCTGAATACTATTAAAAGGAAAATTTAAATTGTGCAAAAAAGGTAAAATAAAACCAAAAATAAAAAGATAAAACTGTCATTGAAAAATATTTTTATAATAAAATGCAAACAACAATAAGAATTGCATTGTATAAAAACTCGAAGCAGGTAATAGTTCAGCAACAAAAAAAAACAAAAAAGATACAAACTAAACAGGGTAAAAAGAATACAAACTAAAAAGGAGCAAATGAAATAAAAGATTTTCATCAAGAAAGAGAGCCACTTATGCGCAATCCAATAGGCCAAAATGAACAGCAGCAACAGTAAGGACTCTCAGAACAAGTATAAAAAGGACATGCACTACAAGCAATGAACATCATTCAACATTTGTCTTCAGTCGAAGCAACTTATCTGTTTAAAAAAATATATAAAATAAAATTTTTAAATTTCAACAAGCTAAAATGGCCTGCAACTTTGAGCAATCCAATTCCTTTGAATTCGTTAAAAACTCCATCCAGAAGACGCAGCAAAAGAACATCACTGCTGCCGCTGGCATCAAGAAGCTACTAAAGAGCATGCGCAAAATCTTCAAGAAGCAACTCAACAACATTAATATGTCATCGAATAAGATCAGCCCACTTCCGACTCCACTACACTACTGCATGTCCGAGGAGGAGCATCAAAACTGGCTAAACGAGCAACTGGAAGCTGCTGAGTAGATGAGCATCATCTTTTGAATAATTTCAATAATGTGATTCATTCAACTGTGATAGCTTCTACGGCGAAGGACTTTAGCGCAAGTCCTTAAACGAACAGTATGTCTTGCGAAATGCAAAACTGCAGTACATATTGGTCAATCGCGGCGATTGTGATAGAAAAACAGCTTTATTTTTATTTTTTTGTATTTTACTTTACAATAATAATAGTAATATTTTTTAAAATCATTGTCTTCCATATAAAAATAAATATATAAAATTTAAAAAAAAAATTTTTTTATTATTTTTTTTGCATAACTAACGGAATCCTGTCTACTTATTGTGCGCTAGAAACCCAATTGCCTTGTCCATAATTTTTTTTACAAAAAGGAAACAAGAAAAAAACCTTTTCTATGTTTAATTTTATAATTTAAAGAATTTAGATCTTAAAAATATCTTTTTCTTAATACATTAAATTCTCATGTCACGACGTTCGGCCTCCATAGTTGAATCGATACAAAAATTCAAGATATTTTTAGAAATATTTGACTTTGAGAAATGAAATTGGTATACATGTTACTAGACATCGGGATTGAGGAAAAATGGGCGATAAAAAATTCGGTAGACATATTACTAGGACAGGAAGGGAAAACGAAGAAAAAATTCGACATATTTTTACAAATAATAGTACAAGAGAAATGAAATTTGGTATATGTACATAATGCTAAGATCGAAAAGAATATGATTTGGAAAATATATAATACGATACAAAAAAATCGTTCTATCTTTTCAAATTATTTGATTTAGAGAAGTGAAACATATTCACGAAGAAGGAAGAAGAATATGAGAAATTAGAAAAATGGGCAGTGGATGTGGTCCTTTTTTTTGTAAGTGTTTGAGCTATAGGAATGAAATTTAGTAATAATAGGAACGGGATACTTATGATCCATTGGAGAGATGGGCAGAGGGCGTGGCCCCTCTGGAACTGGAAAAGTATGATTGATTGGAAATATGTTCAAAAGAAATATAAGCGATACCCGAGCAATGTCGGCTATATTTGCTAGTAGCAAACACGTGCGAAAGAATCTTTCAATTATTTTCTTCGAAAGTTGACAGTAACTTAGTAATCAAAAAAACAAATTTGAGTAAAAAACTAACAAAAAAAGGGAACCATATATTGAAGTAACAATATTGAAGTAAAACAGCAACAAAACTAAAGTAAAACAACATACAAATAAAAAGTTCTTTGTATGCATAAAAATGGATTGAAGGATATGAAAAATAGGTCCAGTTTTTTTCTTTTTTAATTATTTGTTAATTTGTAAAGAAATTGTTTTTATTGATATTTTTCCTATGTATCAAAGTATACTTTACAAGCTACATTTGTAAAGTCTGTTGAAATATTTAACTCAGCCATACATAACTTTAGCTCAATATCATTTGAAAATCTTTGCTCATAAGCCACCAACCGCAGCGTAAGAAATTTCGTGCTCAAGTACTTCGTTCGTGCTAATCAAAGGCATCGAAGTTTGTTGCGCATGCGCAACATACGCTGCACAGATTTCCAGCAACATTGACCATGTTTTGCGCACATTTTTATGGTAAAATGCTATCAGGAGTGACAGATTATATACATATGTGAAGCAGCAACATTTTAAAATACGAACACGCTCCATGCAGCAAAATCTAAATTGCCGCCAAAAATATTTTAGTACGTGCTAAATCTGAAAACTCATGCATCACAGAAATTTTGCCGTAAAAATTCACTTGAATTTAAAAAATATTTGTGTCTGCAATTACTCCTTCCTGAACGCCTTGCATACAACATGAAAACAAAGAATTCTTTTATAGGTCAACTTCAATGCCTTTGCAAACCTCTAAACGAAACGATTTAACTGTTTGTACGTGTTTTTGTCTTCAAAAGGAGTAAAATCATTTTTTCGCTTTTTAGCAAGACCAACACAATTACTTATTCGAATGTACCGAAATTCTGCGTACAAATTACAACAAAAGCAAAGAATCGTTTGCAATGTCGTCGCCGCCTTCGACTTTGAAGTTTAATGCTCAAAGGTATTAAATAAAATTTTAAAAGAAAACTCAAAGAAGATTCTTATTGTTCTGAATAGTTTTTTGTTTTTGTGAAAATATTGTCAACTTTTAGAGAAATAAAAAAACACCATACAAACTAAACAATAAAAAAATACGTTAATTTTATTTTTTAAAAAAACAAAAAAAATCATTTCTCTTGAATTGTATTTTATTTCAAATATGAGACTCAACAAACCATGCAACAAGATCGAGCACGTTCTATAGTTTGTCCAAAGAATATTTCATGAAGCAAAAACATGGAAATAGAAACTCAATTATTTCTTAGTTTGAATGAAAACTTTTTCATTCAAAATATGAAAGGAGAGTACTGGATAAAATTAAATAAATAGTCGAAGAAATTTAAGATATCAACTAATTAATTGTTATATCAATTTAATAAGCTCCACACAGGAATAGAGATACGTTATATTATAATATGTGCATATTTATAATAAAATATGTTGATGCTATTTTTCAAATCTTTGTGTCACAGACAACTTTTCTTTCTGGACAAAATATATGCATTCGTACGTAAAACTTAAATACACTTCTTTCCACGTATTCACTCAAATAATTGTCAATTCATTTTTCATTGCAATAATAATCTTCTCATAATCATAATATTTAAATCCCTTGTCTACCAATATCTTTCAAATGCTTACAAGGATATTTCGAACAATTAAGGAATTAACTATATTCCAAGACATTTGTCTGGCAGGTATTAGCATAATTTCATATTCATATTTTCAATGTCACACAACTTCTAAATATTCTTAACGAAATTTTTATTGTAGATAATGCACTAAGCGGGTACGTGTACAAAAGAAACAATCTTAAGAATTACAACAAAAGTTTGAAATATAATTTCCTAAAATTAGAGATAAAAAATAAATATAAATACGACTGCAAACAGTTAATGCTAATTGCAATGTCTGCGACTAGACGCTCATAATTATTTCAAATTTCTATAAAAAAGAAAGCAAATAATTATGTTGCTCATTAAATGCATGCATATCTTTGGACTAAGATCAAATTCTGCTCAATGTTATTAAAACTAGACGTCCATTTATTTTAATAGTACAATTCATTTTTACAATATCGTAGAGTATCACAGTTAGTCAAATTGTTGGCAGCAATTAAAATGAAACTCAAACCAAATACGTACCAAAGGCTTTTCCAATACAACTGCAAACAATGCACTGCGTATCGAATGAGCTATCAACCATCGAAACCGCCCACTAAAAATTCCAACGACAAGATTTCAGAAAAAGACGACATATGTTTAACAAGGGTCTAACACTTTTCACTTGTCTTTGTATTCATATTTGGCTGTCCGTCCACGTAGATAAACTGTAAGACTGAGTGAATTAAAAATTTTCATGGCGAAAAGATTAATCACAAAATGCTTGAATATGCAAGAAAAAAAATATATACAACAAAAACAATTTCAAATGGTGCCAAACAAATAAAGGCAGTTCAAATTACCAAATTTCAATCAGGATAAAATTTTAAAAGGATCGACTCATTAAGAATTTGTTGGTACGAGTGTAGTTTGTAAAGTTTGTAGTAATTCGAAAAATAAATATCAAAAAAAAAAATAATAACTTTGAAAATTTTTGGTTGGTAAACTATGAAATACAAATGCAATTAAATACCAAATAAAAACTTTTTAGATTCAAGTAAATTAATATAAGACAAGTTTGTTGTTTCATAAGATTCACTTAAAATGCTTCTTATTTATTTTCAAAATAAAAATTAGTTCTACAAACTTATTCAACTACCCTCGTATCAACAATAATTTATAATTTTGTGCATAACAAAGCAAAATACAAAATGCATAAAAGAAAACCAAACAATAAACATTAGAAATGTCTACAATGACGAAAAAATACAAAATTTTATTTTTACTTTCCCACGTTCCCACGATCCAGTGAGTTGTCAGGATTTTACTTAGCATGTCTTTTTTCTAATACTGGCAGGTAGTAAAAATTCCACCAGAAAAAACGCACACGTGCACGCAATTTCAAAAAGGATCGAAATCCAACAAAGAGAGAGATAGCAGCTACCTACGTGTGCAGTGTGTGACTCACACGTTACGCATGCGCAATGAGTTTACGCATACCAAGTCGAAACTAGCACCTGCTTGCGTTCTGTGTTCTGATTGGTTGTACTCATTTAGGGGTTGCAGTAGCATACGCATATAAATAGCCGTCGATTCTGAGACAAAATCATCATTTCACAAACAGCGTTTGTACAAGCAACATCCAAATAAAATTCATCCATTTTCATTTAAAAAAATAAACAACCGAAAAAAATGGCTTACGAAAATCTAATGAACACCACCATTAATGTTGCCGCCAAGAAGCCCAGCTACACACCCGCCAAGAGCATGAAAAAGGCTGTTACACTACTACGCAAGTTATTCAAGAAGTCTGCATCATCCAAGCATCAGAAATTTCTCAATGAAAGCCTTAGTTTTGATGTTGTTAGCCATTCTGAATCCGAATATATCAGTGATGAAGAATGCGAAAATCTGGAGAACGAACTCCGTGAAGCTGCTGCACATTGAACACAGACAGACACCTACTCATCTGGTAATCAGCATTTGTGTGATACTCTTACTGATTGGCTTTAATCTTGTGTTGTCGACGCTAGCTGGTGGCAGGCAGTCGCTAAATAAAATGCTGCTGCATAGAAAGCTTTAAACGGGTCAGTCAAACTGACAGTAGTAGTTGTAAAAGTGCCTTAGTACTTATGCTTTAATCAATGTCTTCCAATAGCTTTAATAGCTTAAGAAAAATAAAAAAATTAAATTTGTTAAATAAAAAAAACAAAAACAAACAAAATATTGTCTTTACATTTTTTCTGAATTTTATTTCCTTTTGATTCTAGTATTTTAGTATTACATAGAAAAAAAATCTATTCATTTCGAAAGCTAGCTAGATTTCTAATTGACACCATTAGAAACAGTGTCCTTGATATTACGCAGAATCTAATTCTTATTTGAATCCAATCAGATGCGTAGTCTTACTACTTCCCGATAGATGGAGTTAGTGGCATTCTATACATGAATAATGTAGAAAAAGTAACAAGATAGAACGTTGGAGTAATGTGTTCTCGAATACGAGGTTATCTGTCTATACCCATATCTCTAGTAGTACCTTAGTACACAGCCAAAGCATAAAAAATTAATTACTCACACCAGCCTTTCAATAAAATATGTATTAGCATTGTAAAGTATCATGCTTTAATGTTTTTATAGAAAGAACAATAAGGACAAAATGAGATGCGGGATTGTTAGGATAAATTGGAGAATGTAAATGAAATGAAACCTTTTGATCAAAATGTGATATAGGACTGTCAGTAAAGATTTTCATTAAAGAGACAGCAAAAAGGGATTCGAAAAAACGTTTACTTTGGGTGGACCGAAGCTTAAATACCTGCTAAACGAAACTATATATGGTATTTTTATCAGTGAGTAGATAATATTCCACAAAGGAGATGTGTGGTGGTCAAGGTTAGTATTTCATAAAGGAAACGTGTGATAGTCAAGGATTCTAAACGACTGAGACTATGTCGGTGTTAATATAATAATTATATAGTTCAGTCAAACCTTTTGCTGCAACTAGATTTAAAAGATTAATTTTGAAAGATAAAACTGGAATGATATAGAGGTGCGATATTATATATGCGATATAGCTTCAACAATAAACATTTTTTAATAAAAAAAACTTAAAAATAGGTAGGCTCTTACGCGGGCTATGTCAAAAAGAGGACCTTGTACTTTGGTCCCAACTTCTTATCGGCAAAAAGTCTAAAAAAAAAGCTGCAGTTTCGAATTTCAGTGTAATACCTTAAAAATTAAGCGAATAAAGTGTGTAACTACAGACAGACGGACAAGGCTAGTTCGACTCTTCTCTGCCTTACAAACTTTTCGACAAACTGATAATACCCGCTCACACTATGTGTGACGGTTATAAAAAAAGCGAAACAACGAAAAGTCTTGAAAGTTAACAAAAAAAAGGGCACATGCATAGAATACAAGCTCAATCAATCAAGTTCTCCTTTTTAATTTCCAAAAGTATTCGAAACAATGCAAGAAATCTTTTGCGAGATATGTCTTAAAAATATTAAAACATCATTTAAGATATATATGATTCATAGGGTCCATATGGACTATTTAAATTTTGAAATTTTGAAATACTCGAATTTCAGCAAAAATAGTTACTAGCACTGTAGAGAATTTTGCTGCATACTTTCCGTTCATAACAATTGTGTGGAATTTTGACAATAAATTAAGCACGTTTTATTTGACTATAAATTTGTTTGACCAACCTCGCACATTATGCTTAAAGCATCATTTAAGTCGATCTTTTCATGTTCCTTAAAAAAATTCGGGTTGATTTTGTTTTACAATGCTTTATAATTTGATGGTCTTTCTTCGGTCTTCACAAAACCAAAAAAAAAAAATTTATACCAAACATAAAAGATTCCTTAACACAAGTGATTGGCGGGGCTGCTTTCTCGCCTTTGGGTAAGGTCTCTTTTCGTTTATTCACTTGGAAACCTGTTAACGTATTGTATATAATACGTTTTATGGTCATTATGCTCCTATTTCATTTCTACATTTATTGCTTTTCTTTGAGGCTTATTTAATTTTGATCTTCACGAAATGCACCACGACAAAATACATAAAAACAGGTTCAGGTATTGTGCATACAAAAGGAACAATGGAAAAAACGAAATTGACAAAGGGGAAAATTATATTGAACGCTGCTTGAAAAGCGTAAAAGGTAAGCCAGACCAAAAGGTAAGCTATGTATGTACCTGTTAGAATCTAAGTGCAAACAAAAGCAATGCTTTTGTTTACTTTTTCTTGGTACTCTTCGCACTTGGTACGGATTAAAATTCAAAAAAATCTTAAAGCGACTAACAAAAAAAAAAACGTTACCAAAAATATTGTGGTCATTAATATTAGGATTTTTTCCTTTTTTTCAAAAAAAAAAATACATTTTTCAAGCTTCTAGTCACTTTGTGTGTCAGTGTTTGTAGCCAAGTCTATAATAATCTTTTCTTGTTTACATACAGTTCTCGACTTTGTAAATATGTCTTGTTGAACTAATCCTAATTACCAGCGTCTCGAAACAATGCGACAGTTCAGATCTATGTTTGGCATCGTCTCTTATCTTCTACAAGTGCTTTTAGAAATAAAATCCATCTTGTGCTGTAATTATATATATTTTTATTTTTTTAATGTTGAAAGTAATCAGTGCAATTGTTTAAAACAAAAAAAAAATCAGAAAAATTACTAGACGGCGTCATACGCTGCTGTGCAATTTGTCAATTCTATACGTCTTCTACTCAACGGCGACATACTTATATTCTTTTGCAATCTATGTCTGCCACCAGTCAGTCAGACGTCCTTGTACGACTGGTTTAAATTTCAAGTGCATTTGCAATAATAAATTTTCGTCTACTTCCGTGGTTTATCTGTTGTGTTTGTCAATTATCGGCGCATAACCGCAGGACAGTATACTCCAAACATTTTCATTCATGTTAATCCTTGTTTGATGCTATCACTGTCGACAAATTGCCACCCGCATCTTTAAATATCGATTTAGATTTTTTTACTGTTTATACTAAAAAAAAAATGTATCTACGCCAAAGACACAGCATGTTGCTGTCAAGGATCTACGTTACAGATAACGACAGTTTCAAGTGTCCTGTGCTATCACTAGAACATTTATTGGCGCCATTCCTTGCTACGAATAATCAAAATTAACTTGTCTGCAACTCTAATGTCGAGACAGATTCTAAATTTAAAATATTATTGACAAGCAGTCAAATTAATGATTAAATATTGTAGAGTAATAGATTGTAGAACATTGCAAAGATCCTAGAACATGTTTAAGCTGCATAACAAGACATTTATAGATATTTTTTGCATATACCTCTATTCTTCCAATCATATTGTAACTAACGAAAATCAAAATATTATTTTTGTGAGAACTATATTTTATCTAGAGAACTGTTCAAGATCGCGAAGAATTTTTTCGGGCAAAAAAAGTATTCATTTTGTATCAGACTCTAATTTATATGAACTGCGTTTTTTAGAAAACCCAATAATAAAATTACGCTTTCCCACACACTTAACGCAATGGTTATAAATTCAAGAATCTTTTCAAAAATGTCTTGAAATCTTAGAGAAAATTGTCATTCATTTCTTCAATAAACCAACTTTATGCTGTTGACGCAATATTGAGATAAACAATGTTCCCACAAAGCCAGGCTAGTATCTTTTTCATTGTAAAAATAAAAGGACCAAATAAAAAAATATAAAAAAAACACTGATCCTCATAGCCGTTCACACCAATTTCTGTGGAGAAACGTAAACAAAATGAAACAAAGGATACTGTTAAAGACAATTTTGTGCCACAATAATTTATAAATAATTTATCCATTTATACAAAGCAACACAAATAAGAAAAGTCCCAAAGGCAAGCAAACAATCAGTACCCTAAAAAAAAGCAGCAGAAGGATGAGGCTATACTACAGCCGCTTTTGCCTTGATGATGCATCATTATCTCTGGCGTTAAACAAGTAGCTGCGTCGAGGAACAAAAAAAAAAAAGTTGGAGTTATTTTTAGGGCTTAAAAGACAAGTGCGAGGGTAGTTTTTATTGTAGCGCATCATCACGTCGCCACCAATTGAAAATAAATTGCTATAATGTCTTACATGTTGAAGTCACGCAAAGGATATCAATGTCGATTTGATGTTGGTACCAACGATGGTGATGATGATGACAGCAACAATGTATGCTGACTAGTTGATAAGTTGTAATAGTGGAATGAAAGTTGTGTAATGAAAATTACTATAAATAAATGAAATATAAATAATTAAAAAAAGAAACAGAAAACTTTAAATTTAAATTTAAAGTCCTTCATCCTGTTTAAATATCAAATTCAAATTTTTTCCCTTTTTATTTTGCTTTTAAAGATATTATTGTATATGAATAATTATAAATATTTCCACTAAATGTCTCCACGGTTTCAATTTCATTTTTAATGGGCATTATTTCCGATTGACATGTTCTATACACCAGCAACAACAACGAATTCAAAACGCGTGCATCGCTGCAGTTGAAATTGCACAACGCGAATAGTCAATTGTTCGTCAAATATTCAAATTGTGCATTCCATGTGACATGCAGCGAAGCACACTTATTGTCTGCACGTGAGGCATGCATAGAGCACTTGATGCGCAAGCGTAAATTTCTTACTAACTCTCTCTCTCTCCCTCTATCTTAACCATAAACGCTTCATAACAGCACACTAATACGCATTTTATCCTTAAAAAGAAAAAAAAAAACCAAACAAAACAAATCATGGAACAACGCTATAAATTTGCTTATCAAAGCCATAAAAATTCCTATATATTCTGTTTATACGTTCAGATAAACAACATATGGCGCTGGTTTCAGTTTACATGCTATTTAAAGAAAACCAGAATAAACAGCCAGGATAAGTTGGCAGAAATGAGCAACAAAAACCACTACACAAGCAAAATATGTATAAATATCAGACAGGATCATTCAAGAAAACAACCTTCATTAAAAAATTTCAACTAAACGTTCCCACGCTAAAGGAACAACAGCAGTAGGAGCAAATACTCCGCAGGACGATTTGTTTACACATTTTTTTCGCTTATTTTTATTTACGAGCGTAACTCTAAAAGTTGCAGCATATAGTTGAGAGCCGGTAAACCCAGGTCCAACTGAATTAAAGCAAACACAAAGAATATTGGGGACATAGATTGGTTGGTTAGTCTTCTCGAAATAATATTACAAACTTTTCGAAATCATATTGAGCTATTTTATGAGCATCCTTACATAAACATTTAACAATTATATAATATTAAAAAAAAATCAGTTTAACCCTCGCATAAATATATTTATTTTTTTCCAACTCATCTTAACTCAATTTCTTTTGCTTGTTTTCTTATTGTAAAAACTCTCGTGTTGCTTGTTGCTCGTATAAGGATAATAATTGCTATCTTCACAAATCCCCAGAGCAAAGCAAAGGACATGCACAGAGCAGAAAGAAAAAGATAGAAAGATGAAACGATTATTTTTAACAAAGCGTGAAGTAAGTTTCTCACGCTTCAAACTGAAGCAATCCTTAAGAAGGTGGCAGGACGAATACCTGCTGCTGCTGTTCCCGATACACGAACGAACAAACGAACGTGAGAAAATTTTTATCCGAGCACCTGCCTTTGAAGAACGACTGTGATTGGTCAAGATGCTGCGAGAAGAGAATAACTCAGAGCACTGAGTATTTCGTAGATGCTCACTAAGAGAAAGTATAAATAGCGCCGCCAACGTAGCACACTGAATCATAACACGCACAACGCTCGCAGAGTGAAGACGCACAAGACAAACACATTTTGTTTTCTCAAATAAAAAAATTTCGTAAAACTAAATAAAAAAATATCTTAAGCAACATGTCTGCTGCTATAAAATACAACGGCAATCAGTCGTCCAACATCTATAATTTCAATCAGACTTTTACCATCTACAAATCAAAGGTGTCCGCTTCACGTCGATTGAAAAACATGCTTAAACCGCTACTGGGTCGTGTCTTCAAATCAAAATCTAAGGCACCAAAACGCAGCTCTTACATTGCGTCCGAGGAAAAAGAAGCTGAATTTGAGTGGCTGCACAACGACATGGACAACATGGCAAACGAGCATCTCGAAAATCGTCTCATTGAAGAGTTGCAACACTGCGATTCCAACGAAGCCATCATTGTCTACGATGAACGTGGTTCTGGGCAAATCCAAACCGTCGACAAGCAGGACGTCATCGTTCCAGTACATTTTGCACGCACAAATGCCGGCACATTCTTCTGGACTTCAGTGCAACGTGAGACCATTGAACCATATCAAATTGAATGGAACTTTCTTGATCGTTGGGCGCAGGCGTAAAAAAGGCACAGCAGCAGCAAAAAAAAAAAAATGTACGGGGTTTAAGCAACTTCTGGAAACAAACTGAACTCTATGTGGCTATGGTGGGCACAGCACTGATCTACGTTTGCTGTTAAACGCGCAAAGTTTGGGCACTTCGACTTTGCATTGCGTTCGTTCAACCAACAATACGAGGGATGAGATAGCATCAAAAGCAATAGCTTTTCATAATTAATATGAAATATGTTGAATTGTTTTTTGTTAGAAGCGGGGTTTATTGAGCAGTAGCAACAATTTGAACACATTTTCTCCAAAGAAAATATGTTTTAAGTTGTTAAAAGTTAAAAAAATATCAAATTTTTTTTTGCAATATTTTTTGAAAAACAAAAATTATGTATAAAAATAATTTGTTTAACTTTAAGAGAAACAAATAAAAATATGTATTAAAAAAAAAAATCAAAAATTTTGTTTTTATTTCAACTTATTTCTAGCATTTTTTCTACAGTTTCTATCTTACCAGACGAAATTGAAACACAGCTCAGACAAAACCACTTTGTGTCTCAAAATCATTATTTTAACCATTTCAACTATGTAAAGATTTAATCTGGTTTCTTGGAAAATCTCTGCAGCGTAACTAATTTATCCAGAATAGGTTTTCGTTGATTTTTATTCTTTTGTGTTTTTCGAAAATTGAAAATCTTTCTCATGCACTTGTTTCGTTGCTTTCCTACTCAGACTTATTATTGTTTTTGTTTGCCTTTATTCTTCTTTTAAATTGAACACGTGCAAGGGTCGCTTTGGGTTTTTATAAAATGTTCTTGGTTTGTTTCTTTTTATTTTTGTTTTGTATAAATACGAGGTTTGTTCAAATATATTTATTGGTATACAGTATCAGTAGTGTCACACAAAATCGTTTCAAATCTCTTCTAAAATTCAGTGAAATAATGATATATTATTCAAAATTAGTTGAAATACTATTTAAAAAACAAATAAATAAAATATACATACACCGTATTTTTGTTATTTTTATAAAATACACTAATTGTATATTATAATCCTTACTTGATTGAATTTAAAATGTGATTTGAAACCAACCAAACGAGATGTTGTGCGACACCCCAGTATAGCAGATTTGCTTAGAATTAGATTCTTGTTTGAAAGCTTTCTTTGAGATTCTTTTTAAATATAAATTCTTTTAAAGTCGATTTTTATTTTGAAAGATATTAAAACGGTGCTTCCTCACATGTAAACGTTTTTTTGAAAATTACCCATCTTGACTATATTTTCTTAATCGATTCATATACACAAACATGAAAACTACTTCGAAACTTTTTTGAACGAGCCTCGTAGTCGGCACTTAATAATCATTTTTTTAGAACTCTCTGTGATTTTTCATAATTTTTGTATGTCACATATGAAGGTTTATTTCGAAGTTTCTACTTCTTGGATGTAGTATCTAATTGTTTATTTTTTATAGTTGTGCAACCTTTTTCTTTGGCGATAATTGTTAAAATATTATGTACGGGCAGCGACACCATACAGAAATTTAAAGGTGAAAAATTTAACAAGTTTTAAAAACGTTTTACGAAATGAGTAAATATGATATGATAAAACTATTTGACCTAAAACAAAAAAACTTTAATGTTAAAAAATTTTTTTTTTAAAAAAATCTCTCTCTCCTAATACTCCTTTCACCTTCCCCAAAACCCTCAATTGGTCCACATAGAGCAATGATAGCAATTCTTCGTCTTCAAATTTTTTTGGGTTGACTCCGCCGTTCCTTATCGTCGTCACTTTTAAAGCGACCAAACCACCTCGAGTAAAACACTACTTCAAAACTATCAAAAACAAATTTCAATAAATCAAATACATAAATGATAAATGTAGCATTTTAGAATTTCTTATCAAAGCATATAACACGCAACATGCACAACAATTAAGCATGCAACCAAATCATTATGCAGCGTAGTTTTTGAAAACAAACGAAATTTCAAAAACACGCACCACATGAAAATCACTTAGAAGAAAATGTGTTGTGAGAAAAATCTTTGAACAGCTACAAAAATAAATGACATAAATTAAAGGCCACAACTTATAAAAGTAATTTACCCCCTTAAAGTAAATATGCGACTCCAAAGACTAAATCGAACAAGTAGCAACATGTTGCAGGCGTCAGTTTAGAAAGAAACCCAAAAAGAGTACTTCGGTTACAATCACTTGGGGAAGGGAACTGGAGTACATATATTCAATACCACACAAAACACAGGCGTAACTAATTGACAAGTGTGTGTTGGCATGTTATTCCAAAGATGCTCTCATGTCAACAGTGAAAAATCTTGCGTTGCTGTTCAAATTTATGTAAGAAGTCGCTGTAAATATACTTATTAGGGGTTGTACTTGCAGCAAAACTCATTAAACAATTGTTCCCCAGCGCCTATGGAGCATTAAAAGATTTATGTGAAGTGAAGACTTTAATTAAGAGAATTTGTAATTTGTGTTTTAAAGAACAAGTTAAAATGTTTTCTTCAAGTGTAAGTTAAATTCTTACAAAGTAATGTGGGAATGAACATTTTTTTAAAGCCAAGTCAATAATTTGTCACAAAATTACTTTAAAACCGAAATGTCACGTAGCAAATCGAGTGACAAAGGATCAAAAAGTAACAAATCTAATATATTACTTCTGCTTATAGCATGTATTGCATATGTTTGAAACACATTTAGAACTAAAACAGCAGCAGTCATTGCCAAGACAAGAAAACAGCCAAGATTATTAAGATTCCCACGCACTGACACAAGAACAACAAAGAAGAAGCCAGCGGTGGTAAGATAAAATTGCGCCAACTCAATACAGACTGACACACGCTCGGCACATTTCCAGCAGCCTGACAATCTGCTGTTCCACAACAGAGCAGAACAAGAAGCCAACAACATCTTAGCCAAATTGTGTGAGAAAATTGTAGAGCATTAAAAACAAAACTCAATTGCGACACATGCCGATGCAATAGGATGTGAAAAGGACACCAGAGCGAGCGCACACGCAACAGCTAAAATCTACAATAATTGAAAAATTTTATGCTTGACTCAAACACAAGTAAAGAAAACATAAAACATAGAAAAATACATATAAATATAATCATGGGAACGCAATTTTCTTTCAATAAAAACTATTCTTCAGCATCCTTTCATTGTGCGCAGGCGTACGCACTCTGCTATTATCCATTGAATGCTTAGAAATATGTTACATGCAGCATTTTCTCAAGATTTTCTCATGCATCTCACGTTCCCAGGACTCTGGCGTTTATACCGCTGCACAACAGATAAATGTTTATTTTTGAATCAATGAATGACTGAAGTGCGAGCATCGTCATCTCCCCCGCAAGCAGTTAATTACAGGCTGCGCATGAGCAACACAACAAAATTAAAGAAAATGTGTTCTTCAGATTAGAATTTCATATTTTTGAAAAAAGGCGTACACTAAAGAGGTGAAACAAATGTGTTGATGTCATAGGAAATTACAAGCTGAGATATGCAGAGATTAGGCTAAGAAAAAAAACTGGCAAGAACGGGTAACAATTATTTAAAACTGACATGATTGCATTATTTTCATCATCTTTCTTACGTTAAATGTTCTATCAAAGAAATATAAATTAAAACATAGTTTTTTTCTAATTTGCTTTTCATTTCCCTGAAAAAAAATGTATTAAATTCAAAGTTTTGACGTCTTGACCGCTTTATATTCCAATAAGATTGAGATTAATTTTCTTATTCTCGTTGAATATTAAATAAATACAAGCAACCTAGAATGAAATATGCAAAAGCAATAATCAAATAGAATCCCCAGCCCACTCCATATATATAATATAATTTTTTTGTATCATATCGAACCTTAACCGCGAAAAAAACGTAAGATACTTTGTTTCGAAACTAGTTACTTCTGAAATATTGATATTCATTAATTGATTCTGATTATAACAATTTGAATTTGTCTTATTGTACCTTCTTGCAAAAAAAATGTCGTTTACCAATTTTTTCATGGTTCAGGGTTCGATACAAATCATCTCCAGCGAACTTAAAAGTTTTTTAACTTGAATATAAAAAAAAATTTGTCGATATATAACGAATATGCTCTATAAAAATTTATAGAGCACATTTAAGTTAGAAAGCTCATTCTAGATTTGCACAAATCGTTTTGCAGAATTTCTTTTCAATAATTTAAAGTCATATAAAATTTTTGTTAACTATATACATGTTTTATTATTATGATTGTGTATTATTATTATAAAATTAAAACTAAATATTTCTTAAGCAAAACAAACAAACCGGAAGACAATGATTCTTAAAACTAGAAACTTATTTAGTAAACTTAAAAATAAATCCCTACAATTGTGGAAGACAATGATTAATTGCACAATTTATGTTCTTAAATATAATAAGTTGCTATCACAGATGGATTACATCAGTTACGAACTATTAAAGCTTTTATAAAGAGGTGAAGATATTTTATGCTAACGCTGGCATGCGGCTGCACAGTAGTTGAAACGAACCCAAACACTAAAGATAGATGATGGAGTTATGCGTCCAAAATAACACGGCAGACTCAAAAGGCTTCCAACGCAGCTTAGGCACAATCGGTGTTGCTGTCATAGCGGCTGAGTTTGATTTACGTTTGCGTATCAGCCAACGCAATTGTAGACGTCTTAGGAGAACTTCAAAAATGTTGAAACTTTTCTTCGAGTTCCGTTGTTGAAGTCACTTCAGTACGACTTTTTGTTTTGCCAAACAGAGATTTTTCATGATGTCGCCGACGCCAGTGGCGTGTAGGGCGACTGAAGAACCATCAATGTTGGCAGTGTGAGTTGAACTGATTTCGAGAAGCAATATCAGCAATATTTATACTAAAGAAAATAGCTATGGAATGCGCTTTAAGGGTAGTTTTTTTCAAAATAAAATTCAACCACCAACAGAGCATGCGCAACACATTTTAAATGTGCGAGAGAGCGAGTCGACATTCAATAGTGCAGGTAGTCAAAGAAAGACCTGAACTTAAAAAATTAAAAATCAACCACCACCACTGAAGTCAAATGTAGAAACTACATTCCTATTGGTCGATCAAATTACCCATAATAAGTATATTAATTCTCAACTAATTATAGATTGGTTACATTCAAATTTGTTTATATTTTGAAGTAAATTGTCAAAGAAATGAAATTGAAACAACATTTTTACTCTTTTTTATAAAACAATTCTCAGAAAATAAAAATAGAATTGTAAAAAAATCTCAATGCAAACTATGAAATTTTATACATTGGTAAATATTTGAGCGCGTGTCTGACACATAGAGTTGGAGTAGTGAACTGCCTCCAAGTCAGAATATAACACGTTCCATAGGCCATGCCAAGCGTGCGCGTGAGTTGGTTGAAAGAAGAGTGTTTAAAGCCCCCATGGAGTGCAGCAGTATGCTGAAGTATGGTTTTGCAATAATAATAGACACTTTATGTTGGCCGCTCGGTAATGGATCCTTTCTTATTTTAAAATTTGACAAAAAAGTTCTAATTGCACAAATTTATTAACTGAGTTAAATTTATTTATATTTAGTGCTTCTCTAAAAACTCAAATTTAATGTTTACATTAATGAAAAATATAGCGTTTAGAATAAAATTCTGATTGTAATTACTAACTAATCTATCACAACTCAGATTTAACAATGTCCTAACAAGAACCTAATTAAAAGCACATATATGTGTTTTTGTCAATATCAACATCAATAGACCAATGAACAGACATGCAACAGAAGCGTTAAGAAATTTCTATAGAAATATAGAATTACCTACAAGAAAAAGTAGCTATGAAGGACACACTAATTGCAGCATAACTGTGTGAGAAAAGGAAGGAAATTACAAACACGCAACAACAAACGGAACAGCACAGTATAAAAAGGTCGCTAGGACATTGAAAAAGTCAGTCTAACTCAAACCTAGCAACAGAACAGAGCTCAGAACTGCGCTCAGACTGGCCATTGTGCCTAAAGAGCAAAGTACGTAGCTGGCAAGAAAACGTTTAAATATCTTAAGATGTCGAAGACAAACGTAATTGCTACTGTTCTACGCATCGAAATATATGCAAAAGGAGAAAAAAAAAACAACAGAAGAATGACGTCCTTGGCAGAGCAGCCGGAACTCAAACAGAAAAAGTGTGAAAAATCCGTTGAGTTTGCGCAGAACCCAAAAAGTATGCAATACGCTTGCATCCAAGATGTCGTCATCCACTGTTGAAGAGCTGCATTGATGCTGTACATCGCTTCTCCCCATTGGAAAGTGGCAACAATGTGTTTTAAACACAAACTACAAACAATATATTCATAACAAAAGCTTTAATAGTTTGTAAGGCAACATATTGTGATTTGAAAAACTTTAATTGAAATTTAAATTTATTATTTAAGATGTAAAGTGCAATCAATCATTGTCTTCCGATTTAATATTAAGATTTTAGATTTAATATCATTGTCTTCCGATCTAATATTAAGTTTTTAGTTTTAATATCATTGTCTTCCGGTTTGTTTGTTTTGCTTAAGAATATTTTAAGGATTTTACTTTTAAGACTTTTTACTTTAATAAATTTTACGAAACATTTCTGTAAACAAAAAAAAAATTTTGTTGGCTTCCTTATTTTCTTTAATTTTTTTTATTTTAAGTTTGTTTTCATCTAATGATAACAAAGTATAAAAAACATTCAAAGCAATAGATGACAATAGAATTTTAAGTAGTTTTTATAGTTTAAATAGTGGTCATCATAGAATGTATATAATTTGTCTTAAAACTTTGTTATTTATAAAAATAATCATCTGGTATAGACTACTGATATACTGATATAACTACTGATTGGAAACAAAATTAATACAGTATAACATTATGGGATTAAGAAAGGGTGTAGGCTATATATCGTTTTTGTAAAATTGAAATGGTATCGCTAAGTAGAATAGACATTTATTATAATATTTAGAAAACTTTATAAATCAAGGAAAGCATAAAACAGTTTTCAAAAGATACATCTACACTAATTATATAAGAGGAGATAACCTTCGAATTTACTCATTCGATTTAAAAAAAGTCTTTTACCAATAGATAGAATGGAATTTCAAGATGAACCTAGGATACACATTATTCCGTTGAATGAAAAGGCTTCTTCGTGGTAATCGGATTTTAAAAGTACAAAAACAATTTTTTTCATACGCTGCTTTAATGGCAATAGATATTTCAATGATTATTACATAAAAGTTGAAGAGCTACAAAAAAAGTCAGCTCCAATTAACGCCTAATTCGGGATTTCTATCACCTCAATGTAATTTGCTATATATGATCACTAACAGCCAAAAACAGTGTTTTTTGATGCTTGAATAAAGAGAGAGAAAAGTTTCAAATCGACAGAAAAAGACCTTAGACATGCTAGAATGACAGGTTTCTTATAATAACTTTTTCTTGTTGACAATTGCACAATATAACATATAGAACATGCCGAGATACTATATACTAATATATACTATATTTAGCAGTTTAAAAAAAAAATTTAAGAAAAATATAACGCAAATGATGTTTTTTTTTTACCTAGTTACATAGTATTTTTTATTAAAATATTTTGTAACAATATTTATTAAAGTAAAAAGTCTTAAAAGTAAAATCCTTAAAAATATTCTTAAGCAAAACAAACAAACCGGAAGACAATGATATTAAAACTAAAAACTTAATATTAGATCGGAAGACAATGATATTAAAATTAAAATCTTAAAAATAAATCGGAAGACAATGATATTAAATCTAAAATCTTAATATTAAATCGGAAGACAATGATTGATTGCACTTTACATCTTAAATAATAAATTTAAATTTCAATTAAAGTATTTCAAATCACAATATGTTGCCTTACAAACTATTAAAGCTTTTGTTATAAATATATTGTTTGTAGTTTGTGTTTAAAACACATTGTTGCCACTTTCCAATGGGGAGAAGCGATGTACAGCATCAATGCAGCTCTTCAACAGTGGATGACGACATCTTGGATGCAAGCGTGTTGCATACTTTTGGGTTCTGCGCAAACTCAACGGATTTTTCACACTTTTTTCTGTTCGAGTTACGGCTGCTCTGCCAAGGACGTCATTCTTCTGTTGTTTTTTTTTTTTTTTTTTTTTTTTTTGCATATTTTTCGATGCGTAGAACAGTAGCAATTACGTTTGTCTTCGACATTTTAAGATATTTAAACGTTTTCTTGCCAGCTACGTACTTTGCTCTTTAGGCACAATGGCCAGTCTGAGCGCAGCTCTGAGCTCTGTCCTGTTGCTAGGTTTGAGTTAGACTGACTTACCCAAAGTGCAGACGTCTTATTTATACGTAAAATAACTGAAGATCTTTACTATTGGTATAAGTGAGAAAATCGTATCGTGTACTATTCTAGCTTACTGCAATACATACGTATGAGCTAGAATAGTACACAAACAATTTTCCCATTTTAACCAATAGAGACTGTGCAGGTAGTTAAAAGATTCAACTCTCTTGTTTCTTCTGCTCCTTGCATTTCTCTTTCTTTTTTTTACATCCTTATAGCAACATGCGTGCTGAAAAGATTTGTAAAACCACCCTTAAATTTCATTGAGTTAGTTTACTGCCTATGAAGACTTCTCTCAGCATTTAATCGCGTTTTACTATAAATTTATTACCACTGGATTTCTATGCAAAACGCGTATCTGTGAAGTTAAGCAATTCATATTTATTTGTTTACATTTTTTTCGTTGCTTACATAAAAATCGTAAAATTTCATTAGTTGATTGCATGTGTGCCATGCCTCTGCGTGCTGCACATAATTTGTCTTTGTTTTAACTTTGTTTATATCTCACAACTTGGATCACTCATAATTTAAAAAAAAACGATTCTACGAATTATCAGATGCATGAATGCTTAATGTATAATGAATTTTTGTTTATTTTTTTTATTCATTCCCAGGAATAACAAATTCCGATTATATTCCTATGAAATTATCATTTTTAAAACTTCGGAAAATCAGTGAGTAGGTATATTCAATATTATCAAAGCGGCAATTATTTGCTAATTGCCACCTCTATAAATTTTTTGTCAAGAAGCTTTACGAAAAGTGTAAAAGGTATATTCTTACAGGAACATTTTATTCCTATTGACGCTGTATATGAGATATAAATAAGTTTCGTTGCTTACAAAAAACAGAAGTCGTTTTCAAGGTCGATATAAATTTTTTCCAGAGAATTTTGGAGCATACACTAAAAAATTTCGATAACAAAATAAAAAGTGTAGTATTTGAGGATTTAAAAAAGGGCTACTACTCAAACCCAAAATAGAGTTTCGTTCCTTGTGAATTTTTCTATTTGTCCATTGCTGGGACGTTACACGTTTTACACACTTTCTTTCTATCAAAGAAAAGTAAAGAACTTTTTAAATTTGAGAAGAAAGGTGGCTCAAAACGGCGCATGGTATCCCATAGTCATCTCTATCTAAAATATTTAATTACGAAAAATCAGCGAGTTCCGTCAATAATATTTTTAAGTTAAGACTTTTTGTCTATCATACCTAAACTTTTGAAAGTATATACAAGTTAAGCCATATGTACCTATATAGCTCTTTATCAATCGCAAACTAGAAATTTACAGCTTCAAAAAAGTTTTAAATAAAATAAAGGATAAGAACAGAGTTAATTTTGAATTATTTATTTTCTAATTCCACGGTTTCAATTAAAATAACTTAATCTAATGGAAGACAATGACTTAAACTAATGAAAAAACTTCTGAATATAATTAATTTAAGATTAATATATTTTAATTTTATATACATGCTTAGTAGTAATTAAAGCTTTTTCTTAAGAACTATTTTTTAAAACATCACAAAATATCACATTTTGATTGCCTAACGAATATTAAAGCTGTTAGTTTCATTAAAATGAAATACAATTATTTTAAAAATATCACAGTAATTTAAAACTATTATTGAGAAAATATCACATCCAGAAAATCACAAACGCCAGGCATCAATTGCATATACGTATGAATCACATAATAAGGCTGTTGAATATCACAGTGTTTTAACATCAAAGTTTTTATTTAGGTTTTCTGCTTGAAGTTACGCTCCGTCAACATCATATTTAAAATTTTAAGCTCGTCTCGCCATTGTATCATAATGATTTGACAATAATTTCTTCCTTAACTGATGGAATGAAGTAAATTGTAATGATTTTGCAGTACATTTTGCACGTAGTTGTTGCTGAGTTTAACTTAAACTAATTTCTTGAAATGCAAACTTAACTTTTTATACAAAATACTGACTCAAAAGATATCGCAGTTCCACCCCTCAGCCAAACATTTTTTAAACTACCAATAATAAGAATCCAAATGAAATTGCCCAAGAAATCAACCCCCAGTGTGTATGCATGTTCTCAGGTGTACTGATAAATATGGAGTAGCACATTTAGGGGTGGATTTAAAAAAAAGAGCACTGTTGGTTCTTATAGTGCTCCGCCCATAAAATATATTTGATTAATATAAAATAGTTCGAATAATTACACTTGAAAATCATAAAAAATATGTACGACAAAAGAGATTCAGAGTAAAAGAAAAACATAATTAAAGAGTTTTCACGTTTTAGAATGATTAAAAATTTATTTTATTTAATTTTTTTTTTTTTTTGTCTAGGTTGTTCAAGGCTACCTATTTCCACTTTAAATAAAGTTTAATTACTCTCGTCTATGTCTAAAAAGCAAAACCTTTACGTACACATACCCAAATGAAACCATTAAAACATTGCCAAAACTAAAAGATAAGCGTAAAATAATTTTGAATAGATTAAATTGGACACCCGCATATAAAAAAATGTTTTTTTATTTGCATTTAAAAAGAACAGCAGGCCACAATCACGGTGAGATACTTGAAACGGAAGAATGAATATTCTGACGTTATGCTTAAAATGGCAACAAGGATAGAAAAGTACCTGGAGATGTACTTTGGTAACACTTATAATAAAAACACAGAATGTCTCGCCGCCATACGCTTAACAGACGTCAAACAGCTTGAGAGAAAACGGAAAGGCCTTCATTGTAGATAACAACTAATGAAATACTTAAGTATGCACAAGGACGATATTACAATCGTGTTGAACTTTAAAATAGCAAAATATTAGGCTGTAAAAGAAAATACTAAGGATGTGTTAAGTTCGTGCAAAAGTATGTAACAGGCGGAAGCAGGCATGATAGACCATATAAAATATATATGTTCTTAATCACCATTAAAAGCAGAGATAGCTATGTCTTTCGATCCGTTCGTATGTCCGTCCTGCTGTATGAAAACGATTATATCGGAGACTATAAGAGATAGAGCCGTTTTAAGGGGTACCCCCCATACAAAGTTACCTCAAAGTTTTGAGTTTTTCATGAAAACTTATGTGTATGTTAAGTAAGAACTATGCCTAAAATAGATCAAATGAAATATGCCAACAAGGGTATAGCCCCCTTACAAATTTATCCCAATTTTTTTTTACTTTTTGTTTAAAATTTAATACAATAAAGCACAACATAGAACTAAGATAAGACATAACTTAAGGTATATAACAATTGGTTACAGGGTTTCTACCAGTCGATTTAAGCGATCTTTCTTGTTTCTCTTATAGCCTCTGTATTGATTGCGTTCGTAAGGCATACAATAGGCGGATAAATGGGCATAAGGTTGGCCATGACCATATCGACTCGGCAGTATAAGCTGATCAGGCTGATATACATATGCATAAGTACTTTCCCCACAAACAAAATTTATAAATTTACATTAGTGTCTGCCATTGTCAGATTAAAAAAAAATAATAGCATTTTAAAAAGTCAAAATTAATATTTGACATTGTAAAAAATTAAACATATTTTGAATAATTTAATTCATAAAATTTTATTGAAATAAATTTTAAAAACTAATACAAATTCTTTTAAAACTAATATTTAAACGTTTTCATGAATTATAAATTTAAAATTAAAATAAAAACTTAAAACTAAAAATAAGTGTAAAGTAAAGCTTAAAACTTAAAATTTATAAAAGTTATAAATTGTTCGTAAAAATATTTATATTGAATTCCTTATTGCCAAAGTTGCGGTGATTTCGTAATTCGTAAATGTATCTAAAAACATGGAAGACTTTTCGATTTTGTTGCTCCTTAAAGCACATTTTGCAAACAAAAAATATAAAAAACAATTTTTATATGATTTGATGTTAGTCAAAAATGTAACAAATTAAAATAAAAAGATATGAACAAATTAATGAAAATAAAGTTTTAGAAAAATAAACAATATAGAAAACTTAACAAAATCGTTTGTTAAAACGATTAAACAAACAAAAACTTAACAATCAATAACAAAAATAAAATTTAAAAAAAAAAAACGTAATAAAGTGCAGCAATGAAACTGATCCGATTGCTGTACTAGTTAACAAGCGTTTAAAGTCTGCCGACATTGCACTACCCAGCAATAATCTAACGCTTAACTGCTTTCTTGAGGAAAGCAAAGACATCACAGAAACGTCGATCAAAAAAAAAAAAAAATATTGCACATCCTAACTGTTCCACGAACTTCCCAACCTGATATTGCACATAGGTATAAGGCCTTCGTCGACGAAACAGCACAGCTTTTAAACTCCGAAGCGATATTGTTTATCGTAGCTGTCACTGTTGGTTTCAAACGGCGAAGTTGATTGCACTTTCCAACAAGCCCGGTCCTGCTTACTGAGCAAACGCACAAAATCCATGGTCAGATCAATTTGTTACGTTGCCAGCGTGTCGTATCAACAAACAATCTTAAGCCTTATAGGTTGGAAGAAATGTTGCTGATCCGATATTGTTATGGATTGCCTTTTAGAAAGTCAACCACTTTAAAGCTTTTACGCCAACCATCTTAAGAATTTATTTGCGCTTAGAGCGCCTTAAAGCTCCAAACTTTTTGTCATGTATTGTACGCTTGCATTATCAATGAATTGAAGTACTCTTCACAATGATAATCCGCAATATGCACAAACATTTCACAGTTATGAGTTTAAAGTTCAAATTTTGACGCACATCAACGGCGAAAGTCATTCGAAATGCCTTAGCGGTCGATCGTACGCCTCTTGTTGCAGCATCCAGATCATCCAATCCCAACGGATTGCTCCATCTCACGACCACACATTGCAATGCGCGCCAGTACACTACAATGTGCGTATGAAAATAGACGTAAGGATCGCTTTTTGATACGATCTAGCGCTGTGTGACGGTGTTGTCGTTAACGTTGCTTACTGAGAACTGACTTCTAGGCATGCGTACCACACGATTTTATACACCGCGACAATGTTAAGTTTTTTTTATTCATTGTTTGTTATTGTCGTCGTCGTCGTCGTGGAAAATCCGAAAAGCGATAACACATATGTACAATTTGTCTCTCAGATACGCTGCTTTTACACTCTTATCACATTCACAGATACACACGAATACATATTTTGAAGGGGCACTCGTATCTGTACTCGCGATAAATGACGTTAACGTCGCGTCAGCAGCTCTGTCGGCGCATTAATAATGCATTTATAACAGATTTGAGCCCGCAGACTTTGAACGAACACATGAAGCCCAGAGCCGAAGTTAAAGCAGAAGGGACAAAGAAACGCACAAAAGAGCGAGCCGTCGTCGTCTTTCTTATTGCCGTTTCGTTTAATTGTAATTACTACAACAACATTCGGCGGGAGCAATAACTACAGTGAAACATCTTTTAGCTCAACAGCTACTTTAGAATATATAATTTTCAAGTTTGGTAAATAGGTGTTATGAAAGATTATCAACTTAAACTTACAGTATAACACCCAAATTCGAACATAATGTTCTGTACAGATCTAAGGCACAATATCTATGTTCTCATGATATTTGCAACATATTCTATTGATGTGTATCATGTCGTACTTTTCCAAAAAAAAAACCCTGTACCCAATTTTTAAACAGCTTTTTGGGGTAGGTTTGTATGGGGACCCCTTAAAATGGGACTAGAGAAAAACCGATTGTAAGTGATCCCTTAAAGTCCAAGAGAGTCTAAGTTCCGATATCCCTATCTTCGAGGAAATCATTCGAGGTAACCATTTTCAATCAACATTCTTATTTGAAAAATAAATCACTAGATTTAAATATTCCAAAATGAGAGGTTTTACTTTAACATTTTCTCTCTATTATTTTATTATTTCATTTCTTGTTTATTTCTTAGCTTATTCTTTGATTTCTCGCATTTCAACGTCATCAATTCGAAAGCCCTAAAAAGGAAATGGATGATGTTGGTCGTCGCTTAGACGTTCGATCGATCCAACAAATGCAGAACGATCAACTCGTGTCGGCTGGGGTTAAACGACGTGCTACGTTTTCTTCCACCGACCTCCTGCAATAGTTGCATCAGAATAAACGATACACGCGGCAATATAAAAATTCCTATGCACAAGATTTACCCAACTAAGTAACCCCAGCAGCTATCTTTGCTTGGCACTTCAGTATCGCTGCATGTATTACTGTTAATGTTGATTCCATTTTTTTACATATACGACACTGCCCTTTGCTCGATGTTTTTTTTTTCGTTTTTTTTTTTTATACAATTGGAGGTTTCTCGCGTTTTGTTTATTCAATCTCGCATCGTTGGAGAGTGTTGTCGCATTGCTTTTTTATCGTTATTACTTGCAACAAGGTATATACTCGTATATGTATACACACACGTACGACGACCCCAAAGGGCTGTCATACAATCACACGCATCTGTGGAATGCAGCGTAAAAGTAAACTAACATAAAAGCATAATGAAAAAAAATGCTTATACAGAAACTATATACATATGAGGGACGTTTAAAAAAATTTTACTCGAATTTAATCTTTTTAAATATCGGGTGCTATTTGTTAATACAAATTACAAAGCAAAATAAAACTAAAGTTCAGTTGAAACTGAAATTAATATTCGAGAGATTCACATAAAATATTATATTTAATGTAGAAAGTTTTAACTTTGAATAAAATACTTTACGAATGTCCCATTTACATGGAGAAGGTCCTAAATTCGGTTCGCAGCATTTTATGTATGTATATAGCAATATGCAACGAGAGTCAATTCATCGGTTGATATAGCTTTCGCTGCAGTTTTTTTTTTTTTTTTTTTTGTTTACATTCTCTGAGTTGTATTGTATTTGACGTTGTCTCAAAACGTCAGTCCGCTTTTTCTCCATTTTGGGAGTTGCCCTTTATTAAATTCTACAAACTCTTGTTATGATTTTTACACAATTTTACGTTTTATTTATTTTGACATGTTTTTTATGCTCCATGAACTGAGTTATATTTCAAAGTAACCAGTTTAAAATGCACAGCAAGTCACTTATAAATAGTGTAAATAAAGATTAAAGCTCTTAACTTATGGTCGAGATTAATAACAAATAAAATAAAATTGTTACTAATTAAAAGACAAATTTTTCAACTACAGTAGATACGCTTGAGATGGGACCCCTATAGCATATAGGCCCCATGCAAATCTTTTACAAATTTTTAAGTTTTTATATGAATAATTGGTTATTTATGCAGTGTTTATTTTCAAATATGGAAAAAAACACTTATAACTGCAACCCATGTTCAGAAAATGACCCATGGTTGAGGTAGGACCCAACAGCATTCGAACAGACCTACAAGTTCCACTATAAGACTTCCCAAACAATTTTCTGTGACATAAAGTGTTATTATAGCACATGGGTTGACGCTAAAACTTCTGATGGTCTTCAACAAACAGTTTCTATGATCGCATTAAAGTACATCGACCACAAAAAAAAATCATAATCAATTCAATATATGTGTACAATACACGCATATGAATATAAATTTTTCTTTTATTCCCTCAATAAAAATTGGAATAAAACACAATGTTGGAACATTGTTACTTCATTAGAGTTTATTACGTTTAGAACGAATTGAAATACGGGCTGCGAGACAAAAAAAAATACATTTGTGAAACTAGCAGCAAAAAGAGCCAAAAATTGACTATTAATGTCTGAAAGAGCAACTAACTTAAAATAGTTTTTATGCATCTTAAAGATAAAAATAACATTGAATATTTTACTATTTACTACTCTTTCTTTACTACTCTTTGGAAAAATAAATAGAATATTATATATGTAAATACAATATTGCCTGCCTTTCAAGATATGCTTGCATTTGGTTTTATTGTATAAAACGAAAATACATAAATTCTTATCGTTATGCATTTTGTTAAAAATTATCTACGCTTGCTGGAAAATAGCGATATATAGTATATATGTTTTTATTCATAAATAAACAGTGTAATCCGGGTGCATTGTTTCAGTGAGAATACTTCAGATATACACGATGAGTGTCTTAAGTTTATCTCTGTGCGACAATGTTAGTGGTGTCACAGATAAGCAAAAATGTACCAAACGAAAACAAATAAGTAAATCTATCGATAAGCAAATAATAAAAAATTATTTTAAATTACTCGCCATACAGATACATACAAACATGTGTATTAGTTCAATATCTTACTATCTAACTAACTTCGTTAATGCAAGCTCAGTAAAATATAGAAATTCCAGTCAACAATCCTCTGCGGAACGAAGATTTTTTGTACGTGAAATCAGAACGAAAAACACTCTAATATTGATGCTAACCAAAATACACACTAAATTCTTTAGACAATCTATGTTGACATTAGTTTGTATGTCTACTAAGCCTTTACTTCCTTCACATTCCTTTACTAAAGTTCTCACATATACATTAAATAGTTACATTCCAGTCCGGAAATCTGCCATAAATTTTATAATGTTTAACGTCTTTGATGCTATTAGAAATCTCCGACTTACAGCTTACTTTTCACATGTTCGTCAACGTGAAGATACAATAACACTTCCTAAACGTCTTTACACAAGATGCAATATTCCCTTAATCCTTTATTTGTTTGTGAAAGGCGCAAAGGCGATAGTTCCGCTTAATTGCGCGCATCGTACAACGAACAGAAAAAAATAGTGTGCGAGAATAAACTATAAATTTAATAGGATTTCTGTATGAGACTACGGCAATAAATTCAATTTTAATGTCAGAAGAATGGGTACCGCTTTAATTGTTGCGACTGTTCGAAATGCAGCTTGTTTTTAGAAGTTTCTTTCGTCTCATGATGTTTGTATGATGGGAACCCTTATGAGAATGTCTAGAACACAGGTTGATTTTTAAGAGGGGAGCAAAAGATGCTGTTCTTTCGTGTGGGAAAATTTTTTAATTAGATTGAAAGATTTAAAAAACAAAATAATCTGTACAAATTTTTTTTAAAAAAGGAGTATGAAAATATAAAATTATTTAAATAATTTATAATAGAGTAAATATCCGTAACATCATTTCTTTAAAACTTTACAAAAACTTCTTATCAAGACTCATGACAAAATAGAACGTGTTAACAAAAACAAGAAAACAAAATGTACCAAACGAGTGCCAGCCATGCAGCCAACATGCAGCTCAGATTACGATCCTCGAAAATGAAAGGTGCATAAAATATGCCATAAGAAAAAATAAAAGAAACAAAACGAAACGAAAAAAAAAAGAACTGCTAAAAATCGAACATAAAAATCCATTCCCACGCTTTCGAAGCATGTCTTTAAGTCGTCCTGAATGCAAAACTCTCGAGTACTTTTCCAACTGTCAATAAAAATCATGCATATTTATCAAAATGCAAGCAAGCAAGCACGCACGGAGACACACCTGTGCAACAAACCAGTCGAATATTGCAATAACAGCCACCCTTAAATCTACTCTATACTGCAAAATCGAACAAGTTCAAACTGCGCTGCGCGCGCGCTTTGCACATGCACAACGCACCACATCACACTAAGCTGAAGTAAGCAGTAGATACCCAAGGACAGTGGAATCACAACAGCAATTCAACTCTGTTGCTGCATTAAAAATAAATAATCATAAAAATAGCTACACTCTGACAAGTAAAACCTTTTCATCAAGATAAACAACGACACGACCCTCATTAGAAAAATCGAGCAATAAGCAATAATAAGTTATTTCAAATTATTACAGCACTGTAACGGAAATGTTTCCCACACTCCAACCACCATCGCAAACAAAATAGCTCGTCATGACTGCTTAGAAAACTACACACTTCCTAAGCAAGCCAATCCAATTCAATCGAATCGTATCCAATCCAAATGAAAGTAAGTCAAGCACTAAGCAAGTCGGGAGCAGGTGTTTCGTTTTACTACTCTTTTCAACAAAACTACAGCAAAATGCCAAGTAGAAAATAAATTTGAATCTCGCTTAATCATCGTGCAGCATTCGCAGCATTATCGTCGAGCAATATAAGATCCTGGGAAAATTTTTTCTAAGACTTTGTTCCTTCCTTAGGTTCGAAACAGTTTTGCAGTGATCGTTTTAAAAGTTACTCTTCTTCTGTTGTAGGGATGATGTGTATTTATGTTGAAGGGTATGTGTGGATACGCAGAAAAAATCACTCTACAATTTAGAACTATCCATATGAAAGTAACAGATTAAATATACATTGCTTTTCATAAATAAGTTGAAGAAAATATTATTTTTTTCAGTGTAAAAACATATCCATTTAGTCTGTCTTTCTGCAAAACGTTGAACACACTTTCTACGTGTGCACATCACGAGTCCAAAAATACTACCTATACTACAAACTGAAACGTACAAAAGACATAGCAAGACAAGCGAGTCAGACCTGAAGACAGACACACGCACAAAAGACATTAAAAACGAGGAAACTAAACCATGACAGGATAGACAACAACAAAAAAAAAACAAAAAAAATTATGATAAAGTCGACGACGAAATGTGTAGAAATAAGAAACAAATTAAAACGAAAGACTTGCTCGGACTTCAGGCATGTGGTTAAAATTGGGATCCGTGGGAACGTACTTTTGCTTACCTTAAAAAAATATATGCGCATGCAGATAAGATTTTAAGACAAACACTTGCAAGGATAAATATATTGTATATGCATGGGGTTGCTTACAATAAAGCAAACAAAAAAAAAAAGACAAAAATTAAATAAAAAGACGAAACATGATATGAAGTTTTTAAACGTATAAATATGAAAAGATTTTTCCCGATTTCTTTGGCTATATCGCACATGCGTAAAGTGCGCATAGAACGCGTTGTAGTTAGGGGTGACATTCTTTATGCTAGCCATGCGATCCAAACAGAAATTTGACACATACAGGTGTGCAAATTTATGGGAAATGCACTAAGGAAAAAATTACTTATTAACTAAGAGAAACTAACCGAAAAAATTTGTTCACGATTCGTTCGTACACTTGTTTTGCCGGAGTCAGTGCACACATGCGAAGCCCGCATCAAAGGATCGGCGAAATTTTTAACGTTTTGACTACGCTTTCGGTGTCTGTAAGCATCACCGTACAGAGGCGAACGATCTTTACAGGAATACCAAGTATAAGCAGTCCATAGTAAAGTGTTCATCTTGTTGCCGTATCGAAAGCGCCAATTTTCGAAAGGATGTGAAAAACAACTTTGCACTATTTTTTCTCCATCGATAACAATCAATACAATTTTTTCAATAATTTATAATTCAATTTTAAACCAATGTGCAACTTCATCTAATAAATTGATTAAAATTGTAATGTGTAACACATTAGCGGAATTGCTCTTTGAAAAAGTAAATATAATTATATGAAGCACAAAATAATCAAACAGTTTCTATTGATATATAACTGCGCGAAGTGTATATGGTATACTACAACTAAAATGGTAAAAATCGTACTTAAATTTATATATATCGTATATTTATATAAGGACCTTAATTGATTTGCACTATTTTTTTAGATAATCTTTGCTTGAATTGTTTGTATATTATTGCCATAATCTATCTAGCAGAAACTACATACAGTTTAGTGGAAAGCAAATTAATGTCATCAGAAACAAAATATCAATGTGCAAATCATTTAATAATTTGTCAACTGCAAGCGAATATCGAAACAACGATTGAGGATATAACAAATGTTTTAAAAAGTCAAATTGTACACTAAATCAAAATCAATCATTGCCTGGTTTGATTTTCGAATTGAGAAATACAATGAAGCGAGAAGGTTCAAATTTTTTTTAAAAATACAGTCACCTTGTAGAGCTTGAGAAAATTTCAGACAGTAAAATGATTTTGAAATGTCCCAAGAACCTAGATCAAACTGATCAAACGACCGTGAATGTATTAATACGCACTATTTCACAACGTACCGGTTCAGCAGACAAATTAAATTTGGAAAAATGCAAGGAGTTATCTAAAAACAAACAATTAACAACTCAAACTACCAATGAATGTATTCAAGTTTTGACCAATGAGGTTGTACAATTACAAGCTCTGGTTTCCATTTATAAGAAAAGAGGAAAGTCAGTATATCATGAAGTGGACTTATTAAATATTACCGATAGTTTAAAAACTATAACTATGATGAAATTAATAGTATACTACGTGCGCTTGAAAAAGCAAGTGCGTACGATTGCGATACTACATGGTTTGCACTTACCCCCATTTGAACAACAGGACCGTACGCCAAGTTCGATAAATAAGGCGTTACAAAACTCTGCGAAAAAAACTTTACGAGGCTACACATAATCAAACAGTTAAAACATCGCTTAAAACTCAACATTTTGAACAGAATATGCCTCCATCGCTTAATAAAACTATTATTCAAAAAAGATAAAAAACATAAAATGAAAATTGTTAATAACTGAAATAAAAATACAATAAATTAATTATTCAAACTGTTATAATTGTTTTATTTCATAGAAACCTATTTACTGCAAAAAAGGTATTCACTTTTTATAGTATAAATACAGTGAATACTTCATAGTGTAGGTTCCTATACGCACTATTTATCAGTTTGATAACACGCCACGCCCATCGCCTATTTTTTCAAAGGATCATATTTGTCCCGCTCTTAGCATCATGTACATACCAAGTTTCATTTGTCAAGTTCAATTTTTGCAAAAATATGACGATTTTTTTTTTTGGTTTGTTTATATGGTGCCACGCCCAACGTCCATTATATCAATGGATTCTATTTTCCTCGGTCCTAGTAACATGAATACCGAATTTCATTTCTCTTGTTCAATAATTTTCAAATATGTGTATATGATAATTTTTTGGATCGCCTATATGGGACCACGCCCAACGCTCATTTTTAAAGTTGGACCAAAAAAATGCATATCTACAAAATTTCATTGAAATCGATTGAGTAGTTTCGGAGCCTATCGAATCGTGACATACGATTTTTATATATTTAGTAGAAGAAGAACATATTGGATGGATTGTATAAGGTAGAGGATTCTAAAGTCGACCTGATTGCAATCAATGCAGCAATCGCAATTCCATATTGAGGAACTAATCAATTATTTAATGATTGTTACTCTTTCGACAAAAGAAGTATCCATATATATGCGCTGAAATCAGTAGTAGCCAATGTATACAGTGAGAAATATGTAACATACAAACCGAAACATGGTAAATATAAAAATTAATAATACTTTTTACAATATTTATATACAATACAATAACTAATTTTTCTCCCGCATCTACAGAATTTGTTCACGCGTTTTACGATACTAATATTTTTAGTTTCATTGTTTATGGCAAAAATAAATAACAAAAGCAAAGATAACAGTCGATATTTAATTCTGGGCGAACGATCTAGGGATACAAGCAATTTTCCTAGTGGAGAAAGTGAAAACGAGGGCACCGATTTTGACTTCTATGACGAATCAATGGATATCGATTTTGTTAGCACGGAATACCATAGTCAGCCGACTTCCAGAGCCAATAGTAAAATGACAACTGAAGATGATGAATTTAAATTTATTGTCAATATGAAATGTCCACGAGAAACAGTTCTGTGTTTTATAAGCAGCTGGAAAAACACCATGGAGCAACTTGTCGATAATGACTTTTTCCAGTTTTGCTTTAATTTGGATGCAAATACCTACAAAATTGGACGCGATCTTTTTATTGTACGTAATCAAATCATACAAATGACACTTAGCGACGTTATTTCATACTTCGTCATAGCCATTAGCAATCAAGAAACTGATGCAAGTATTCCCATCAATCCTGATATGAACTGTGATAACTTTGACATAGGTGACGCTACTATACCACCTGATGAAACGTCAACAACTGAAATATCAACAGCCACAACAACTGAAATACCGACAAAGGAAACAACTGAAGGTGAGGATAACTCAAACACATGCAAAGTAACAAATATTCCAAGTGGATGTAGAATGCCATGTACTTGTACATGCAGTCCGGAAAACGGTGCTAAACCAAATTGTGAAATAGATTCTCCGAACGCGAATACACCATCATTGGACACACTTATTGAACAAATAGAAAAATTAAAGGAACTTTTGAAAAAATCGGAAGACAATGGATTTGATGATATGGCAAACCGAGTCGAAAGTTTACACAATTATTTAAATTTTATTTTAAACTTACATAATATGAGCGCTTTATCCAATATGACTGGCGATATTCCAACAGACCTAGAGCCAATTTTAGACAAAGTGAAAAATATAACGTTTGTTTTGTCTAACCGAATCTGGAACGATAGTTGCTGTAAACAATGCATTCAAGCTGTCGATGAGCTCGCAAATTCAACAGCTGCAACAATTAAAGAATTCAAAAATTGGACTCTTCTACATTTTCAACAGCTAATGGCGCTTTTAAAAGAGCTCGATGGCACAGTAGATAAGCTGGTAGTCAGCGATGGACTGCAGTCCCGAGCCATTGAACAGTTGGTTGAGGGTGCAAAGTATCTAAATGGCAACTTTACTGAACTACGAAATGAATTTGAAAATTTAAGAGACGTCTTAACGGAATGTTGTATAACATTGAAAACACAAATGGGTGAGCTACAGAAAAATATGACAGCGATGCGTAATGAAACGCAGAAATCGTTGCATGCAATTCATCGACGCATAAATCAGCTCGCCGAGGCAGTTTGGCAAATTATAGAATCCATTTTCGATGAATTAAAAATATTACAAGAAGAATGTCAGCTTAAATTTGACAATTTGACCAAAAGAATTGATGATTTGGAAAATAAATATAAAGATGATATTGCTGATTTAAAAACGAAAGTAGATGATCTAGACAAAACTATAAAAGATCTTATGACTAATGTAACCGATCTCGCAGAAAAAGTGCAAGATGCATTAGATCTCATACCAAGAGTAGATCAAATGGAAAAGGATATTGAAGAGCTTAAGAAAAACGTGGAAAAGAACATCGAAGACAGATTTAAAGAGCTTGAAGATCTTATAAAGGAGGTAAACAATACATTGTCAAAGGTGCAAGAGGAGCAAGAGGCGCACAATCAAGCTGTCAATGATGCGCAGAATAAGCGTTTGGACGATCTGGAGAAAAGCTTGGACAAAATGCTCCATAATGATTCATGCCCAAAAGAATGTCTTGATAAAATTGATGCACTTGAGGAAGCCTTAAAAAATGTCACAGGTGAACAACAAATAGCAAATCAAACAAACGATAATCGATTAACTGAGCTGGAAGCAAAGGTGGACAACAATACGCATAACATCGATGAACTTAATAAAAAGGTATCGGAATGTTGTGATAATCGAACTGCAAAAGAAAATGAACAAGACGAAATTATTAAAGATTTGATTAAACAACTAAACGAAACTAAAGACGATTTAAAAAACTTAGAGGGGGAATGCATAAACAATAATACAATTTTAACGGAACGGATTATCCAACTAGAAAATGAACTTCGCAATAATTCAGATAATATCGAAAGGTTGGAAGAGTGCTGCAAAAAAGTTGATGATTTAGAAAAAAATTTTACTGCAGAGATAGAAGCATTAAAAAGAAGCAAATCAAAGTGCCAATGCCCGTATAGATGAGTTAGAGAAACAAATCAAAAATTTAACAGATGCACAAGCAGAGCAACCTAGCCCAAGCGAATGGTTACACATAATTGAACGTCTTACCAAACTAGAAGAAGGTCTTGAGGATTGCAAAAATTGCAAAGAAGATAATGAAAAATTACAAAAACAAATCGATGATTTAACAAAGCGTGTGGAAATATTGGAGCAAAGAGTTGAAGAGTTAAATCACACCATAACGAATGGAACTAACGGTAATGGTGAAGGCAGTGGTGAAAGTGGAAAAGGTGACAAAGAAAACGAATGCATTATAGCGCAGGCAGAAATTAATGAAGATTTGGATGAACGTCTCTTTACAATCGAGAAGCTTTTTAATATAACTTATAAAGCGCCTACAGCGCCTAAAACGGCGAAAAAAACTACTACAAAAAAACCGAAGAATCCTAAAAAGCCGGGAAGAGGTTAAAAAAATTGGTTCTAAAATAAAGCAAATTTGTTCTTTTTTTTTAATTCTTTTAAGTAAATATTTAATCCAAAAACTTGTAAAGCTTTTAATATTGAAATTTAGTGTTATTATTAGACGAAAACGCATAAAAGCTATTTGCAGTTAGGATTTAATGATGTAATAAAGGTTTGTGCAACTTCAATATGGCGGCATTTGAAAATTAACATTTTTAAAAGTATTAATATGTTTGCCTGGTATTTGGTTTTCTTTCAAAAAATTTGATTGTTTTATTTATTTTGGTTGAAAGTCATTTGCGATTTACTTTCATATCGCAAGTTTTTGAGTTATTAAAACTAACTTTATAAAATAATTTATTGTTATTAATTTATTCACAATTTACAATTTACACACGAGATTTTAAGACACATTCTAAATTTACAGTTAAGTTGCATTGAAATGTCCAGAAATATACCAACGTTTGGCATGCATTGGTAAATCTGGTATTTTTTACAACCAAACTTGGGTTGCACTGATTTCAAGTGCATATGTAAATAATATAAATAATATATATTTTGCTTATTTTGCCTAACAAAACTGTGTAATGTTTTTATTTCTGTTTCAATAATTTTATTTCTTCTTTAAAAAAAAAAGTCGAATTTTATACGTTATTAACCAATGACAGTGAAAATGGAACATACAAAAAACAAGCTGCAGATTGTGAGTAAAAGCAACGCAACAGCTGAGTTTTGTTTTGATTTATTCCGCTTACAACAATTCGAATCTTGCATTACAAATATAAGTTTCGTCATTGCAAACGATAGACGGTGGTGCGGAAACGGAGAGAATCACGCTTTATACGACACAAACAAACAGAGTGTACTTTTTGAGTTTACTCGCGAGCAGTAAACAGCGGCATAAAGCTTTGGCGCAGTGTCAGCGACAGCGTTAGTGAAAGCAACTTTAGACGTATTCTGTCCAGCAGTGAGCTTACACGCTTGTAATACGTGCTACTGATACAATAACGGATAGGCGTTTTTTCATAGCGTATGATACCAAACGCAATTGTCAAGTCCAGTGAAAAGTGCCGATTAAACTTTAAAAAAATATATTACAAAATAAAAAAACTTTGCAAAGATGCCGCTCAACTCCAGTGATACCATATTTACAAACGATGCCAAACTTCGTTGTCCAGCCTTCTGTGACTGTGCATTTCCGCAGCAACATGAAGTAGCTAATCACAAAGGTCCCATACCGGAATTAGTCACTTGCCATTGCGGTGAGCAGCCAGAACATGAACTTAATTGGGGCTGGCATTCAAATGAAGATGGTGATGCACAAATTCTTAATACGGATATAATATTCCACCCAACATATAGTCAGGGTACATCAATTGTACGCGGTGAGCAGGCGCTTAAACCAGGCATGGTGCACTTTTGGGAAATGCGCGTAATCACTGCGCTTGCTGGTACCGATGTGGTAAGTGCTGATGATGATAAGACGATATCAAAGTTCATACAATTTAACAAATTGACATTATTTTAAATAATAATTATACATATTATTGGATTATCTTATCAGCGTTTGCAAATACTTCCGAAATTCTATTGATGAAAACGCTTGATGCGTTATCTTAGCTTAACAAATTATTGCATTCCATGCTTATTATTAATTCCTATTTTTAATGCGTAATGCATGTAACACTTTCAAAAAAATATTTATCGCGTTAACGCGACAATTTTCAGCAACAACTAAATAAATGCGATAAGACTAAGAAATAGGCAAACAATTGAAGTAAACATCATGTTTATGAAGAGCACTCCAGAAAGCCCACTCAATTAAGATTAAGGTTTCTAAGTGCATTCTGAAGAGTTTACTTTTGCGAGTGTCTTACATTTAGCATAACTCAATGATCTAGATCTGGTAATTGAGAGCAAGTAACAAAATCAATTAGAATGAATGACTAATAAAGAATTAATAAATCATAAAATAAAATATGAACATTGACATTGTCAAGGCTGCAGACAGATTTGCCGGCATCTCGAATTTATTTAAATTGATGAGAAGTGTCAAATATAAACGCAGACATTGCAATGAACAAAACAGAAGATCAATTTTTTTTTTTTATTGTTCATTAAATAATTCTTACAATTTTTTAGTTAGCAACTGCATTTGATGTACACTTAACCTTGTTTGTATTTCATTTCACAATCATATGAACATAACAAGCAGAGAGGGCTTGACATACATACATGTATGTACTTGTAAACAGGAACAGATTAAAAATAATATACTTTGAAAGACATTCAATTATTGATAAGCAGAAATCATTAAATCTCTAATGGAGATAAGAAACCCAGCCGTTTGACACAAAATAAACACTTTGAAAACTATAAACTTGCATTACAGAGGTCAAAAACAAGTCTTAAATTGCCACTATATTATATATTTATTATTATTTTTTTTTTTTTTTTTTTTTTTTTTTTGCAGATGTTTGGCATTGGCACTGATTGTGTCAATCTGGAGCAATTTAAATTTCACTTTGTATCTGCACTTGGCACTAATTCACAATCCTGGGGCTACTCATATAATGGTATCTTTTTAAAATGTTTATCATCTAAGAAAAAATAAAATAAAACTATTTTTTTTTTAGGCAAGATACAACACAATGGCGAACAGTTAACATACGGACAGAAATTTTCTCAGGGTTGTCTTGTCGGCATCTGTCTGGATCGTACACGCGGTACACTAGAATTCTATCTCAATCGACGTTCATTGGGCATTGCCTATAAAAACATTCCGACAGATCCACAAATATGTCTTTATCCAATGGTCTGTTCAACGGCTGCCAAATGTGTAATTCGTCTTATTAACTCAACTTCACAATTGGAATCGCTGCAACTGCGCGCGTTCCAAACGCTTGCTCGTCAACCAAAAAAACTAGAGGAACTGAGACAAATGCCCGGATTACGTGCCATCATGCAAGCTTTTTGGTTTATGGCACCGCCAGTTAGATACTCGCAGCGCTCAAAGGAGAACGAGTATGACATTTGTGATGAAGCGGTGCTTTCACGCGCACGTTTAGGACGTAAGCAGAAGTATAAAGGTGTGTGCGCGTGCAGCAATGTAGAATATCGAGCGCGCTTAAAATATTAATGCCTATTTTTAACGTATTACAGATGAAGAAGCCGATATCAATGATCTCTATTCTAATGCGCACAAAATTGCGCTGCACCGTAACGATAGCGAAGATGAAGGCGGAGCAGCAGGAGCGTTACATGACTACTATGACGAGTATTTTCATTATTTACTCTGATCAAATACATACACTTAGGGTTATTGCAACTGCTTAGTTAATTAAATGATTTTAAAATAGACTGTTTTAATTTGTATATCTGTTGTCCTTACTTAAACTTTAACGTTTAACAACGTTGGTCACTAAAAAACTTTGTGTTTAATGTAATACAATTTTTTTTTTTTTAATGTTTAAGTTACAATATTGCTTCATTTGCTTAGTTATTTAAGCAGGGGTGAAATTCAAAACCAATTAGTTAAAATCAGCGACCACAAGCCTGCTTACAATAATAGTGTTAAAACTTGTTTTTATTTATACTCGACTTTAGTTTGAATATTTTATTTGCAGTTTGTTCTTAAATACTAGCTTTTTTTTTATTCAAATTAGCAAATACAGCGAAGCTCGTCGCATGCAAAAACCAAATTCGCTGTAGTAGCTAATTTTCAGAAAAACGTTCTCCTACAAAATTAACTCTTACCATAATTAGCTTAAAACAATTTTCTGTGCATGTTATAAAAAATGCTTGGCACAATTTTTACTATTTTATTTAACAGCAAAAATGTGTGAACCAATGAAAGTAATATTTACTGGTGATAATGTTTGTCGTCTGAACTTTGAACTTAATTAAAATATTGAAATTTTAACTTACAATAATTTAGGGGTTTTCTCTTATTACTAAATTTTAAACTTGGAACTAAGAACTAATCATAGAATACATATTATGCCTCTAAACGTTGAGAGGAAAGCAAGACAAAAGAGGAATAAAATTTAGAATAAAAATATACAATTAAAAAGAAATATAGATGACGCTTCTATCTGAGCAAAATCAAGCCAAGCTGTGCTGATATGACTAAGCACAAAGAGAAGCAATCAATAGAAAAATAAACCTAAATATTTAAGAAACCTGACGACTCTATAATTGTTTCAATCAGTTTGCCACACACCTCCACTTCCTACAGCAGTAGAAGCAACACTGATAATACCACCACCACCGCCGCCACCACTATCGGAACCAGCGTTCAACGAGAACACCACCCCAAGTGGTAGCTAATCCATATCATCTTCGTCATCATCCGAAATGGTGTATTTTTTCTGTGAACGTTTTCTTCGTGTTTGTTTTTTCGATGTAGTAGCCGCACTGGCAGCACCCGATGAAGCTGCCGAGGGAGTTGGTGTTGCCGGAGCGCTAGTAAGTGTCTTATTTAGCTTAAGCTTCATTTTTACAGCAGCTGCTGAGGTCGTAGCAATTTCTTCATCGTCTGAACCATCTTCAATGTCATCGTCTTCATTTTCTGATTGATCACTGCCACCTCCGGTGCCTTCACCAGTATTATCATTATTTGCTGCTGCTGCAGTAATGCGTTGACGAGCACTTACAAAAACTTTTGCAATGCCATCGAATCAAGATAAATAAGTGACGCCTCTTCGTTGTAGATTTGCGCATTTTGACAAAGCTGCATGAAATCCTTTTCCAATTCGTTAAGATCTCCGTACTTGCAATCCTCTATACGCTGAAGTATTTTTTTAATATCCACCGGTCGCTTGATTATTTCATAATAGTCGGGCAAGCGTTGACGTGAAGGAAGCTTCATAAATGGCTCCGACAATACACGCCCATCTTGATTGTGCTTAATTACAGCACTCATAATTTTATTCATTTGCTTTTTCATGCGTTTGTCAATATTCTGTCGTCTACGTCGCTTAACAATAAGCTGATCGTCATCATCCGACTCATCTTTTCGGTTCTTGCGCTTACGTCGCTTACGTTTCGCATCATCATCCTCTTCTTCCTCCTCAAACTCGGCACCATCGTCAATTGCCTTAAGCCATTCCTTTTCCGTAAGACTGTCCGTGTAATCAACTTCTTTCCGTTGTCGCGAGCCGCGTCCTTTTGTAAAAAAAAAATGTAAATTAATATATACACAAAGTTACAAATATAAATGCTACTCAAACTTACCCAATATTGTATCCTCATCATATGAATAATTCAGACGATCAACTTCTTCGTCGTCCTTCGTCAACCAGTCCGGCAATTCTGACTCATCAATCAAACGTTCTCTACCTGGATGCAACGTCTCATCTTGTTTTTTACGGTCGATATCCATTTTCTTAAATATCTCAATTTCCTCATCGGAACGTGCAATCATCATATTTATCATTTCATCATCTGGAACCTCATTCTCCTCCTCCTCTTCATTATCGTCTTGATGCAATATCGTCTGAAGGAACTGTTGTCGCTCACTTCCCGTGGACTTCTGATCGAACATACCAGCTTGAATAACTTTCTCATCCATATTAAGTTTATAACGGGCTGCTGCCAAAATACGTTCTTCGACAGAATTTACGGTCATCAAACGCAATACACGCACTTCATTGCGCTGGCCGATACGATGCGCGCGATCCTGCGCCTGTAAATCTTGATGAGGATTCCAATCAGAATCGAAAATTATGACAGTATCTGCTGTCTGTAAATTCAAACCAAGACCACCAGCGCGTGTCGAGAGCAAAAATACGAAGATATCCGAACCCTTCGCGTTAAATTTACGCAGCAATTCACCACGATCTTCAGCTTTAGTGGTACCATCTAAACGTAGGTAGCCAAAGTGTCGCCAACTTAGATAATCTTCAATAATTGTCATGCACTGTGTCATCTGACAGAAAAGCAGTACTCGATGATTTGTTGCTTTTAGTTTGGGTAAGACACGATCGAGAAGTTCAAATTTACCAGAAACACGATAAAGATCGGGGCCTGCAATTTAAATCCAAATTATATAAACTAAAAAAAAAAAAATTTAAAAAAGAAGAGCTTCGACACTTACCTGATATAACACCATGTCCTCCAGTGTGATCGCAGTACTTCTCCTCAATTTGTTGGAACATGAAAGGATGATTACAAAGTTTACGTAACTGAACAATGGTATTCATCAATGCTTTCGCGCCACCCTTGCCATGTTTTCCCTTTTCGGAACCATCCGTAAGCAGAACGCCTTTACTCTGCATATGCTTGTATAGTACTCGTTGCAATGCAGACATGTCGCATTTAATTATATATTCGACCTTATCGGGCAATTGATGTTCTACTTCTTTCTTAAGACGACGCAGCAAGAACGGACGCAAAACTTTATGCAAACGACGAATAATCAAAATGGTTTCTTCCTCATTCAACTCGACCTTTTCACCGGTCGTTGCAAATGGTGCGTTAAACCATTGTTCAAAAGTAGAACATGACTTAAATATAGCCGGCAGCAAGAAATTAAGCAACGCCCACAGCTCGGGCAGCTTATTCTGAAGCGGTGTACCGGTCAACAGTAAACGATATGGTGCAATATAGTGCGTATTAAGTACTTGCGTCAGCTTGCAATGGTGATTTTTCATACGATGACCTTCATCAATGATCATGTACTTCCATTGTATTTTTGCCAGTACGGCTTTGTCTTTAATAACATATTCGTACGTGGTAAGCAAAACGTTGAATTTTGTGGCACGCATTTGATTCTGTAGTAAACGACGTCCCTGTGGACTACCTTTATAGCTCACAACAACACATGCGGGTGCCCATTTTTCGAACTCAAGTATCCAATTGGGTAGTGTAGAAAGCGGCACAATAATCAAAAATGGTCCCATTACCTTTTTACGATCCATTAAATATGTTACAAGCGAAATCGTTTGAATTGTTTTACCTAGACCCATCTCATCGGCTAGAATACCGTTAAGACTGTTGTTGTAGAGTGAAACAAGCCACTCAAGACCTTTGAGTTGATATTCCTTAAGTTGACCATTGACCATAATACTCGCCTGTTCAGTGACTTTTTCATGTATTGTGTGAGCAATGCTATAGTAGGTCTGCTCTTCCGTGCGATACTCATCGTCTTCGACTTTAGCTTTTGTTATCAAATCCTTAGGTTCTTGCTCATTTTTAATTTCCTTGGACTCACTGCTCTCTTTTTCCTCATCTTTTTCATCGTCTCCTTTCTTATTTTCTTTGCTATCTTTCTCGTTGGCATCCGTTTCATCGTCATCATCGTCGACCCAGTCCCATCCATGATGTGTTGACAGCCAGCGATGCAAATGCTTCAACATTGGTGCATCATCGCCGGTCAATTTTCGTCCAGTTGCGGTTTCAACTACGTTAACACGCATATCAGCAGCAATGCAACCGTCATCTATGGTCATGTATTCGCCACTAATCAAAAGTTCCTTCTTATACTGTTGCAAACGTTTACTTTCTTCTTCCTTCTTCTTCATTTGATCGTCTTTATGCTGCTTAACCATTTGCGTTAGATTACAAATGTATTCATCAGTTTGCGAAAGCAAAAATGCCAGACGTTTATCTTTCTTCTGATCAATAAGTTTGCGGTAGCCTTCTTCATCTTCAGCCATAAGGCGTCTCATACGTTCTTTTTCTATGCGTTCTTGTTCCTTTTTCTGTTCGCGTTCTGCGTTAGCGTGATAGTTCATCACGGACTTGTTCATGCGAGCCAACTGAGCCTAAAAGATTAAAAATAAATTATGAAATAATCATTTCTTGAAGAATAAAATCAATTTTATTACCTTATTATTTCGATGATATTCACGCAAATCCTTTCCATGTTGAAGCACAGCAGCCAAGAATTCTAAGTGCTTCTGACGACGTTTACGTTCTGCCTCCAGTTTTTGTTGTTTTTCAAGCTTCTCCGTTGCGCGGGCCTCACGCAATCCTTGTCGTTTTGTGCGTTTATATGCCTTCATATTAACAGCTGTCTCCAGCGTTGTATCTCGTCGAGCACACTGTACTATTTCCATACGCAATTGCCGTTGGAAATTTAGCATACGCAATGCACGTAATTCAATTGTAGCCTGTATACGCAAATCATCCGACATTGATGCTGGTAGACGTTGTAGTTCTTGCATACGAAGCGATATGCGTGAAGCAATGCGATTTTCACGTTCCTGCAATAAAGTTACAGGATCTAAACCAACAGGTTTTGCGACTGTTGTGACGCGGTTTGGTTTTGGCATAGGTTGCTGCGGTGGCGGTGCTCCTTGGCGTGGCCCAGCTTGCATTCCTGGTGGTCCCTGTGTTGGTAAGCCAGGACCCACACCAGGTACTATACCAGGACGAACCCCTTGAGCTATTGTCGCTGGCATCGGTGACGGAATGGGTGGCTGTCCACCAGCAGCTGTTGGGGGCATTGTTCCCATAGGTGGTTTTGCACCGTTCGGTATGGGATGTTGTTCCTGTGGTGGTGGTGCCTGCTGTGGTACTTTGTGGTGGACCTACCACCGGTGGCATTTGAGGTTGTTGCTGTTGTAGAGGCATTTGTGGTGGCACCTGTTGCTGCTGTAAATGCGGCGGTGGTTGCATTTTTTGTCCAGTCGGCTGCCCATATGGACTAGCCGGTGGTGTTGGGCATTGTGGTGGTGTGCTTGATGCACCTGGTGGCCCTTGTTGTTGTACAACTCCAGGAAGCGGTTGTTGTCCAGGATGAAGAACTGGTGGACCAACTGGTGCACCTGGCGGAGGTTGTTGCTGCACTACTGCTGCTTGCAATGACTGCTGCAATTGCAGATTAATAGGCTTGTTACGTGCAAGTAGACGATATGCCGAAATTTGTGAACGCAACATATTTATCTGATTGCCGTTCATCAAATGATGCTTTGTGTTTGCACGTATGGCCAATAATTGCGAGTAGCGTGGATCCTCTTGTAGACCTTTCTCCTCCATGGTGTCAATGGCGCGCTGAAGCGCATGCAAATTCCTCCTGTCCAGCTCGCTCTGGCCCCGGTGGGCCTGGTGGACCCTGTCCCGGTTGTGGGGGACCCTATAAAATCATTTAAATTTTTTTTTTTTAAATTACCAGCAAAAAAAAAAGAATTAAATGGCAGAGCCTCAAAAAGGAAATTTGATATACGATGTTTTGATTTGAGTAGACATCAAACAAAAATAGATAAGATGCTCTTGTCGACGGTTACGACGGCGTAGCCACACAGAGTAAACAAAATGAAGTAGACAAAAAAAGAATAACAAAAACTGTACATCACTGTTAAAAAATTAAATCTTACACTCACGAGAGAAACTGACAGTTAAGAGAACAATCAACTTTAAAACTTTAGCAACAAAATGAAAACCAGTTACCTCACCAGCATTTGGTCTCACTGACTCAAGTTTAATTAAAACGTTTTCAGTGTGTTTCGAGGCACAAACAAGAATAATTAAAACAAGCATTCAATCAGTTTACTGTAGAATGGCAACAAAGGCACAAATCGACGAGCTCTTCGAGTTTATTTATCCGCTGACCGTACGTGCGGGTGAAATATTACTCGAAGGCTATCAAAATGCTCACAAAAAAGTAAACATCAAAAGTGAATTCTACGATGTGGTGACCGATTACGACAACAAAATAGAAGAATTTTTGATGGCTGAAATTCTGGGACGCTATCCGAATCACAAATTTATTGGTGAAGAGGAAACTGCAAAAAAACAACTTTTGTAAGGAACTAACAGATGCGCCAACATGGATTATTGATCCGATCGATGGTACCTCAAATTTTATAAAACAAATTCCGCATGTCTGTATTTCTATTGGATTGGCCATCAACAAGGAAATAGTGCTTGGAATCGTCAACAATCCACCGCAACAAAAAATCTACACAACAAAAACTGGGAGAGGGTGCATTTTGCAACGGTGCGCCAATACATGTGAGCGATGTGGAAACGGCAAGTAAATTGTTGAATTGTTAATTTAGATTTTTTTAATGAGCCTCAATTGATATAAATTCAAATACAGCTGAACGATGCCAATATGGCCTATGAAGTGACATTGATACATGCACCCAAGATACGCAGCAAACATATTAAACGAATCTATCACATTGGTATACATGCAAGACGGTAAGCAACTGAAAAAACAGATCTTATTTAATGGTAATCTTTTAAAAACTAGATAATTTATAATGTTGAAAGTTGTAAAACTTTTTAACAGAATTAATTATGTAGACTTGTGTTGTGCAACAATACAAAGTTCTCCAGGGCGGGGAGTAAGTAAAAGAAAAGATATAAGCTATATTTACTAATGATAAATGACATCGCACAATTGTAATAAAACGTAAACAAATACTAATAAAGCAAAGTTTAACTTGACAAATAAAAAAAATAAAATATGCTTAAATCTTGTAAATTTATTGTTTTGTAAATATACATAATTCCTTCTGTTCTTTCACACTTTTCAGCTTGTTGGCCTACTCTTCTGTCGTTGAGTCTTTATGCATGGTTGCGGCTGGTAATCTAGATGCATATCACATTGAAGACATGTATCCATGGGATTGCGCTGCTGGTTATTTACTAATACGTGAGGCTGGAGGTGTTATTACACATCCCTATGGTGGCCCATTCGAGATAATGAAACCAGATCTTATTTGTGCTGGTACTGAAAAACTACGTAAAGAAATCGAGCAACTTATACGCAAGGCCGATTTAGAAAAATCTGTCGGCGGTGAAGATTAAATCTTATTTTACTGTAAAATACACCTAGACATGTCTTATTTGTCTGATAAGAAACAGTACGTTTAAATAGATGTATTAATTGTCAAAGAAAAACAAAACTTTATTGTAGTTTAAATTTTAATTTCGCAAATATCGTGCCACTTCGTTAGTACCAAGCAACTCAGATATCGCACGATAAGCAGTGACGTAGTTCTAAGTGCTCCATAAAGCTTAATGAAAATGTATATTTAGATAGCTAAAATGTTTATTAAAAAAAACAAAAAGTGTCCATTATTCGAATATTTCTACAGGATGAAAAAGTTTAGTTTTAGTGAAGATCTTACACACTAACTTTCCCATACTTTAGAGCCTTTCCAAACAACTGATAATATTTTTGAATAAACGCGAAGGGTATAACGAAATGTAGGAATGCAATAATCTAACTCGTTCTATAAATCGAAAGCTCTACAATCGTACAATACTCAACGAAGCTTTAAATTAAAGAAAAAGCTTTTCACTCTTTTGCACTCTATATGCGCTGTTCTTACGCATAAGTCTTATTCTCCTAACGAAAATACATGCGAACAGTCATCTAAAAGTTTTTAAAAAAGTGTTAAAAAAAATAAATAAAAATTACAATAACAATGAGTATCAGCGAAGACAAACTGCAATCCTATTATACGACCGCTTTGAACTTGGTCATTAAATGTGGACCTGTAATGCGTGAAGGCTATGCAAAATCAAAAGAGAACTTCAAAGTCAAATCAGCCTTCTACGATTTAGTCACCGTCTACGACAAACAAATTGAAGATATGTTAATTGAAGGTCTAAAGGCTGAATTTCCTGAATCGCTTGTCATTGGCGAGGAAGAATCAGCAGCATCCCAACGAAAAGCAGTACTAACGGATTCACCCACTTGGATTATAGATCCTATTGATGGAACTACAAATTTCATACACCAAGTGCCACACTGTTGTATATCAGTTGGATTGGCTATTAATAAAGAACTTGTTGTTGGAATTGTATATAATCCGATTTCAAATGAAATGTACTCAGCCTGGAAGGGACATGGTGCTTATCTTAATGGTGAACGGATTTATGTTTCCAAAAAAACAAAGGTGAGATACAAATTGCCACAAAAAAATAATATCATTTATTTTATAGATAAGAGAGTGCAGAGTAATAAAGTATAAAAAGTTGTTATAAAATATAAAAAAAAAGTTTAAAAAATAAAAAAAAAAATTATCATATTAAATTTCAAATGAATACATACAAAAAAAAAAAAAAAAAAAAAAACGAAACCGTCAACAACAGATACTCGAATAACATTTAAATGTGCTTTATTTATTCAACAACCTATTCCCACCCGGAGCACCCCGCCTTTGACAAATTTGTGAATACTATACATATATCAAACAAGATAAACTAATTTCAAATTAAGTAGTTATCTATGCATTTTTTAAGTGCACAGCAATTAATTAAGCTTACTTCTAACTGGCTTTTGGACATTTAATTTGGAAAGAAGAATGATTTTGTTAATAATTAATATTTACATTTACAGATTAACGATGCCGTTGTAGGCTATGAGATTTCGCTAATACATTCCGCACCAGTGCGTGATAAGAACGTCAAACGTTTATACAAACTAGCATCCAACGCTGCAGGGTATGTTATCTTCAATCTGCTATTGTATCTATAGTATAATAACTAATTGAAAACATTTTTATAATAGCACACGCTGTTTTGGCAGTGCCGCACTAACTTTATGCTATGTTGCTAGCGGTGCACTGGATCTATACCATGTTGAGGATTTGAAGCCTTGGGATATTGCTGGCGGTGCTGTTATACTAACCGAGGCCGGCGGTGTTCTCATACATACAAGCGGCGGCAAATTTGATATAATGAAACCAGATTTAATATGTGCAGCAACGCCAGAATTAACGAAAAATGTACAGGAGCTCATTGGAGAAGCCGGACAAATAACAGAGTATACATTTACATAGATTGGATACTTTGTACTATTATGATCAGTTCAGATCAGAAACTTTTAAAATAAATAAATAGAAGACAAATTGTTTTATTTATTGTTTAGATCATCAAAGCTCTTTCTCTCTCTGTCTCTCTTGGCAGAGCTTTAATTTAGAAAGCTTCTATTAGCTATGCTCTGTGAATTAGTGGCAAATTTGGGCCCTGTTCAAATTCAGTCTTTCCAAATAAATTGTTAGAACCGGCCAAATGCCTCAAACAATCAGTATCAGCGAAAAAAAACTAGAAGCATATTATACTGCTGCTTTTAATCTAATCAAAAAATGTGGTCCTCTTATGTGCGAAGGCTATACTAAATCAAAAAATGACTTTCAAGTTAAATCCGATTTTCATGATTTTATTACTGTGTACGACAAACAAATCGAAGATCTGTTAATTGAAGGTTTAAAAAATGAATTTCCAGAAACGTTCTTTATTGGCGAGGAAGAATCAGCCGCATCGCAACGTAATGTAATATTAACGAATGCACCCACTTGGATTATAGATCCAATTGATGGCACTACAAATTTTATACGTCAAGTTCCGCACTGTTGTATATCAGTTGGTTTGGCTATTAATAAAGAACTCGTTTTGGGAATAGTATACAATCCGATAGCTAATGAAATGTATACAGCCCAAAAGGGCCAGGGCGCTTATCTAAATGGCACACGTATTTTTTCATCTAAGAAAACAAAGGTGTGTGGAAAAAATTTTTTTATATGTATAATGATAATGAGTTTTACTGCAATCTTTAAGATTAATGATGCCGTTGTGGCCAATGAAATTTCGCTCATTGCTGCACCAGAAGCGCGTGATAAGAAGATTAAATGTTTATATAAGCTGGCATCGAATGCAAATGGGTAAGATCATTATAAAATTTATAAAACAAATAAAATCTCTAAGTGCAACAACCTAAAAAGATCTTCCTTAAAAAATTACAACAAAACAGTACACGCTCATTTGGCTGTGCCGCACTGACAGTCTGTTATGTGGCTAGTGGTGCCATAGATGTCTATCATGTTGAAAAAATGAAACCTTGGGATATAGCGGGCGGTGCTGCTGTGCTTATTGAGGCAGGCGGTGTAATTTATGATTCGAATGGCGGAAAATATGATATTATGCATCCAAATGTTATCTGTGCTGCTACCGAAGATTTGGCAAAAAATGTACGTGAACTTATTGTTGAAGCCGATGAAATAACTGAGTATACTTTCAAATAAACATGCTTACATTGAAAGATTCAGATCTCTTTTATTTATACAAAAACTGGATTGTATAGTAAAGGTTTGAATTAGGGCTACGGACAGACATATATAGCTAGATCGACTCCAATTGGGGCGACTACTACCTCAAAATCGAAAATATAAAAGGAAATCTCAATTTTGACTTCATTTTCGATTCCAATTGGCTCGGATTCGGATTTTATGGTGTCGACTTTCACTCACAATAAAAATGAAACTCAATTGTGGTTTGGATTCTTTCGATTAGGACTTTCAGAATATGTATTCAATTAGAATATGGATAATCATTATTAATTAAGAATCCAAGACAAGCAAAGCTGATAATCAAAATCGCTTTTAAACTATTGTAATTAATTCGGACTTCGCGATGAATGGGTTGAGTTTTATATAAAAGAAAATGAGCGCATGCTCTGTACCCTAGCAAAGATAAGATGCATTATTAACAGTTTTTGCATATAAATAAAGTGTCGATCCATCGACAAATTGAGTTCAGTCTTAACAAAACCATTGATTGTTTCAATTGCCCGTTACTCTTTTTTGAATGTATTTGTGAACTATATTGATAAAATTGTGGAGAATAAATTTCTAAAACTGTCTCATACTCTCTTAATTTGTCTGGAGAAAGCTTTCTTATAAATTATACTACACGTGGCGCGCATTACTTTCGTTTAATTAACGTTTAATTAAAATTTAATAAAACTAAAAAAACTATTTAAAAAACGAATAATAAATTTTAAGCCATAAAATGAACTACACTGAAGAGAAACTACAATCCTACTATAAGACAGCAATAGATCTGGTAAAGAAATGCGCTCCTGTCTTTTGTGAAGGCTATGGCAAAACAAAAGATAGCTTTAAAACCAAATCAGCTTTCTACGATTTGGTTACTGCCTATGACAAACAAATCGAAGAACTACTAATTGAAGGTCTAAAAAACGAATTTCCCGAATCGCTGTTCATTAGCGAAGAGGAGTGTGATGCAACAAAACGTGAAGCTGTTTTAACCGACGCACCCACTTGGATCATTGATCCTATCGATGGAACAAATAATTTCATACAAGGAATACCACACTGCTGCATTTCAGTTGCATTGTCTATCAACAAGCAGCTTGTTCTAGGCATTGTTTACAATCCCATAACAAATGAAATATTTTCTGCCAAGAAAAACGGAGGCGCTTATCGCAATGACCAGCGTATTTATGTTTCTAAAACGACAAAGGTATGAATCTGTGTGAGATCTGTTTACTTTCGACTTATTCCTAAACCTTTCAGATAAATGATGCTATTGTGGGAGACGAGACTTCGCTGATTGTTTTACCTGGATCACGTGATACAAAAATTAAGCGTTTATATAAACTTGCTTCAAATGCAGCGGGGTAAGATTTAAAAAATATACTTTTTTTCAGATGCATAATTAAACTTTCTTTCATTGCACTAACAGTACACGTTCTTTGGGCAGTGCAGCGCTCTCCATATGCTATGTGGCCAGCGGTGTACTAGACATCTATCAAGTGACAAATCTAAAACCTTGGGATATTGCTGGTGCTGCTATAGTTCTCACTGAGGCAGGCGGCCACATATGCAATTCAATTGGAGAGACATATGAAATTATGAAAGCAAGTGTAATTGCCAGTGCAACGGCCCAGTTGGCGCAAAATGTGATTGAACTTTTTAAAGAAGGTGATCAAATCACTGATTTCACATTTACATAAAAATAAATTAAATTCTGAATGTGTAAGACAATACACATCAAAAATGAAAATTACTTTTAAAGTTGTTTAGTAGCTACAAATTGATTACGTACAATTAAACTTACGTTAGGCGGCATGCCGTGTGTTTGATAGCCCATTGGAGGCATATTCGGTCCCGAGGGAGGCAACTGCATACCCATATGTGGTGCTAAAATTAAACGTTTTTGTCACTTATAAAGAAAATAAATATTATGTTGCACAAAACACACCCATTCCCTGATGATGAGGTGGCATATGATGACCTTGAGGTGGCGGACCCGGTGGACCTTGGCCGGGCGGTGGCCCATGCTGCATTGGATGTCCATAGGGAGCTCCCGGATGTCCGGGTGGCGGCGGACCATGATGTCCCGGAGGTGGTGGACCTTGCATATGTGGTGCGCCAGGTGGCGGACCTGGTGGCGCATACGGACTATGTGGAGAGGGTGCAGGGCTTTGTGATGGTGGCGCCATAGGACTTGGTGCCTGTGGTGGCGGCATTGGACTATTTACAGGCGAAGGCGATGTCATTATTTTTTCTTGTCGTTTTATTTGTCTTGTTTTACAATTCAAAAAATTATTTCATGTAGTAGACACAGAGCTCGCGTTAACTTTTTTTTGCTTCGACCACGCAACGATTTTTTTTATTGATTTTTTTTACACTTAATAGCACTCTCTATCCACAGATTTCATATATATAATGTGCAACAACATGTGCGCTACATTTTTTTTTAACCACAAAACAAAATAAACACTTTCTTAGGCTCAATTGAGGATTTTTCCATCCATAAAATAAAATTACACGCAAACGACGCCGCTTCCAAAGTAGCTTATGCGGCTTATGTAGAGACTGCTCGCACTTATAGCAAGCGTATCTGCACTTCTCAAGCTGTACGTATTAAAGTGCGAACGAGACACAAAGAAATTATGTGTGTCTCCGTTCAGAGCAAATTAAAAATGTACCAAAAAATACACGTAAAGGACTTAATGGTGTTTTTTAGACATTCTAGAGAAAAAGAGATAAATATGTTGTGTCGTATCTACCCAGCTAGACAAACAGAGATAGACACAATAATTTCTGTACCTCGTTCCCACTACTAAAATAGATACGGTCAAATATATCTATCTCTGTTTCTCAATCACTAGAGGTGGCCAACTGTCGATAGTATTAATTCATAATTTATTATCGAAAACTATCTATGGTGCCGACTATCGATAGCTTTCCACCTCATTCGCTAGGAAGAGAAAATACGTGTAAAATAGAATAAAAGAAATAATTTATATTGTTGTAGCCTATAACTCAGCATAATTGCTATTAAAATAGTGCATTTGGACAAAAACTTGTGTAGAGTGTGATAGAAATATGGGTAAGTAATGTGGTAGTGTGGCAAAGAACCCCCCGCCGGCTAATTGAAAGAAACAGCAGCAAAAGTAAAAAAAAAATATATATATATTTTAATTTAACCATAACAAATATGCACAGGTGGAGTTCTCAGCTATTTTCGCGGACTGCTTGGTTCGCGTGAGATGCGTATACTTATATTGGGTCTAGACGGTGCCGGTAAAACTACAATACTATATAGACTTCAAGTGGGCGAAGTGGTAACGACGATACCCACAATAGGTTTCAATGTGGAACAGGTTACATATAAGAATTTAAAATTCCAAGTTTGGGACTTAGGTGGACAGACAAGTATTCGACCGTATTGGCGATGTTACTACAGCAACACAGACGCTATTATTTACGTTGTGGACTCGGCGGATCGTGACCGAATAGGCATTTCAAAGGATGAGCTACTCTATATGTTAAGGGTAATGGCAAAATAAATCATATTTTTTTTAGCGATATTTAACTCTTATATATTAAATTTTACAGGAGGAAGAATTAGCTGGCGCAATACTTGTTGTTCTTGCCAACAAACAAGATATGGAAGGATGCATGACCGTCGCGGAAGTGCATCACGCACTGGGTCTGGAGAACCTCAAGAATCGCACGTTCCAAATATTTAAGACATCAGCGACCAAAGGTGAAGGCCTCGATCAGGCTATGGACTGGTTATCCAATACGCTTCAAAGCCGCAAATAGTCTTACTCCGCAACACGCCCGACCTTCGGTGGTCAGTGTTTGTTGTATTTACTAACGCGTATTTTCTTTGCTGTACACATCTTCTTCTTCAGGCTTACTAAGTGATTCCTATGCAGTTTATTCAAAATAAAACAGCGCTCCAAATGTACATTGTTCCGATTCTGTACCCAACAAAAAAGCGTCATATTCGCATTTACCCCGTAATCCACAAATTATTTTCAAATATTCATCACCTCTTATATTTTTTAAATCCTGGATTAGGAGAGGGACACAAGCGCAAAGCATAAATTAATATTGATATAAAACGAAAAAAAAAAAGAAAACCAACAATTTGTAATAAATTTAAATTTAGTAATTAAAAACATTATGATTAAATTGTAGCACGTACCGCAAATGTAGACAATACAAATATTGATCACATATTCTACAGTGGTTGCTCACCACTCGGGTACTCCAAAACGTCGTACACGCTTTTCCTGTGTATCCAATTCCATGCGTATTTTTTGTCGCATATAAAATATTGGGCAATCGCGATTAGTGCAAAGCACCTCCTCATGCAACGATCCCTGACATCGTTGGCATTCTGTCCAAAGTCTTGAAAAGTTTTCTTCCAAAGCTCGTTTGGCAAATACTTCCTTTTGATATAGTTCGCTTGTTTTAGGTTCGCAGTGAGGGCAAAGGGGTGCTGTCTCGTAGCCTTTAGGCATTAGCGCTTTACAACCAAGACACGATGCCTTTTTGGTCATAAAACCAGCGAGTCCTCCCACTTTTGAAGTGACTACAGTTCGAGTACGTGTGTGCTCGCCTTTGAGTAGGACAGATTCAGCCTTATCGCCCAGTATTGGTTCGAATATGCGAAGCAGAGGCTTTGAAAGCTGCTGTTCCAGATAGTAATTCGCATCGATAGGCACACAGTTCTCCAGCACATATAACGGGTCCTCAGCCTTTTGGTAAGCAGGTGTATTCTTCGCTGCAGCACAGATCACATACGGTACACGATCGCCCAATTTTGGTGCTGTGCCCGGATCTCGTTTTTTCATCTTGTTTGCTAATTCCACGTGTGCTTGTTTGGCAGCATAATCGGTTTTAGCCAGTTCTTTTGTTATAACAAGTTGAGATATATCGATACGATTACAGAGTAAATCGGCAATGATCTGTTTAGCGTAATCAACAGCACCCTCAGGATTACGATCAATCAGCAACTTTTGCAGACAAGTGTTCATCAAGTTAGCGACAAGTGGTGAATTGTCGCGGCGCACTGTCTCTATACCCTTGCAGTCCATTTTGTCATAGGTGTCTGGTCGCGTAAAATACAATCCTGCGTAGCGTTTCTTGTTGATCAGCAAATAGGGAAAGTAAACCTTTTCAAATTCCAATTTAATAGGACGCACAAACTTAGCGCTGACTAGATCAGCTGCTTCGCGTCCAAGTTCCATGCTGCGTTCGAGTGTCTTTACGCCAAAGTTAACCATCACCGAATCTGTATCACCATATATGACAACAGCGTCGTTTTCGTAGCCGTTAGCACGTGTATAATGCGATTCAACTTCGTTTTTTGTCAATTCAATCATCGTACGACCATAGGCAGTAACACTGCCGGATATCTCCAGACAAGGCAACTTACCCACCTGCGCCCCAGTGAAACCATATACTGAGTTTGCGGAAATTTTCAGCGCCAACTGGCGACCATCAAGCACTTTACATTTGAATGGATCGGTTTCAACCTGTTTCATAAAAATGAAAAATAAAAATTATTACAACGTACTCGAGAAAGTGGCCAATTGCAAAGCATAACCTTTAAATCATTCTTGGCACGTTTACGCGCACCCAAGAGAGACTCCAAAATTTCCGGCAGCAGTCCACGCCGCACATCAGCCTTAACAAACGTATTATTAGACGGTGTTTTCTCTACTTGATCATCAGTGAGTTGCAACTTATCCTTCATGCCAGGCTGCAACAGTGTTGTATAGCATAAATTATGCGCCATCATTATACTTGGGTACAGTGAAGCAAAATCGAGTGTCGATATAGGATCGGCGTAATAACCACGTTTTGGTTCGATAACCGTAGCACCTTCGTACTGCTCGTCCGATCCCTGCGACGTATATGAGGGCATAATGAAACCCTTTGTTTTCGCTTTGCGCAATAACTGACTCAGCACTTTGATTTGTTGACCACGTGTAAGCAAAGATTCTAGCGAAACACCCGTAACTCTTGCCATTTCCATATAATTTACAATTGACATAAGTTTGTCAAGCAAACGAAGTGGTAAGTAGGCATCCTTCAAACAATACATGGCCAGGCGACGACGAGTTTGTGAATCGCCATTTTGCAAGTCTGTAATAATGCTATGATGTACATCTTCTTTTTGCTGCTGCAGAAAGTGATAACTTACTGCGTTCAGAGTATAAGAACGTAACTTGTAGTCACGCAGCAGCACAAAGAGCAAATCGAATGGTACACGACCTTCAAAGTTAACATATTTATTTTCTCGTCGACCCATTTGCTTCGATTGTAACACCTGCTCCTTAATCACCGATCGTATATTTTTGATTCGCCCAAGAAAATCAAAGTTCTGCACTTTTAGATGTGCTGCACGATTCAACAAATATGGTATATCAAAGTTATTTATATTGTAGCCCGTAAAAATATCCGGATCTACTTCACGTACAAAATCTGACCATTTCTCTAATAGTTCTGATTCTTTCTGGTAGCACAGCACTTGAGAGCCGACAATCGGCGCACATGTATTTAGTGTGAATACATTACGTATAAATGGCTCGGGATCGCCTTGTCGTATGACCATATTGGCAATCTGTATGACAGGATCCATTTTCGCTTCAGGAAAAATTCCTTTGCGTCCAGCGCATTCAATATCAAAAGACAGTATACGGAATGGCGCAACTTTCGACCATTCTCCCTCCGGTTCATGTGATATAAATTTATCAAATGCAACATCCACTTCTATCTGACAACGCGACTCCGGTAACGGTTTTGAATTGCGACCACGTAAACGGTACGAATTAGCTGGCAATTCAATCCAGTTGCATCCTACAACGCCAGTTTCGACCATAAAGCGTATATCGAAATCGATGTTATTTTCAAAGGGACGACAGTCTTGAAAATCAAATGACGACATTATCACTTGATTTTTAAGTAGTCTCGAAGCTGCAGCTACAAATCTTGGCAATGATACTGTAATCTTGATGTAACGTTGCTTCTCATCACCTTGATAGCCATGTATGTTGAGACGCTCCACTAGCTGCACTTCAAGTACTGCCTCCTGTACGTTCTCTTTATTGTTTCGCATGTCGGCAAGAACTTTTTTTGTCCAACTCCTGGCGTAGTTCATGGCAGTGTGGCTGTTCAAATGAACGCGGCGCAGCTATGTAAAAATACGGACAAAAGCCGTGTACATGGCAACAAACAGAATTACCCTCCATGGTGATACCAAACATGCGCACCACCGGTACTGGACCAATCTGTGAACCTGGCATGCCAGGAAGCGGTTGACCGACATAATTTTCAATATCAATTTGCTGAAATGTTAGCGTGTAATCGGCTGGATTAATTTCCGGTGGATCAACGCGAGACCACTTAACGGAGGTTTGTCGATTTTCCGGACCCTCGCCAAAGCACTGTGTTTGATCTAATTCATCTGCATTATCGAATGCTGAAATCATGTCAGCATCAAATGCGGCGTCCTCATCATCGTCGTAGTTGCTATGTACATGAGTATGTGCATTTGTTGCACATTAATTTACCGTTTAAACAACTGGTGATAAAAGCTACTTACCGTGGCTTTTTCGCTTGTCCATTAGGTGCTCCGGCTGCCGCTTTTTGACCACCGCTACCATTTGTGGTTCCACCAACAATCTTACGCTTAGCAAAATTGCTCATATCGAATAAACAAACTTGAATATTTGCAACTTCGAGTCTTATTTACTGTCCCGCGCGAAATTTGTGCAGTGTTTCCGAACTTTGTTATGGATTTAGTTGGACCATACCATATCTTTTTTTTATTCTTGGTCATATTTAGTCATAGCAAAAGAATAAAGTTGAAGTTTGCTGCTGGACGGTCGAAAAAAAAAAAACGGAGTAATATTATTATGTTCTAAGTCATTTATTGTTTTTTATTTAGTTGTTCTAAATGCAAAAGTGAAAAGTGTGATCTAATAGTGTATAAGTTAAAAGTTTGCAAAGCACATACGTAATAAAATACATGCAAAGGACAGACGAGAAAAATACAACGTAATGAAGATTTGAAAGGTGTTGGTGGGGGACGAACGAGTCGTATAAGAGTTGCAGCAAAGTGATTCACTCACATAAACATACTCGCTGTGCACATCCTTTCGCACGGAATAGGAATTAGAAACCACCAACGAAACGAACGGCGGCCCATCGAGATACAAAGATAAAAAAATGTACCAAAGTGCTTGCAATGTTGCCACGACGGGATCGTGTGTACCGAGCGATGAGAGTGGTGGTGAACGTCAGGCAGCTCTTATTGCACAGCAACCACCCACCGCACCCGTAGAGCCCGATTACAGCGGCTTCGACATCGTCAAAGCTACACAGTACGGCGCGATAGCGCGCGTTCGAGAGCTCGTTGAGTCGGGCTGGGACGTGAATCAGCCGGACAGTGAGACGGTGACGCTGCTGCATTGGGCGGCGATTAATAATCGTCGTGACATTATACGCTATTTCCTCGAAAAGGGAGCTGTTGTAGATGCAGTGGGTGGCGAGCTAAATGCAACGCCACTGCACTGGGCTACGCGGCAGGGGCACTTGGGTGCGGTGGTTTTGCTAATGTCTGCTGGCGCTGATCCACGTATACGAGATGCTGAGGGCTGCTCGTGCATACATATTGCAGCGCAATTTGCGCACACTGCGCTGGTCGCATATTTTATTGCCAAAGGCGTTGACCCAGATCTACAGGACCGTGGTGGCATGACAGCGCTTATGTGGTCAGCGTGGAAGGTATGTTCATTTTTATTTAACTATTAGTGTATACCATGTTTATTTATCACGTTTATTTGCAGGTTTGCGCGCTGGATCCTGTACGCTTACTGCTAACTTTGGGTGCCAATCCCGCAATGGTTGACTATACACACGGCAACACTGCGCTGCATTGGGCCATATTAGCACGTAATGCTACCGCCATCTCTACACTGGTGCTCAAATCAAAAGCTTCATTAGACGTACCCAATATGCGTGGTGAAACGCCACTTTCTATGCTGGAATCACAAACAGGTGCTATTTGGATAGGGGCTAAGGTCATGGATCGTGTTCGTGATGCCTCATTGTCATCGCAACAGCGTCGTACTATTGTTTCGCGGCTTCGTCACGACAAACGGCTCCGTTGGTGGTCCATGGTCGCTTTTCCTTTTACCGCCTTCTATCTCGCCGGTGTGGTTTTCACACTAAACACATTGTACATTATAAAATTTTTCCTGCTCGGGTGTCTGTATGCCATATTTCATACACTCGGAAAAACGCTATTCGACGAACATCTAATGGCGTTACTGCCACTGAGCGTTTATCTCGCAACAAAAGCATGGTTCTACGTCACCTGGCTCATGTATATTGACGATGCTGTTTCGTTTAGTACTACCGTATGCTTCCTTATAAGTTCTTTAGGTCTCTGGGTATGCTTTCTGAAATCCTGGAAAGGAGATCCTGGTATAATTAGACCAACAAAAGAACAACGATTTAAGGTAAGTTTAGAAAAAAAACTACAAAAATTAAATTCTATAACAATTCTGTTTCAAAGACTATCGTTGAACTGTCCGAACGCGGTGGTATTGGTTTCGAGCCAGCTTCCTTTTGCTCCGGATGTCTTGTGCGTCGACCCATACGTTCCAAACATTGTTCTGTATGCGATCGCTGTGTAGCGCGTTTCGATCATCACTGTCCATGGGTTGGCAATTGCATTGGACTGAAAAATCACACATATTTCATGGGATTTCTTTGGATGTTGCTCATCATGTGCACTTGGATGTTATATGGTGGCTCCAATTACTATATGAATCATTGCAATGTACATTTCGATGGTGCGAATGTGAATTTTATTTTTAAATGTTCAGTACGTTTTAATTATTTCTATTTATTTATAGATTTTCTTTCGGCAATGCGCGCTATTGGCAGTTGTAATGCATGGGTCGGCTGGGTAATGGGTAATGCATTATTACACATGTCCTGGGTAATATTACTGACTATTTGTCAAACATACCAAGTAATTTGCTTAGGCATGACCACAAACGAGCGTATGAATCGTGGACGTTATCGGCATTTTCAAGCCAAGGGCGGTCATAGTCCATTTACGCGTGGCGCATTCCTTAATCTTATCGACTTTCTTGAATGCAGCTGTTTTGGTCTTGTACAACCGAAGCGAGTCGATTGGATGAACTTCTACGATTATGATGTGCACGTGCATCATACCATTGAAAAAGAGCCATTGTTGTTACGCGCTGATGCTTCCGGTGATGTTATCGGTGATCATCAGTATGTGTAGGACAAGTCCAATCGGGATGCGATGACGAGCAAAGCGCCAATAGCGCATGTCTAGATTGCTAGCCAGCCAACAAGCAAGTACGAGCATATACCAGCTGCGCAATCTGAGCTTTGCTAAAGTGGCTTATAAACACAAAGTTGGAACAAAAAACCTCAGTTTTCTGTATTATAGTTTAGCAAAAAAAAAAATATATATTTGTGCTATTTAGTATTATTTAAGTTCATAACTCGTTGCTCTATCCCGCGTTCGTATACTTTTTTATATATACATAAACTTGTTCTATGTAGCTTTTAGTAGTAAATATTTCATTGTTTAACACGCCTTTTCGCTTTTCATAGTGCAATGTTAAATTAGTCTAGAAATGTACAACAATGCCAAGATATGTACTTAGCCAAAATTAACTGCAGCAGTGTTTTTCCGTTGGTTAGCTTGTTTAGTTGTTAAGTAGCTCTTTTTGCCATTTGAAACATCGCGCAATAAATATTGACACGACAATGATAATCGTCAACTTCGTCATCGCAAACCGATTTCGGATTAAATGAGTTTGTTGGTACATACGAGTTTATATAAAGTAAATACTATATATACATAAATATATATAAACCAGACACTTTAAAATCTTTTAAAACGAGACATTTTTGTGCACGTTATTCTATAAATCTACTCTCTATTTAATTGTAAGACTAAAGTGACTATTTCTTCATTTTAAATATAAAATTTCTTATTCGCAATTTTTGTAAACATTAAAGTTTTTGATGTCATCAACCAGACTCGTTGCAAGCAATAAATTCAAAAAAAAAAAAAAAAAATTTGTAAAAATTTAAATTTTGAAATAAAACAAATTAAAAATTAAAGCAATAGTAAATAAATCTAAATATTATATTAAATAACCAAAATTTAAATCAAAGTAAATCATTATCAATGTTAGCAACCACCTAAAACAAAAGAAAAAAAGAAAATTGCTTCTATGAACCTATAAATATAATAATTAATAAAAAGAAAAAACGCTCCTCTTTATTATCGTACATTAAACATGAGTTGCCAACAAATAGCCACAAAATCAACAAATATAAAATAAAGGAAAAAAGGAGCGTTTTAATGCCTTTCTTTGTAAATTGTTCTAAATATAAAAAAAAAACGTTAAGCAAAAACTTAAAATAATTATTATTAATAATATTGAAATGAAAAACACCAAAACATAAATTATAAGTACGTTAAATAAAAATAAAAATCAAATTATATTAATTCAAAAGCCTAAGTTCAAGATCGATCTACATATATTGCACTAGTCTAGTCACAGAAAAGTATATATAAACTAAAAAAAGCGAATTCATAACAACAAAAAAATCTATTTAAAATTATGAGGTGCGAACAAATGACTTACGTAAATATTCAAATAGAAAAAAAATAACTGTATCATGTTAAATCTTACTAATAAATATCACAAAAGACATACTTAGCATTATTCGTAATTTTTTAAATTTTAAAAGAATTTCTTTTCTCACGACACGTTACTTAATGCATTTAATGATTAAAAAAATATAACGCAATAGTAATATTTATATTACAAAAAAGCAAAAAAAAAAAAAACGTATATATAAAAATGTATATTGTATCTACACTTAACACAAAATTTTCGATGTATTTTGTATTTTAGATTTTTTTTATTATTTTTCTATTTACAATAAAATAAATACTTACTTAGATAAAGATCAATAAGAAAAAAATATATAATTATTATAATTCGTACTTGTCTATATATTTATATAGAGGAAGATATGTTGAAAGCGTATCAAGGGAATAGTTACTTTAATAACCCACAGCTTTTAATTATGTACCATATTATAGTATTCCACGCAAATATATAGCATACGTAGCGCTTAAAAAGAACACGCAACGTCTTGAGAACTTAAAATTTTTGACTGATCAAATAAAGTTTGTTTGTTTATCTGTTATCGTTGAGTTTTTACGCTGCGTGTCTGTAAATGTAATTAAATTGTAAAGGAATTATCTAATTAATTGTAATAATTGTTTAATTTTCAAATTTAAGCGCAAACATAAATGAATAATATAAAGATTATTATGTATACAAAAATAAATATACAAATTTGCGTGTATAAAACTTTCTGAGAAATGAAAAAAAAAAAAAAATTAAACCATTCAATAAAGACAAAAATTATTCAAACTTTTAGAAGTTTAATTTATGTAACTTTCCGGTGAGGTGAAAGCAACAACTTTTTAGAGTATTAAAACTAATGACCACCAATCGGTGTATTCAAAATTAACTATATTGACTTCGATACCAAAACGTTTTTTCAGCAAGCTGTTGTCTCCAAAAAATATAAAATTATTTGTATATAAATATACGTTAATCCTTTTTTCCTTTCTCATTTATTTATTTTTTATTGATTTTTTTTTTTTTCATTTTATTTTATATTTTTATTTTTTTTTTTTTATGATATATAATAAAGTTAAATTCTTTTACAATTGTATATTGTATGCTTATATCAATATTCTGGTTCTATTTAAAAAATATAAATTTTGTGTCATATTTTAATTTTATTTTTATCTTGTTTTATGTTTGTTAAAAGTTTAAAAAAGAACAACTGAAATAAAAGAATAATTTTCGGTACTAAAAACCATTTACATATTTATTTGTAATGTTGCAGGAATTTTATTTTTTAGATGTTAGGGAATCAATAATATATTTATTATATTTTTTATTTAGTTCATGTTGAATGTACTTTTTTTTTTTTAAGCCTATGATATAAGTTTACATGCTATAATTATTGTAAAATATAAAAAATAACGTTTACAACGTTTAGATTTTTATACAAAAAGGGTTTTTTGCTTATTAGATTTTTTTAAAGATACTTTTAGGAGTTTTTAAATTATGCAATTTTTTTTTAGAATTTTGGTTTGATAATGTTTTGTAGCATTTTATTTTTTTAACGCAATATAATCGAATAGTCATTATGAAGCTAAAATATGCTTTTAAGTTAAGTAACATTTGAGCAATTTATTTTTTTATTTAGGTGGGTTACAAGAGCGCAGATTTGCATTATAATTTGTTTATTTTTTGTAATAAATAGCCTTTTTATTCGTATACATAGCAAAAAAAAATATTTAATAGCAAAGTCTCTTTTTTTATTTCTATTTTTTTTTCTTTGTTTTATTTTTTTACTTTTTGTGTATAAATAGTTGTTAATTTCTGCTTATATGTATATAAATATGTATTATATATATATATATGTATATATTGTATGTATATAGCGTTTATAATTCAAGTGAATTCTTCTGTATTTGCTTTGGTCGTTTTAAGCTTTTTATATTTTTATTAAAAAAATAAATAAATTGAAAAATGCTACTTAACTATTAAAGCATATTTTGGGTTATTTATATTTAGGCAATTTTTTTTAAATTTAGAAGAAAAAAATTGAAAAGTAAATTATGTATAGCAATGCATCAAGCATATATCGTATATATCAATATGTCTGATCTCAAAACTTATCTCTTATGCTCTCTCATTTACTCGCCCGTCTTTTACCTTGTCGTTCCCTTAAATGTATCTTGACAGTAGTTATGTTTATTTTTAAACAGATACTGTATATTTTAATGCTTTAGAGAGTTCAATTTTTGTCTCATATATTCAAACATAATTTTTATTTAACTTGATTATTGCTGCAGAAACAGAAACAGAAAAAAAACGAATATTATTGATTATTTATTCCAATTAAATAAAATGTATAATTTTAAACTTAATATTGTTCATATGTATAATTTCATTTCGCTTTGCATTAGATTTTTTTAAATGTGTTTTTATGTTTATTTGGCGTATACGCGCTTCGCTCCGCACTGCTGCTTATGTTTGCTTACACACATATAAAAGTAACATTATTATTTATTATGCATGTATGTATAAGTATACATATAAGTATAATTATACACAATATATATAAATATTTTTCTTTTGCTTAAATATATAAAAAAGTAGTATGTATATTTACTTTTGCAGGGTTTTATTCTGGCTTAATTTATTTGTTTAATTATTTTTTTCTCTTGATTTTGCTTTGCTCAAAGTTAGATTTGTTTATAAATTAATAAATGTATATATTGATATATATATATATTGTAATTAAATGAATTACATAAAACAAAAGATAATAAAATTAAATTAATAATGTTTGATAGTTTACAATTACATATATAAAAAAACATAATAGTATGTTTGAGTTATTAAAAAGTTTTAGGGACGCTAAACATACGTACACATTACATTACAATTATTTTTATTTATTTATTATTATTATTATTATTATTATTATGTTTTCCTCATTAAAAAAAAAACAAAAATATTAAATTAATAGAATTAAATATTTATAAACATCAATTCCCACTGATGTTACGTTTTATTATTTATATCGATTTGATTGGGCGGACTTCCATGTTGTTGTTGTTGCTGTTGTTGTTGTTGTTGCTGCTGTGACGTTAATATTGTTGGCGTGGATAATGTTGTTGCTTGTGTTATTACTGTTGTTGCAGCAATTGTTTGTTGCTGTTGTTGCGGTGTTTGTTGCAGTGCTTGTTGCTGTTGTTGTTGTTGTTGTGGCTGATTCAGTGGTTGATTTGAATTACAGAGCACCGAGTATACTGAATCGACCTTGCTCAATTTCTCAAAAAGCGGTATAAGCTCATGCAGCTCACAATCGGTGACATCGTCAAACCAAGATTTTACAGGAACCTTAAATTAACAAAAAAAAAAAAAAAACAGTGAGTATATTTTATTTAAATTTGTTCTACAAATCTATTCAAACAGAGCACCTACCGCATTATCGGGATGAAAGATATAACTCGCTGGCGAATTATCAACAATGACAATTTTTTGTAGATCTCGACCAAGTCGATTCAAATCCTTAATATAATTTCCTCTGTAATAAACGCATGATTCCCTAAACAGTCTTGCACGAAAAACATTCCATCTGAAATAGAGCAGAAAAAAAAACGAATTATGAATTTGAGATATTCACATATTAAATTTTTTTTTATTAGAAACTCACTTGTCGAGCAGATCGGCCACTGGATCTGCGTATTTGGCTAGTGATGCTGTAAATAACACACACTCATATAGTTCGCCCATTTTTTGTAGAAACTCATCTACATGTGGCCTCTTTAGTACATACACCTGATGTATGGCGCCGTCAATCTCCACTGGTACAATGAAATCAGCATTTGGAATTGGCTGCAACACACAACACACAAGCAAACAAAAAAATATTAAAGTATTAAGTTGCATTTTAAGTTTATTTAATTGCTAATTTAAACAAATTATAAGTTTTGTATTTATTTAATTATTTATTTATTTTTTTTTTAATTGTTTTCTACCAATAAATAAATAAAAACATGTTGCATACTTCACGGCGAAATAATAATAACATGAAGTCAGCATTAATAAATTTAATTGCAAATGGCATTTGACTGCCGATAGCGCGTACATAAAAATTATGTGAAGTACTAATTGAACTGCTGGCAATACAACTGACTTTTAAATATTTTTATTATGTTTAATTAGTGGCTTTAATGATTGAACAATATGTCAAATTAAAGTTCAAAGACTAATGAAAATCACTGTTCTGGGCTAAGTACTTTAATTGGTTAAATCAATTTTCAGGCAGTTGCCAATCAGTCAATGTAAACACAATTTAAGTTTAAGTTTTGGAATCAAAGAAAAAAATGTGTGCAAAAAGGGAAAAATTTATTTTTTTTTTAAAAAAAAAAAAACAATTCGCAAATCAAGCCTGTTACTTTGGTAAACCACAGCGCTAAAAACAACGATGATATACAAGACAAGTGTTGTCATGGTGCAGCAACCGTTCCAAAATGTAAACCTGTCATGAATTAATATACTCCTCGAGCTTGTTACTGTGTAGACAAACGGACGGGCGGACGAACAAAATACCATGAACCTGAAAAGCAAAGTACCATTGTACTTCAATAACTACTTGCACTTTATTTTTTTGTGCAACTATTGTAGTCCACAATGCTTGAAATAATCGTATCAAACGTATCGTATCGTATCGTATTACCCTGCAACAACTCAAAATCGAATCTAGAAGTGTATAATTGAGCTGTACAGCTTGTTGCTTCACCTTTGTAAAAATGCACGGCGTATAAATAATATTTTTCGATATTGAATTGAAACAATAACGTAGAATAGCTGAGAGTCCTGTCATCTAAATTCGAATTTTATTTTTAGATTTTTAAACTTGTTGTTTTGAGTTAAAACTTTAACTTTAAAAAATCTCATTCCTCAAACACGTACATAAGTTAATTTTTTTTAAAGAAAATATTTAAAATATCCTATTATTGTTTATTTCTACACTCGAACAGTGCATTCTCACTTTGATTGTACATTGCAGTATTTTCAGTTTAGTCAACTGAATATAAAAATAGTTGCAATAGCCAATACTGTAGTATACAATTAACAACAATGCAATTACTTTCAAATACATACATACATACACATATATTGCAGTTTGTTCAGAATTTTGATGGTAACTTTCATTGTCCATACTTTTTAATGCGGTAGTTACTTGCTTTCGAGTATATCTAGATGCTGCTGCAGTTGCTGTCATTCTTTAGATATTTGCAACAATTTGTCTGCAGACAATTGAAAACAAATGCGAAACAAGTTCAGTTGTAAGAGTTCAGCTACACATAGCAAGAAAAGCGCTGGGAATACGCTTTACAAGTGAAGACATGCAGACATGTTACTAATGTTGCAGACAGATACGAATGCATACATATGTATACATATGTATGTATATTAAGTTGGTGAGTTGTTGTTAACAGCAGAGACGAAACGTATATACACAGACTGAGTGTCTACACTTAAAATTTAAGAACTTATTATCGAGTATATTATATACATTTGAATGAAGTGTCTAACATTATTACTTAATCTTAAAAATGAATTATTTAAACACTTTGTATTACTCACCTTAAAACTACTGTGCACTAGTGTCTCATCCAAATCGATGACCATGCATTTTTTGTGCATATCAGAATGCCTAATCTGAGGTAGTAGGTACCTTTGTTGGTCCGGTAATGGAGGCGGTGTTGTAGAGCCATCGATTTGTGTACCATTTTGATTTGTTTTTGTTCGATTACGTCGCCAGCAGCATAAAATCGATTGAAAGAAACCGCGTTTTTGTGGCTTTAAACGTTCTACGTCATCTAAAATTGGAATAAACAAGAAAAATATTTTAAATTATTTTAAATTTTAATGAAAAGTTTTATATCAAAACCCGAATTTCAGCTTCTAAAGTGGCTTTTTTTAGGTTGATTTCCATGTTTTATTAATTTTTCGTTGTAAATAAATTCAGAATATATTCAGAGTCGCAATTAACTTTTATTTTACTCTACACAAAAAATAATTACAAACTTGGATATTGCAATTTTACTGCTTAGGGACAAAAGAGCTACTCAATTATATTGTTTTTTTTTTTTTGATAAATCATTTTTCTCAATAAGTTAAGTTTTAGTTGCACCAATTAACTTTAATTGTACATGAGAATAAACTACTTTAATCCGTTGGTAAGTATGGTTTACCAAAGAATACGAAGGTTTTGGTTTCTCCAATTTTCAAACAAATCATTAAACAACAATTTACAAGTTAATCCGAGAATTTGAAAATGAAGAACAACATAATCCAAGCTAGTTTATCCATATGCGAGTATATTATGTTGCATCCTTCACTCAATTGTAATGTTTCATTGGAAGGCAACAGTCTTCTTCTTTGGCAATTTTCCATCGTAAATGCAATTGTTCATGCAATATTCATTTAAAAATCAATATTTCCCTCTAGTAACAAATCATAATCAAATTAATTGCTAAAACTACGCCTAAAACTTTATATATTGCGCATACGCCACCTACACTGACAAAAATATAAATATTAATTTTTATTGACGTAGAACTAACGCAATTACATTTTTTTTATTATCAATTCTAAGAAAATTTAAGCAAGAAAATTTCAATCATAAAGTTTTCTTTTAAAAACAATGGATGAACTACAAATGGATGCCAACGCAAATATCTAAAACAAAATAAAATTAAATTAAACAAATTCACACAACACTTTTTCAATTTATTTTGTGTCATTGGATAGAATAAATTTTGTTTGTTTGCTTTCAATGAAAATGTATTCCATTATTTCAGTTAAAAATAATAAATGGAAAATTTAAATGCAGTAAATAATTAGCAAAAATAGTTTATTTGCTTTTGATTGACAATTAAAAAAAAAAAAATAATATAAAAATATGCTTTCTCGCTTTCTGCTGCATTTCTATGAAAATTTACTATACACAGCACAGCTCGGTTGAATTTTCATGTTGAAGCGTAATTTCCGTTTGAGTTTTAAAAACTAAATCTTCTTTTTCTTTTACCAGTCACATCCACTCTTTATGACTTTAATTCCATTTCGTTGTAAACAAGATTGCCTCTCCTCTGTTTCGTTTGGTTGCCTGTGCATACACGCCACAGCCACAGTTCAAAGTTTTCAACGCTTTTCAAATACTAAAGCTGCTTTTAGTACTTTTGTACTTCACACTGAATAAACTTTATGCAGTAAACGGGCGACAAAAAAAAAATGATGATGAAAGCTAAAGTAATTTTCTATTACAATTTCCTGACCTTATTCACAACATTTGGAAGCTTTGAAGTTAAAATTATTTATCGAAATGTGTTTTTCAAAAAAAGGAGTAGTTAATTTAAATGAATAAAGGCTTCACTAACTTGTAGATAGATAAATAGCTGTGACTAATTTTATTTGTATTAATTTTTGATGCTGCAAGTTAAATGGTTTATTATGCTGTTTTGGCAAAAGTTTAATTAATAATCCTTCAAAATCGATTAATGTTGAATAATATTTAATGTTTGTTTTTCATTTTTAACAGACTTTAGCCTTTGCGCCTAACTTGTCATTTAATTAAAATTGTTCAACATTATTTAAATTTAATATTGCGCAACATTTAAGCGCTTTAAAATTTCAGGTACACACACACACTCATAAAATGAAAAAAAAAAATTTATTATTTGGCTTAATGCGTTGTTTGTGGTTTTGATTTTGTGCAATTGTCAGCTTTGGTAATAAAAATCATAAAAGCCTAAAAGTGTGACATATTTTTTTTTCGGTTTTATGATTTTTTATTTTTTTTGTTTTGTGTATTTTAATATGTATCACAACAATAAAAACTAGAACGTGCAAGGCATTGTTAAGCTAAATACATACACATGTGTAGGTCTTCACTTTCACATAAAATTTCTTAAAAAGTTTTGTGACTCCTAAAAGCATGCTATAATATTAAAAAAAAAAAAAAACATCTTTACTTAAGCTGAGCACATTTGCAAATATAAATAAAAAGTGCTTTAAGTAAATCTATGTTCGATTAAGTCAAATCACCATTTAACTTAAAATTTTACCTAAATGTATCTTGAGTCTCAATTTATACGAATATTGCCTTAAACAAAATTTAATTTTTTTCTTTGACCAAAGCGAAAACGCGAATATTTTTACCTAACATAATTTATGCAAGTACATTTCTATGTTTAATGTTTGCAATTGTTTTCAAAGTGACACGACATGAAGCAAATGAGTCGGAAAATAGGATGCTTAGAGTAAATGTTTGATTGTACAACATACATACAACAAGTGCTGCTTTGAATAAAGTCATCTTTGAACGCGAATTGACAGATTATTTTCAATGGCAACCAGTCACGCAAAGCGCAATTTGTTATTTGTTTTTTATTTGTTTTTTTTTTTTTTTTTTTTTTTTGGCTTTGTATACTAAACCAAACAATTTTTTAAATCATTCACTTCATGCAATGTCAGTCAATAAGTTAGGCTGTTAGAATATCAATCTCTTTTCACTGTTTTCTATATAGTCAAGTGTGGAAATGTTAACGTAAATGAAGTTTAAATGATTTTGTAAGTGTGGCTAAACATGCAAATAACTTAGAAGCACATAAAAAACAGAAATATTGAGACGAAGTAATATTTCAGCGTTGGCATGAGTTTGTATTTTGATTACTAATCTTTAGTAAATTTACATTTAATTAGTTTTTGTTGCTAAAAAAGTTTTGAAAAAGTTTGTTACATATATTATTTTTTTTTTGTAGTGCGCTTTTTAGGCGCTGGATGTCGCACAAAATAAAAACAAAAACGCTGTCAATGTCAGCACTCCAATTAACACTAAAAATACAAAAGCCGACAAAAGCTAGTTAGATAGACACAGTAACAATAACAACAAAAGCTAAAACAACACTTCAATTTAAAAGAGACACAACACAGATAGACTGACAAAATGGCGCAAACAAAAACAAAATGGCGAAATATTATAACAATATTATATATTTTAGTACAGACAAGAACAAGAAAAAAAGAAAGAAAAAATTCAATCAAATGTCGAACAAAACCTATTCAAGCATTGAAAAAAAGCACAAGAGAAAAACTAGTAAGCACCAAAGAAGCCACAACAACTACGTTAGTGCATAAGTGACAGATGGACAAACAGCCAGACAATCAATGTATTGTACTGCATACTCATATATGTGTATGTGAAGAAATGAAATGAATGTTTAGACAAGATAAGTCGCTCGTGTCAACATTACAAATATGAGTGTGAAAGAACAATACAAATGTGGAAGGATGCATAGTAACTACATATATACTACTCGTACAAGGACAATAGTGGAAAATCCTATTGATGAGAATTCCAATTAATCAACATTTTGTCATAAATATGTCAACATATAATCAAAGTAAGTATAACTTAAGCGCAAGCTAAAGATGAGAAAAATAAAGAATAATTTAAATTCGCATGGAAAAGTATTCAGATTTTTATAAATAACAAATTAAATTCATAAATAAATGAATGTACTGTATAATATTTTAAAGTTTACCATTATTTTGATTTAAATAGCATTTAATTTAAAACCACAAATCTTTGACCACTCAAAACGCCACAAATTATGCAATAAATATGCTGACAAAATATTCATAAAAACTGTCAACTTGAAAAACATCATAAACAACAGAAATCTAAAGTTCAGCTAATGTTCAACTGAGTAAGATGAAAATTTGTTCTGTTTGTTGATTAACTGACAACCACAAAAACAAAAACTGCCAACAGCAACTGTTGCATGTGCTTAGCCGGAAGCAGCAGCAGCAGAAAGCAGCCTTAAGGCAACAGTAAGACAGTTCTAGGAACAGTAAAGTACAGCTGTGTCAACATATTTTTATGTGAATACACAGCATTTTATATTTTATAGAATAAAATAAACATTTTGCTTTAATAAACGTTTTTATATACGATGTATGTAGATGTGTGTTGAGGTTGATAGCCGTTCAAAAGAAATGAAAACTTTGCGAAATTTATACTTTTTTCGTGTGCGTTTTAAATAAACAGCAACAGCAGCAGCAGCAGTGGATGAAAAGAAAAAGGTGAAAAAATGCTTCATTTTATTTCATTTATTCTTAGCTTTTTATAATATTTTATAATATAGCAAAAAGATGATGCTTAATTTCATTTGATGGTCGACGTGCGCCTACATCGATTGGCACTGGACCAATTGCGAATCTTCTTAGACGACTGCAAAAGAATGTTCAAATAATTGTGTAGAAAATTTTTGCAATAAAAAAAAAAAAAAAAAAGAGAAAAAAAATTATGCTGTAGATGAAAGAAAAGTGTATCAAATTATCTTTTGGTCATATTTTTGTGAGAGCCAATTTTTATAAATCATTTCACGCAGTGTAGTAGTGACAATATTTGATTTGCTCTTTTATAAAAAAGTATAAATGTATGAATTATTAAAATGCTTGCGTGGGTTGGGTTTACGAACTCAACATTTTATCGAAAATTTAATGGAATGCTCATATAATTTTAATGCTGAAATTTTAAATGTCTCATTTTGATTATGCATAGCTACATACTTGCAATTTTGCTCAAAATTTAAATAAATTTTCTATAAAATATTGTATTAAACACTATCCGGAAAACGGAAAAGTTAAAATTTATGATTAAAAGTAAAAACTTTATTGATACTTTGTAGTTTCAGTAAATACAATGGAATGAGGCACAAGTAAATGGCTCCATAAAAAAATGAATTTATACTTATTGCGAAAAAAGAATTAAAAGCTGTGATGAAAACATTTTGAATGCGAAAGTTATCAGTGGGAAAAGGCAATTAAAATTACAAAAACTTTTCGTGTGAACCAAAAGCGATAAAATAGAAAAATAAAGGCAACTGCAACGTTAAAAACTATCAACTACAAATAAAAAACTTTTTATATAGGAAAAAATGGAAAATTGCAATTTAAATAAGCTTTCAAACAATAGAATAAGTACTCAAGTGTGCCAAGGTTTAGAGCGGAAAGGAAATGTTCCGGGAGATGACTTACTGTGTAAACATCAATGATATGAAACCAAAAAAAAAAAAAAGATTAAATTATTGTCAAAATTTTGGTTAGATAAAAAAAAAATAAACATTTATAAAGTTAAAAACCAAAAAAAAAAAAAAAAAAATCTTTTAAAATTTGCCAATTACAGAAGTAAACAAAATTCAAGCCAATTAATTGTTTTCATAAAAAAACAACAACAAATTCACTATGTAACAAAGATGTTTACACAGAAATATTTAACAAAAGTTATCTTCAAAATACAAAAAAAATACATAGATAGGTACATTGTAATCTGTAGTTTTTTTGTTTTTTACTTGCTACTATCATAGTTTAATTGCAGTTCGTCGAGCGAAAGACAGACAACTTTGCCGAGTTTGTTCGAGACTCAAAATATTTTTAGATGCAGAAAACAACGGAAAACTTTAAATGAAGCAGTCTGCATGAAGCAACAGACTAGACGGAAAATCAGCAAGTTTTGATGGTTGATAAGCAACCAAAAAAACAAACAAAAAACAAAAAAATGGAGGTGCAGCCGGAAGTGGAGATACAGAGACAAAAACGTAAGCAGTCGGTAACTAACTTTGACCAACGCATACTTTGATGGTTGCTGTTTTGGGTGTACTGTGTGTTTCACAACGCAGTACAAAGTTAAACAAAAAAAAAATGTTTTTTCTTTTCATGGCAACACTAACAGCAAACTACACACTTAATTAGCATAAAGTTGCGCAAAAAAAAAAAAATGGCTGCAGCCAACAAATGTGCAAATTCTACAATGAAAACTTTCATTCAAATGTTTACAATTGCTCCAATATGAAATGTGACGATAAACTTTTAATGGATGTGTGTGCACAAACAATTTTCGTAATTATAATTTATGTCGATATACTCGCGCGTGTATATAGTAACACGAGCTAGCGCTGAATTGGATTTAAAATGTCAAATTTGTAGTTGCAGTTATCGATTGAATTAGGGTGCAGCAGTTACGTCCTAACAGGTCCTAACAGGTTATCGGCGAATGCAATGAATCGTATATGAAGCAGCAGTCGAACTGTTAGCGCAAAATATGCAATAAATAAATCACGAATGTTTTTAAAAAACAAAAGATAAAATAACATATTGCCGCCGAATGCCAACAAATGGCAAAGGACAAGGACAATGGAAAGGACAAGCGAACAATTGAAGGTGAATGTTACAAATGGCTGTCACCGCAAATAACTAATAATAAGTTTTTTGTTAGTAAAGCAATAAGGATTTTTTTTTTTAGAAAATAACTTCCACCCATATCTGCGCACCCACACAATTTGCATTTATATTTTTATATTAAATCATGAAATATATTAAATGTTGTCTATTTTGGTCCGAATCGCATTTAACGCAATAATGGGTTAACGCTACAATGAAATATTTAAAGAGCAATATTCAGCGAAAGTACAATGTAAAAATAACTACAATGGCACGACAATGACATCGAAGCAAAAGGCGACTGCAAAAAATGTTTGTGGCGAAGTATTTTTCTCCTTATTTCATTTTTTATATGCATATATATATATTTTTTATTATTGAGTTGGTTCGTTGGTAGCAACCAAATGAAGGACTGCAGTAAAATCTAAAAAAAAAAAATGCTCGTTTAAGTTGGCCATGATGGTTTGGCTACGTTATTTACACGACGGATCTTGGTAACTTTAGCTGAAAGTGCTAAAAATTATGGCGTCAAAAGTCAAGAATGCAATGTCATTTATTTTGTGTATTTTTTTTTTTCTTCTTTTTTTTTGCGGTACTTTTTACTTTGTAAAGTTTGGGAACACGTGCATGGTCAATGTCTCAGTTTTTTCTAGCTATATTTTTTTTCTATCACTAACCAGACTGACAGACTGACACTATATACATAAATATGGATATGCCAAAATAAACGATGGGAAATGCAAGGTCCTTTGTTGTGCTGAAACGAATCTGGTTTGGTTGGGATACATTTCTTGTCTAGCAGAAATCAAAAAGCGTAACTCATGCATGCTACATAAGAACGTGCTGCATCTGTATTTTTTACAAGGACTACAATTCGACTATATTTAAGTAATTCCAAAAGTAAAATGTTTCAAATTTAAAGCTAATACATATTTGCTACTCTCAACAGATTGTAATAGACGCATACAAATTCATCGAGTGCAGTTTAACTGAAATACAGAAGAATAAAATGTATACACATAAACGAGTATAATGGAATCATATAAACATTTTTGTATACATATGTGTATGTGTGTGTGTACAAAGTCCTCACAATATTGTATGCATGCAGACGAATGTAATAGCATTTTTATGCTTTTCAACTAGTAAAAAGGATATTGACAGCATTTTATTGCACAAAAAGGCGAGTGAACAAATGCAAAGGACGTGCGTAAAAGTAAAAGAAATTGGCAAACGCCTGCATACACATATACTCGTACTCGTACTAGCACTATGAAAGGCAAATAAATGTAAATGCATATGTCCTGAAAAAGGAAAAATAGAACGAGAACGAGACCAAGACCGAGAAAGGACTAAAAAAAGCAAACAAACATAACAACAACAACATAAAAAAGCAGCAATGAATGCTGTCAAAGGACATTTGAATGGTGTTGTACGCTTTGTGTGTGTCGACACAAAATGTCAATGTTTGATAAATTTACAAACGAATACATACAAGTACACAACTACAACTGAACACCCACATTCAAAATATCAACGATGACGTTGATAATGCCGAAAAGCAAAATAAGAAAAAAAAAAAAAAAAGGTTCAGCACAAAGCAAATATTGCAACTTCATGCCGTACCTAAACGTAAAAAGCAGCAGCAAAATGCATGCATGCAGCAAGCAAAATGTTTATCATGATAATCACAAATATTTATAGCGCAAGGATAATCGAGTACATTGAACTTCTTTGCAGCAATAATAAAAAAAACAAAAGAAATGAAAAGACAAACAGGCAACAAACTTTAAATGGAAATCCGCTCAAGTGCTGCTGTTCAGCTAATGACTTTTACAGCGTTTTAGCTTGTTTTCTTTTTTTAGTTTTTTTTTTCAAACCCTTTCGAAAAGCGGGCGTTGTACACACTTAAAATATCATTTTCGCTTTAGCTGTCTTTGAAGCTTTAAGTTTCACAAAATTGTGTTAAGACAATTGAAACTTCTGCTTTTCTTTGTCTTTGCTGCTGTGTAAAACTACTCACTGCCTCTCGCTCTACTTTTAAAGTGTTGGCGCATAAAAATACTCAAAAACTACAAAAGCTTGTGTTGTACTCAGAAAACTTTTGCGGCAATGGACTAGTTACGATTGCACTAAGTTTTCAAGGATAATGCCAACATGATGTAGCAGCAGTTGAGAAGATATTTAAGTTGATTTTGGCAAATGCCATTGCATTAGAGACACGAATAAGAAGACACTCTATTTTGGTTTTGTTTGTCTCAAAATTACACTGCGTATACGAAATTTGTATACTTTCGTAAAATAAAGCATTTGGATGCGTTTTAACTTGGTCGTCGTTGTATGTTCTGGATAAACTGTGCCGAAATAAAGTTTACTCAAACTATCACAGCAGTAAAATTAGTTGCAACAACAACCGAAGTAGCGCAAATACGCAGTGCTACGTTCAGAGCCCATGAGGCGTATACAAATATTTCGAACTTGAATACATTATTCAATCGATTGGAAAAAATTAAATACGTTTTCGTTTTAGCCTCGAATTGTAGTACATAGTAGAAAATTTACTATAATGCGAAAATGCAAGGTTAGCTGCTAAGAATAAAAAAATGAAAAAAAAAAAAAAGAACTATGTGAGAAAAAACTTTTCTAAGTGCTTGCAAGAAACGTATTTAAAGAAAAAAAAATAAACTATCGCTATCGATATTGAAACAGTTTTCCGCCAAAAACTTTTCAAAAGTATCAAAGTAGCTGCAATTCTAAGTAAAACTAATGAAAATGTATTAAACAAAAAAAAAAAGATTTTAATTCGTTTAAAAAATTGCACAGGCTGCAACATTGAAGTATTGACGCTAACTAATTACTGAGTTCCGTGTCTGACTACTGATGGCGATGATATTAGCGCTGATAACGACATGTCGGCTCGGCACTGCACTTGAATATTTGATGAGTTTATTATTAGGTGTTGGTGTGTGTGTGTGTGTGTGTGTGAGTAGTAGTAGAAAAGAGTCAATAAGGGGTAGCAGCCTAGAGCAACGAGCCTACATTTTCATAATTTTGCACAAGCATCTGTTGGAACTTGGTTTACGATGATAATAATGACGATGATGCGACGTGCTGTTTAGACAAAAAAAAATGTAAATGCAAAAAAAAAAAAAAACAATGAAACCAAGCAAAAGAATTTAAACAGTGAGTACGTACGTACATACTTGGAGTTTGTACACTGTTAGTGAGTCACTCAACCGAAGGACAAGTGTTATACAACTGAAGTTGGGCGCTTAACATAGTAGCAACATCTACAACAGACTTGTTGAAAGTTCAAATCTCCAAAGCATGAATAAAGCGGAAGTCGAGTGTGAAAGGACGAAGTAAGCTGAGCACGCGCATTAAAATGTTGCAAAACTTGCTATTTTTTTTATTATGATTATTTTTATTTTTTTGTATTTTTTTTTTTGCTACTTTTGCAATAAAGCACTACAAAGCAATGCAGACATGTTAAACATTTTAAAGTAAGTATGCAGTTTGCTAAGTAACTACTAAAGCAGTGAAGAAGCATTGTAGCAGAAAAAAAAAACACTAACAAGTTTATTATCCTGCGCCATCTCATCGTCTTCATCAACGCTGAATATCTTTGTTAACTGACAATATGTTAATTTTATGCAAACAAAGTTTATTTATGGCAGCCAAGTTTGCACAAAATAGGAAAAATGTAAAAGAAGAAAATTGTGTCTAAACAAAAAATATATAACTGAAGCAGTAGCAGCAGCTCGAACTTTAAATAATGACTAGCTTAATAATTAACATTCTGGCGATTAAAAGCTAAACTAAAACGGAATATAATTACGTATACGCAATGTAAACATTAAGCTTTTTTGAGCTATGAAAATTTACTAAAAAAAAAGTTATTAGTAAAATATATACAGAAATAATGCGGAAAAATCAACAAAATAAATGCAAAAAAGATTTCCACAATAATATTTCTGTCTGTGCTTTGTGTAAGAATTTATCTTGAATGTATGAAGTTGAGAGCAACTATCGCAACATTAGCCAACACGAATGCCAGCTGTAAGTAAAAAATAAATGGCGAGAAAACTTTTTAACGAAAGTCAATGAGAAAAAAACCATAATAAAAAAAAAAAAAAAAAGTCAGAGCAGCCAGAAAAAGCGAATGTCAAAAGATTTGCAGACCAAACAACAGCAACAACAACAACAACAACATCATAAAGAGAAACAACAGTTGTGGCAAATTTTTTCGGCACGCTTTCAAACTAAAGCAAGAACGACAAGAAGAAAAATGAAAGAAAAGCGCTGTTGCGTCGCTTGACTTTAGCACCGTCGACGACAAACATAAAACAAGCAGCCAAGAAAAATACATATTATATTTATATTTTGCGAAATTTTCTTTTTGTATTTGGTAAAATTTTTGTACGCTACACAAAAAATCTTGAGCGTTTGTTACTTAATTTAAAACGTTTGACAAAACAATATATTTAAAAAATACTCAAAGACTGTTTTTTAAACTGAAAAATTCATATTCATAAATAATTTGCTTTTGTATTCCTTTATAAACTAATGTCATGTTTTTAGTTTATAAAGGAATACAGAAGCAAATTATTTGAGAATATAAATTTTTCAATTTTAAAAAGCAGTCTTTGTGAATATTGTATTTTATATTTAGATACATTTTTTTAATAATTTCACGAGCTACAATTGCTTAGCAATTTTTTTTTTTAGTATTTTATGTCCTAAAGCTACTTCATGTTGCTGCACAGTTGTTTAATTTTGAGGTTGGATTTTTGTTTACTGTTAACATAAATTATAAAATTGTGTTGGCCTTGCAGCGTTGAGTAGCTGAGCCTGAGTAACACATCGAGACAGTTTCAGTTTTATGCACTGTCTGCAACCTGTTGCTCGCACTACAATTAATAAGTCGGTAGCTATTTCTATAAATAGCTGACAAGGAAAATCAACGTGCGAAAATGCATTTAAAAGGTCGTTTATAATAAATAGAAAAGTTAATATGGTCCAAACATATACATAAATTAATTTGCACCATAAATACGCAAGTCAATAAAACAAACTTTCTTTGTTTCTAAAAAAAAAGTTAAGCATATAAGTAGCAAGCAAATTTAATTTTTTTTGATTTTTAATCTATAAAATTGCGCAGTGACCTAATTCTTTCATAAATTTAAGCAGAGCAACGCCTTTGAGCGTTTAACAAGCAACATAACTGCACTTTTCTATCGTGCTGCCTGTCTGCGTTTCATGTTTCCAATTTACATAGGCGTATGCGTAATATTTATTAAATGTACAATATATGCGACGCTTACATTTAAAATGTCACACATACGCATCATATCGCGTGTACACCTGAATATTTTTTTTGTTTTTGCTTTTTACCTTTATTTAATTTGTTTATTAAATATTTAATTAAATTTATATGGAGCAGTAAATTTTAAATATTTGATTTCCTCGTTTACACTTTCATCAGTTTTTTGGAGCGATATACACTTACCAATAACATAAATTAAATTTCAAAAAAAAAAAAATTAGGCCACATACCTGAAAGAACATAAAGAGAAAGGAAAATTTTATTATAGCTAATTCATTTATAAAATACAAAATAAATAGTAAATAAATAAATCTTATGTGCACTAAACTAGAGTTTTGATTCATAAATACTTTCAAGATTTAAATTAAGTTTGTTTTTTGAGTATTAAAACTGCTTCTCAAAGATATCCTTTGAAAACAAAAACATTTTTTTTTCGACTCAACTCTAGGCCCATCAAAATAACCTTGGCATCATAATTCTTTCAATCGCACAGATAAAATTAATCAAGCAAAACACAAAATCCGACCTATCTATCCACTCGCTCGTTTTTGTAACAATAAACATACACAGCAGCCAAAAGTGCGCTGAATCGATGAATAAAAATTTCTCCAATCAGATTGAAATTCATTAAATGTAAAAATTTGGCGTGTGCGTGTAAAAAATAAATAAGATACACAAATCCTTGTTTAACGAAGTGGAAATGTAATAATTATGCTAATTGTCACATAATAATTTTCAATTGCTATGAAGCAAAATAATTCCAAATCAAACACAAAATCAAACACAAAATCAAACACAAAATCGAAAACACAAAATAATACAATAAAAAAAATATATTGCTAAAATTGTGTTTTGCTAAAAGTGTCTATATCTACTGTATAGATACATTATGTATTTATAAATATTTTAGGAAATATTAGCCAAATGCACTTGAACTTGTGCCAGCACAAAATATTTATGAGAAGATAAGTGCAAAAAATTATAGCAGCTGATTTCTGGCTCATCAGTGTTTAGGAATTTATGTGAGCTAAAATAGTAGATATGTACGTATATGTATCTTTTTAATTTTATTGCTATCTCTAATGTAATTTTGTGTGAGAATAAAATTATAAATTAACTAAATAAGTTATATACGCAGTATTTTTGAGTACTTAAAGCTTAATAATATTTACTTAAGATACGTACTCCTATTATACTATTAAATATTTTTCATATAAGCAATTAAGTTCTTGAATGACACATATGAGCCCACTTATACTTATTATTATGATCATATTAACGTTGGAAATTTTTTTAGTCTGATGCTTTAAGTCGCTTAACTGCAAAGGCGAGGTTAAATGTACAACGTTGCGTATGTGTAACATGCCATGCTATGTTGCACGTATAACACGGCGGTTGCTCGTTTGGTTTGGTTGCATGACTGCTAAATAGTTTAATTTATAAACATTAAAAGAAAAGTTTGTTAGCAAAACAAACACCAAACAAAATTAAACTCGCTTTTTTCACTGTTTCGTTGACTTTGCCTTTGTATATTTAACACTTTAATGCCTTCAGCTTTGTGTTACCAAATGAAAAAGCAGTATTTTGATTAATTCAAACTTTTCCTTTTTTTTTTAGCAAATATTTGGAGCACCTACATACTTCATTAAAGATATTAAATGTTTAGAATAAATTATTTATATAAATAAAAAAAACGATTAGACTTGCATGTCGATTTATAAAATGTTAGAAAAATGAAGGACAGCACACATTAATAATAAGCATTTTATATTTAAAACCTTTCATATAATGTTTTTATTAAAGATAATATTTATTTTTAAACAGCAAACGTAAACGCAGCACAGAATGTAAGGCAAACACACCTTCACGGCTTATGCGCCAAGAACCATTATTAACCTTGCGAGGTAAATTTTATTTGATAATAAGTAAACCGTTTTCTATGATAAGATAAGATTGTTAAAGAAAATAAAAAAGAACGTAAAAATTGACAATAAAATATAAGGAAATCATTTATATGTTTTCTCTTAAAAAAAAAATTAAATTAAATAAATAAATATGATTCGAAGCATCGACAAATGGCATTGTAAATTATGAACTCAAGTAAACTCTGTTAGTTTTAATTGATGACATAAACGCCTAATTAACAATAATTTATGACATAAGAAGCTAAACCAAAAAATCAGAATGCCAAAAAAATATATAAAGCATATTCATAAAATAAATTGTAAATGGTGAACGGAAGCTTATGAGTAAATATGCAAAAACAAGCATTAACCGAAGCCAAAAAGATCTAATCAACACATATTTTTAAAATGTATCTATATATGCACAGCCAGCCACAGTCTGCGGCATAAAACTAGAGCCACAATCTAAACAAAATAAAAACAAAACAAATAAATAAAAACAAATTGAGTAACAAATTTAGATAAATCTAATTTTCATTGCATTTTCATATAGAGTGCAACAAAAATATACGAGTACGACGAGGCGAATATGGTTAAAATGAATGCGCAGAATGTGTCTCGACAATAGTTACAGACAAACGTACCAATGTAGACACAAATAGAAAGATGGAGAGAGATAGATACAGATGCAAAGATACATGTACTCATATACAGAGATAGACAGAAACGTGCATTTAAATATATATGTGCGAGTAGTATGTACAATCGCATACAGAAATGCAGACATACAGACACAGACACAGACACATAAAACTTAATTATGACAAAAACAATTTTGCAAAATTGTAACAACTAAAACACACACACACACAAGCACATGTTCATATATTGCGCTATATATTTCTTAGTGTGTGTGTGTGTGTGTTCATATGCATTTACTTTAATGGCAATAAACTGCACTGCAAGGGCAAAACGAATGAGAGCATAAACAAAACCGTTAAAGATCAACGGAGGAAGGGAGGGACACGTTAAAAGTAAGCGACGCGTGAGTAATAAAGACTTGTAGAGAGTGTGAGTGAGTGAACGAGCGAGCGAGTGTTATATTACAATATACATCTGCAAGATATTTATCGCATGCGAGACAGGCAAGGGAAATAAAAAAAAAAAAAACGTCAGACAGACAGACAGACAAATGTTGCTTAAAACAATGAAAGTTATGCTAGTTGATGATGACGATGACGATGATGAGTATGTACAATGTAACACAACAAAAATATATTGTATTTTTGTTTTATTCATGCTAGCACACTTTCATGTAATACTGTGCAACAGCAAAACAAATGAACGAACGAACGAACGTTACTATACAAAATAACAATTCAAATGCAACAAACAGAATGAACGATGCATATACGAAAACGAACAAAGAAAGCGCAATAAAAAATAACAATGAGATACAAGCGCGTAGTAAGATATAAGTAAAAAGTAGCTAAACGAATAAACAAAATTTTTGTATTTGGATAAAAAATATAGTATACAGCATATCAATTTGACTAAAATTGAATATATTTTTGATATATAAAAAAAAAAATTATATGAAGTCTATTATTGATAGTCACATTTTAAGCTAGACCACTCCAGCAAAATTTTAAATAAATTAATTAGGCCTTAGCAGATCATGAGTAAATAGTTTCACAGCTTCGCAGCGCGTACATGAGTACATACAGTTTTTTCTCTTATTTTTAATATTATCTAACTTAAAAAGAATGACTATTCTCTCTCTGTCGCACTACTTTTTAGTTTACTTCTTCTTCTTCTTCTTTAGACGACTTTATCTCATACAAGATGATATCATTTTATGAACAAATGTGTTCAACAACAGTTGTCGACTCAAACGAAAAAAAAAATTAAAATTGAAAATAATATAAACAAATAGAGCGCTGTGCGCAAAGCAAAAATATTTTTTAATCGCACGTACATTTGACACCATAAAAGCCATAATTAAATAAACAAATATGAACGAGCGAATGATTATCAAAAAAAAAAAAAAATAATCTTAAAAACATTTGGAACACAATTTAGATAGTATAGAATTTTCGGAAAGAAACGATATGTTAGCAGATATTTGTTTTTGGCAATGGAACAACGAAAAGAGCATTTATCGAGTAAGGTATTATATGATCGATATACTGTAAAATGATCCATTAATGTTAAACTTTAGTAACTACAAACATATATTATAAATAATATTCGGGAGCACAACTATTTGGTTGATATTAGAGTAAACTCATTTTTAGTCCTACTTATTCAGTGTACTGTATTGTAAGAGGCGTATGAGTAATAAAAGCTCAGCATTGTATATTAAGTATACGCCACAATAAACTACTACCAGGAAAAATATTTATTAATAATACAAAGGGCAAAAAAAATTATGCTCGTAAAATTAAATTAAGCATGAATATTGCGCATTAACGCAAAATTCTTGTTTCACAATCGATAATGCATCGCATCAATCAGTGTTAAAATCTAATAATGCTTTTAAATCAGTACACCAATAAAAAGAGAAACAAATTGAACTATTTTTAAACGAATCAAGTAGCGTAACAGAAGGACAGCATCAAGGCAATAGGTCAATACAGACGACAAGAACCCAACTTAGCTCAAGCGTGCGGACATGACTTGACCAAACAGTGTAATATAAACAGTAATACATTTACGTTTATATTATTTTATGTTAGCTTTTCTTTTTTTGTATACCGATCACACATAGTGAGAAAGGGTATTTTAAATTTGTCGGAAAATTTGTAACGTAGTAAAGGAGACAACGAAGCCCTCAATCAGTATGCATATATTCTTGATTAGCTCGATCAGACGAATCGATTTAGCTTGGGTTGTATCGGACCATCAAACCCACCCATCTGCCTTCGCGAAATAGCAAAAGTAACTGATTATCAAACATAAGCTTTTCAAAGTCTCGTGTGATGAGTATTTGAGTTTCGGTTCTACCGAATGTCTTAATGTTTTTTATGTGTCTTGCGTAATAGAAAGTGATTGACCAACAACAAACGTTACTAAAAAAAACAGCTATAAATGTATTACAGAGTCCTAAACACTGTGTATGGCTATCCTTCAACGACAACTCTTACATTTGCACTTGTGTGTTTCTTTGTTTGTTTTTTTTTTCCTCTGTTAATTTATGCATTTACATTCAATTTCCGTTTCCGGTTTGAACTAAAAAGGTAGACAGACATGTAGATACATACAGGAAGACTAGGTATATTCATATATTTTCCATTAAATTGTTGTCATTTGCATGAGAGTTGGGTTAAGTGAATGTTTTGCGTGTAATAAATGAAATGATGCAACAGTAGTGCACAACAGAAGCGTAGGATACACTTATGCAAAGGAAGTGCTAAGCAAATTGGCAGAAAATAAGTTTGTAAACTATATGAACATGTGCTTTGTACAAACAACTTTTTTATGGAAATTAAATAAATGTCAAGCGGATAGAATAATAAACTTCTAATTACTGCTCTTTATATAGTAAAAATCAGCCACTTTAGAATCAATGAACAGGACGTCGGTCTATACACATTCTAAACTTACTTTGCTTATTTTGACATCTTAAACATATGTAAACGTCAAAAAGTCAACACGTAAACATTATTAATAAGTGATTACTCATAGAAAAATATGGGCTTTTGAGCTGTCAAAGAAAGAATGTTAACCTATATGTATGTATGTATGTATGTATGTTTTTTATCCATTTTTTTATAACTTTGTAAAAAATATTGTTAAAAACAAATTGGTATCAAAATATCAAAGTTTAGAAATGTAACAAAGAAACATTGGTAAATAGGAAATAGAAATTCTGCTTCGATGCCTCAGTTAATGCGTTTCAAACGTGCTGACAAATTAAAAATACATCTTTTTCTAATGTGTGAAGGATAGAAAATAGCAACAACAAAAGAATTGCGCATGTTAACGACAATTCACATCTGAAGGCGGTGTCATGTTCTGTTGACACAAGGCAAAAACAGTGAAAGTCGCATTAATCAAATTGTGTAAAATAATTGCGTTGCATATTTTAAAGTGTTTTGAATGGAAAAAGAGCTAATTGGTTTGAAAGCACTTAAACGAAAATAATGTAAGCAGTTTATGATGTAAAAAAGCACTTAATACAAATCCCAATGAAAACTAATTTACATTCTAAACTCATTTTATAAAAGGAAGTGCTTGAAAAAAAACCAGCAAAATTAAACTAAGTAGAAACGCGTGCGGCATAGTAAATTGTACTAAATTTTAGAAGATCATTGCCTACATTGAGGCGCACAAATGGCGACGGCCTCTACTTTTTTTTAGTCACTGTGACAAATAAAAATAAAGAGGTTAAGTATAAAAGTTTAAAAGAGAGCGAAAGGCGCATTGAGCATAAAAGATAGTGCTTTCGATTGGATTGTTAAGAAACTGAAACGTGTTTAGATTTTTATGACTTTTTTTGACTAGAAAAGCATTGAAACAATATAAATGACAACTCTTGATATATAATTAACATTATGATGTAATACTATTAATACAAGTGGATTTAGCTCTTTAAAATGTCAGTACATATAAAAGCATCCTCCAACTTTCCATTAATCATGCCATTTATCCACCAAGCCACTTCAAGTAGCTAGCAAACGACTTGACAAATGATGCACATACAACGCAGGTAGCCGCAGCCTTTCACTTTGCATTACGAAAACACATAAACTGCATTTCTCAATGCGATTTTTAGCTTGCCCGAAAACGTTTTAAAGTCATTTCTCAGCAGAACTGTACGCATTTGCTTATGACAATGGTTTTGTCGACACCACCAATGACTGACTGGAATATTAGAACGTGACATAAGTGCAACGAAGATGCTTCAAAATCAGAAGAAAGTCTACTACACCATTATACATAGTGGTATGAAGTACAAAAATGATAAAAAATGCATTTTGCAATGCAACAGGTAAACTCTCCCATGTTGTCCTTTTCCCTGTTTACAAAATAATAAAATTTGGCTGCACGAAAATATTTATTTATTTTTATATAAAACCAATTTATTTTTTATCAGAAATACATTGCAACACTAAAAGCAATTCTAGAAATTCTCTTAAAGTAATATATTTTTAGTAACATCATAAAATAACGAAAATTTATTACTACTCATATTAAACCACTGTGCACATAACGCTCCTGGTATCTTATTAGCACAAAGCAGTTGACTTGAAAATTCTCGAAAGAAAAGAAAAATAGCAAATGGTGAAATGATTTTTTTTTTTTTTTTTTGCAACAAAATAAAAATTCATATCCGTCTTGGTAGAAAACTAAAAAAGAAAAACAAGGAAAAGCTTTAACTTCAGTGGAACCGAAGCTCTAATAACCGTCAAAACGATATTTAGACAACTTTTCTCAAAAAAACCAAATTGTGCCTTCGGTTTGTATGGGGCTATCTGAAGTTTCAATCTTCATCTTGTTGAGCTTTAATTTATGGGGTCTACGAAGTCTACTTTAGTGCATTACAAACTTTATGACAAACTGATAATACTCTCTTCAATATGTGTGCCGAGTATGAAAAGAAATAGAAAAGTTGAAGAAATAAATCAGCTATGGATAACGACTAAAAGTAACACTGGCAAGTATGAAAGAAATAGTAAAATCAAATACGAAAAGCTATCTAGTCATCGCATCGACGTGAAAATCATTCGCAAAGTGTGACACGATAAGTTTTTTTTTTTTTTTTATATTTTTAGCACTTTACTAAGTTGTCAAACTACAGTTTGTGTCTCTTGTGGTGGTTACATACTATAAAAGAATGATTTGTCATTCTTTTAACTCAATGCGAACGTGCGCTGAGCTACACGGTTTATCTATGGTTAAGATTCTACATAAAACCACTTTAAGTCCGAACTGAGTCTATCTTCAAACTTGTGTAATGCAATGCCAGTTAGCTTTCTCCTAATGTTTCGCATAGTTTGTAAACTGATATTAAGTCTTAAAGCAAAAATCTAGTTTCAAATTAGCAGCAAAGTTAAAAGAGACTCGCATTCGCCGTGTGCAATAATTATCTTCAGAAACATAGTTTAAATCATAATAGATACACTTAGCTTAGAATAAATATATGTGAAGGTTGACAGTTAAATTAGAATCAAGAAAACTATAAGTCTTTCTCAGCTGTTGAGTATTTTGTGGATTTAATTTGGATTACTTTTATTAACCATTTCGAACTGAACATAGTTACTATAAATTAGCATATTTAAACAAATATAAGAAATATGTATCTCAATACTGTAAACCACTTTGAAAACGAAACAAAGTATTCAATATGCAAATAATGCATTTGAGTGATTGTCGACAGACAGACTGCCAGTTGTTTTAAGTACTATTATGACATGTGTTGTTGTATTATATGCGCATATTCGATATAACTTACTAATGTATATCTGCAAAAGTCAGAACAAATAAAACAGCGGTGAGTGTGTGACACAAAACTTCATATGGCTTCGACGAGTTCAATAGAGGGAACGTATGGTACAGTACACAACAAAAGTCAGCGTTAGTATATTTTGCTTGCTTTTGCTTGTTTAACTTATTGTTGACTTATTGGTTGGCGAATCAAATGTCAAAACTTTGCAACTAACCTCGATTTGTGACAGAATACGCGCATTTTCTCGCTCACTCACTCACTCATTCACTCTTTCATTCATTCATTTATTGACTAGTTTCCAATGAGTTCGTAAGACATACATAGGCGTTCATAGGTAAGCTACATATTAGACTGACTCTCTAATAGACAAGAAAGAATGACTAACTGACATACTGATACAAGCGGTAGCAAGTAATAGAAATACATTTGTAGCTCATATGTCAACCATGTCAATTGTATTAATTTTCCTCATGAGCAAACAACTGTCATGTGGTGCTTGAAGCGTTATCGTCTTAGATGGGTAGGTCAGACACAAACCGACGTAACGCACACAAAGACTATTTTTCTTGCAATTTAATATATAATTTTCTTTGAATAAGAAACAATAAAGAGGGGCAAAAAAAAACTATCTATCGATTTAAAATATGCCATGCATTTGAAAGTGGTAAATACTCGTATACATACGAAAGAGTGAATCGTATATAATATTCGTAACAAGATGTTGGACCAAGCGCGCTAAACGTTGTACCATATTGCAAAGGCGGAAGTAATGTGGTGATGACATATCCGTTGGGTTAAGGTAGGGCAAATGTTTGGGTGTAAGAAACCGCAAAGTAAATAATTTAAATATAAAGAAAATGAAAATAGACTACTACAAATATTTACATTATAACGACAACTTTAACAAATCTGCATAGAGCGTCGCTTTGTGTCTGCACATTTGTACTACTGTGAATGTGGTGTACGCTGAATGCAACTAAAAAAGAAAAACACATATTTCAAATACAACATGGCGCCAACTATTTTCGTTATAATTAAAAACAAACGGACAAGAGCCTAACCCAACAAAAAAGTAAGCAACCCAGACAGATGGACAACATTTCTTTGCTATTTTTATTGCTGAAGAACGCAATACAAACTTAAATTGTAGGCGCACACCCAGTCCCAAGCATCAAAGCGAGAAAATTAGTTTCGTTAGATTTACTTATAGTAAGTAGGCCTTCACTATCTATACCCCACTCTCTCTCTCTCTCTCTCAGACTTTCACCACTAGCTCGCTCTCTCTCACAACAAATATACTTATAAGATACTTTTTCAAACAATTCGTTACGCTCTTGTTTTGTGACGCTAAAAGCAGTGTACAAAAAAAGTTGCATCATTGCGAGGTTTGTAAAAAACATTTCAAACATTTTTATTTCAAAAAGTACAAAATTAAAAAAAAAAAAATAAAGAAATACAATATATTTCTTGCAAGCAAAATTAATATGCATAATCAATCAAAGCATAAAGTAAATCCAAGCAGAATACGAGGCCATAAAAAGATAAATGCCATAGCAACGGTAAATTGTATCTTTTGAATATAAATGCAGTTGGTCATGCTAAGTAAAAAAAAAAATTAAATTGAATCAAATAGAAAAACTTTTAAATAAAAATATCATATAATGCCAAGATAGAAAATTTCAACATAGAATATATTTTACATTCCAAAAAGGACAATGACGAATATTTTTGACAAATGAATACTCACATCAAATGTCTTAAACCCTCCATATATATATTGGCTAACAAAGACCACTTACTGGTGGCTTATAACGTATGTATAATATAAGAAAGAGTGAGAAAAAAATAAGAAAAATACATTCCTACGCTTAATCTATCTATAATATATGTATATATGCGCCCATTCATATAATGGTGCTTGAATATTTTAACAAGTTTATTGATTGCTGTGAGGCGGTTCTAAACTTTTACAAATAAAATGTAATAAGCATATTTTGTCCTCTAAACGCACTTAAATATATTAATCATCTCGATGAACGGAAGCAAAGCGATAAGAGAGCAGGAACACAAGCTCCATAAGCGAGTGGGGCGTGCAATATGCGGCAAGTAAGTAGTTTATCAGCAGCAATATTGATGACGATGATGTTGGTTTTGATGAGCTACATGATAATGATTTTATATTATCGTATATAAAGTAAGCGTCATAGTTAGGTTGCGTATGTGTTTGTTTCTTTTTTTTTTTTTTTAAATAGGCATGTATTCTATGTACTTATTATTTTATGATTTAATTATTGATTTTGTGCTACATTCTAGTTTTATGCATTAGAAAAATATAAGTTTGAAATACATCGTAATAAATATTTTTTAATGACAAAATCCAAGGTTGAATTTAAGAGTCTTTCTTTTTGTACAAGTATTTTTTAATTAATTAAAAGAATTTTGAGAATTTTAAACAAAAACTCAAGTGATTTTTACACATTCCATTAAAATTGCACGAGAGATTATATTAAAAATTGTAAAAAACTAAGTATTAATCAACTGTTAAGTGTCTTATTTTAAGCAACAAAACAAAAAGTGATGTATTGAGTGTTTAGGCAATATATTGTATAAACTTACAATTACCACAATGAATAGTTGTAGTTTTTTTTTTATTTTGTTTGTTGTTGTCATGATGTAAATTGTGAATAATATGCAAAATATTCGTTTCTTTTGTTTTCTTTAAAAAATTTCAAAGCCTTGTTGAAGAACATTTATAAGTATCTATTGCATAGTCTAACGTAAAGGGTTGAAAAATGTTGAAGTGATTTAATTTTTGTTATAACAGGTTACATTGCTTTTGTTACACTTAGCCGATTTAAGTAAAACGCTTGTCAACAATAAACAAAATAATTGATTTTTGTACCAAAGTTAAAGGTTTTTTAAATAATTTATTATTTACCATAAATGTGTTCATAAATTTATATACGAGAGAAAATATGACGTTGTATAAAAATTAGAATGGAGCTATAAAATAATACTTATGGTAGATTGGGGCGTGTGTAAATTTTGTTTTCGCAATTGTTTGCTGTGACGCACATAGATGACAGCAGTAATTTCAAAATTATTTGCGTGATTCTGCAAATTTTAATATTAAATTGCGTTTGCATGTTACTGCATTTAATTGAGAAAACGTTTATAAGTTGATTAAAAAATGCATTGGTTTAAAATTGCAATTATATAAATTGAATATAACCTATTTAAACTTGAAGAAACATTAAACAGTAAAAACAATATAAACAATTGTTTGATTGAAACGTAACATAAATTTTATTATATCTAAAATTTATTAAAAAAAACACTTCACATACAATTGATGAACTTTTAACTGAATAATTTTATTATTGTATTAAATATTGTATTTTTAAAATGCGTGTGACGTCCTTCAAACTTTGTTTGCCTGCATTATCCGTATTTAAAATATTTATTTTACACATTTTAAATGACTACATTTATTTTCCATTAGCATTTATGTAGAGAATTAATATAATTTTAGTATGCCTCTCGTTGTTCAAAGCCATTCCCGACAGCGACGCACACATACTGAAGGATTTAAATTTAAAAATATTTTATGAGTATAAAAGAAAGGACATTTTTTTGTGGTTTCTAATGCAAGGAAATGTTCTTGAGCCTAAATACCAAAGCATTCATCAGAAATGTGCTTGAAATTATACTCAAAACTAAAAATACAAAACCATTAGTTAAATCGGGACGGCTTAACACTTACAATGTGACGTGTTCTGTGCGCTTCCTGAAAAGAAGTAGGAAGGAAGCATCACTACACCTCACCAATGAAGCATTATAGCCAGCTGTGCGCCGTCATGAATTTTGGATTTTTATACATTTATCCGAATTTCTGTTTTAACTCTCAGCAAACCGGACCTTGACATGTGCTGTCGGTGGTCAGTGTGTTTGCATATTTGAAATATAAAATACATTAAATATACGCTGCAAAACTTTGACCTGCAACTCAGTTGTTGTTTCACACATTTTATATTGTCTTAGTCTACATAATTAAAGGCATTTATATATTTACATTTTAATTGACAGAACGAACATTTAGTTTCGATTTAAAGAAACGAAATTAGTTGTTATTCGCTTCAAAATACTACTACTGCTGTACTAATAAGAGATATGTCAGGTGTTCTATTGCTTTAAATAGAGAGCACAACTAATATCTTTTTCTTCTCTTTTAATAATTTGTTCTTTGCGTTTTTAATTACACTTAAGTACTTATTTTGTCATTGGGTCACGTTTTACACTTTCACAGTCTGAATTACTTTTTCTTAAATTGTCTTTTATTGATTTGTCGAGGGTTCCTTGTGATTTACTCTGACATCCTTTAGTCAGTCAGACAGTCTGTTGCGACAGTCGTGTGTCATTAATTAATTTTATGTTGTACAGAACGTAAGTTAGATACTCGTCATTGGGCAGAAAAATTTTAATTTATTCTTTCCAGTACTCTTGCAGCAAGCCATCTTTTAATTGATATTCAACGTTTTTTGAATGTCGAATTTTTATTAGAATTAATAGATCTATTTATTAAAAATTTTTTTTCCTTTAGTTCTCATGTCAATAGTCACAACCAGTTTTTTTTTTATGCTATGACAATTTTTCTTTTTTTATTAACTTGCTAATGAGTGTGTCGTGCAATTTTGGATTTTAATTTTATTTTAATGCCTTCTATGTAGAAATGAATTATTTAAAATTGAATCTTGGTAACTTTTTATTATTTAACAGTCTGTTTTTTATATAAAAAATACGTTTAATCTAAAGTTAAAGTATGTTCTAATATAAAATGTTCTCAAAATAAGTCTTTAAAAGTGAAAATTTAAATTTAGGTTAAAAGCCAAGGTTACATACTGCAAATATAGTTTTAAATTGAAGTCACCTGCTAAGTATAACAAATCAAGTTTTAGGACACAAACTCACCTGTAAAGAAATAGATTTAAAAAAAACCAATTATTACTATTATTATCGAAACGCAATAAATAATTTGTTGTCTTATAACTGGTATAGAAATGTAATTATATATAATTGAACAAATAATTAAAAATAAGTGGCTTTCATTCTAGTACATAGTGTATATAAAATAATAAAGAAAACATTCGTAAATACAGAAAATACCAGTTCAGTTAAATAAAACGATTCGAATACGATTGTCTGATCATTTGTCTATCAGGAAAACTGTTCTCAAGAACCAAAAAGAAACTTGAGGCTTCAAACTTCAAACGGATTCCGGCATATAAAATTAAACTTTAAAATTTTTTGAAAGCCTATCACTTACTATCGTTTTATTTGTATTATATATAGTTTATAAGATTATAAGATTCTAACTTGTATTGTTTCGTATCTTTTATATACAAAACAAAAAATTTGCATAGACTTTAGCACTTACCTATATACAGATAAAACTTTCCTCATATTTAATTTATTTATATTTAAAATAAAAAAAATACATTGCTGTATTTTTAAATGCAATTCAATGTCTAATTAAACTGATAAAGTGCAGAGTAAGCAGCAAACAATGTGAAACGACAAGGGTAAAAGTATAATAGATCAACAACACAACAACAGCAAGACAATACTATATACATACACTAGTAGACTAAGAAAAACTTGGCTAACAAGATAAGTAATAATATAAAACGTTGGATATTGAAAGATAATCAAGTTTTGTCCAAACTAAAATAGCAGCAACATTTGCAGCAGAAATTGATGTAGTCTGTTTCAACAAAATAGCTGTAACGTAGCGTTGAATTGTTTTCTTAATGTTATTTTTCCGGCTAATAAAGAAAGTACAATGCCGCGCAGAAAACATTGGTAATGGCGAGGCGACGACCTCTAAAACAAAATGTTTGTACATGTAGCGCAGAAATGGTAAAAAAAAAACAAAATAAAACTGGAAAAACAAAAACAAACAGCTGTTTTTTTTCTCCTTCGTTGATTTTTAATGAGCATCAGAAAGAAAACACACAAATGTCATTACTAGTACAAATACACGCACACACATAAAATATGTATACAAATATATTTATTTTGTGTCAGAGTAAATGGCAATATTAGCGTAGCGGGATATTTAGTAGAATTGAGCGAACTCTTAAGCACCGAAGAAGGCGTTTCGAATAAAGCACATTTGTCATTCATACTCGTACGTATTTCTATAATCTTTGATGTGTAGTTTTTCGTTGACAAAAGGTCAAACAATTTGACCAACAAAGCAAAGGTCAAAAACGAAAAATTTTTCGGAAAAAAGACAATAATTACGGCATAAAAACGATGGAAGTATTGTCAGTCAAAGCAAAGAATTAAAATTATTTTCTACTTAAACGTCGCAAAAGTTGCAAAGAAACCATAATTAACGTATAAATTAATGCGCATCGTATGTGACAAGGCAAAAAATAAGAAACTTAAAGCGCTAATGATATGCGTATCTGTAGAATAGATAAACAAAATCCTTGCGTATCTATTACAAAGGATGAGTGTGCATAAACAAAGAGCTGTAAAAATTTAAGTATGTAGCGAAAAATACATACGATATGCATATGTTTTGTACTAAAGATCACTTTATGCATTATAAAAAGATACTATTACGATTGATTTTATATGATTAATAGCAATAAGTCGACTAGGATTTTTGTGATTTATTTTATGCAATAAAGAGTAGAAATTAAATAAATAAATAAATTGACCGGAGGAGACCCCACTTGTGACGCATATAAATCTCTTGCGTCCAATATCAGCTATTGGTGTCATCGTCGTCATTTCGTTTCGTTTCTTTTAAATGTCAAGTGCAAAAGCGCAGAGGTCAAATGATAAATAAATCATACGACGTGTTATACTCTTACATATACAAGAGCAGAAATGCAACACAGTAAAAAAACAAACTAAAGAAAAATTATATTTTCATACTAATACTAATATGACTTTATTTAAATGTTTAATAGAAATTTTTGAGCATTGTTGTTGTGTTTTCTTTTTTTTTTTTTTTTTTGTCATTAACTTAACTGTTTGCGTGTTCTAAAATTACTAGCTCAAAACAATGACGTCAGAGTCACATACATACTTCTTTTTTATTTTTAAAACTATGGCAAAACTATGAAACGGAAATAAAGTAAAAATATTAAAGCTAAAAAATGGAATATATGCATATGCATAAAACTATTTAATTTTTCTGTGTTAATGAATTTTGTGGACAGCAGTAATGGTTCATCTCAACCAGCTGAGCGCACCACATGTGGTTAACTTACTCAAACAAAATTTCAACGGGTGGTCTCGACGTGAGCCACCAAAAACCACCATATCAAATGTCATTACTAACACAAAACAAGAAGAATATTCACCAACCGAGTTTTCCTAAACTTCTGCGTATTCTTGCAGCAAATTACATGTGGGAGAAATGTGTTGTAGGCAGCCCAACAAAATATGTATATAAACTCAACAAAATGTATATTTTTATATAAGTAGTATGTATAAAATTAGCATTGTACGACTTTAATTGGTGACTACTAGTGTCTGGCTGTATCCCAAAGGGGATCGTTGACCAAATTGAGTCAAACAATTGATGTCAATAGCAGCTAAAGTCACCATAGCAGCCAAAAAAGAGGTGCTTGAACCAATTTTAACGTGCAAAATGAAAATAAACACCGGTTCGACGAACACATTTTTCTGCTACATCGTATACATGCTTCACTTTTCTTTACACTTTTTTTTTTTTTTTTTTTGTGACAACGTTTTTTGGTTCAATGAATTTTAAGTGCGGTTTACGGTGCCAAAAATAGTGCCCATTAACGTACGAGCAGCAGCTGGTTTTATGGAAAGACTAGTACAACGTTTTTTGTGATGATGGCAACAGTGACGAAGACGGAATTCAAAAACGATGACACACTTTGATGTCGAAAGTGAAAATCTAATAGTAGACCTTTGAGGTGCTATAGGCAATAGAGCAAATACAATAAGAGAGAGAGAGAGAGAGAGACAAAGACTGAATAAACAGCAGCGTTTTAAATATGTAATATGTGCATTACATTTAAAGTAAAAAAAAAAGATATAGGATCCAGCAATCTAATAATAGGCTCCCTAGTTTTAATGTGGCCCTCTTAAATTTAAAAAGTTCAAATTTTGGGTAAAGTGAACAAAAAAAGTTTGCGTAAGCTATAAATAAAACGCTGCCCAATCACGCTCAAATTTTATGCCCAATTTTGTTTTATAGATTTTAAATATAGCAAGCAACTAGCTAAAAAGTTAAGCATGAATATGAATTTTGAGTAGCGCTACTAAGAACTAATTAAGTGTATGTGTTTAATGCAGCAACACTTGTCCATAAAATATTGTATTTAAAATAGTCAAAACTTAGAACATTCACACATTCAAACGAGTAACGTTTTGGTTTCGAAAATAATATTTATTTTTTTGTTTTTGTAAAATATCTAAATCTGCTAAAATTGTCTGAGAATTGACAGTTATAGGTTAAACAAGCACAACAATACGCTCAATGTGGGGTGGAACATTCAGAAAATAAGAAATAAAACAAAGACAGCAACTGCCGCAGATGTGCCACAAATAAACTTGCGATGCAGCAACTAAGAGAGATGTTGCGCACCGTCAAGCGTTAGTGGTGGCAGCTGTTGTTGTAGTATCCGAGAAATACTTATAATGAAAATTCATTTCAGGAAAACCTCAAGCCACACTGTGAGTAGTCACACGGCAATAAAATATAAAATTATTCGTAGAGTCAAAAATAAAGTAATAAAAAGAATGAGTAGCAGCAAGTACGCACAACACAAGTTCATGCCATAGTCGCAGCAATAAGATAACTTGAGGTAAGAAAGATGTACCTGAAACATTTTTAGATTTAAGGAAAACACAAAAACAAAATATGTCGCTATTTATATAAAAGAAGAAAGTGCTCAGAGAGCAAGAGACTACACAGATACATCATCATCAACATCAGCCATAGCAGCAAAAACTGCTCTAGTTGAATATAACGAAGAATAATTAAGTAAAGTACTACCAGATAATTTTATTACCAACATAGTTGCTCAAAATAGCAGCAGCAGCATCAACAGCAAAATTAAAGTGAAATGCGTTGGTTCAAAGATTTCGTTGAAACAACAATAACAAAAATACATTCCGGGCCGATTTTCAAATAAATGTCTATGCAATATAAGTAATTAAAATATTTTTAATGAAGATTCCCTTCAGAAAAAATTCGAAATTTTCAATTGAAATCAAAAACAAAAAATTTTAAAGTTGGGAATAAAAAGAAGAATAATGCCGCCAGCTATTTATAAGTTTTAAAAAATTGTTCGGGTTTTACTTTTACTTTTTCGCTTTTATTTGTAATTTAAAATTTTTATAAAATAAGCAGCCTCAACAATGTTTTCTTACATCTTCAAAAAGTGCTGCAGGAAAATTGCTACATTCACGTTTTCCTTGAAACGAACCTGAATACTTTTAAATATTTGTACCTACGATTTAATTTTATTTAATAAATGACTCCAAATGTAAGAAAGGGGACGTTTAATTTTGTTAGGTTAAAAATAGATCCACAAAATCATCGCTTCTTACACAGGAAATAGCTCTTTCACTTTACCTAACCTACAATTTTCTACTTTTCGAATGACTGAGAAATGTATATGCATGAACTCTCATACTATTATTCACTTTCACCCTCTTCATATTCAGGCGAAGCACTTAAGTATGCACGTATTTCAACATGGAATATGGCATCGAAAACAAAAAAATAGAATGCAATACTCGTAGTAAACGAACATATGGCCAAGTTTTGAAAATTTCTGAGTTTGAGTAATTGTAAAAAAAAATGAAATTTTCTTCAAAAGGTTTTCTCAATGACGACGACGACAGAGTTAAAGTCTACATTTGCTTTTTTGCGTTTTGAGCTGTTTGCTTTTATATTTCCGTTTGACATGAATATTTTCACGTCGTCATGTATTTATTTTCGAGGTAGGTTTGATTAGTTATTTCAAAAATCGGATTATTTCGAAGCAAAAATCAAATACCCATATATTCCAAAACAGTATTTTCCAGTTGAGGCAAGATTAAAAGTTAAGAAAACAAATTCACACAAGTTTGAACTAGTTAAAAAATGCAACTTTTATTCATTTATATGAATTTCTGAGTGCACCATTGAAATTTAGTACAACTCTCGTAGATTTTAGATGTAGAACATTTTTAGCAATTTCTTAACCTAAAAAAGGATCAACAAAATAAAATAAAAAGCAGCCTGGAAACACATTAACAAGAACAACAAGTGTGTAGCAATGTAACAAGTGGCATGCATTCCATGGTTAAAATTGCTTATCATTTCTATAGAAAAACTAGTGAAAAGCAAATATTTTGTATAACTTAAAAAATCTTTATGCGAAAAACCACAAGTGCCAGGCAACATTCATAAGTCTCTAGAATATGTTATACAAAACCTCAAGTGCCAGGCAGTTTGGTGAATATTTCGTTGCTAAAAGCCATCAGACAACACTAAACTTGTCGTTTCATGAATAATTTATTTCATTTTATAAAACCAACATCTACGAGTATATAAGTACAAACAAAATGTTAAAATGTATGTGCTGCTCGTTTATTTTTAAGGTAAGTCACCACATATGTGTGTGATATCAAAGAGACTTACAACATTAATTGTAAATCAAGAATATAGCACAAATAGAAGAATAAAGTCTAACATAAATTGACGAAAAACGTTTTAAATATGTATTTTACCATAGATTTAAAGTCAAGAAAAGGGCAAGACGAAAAAATAAAAATGTACTTTTCTATGGAACAAATGCTGCCACAGCCTCAAGGCAATAAGCCATGAAAATATAGCCAATGTAATTTGCATAAATCTTGCTTGAAACTGAAAAATTTACTCCACAATACGTTTGGCAAGATTGTGCTGTAAAATTGTTGCTTGGAAATACAACACAAAAAGCGAGTAATTTTTTGTTAACAGGTGCTATGCTGTTGAGCTCATTCCGTCTAAAATAACTGGAGCGCTCAATTTTATAAAATAGCTTTAAAAAAAAAGATTAAAATAAAAACTGACGTTTATGAAAATATGAAAAATGGAAACTCGCTTGGAGATAATAATACAGCTGCTGCCTTGACTTCTACTGTTCTGTTTTTAATATTTTGAAGTAAAATAATAGCCAGTTTTTAAATTTACAAAAACTGGTGCAAAGAAAAAAAAACTCATGTTTAAAGTAAGAAAAATATGCACTACGATATCTACAAAGAAAATCAGAGTAGTAATGGTTCTACTTGAGCAACAAATATGCATATGAGAACTAACAACTCCAGGCCGAAAATTGACCAAATGTCAATTGTGATTTAGTGCCTTTAACAAACAAGGACAACAAACATGAAACGTTTGTCCGATTTCTTGACTTAGTTATCAAAAGAGACTTTGCTAATGCTAGTTATATAACAGTTCCTGAAAGCACTTTAACATTATTTTTCTTCAAACACAAATAAAACATTTTAAAATACAGACTTAAATCGGTTAAGAAAGCTGACAGGTGCCAGCGAGTTCAGTCAACTGTGCCCAATTGTAACAGGCGCACAGCATGCCGCACATCCTATTAACTGCTGCTGCTGCTGTTTGTAGTTACTATTCCTTTACAATATTTTATTTTTCCCATATTGTCTAGTGGTTACAATACCTAAGTATCTAGCTGCGCTCTAGACACCTTAAGCCCAAAAGCGCACTGCAGGCTAGACTCACGAACGAACGAACGAGCGAGCGAACTAAGAAAGATGTCTGGTTTTGCTGTACCTGCAGCAACGAGACAAAAACTGACAATTAAGCTACTGAGACGTGACACAAACGTTGGCATTGATGTAGTGAAAGAAGACAGTGTCAACAGCAACAGCAACGACAGAAGTCGTCTGGTTGCTAGTCAAATGTAGGTGTTTGTTGCTGTTTTCTTCCATTCTGTTAAGGTTTTACTTTTACATTTTATAAATTTTCTAGCATTTCCCATTGGAAAGCAAGTAAAACACGCGCGACGTGGCCATTTGTGCACTCGTCTAGGGCATACACGCTAAAAGTGCCTTTATAATTGAGCAGTGCCAAACAAAACACAAAAGGGGAGAATGTCTGGGGATGAAGTCTCTTTGATAGTCAGCCTGAGTCAGTCTGTTGGGGTGGCAAATGGTCAGTAATATCGCAAGGTTATTTACTGGAATGTTACGCATTCGCCTTAATTTGTTTGTGCCAAAACGAAATGACAAATACAGTTTTTATGTAATTCTACGAATCGGTTGCAATTTGAACAGCAACTAGAACACATCGAAATATACTCGCAAGTTAAACTAAGCGTACTACAGGTGGTGTAAAATGGACTTAATCCACACCGGGATACATACGCCCCCTCTACTTTTTGGATCTAAGGGTTGTAAAGGTTGTTCGCGTGGCGTTAGTGACGGCGACGTCAGACGCACGGTCAATGAACTTAGAAAAGGAGAACAAGCGTCAAAATGAAGAGTAAAACATAGCGATGGTTTTTTTTATGTTGTTGGAAGATTGCTTTTGGCGTTATTTGTTTATCTTTCAATATTGGTTAAAAAGTGGTTAGCAAGGGAGTTTCTTGTGCCTCTTTCGATTTTTAAAGCACGCGCAATATGAAAATCTTTTGGGATAAAATTTCAAGTCATAAAGCTGTGACTGTTGTCTTAAATTATCGAAATATAAACTAAAATATTATTTGTTTTGCTGCATATTTCGCTTTCAAAAAAAAACTTTAAGGTTAACAATGGAGTAAAACTGAAATTTAAAATACATATAGTAAATTATTTTATTTTTTTGCTACACTTTATGTTATGCCCTTAAGCTACTTTATGAGATATAAAAACAGCCACCACATAACATAACAGTTAACAAACAAAAGCAGCAATATCAAGAAAGAATTTACATTTCCAATTCAGATGCTGCCGCTTAAGTTGAAACATCACAGAAAACATCACAGTTGTTCAAACGAATTTTGTACGCTGTCTTTTGCACTGTAACTCTACTAAAAACAAAACCTAAAAAGAAAATGAATATGAACAAAAAGGTCGTCTAAAAAGAAAAAGAAAAAACCTTCCACTAAACCTCGAGCTAGTGCAACATTATAGACTAATTTGTGAGCAGCTCATTTTCAGATTACTTTTCATTAGTCAAAAACCCGCAGCAAGGACGGAAAAATTACAACCAAAAATAAAGCGAAAATAAAAAGACTGTAAACTAAAAACAGTCGGAGAAAAAAACAGCAGCAATTTAATGTTGGTATTACCAGAAGAAAAAAATATGTATGTATGTATACAACGGGTTCCTATTGTACATATGCAATGTAAAATGAAAAAGGAAGCGAAAATGTGACAGTAGCAAAACAAACCAAACAAAAACTACATGACACAGACAAATAAATACAACGGGTTTATATGAACTAAAAAAAAAGTTATAATAGAAGAGTAATTAAAAAAGAATTAAAGATTTTTTTTTACAATTTACCAAGGTGTACGATTTGCTACATGCACACATTTTATCGATATCACAAGTATCTAACAGATAATCGTTTTTTTGTTTATAGATAAGTTATTTTACATAAATAAGCAAATGTATATGAAATGATGGCCATATTTGCTTGCAGTTACTTTTCTATTTTTATTTGTATTTAATACTTTTTTTCCGTTTTGTCTAATGTGCGACAGCATAAAGTCCATCATCAACAGCAAAACTACAAATGCAACGCAACAATGATAACAGCAAAAAAAAAAACAACAACAAAAACAACAATAATCAGTGCCAAAGTGCATCGTACTACATGCTTTTTTTTTTTTTTTTTTTTTTTTTTTTTGCTGCTTAGTTTTAACGTCGCTCCCGTTACTTTATTATATTCTTTGAAATGATTTTTTGTTTTCTTTTTTTGAGTTTTTACTGTTTCTCTCTAGTTTACATCCGAGTTGTACTGCATGCGTTACAGTGTAGACTCAAACAGTTCAAATACCTTTTATAGGCTTAATTCTGCAACAAAAAAAAAAAAAGAAATTTGCAAAAAAAAAAAAATTAAAAAAAAAAAAAATTAATACAACGAAGACAGAAGAACTAACTAGATAGGAAAATAAATAAAAGAAGAGCAAATATTAGCAGTTCCAGTGGCAACGAAATTTAATGTGGTTTAGTAAGTTTTTTTTATGGAATAATTTGTTAGCCTTTAAATAGTTTTAAAAATAATGTAATAAACTAAAGAACTATTAATATAAGTGGGATCATTCATATGTATCTTTTACTGACTGTTACATAAATTCGCACAAACATTATATACTCTTTTTACGCCAAAGATAAAGGATATACAAATATTTATACAAGTTGTAATAGTTTTTTTTTTTATTGTTTTTTTTTTACAACAGCAAAAACTAAAGAAAAATACTGTTTAGAGTTTGAAATCATTACTAATGAGCGCATGTGAAATGCGTTAAAGCGTTTCTAGGAGCAGACGCGCGTATGTGAGCAAGCATTTGATTGCATGTTTATATCCGTATTTCTACAAACACATACAAATGTATGTATTACTTTTTTTTGTTTTTGTATCATGCCTGGCACGTGTTAATATTTGTATAGTCTCCTTTTTGGTGCATTGACTTTTTGTAGCCCACAGCTCAAAATCTGATCCGTTCATTTTGCATACAAAGGAGTTAGTATGTGACAAATACACACATTTATATCGACATACATACTCAAACACATACACATATGTTTTCTATTTGTATTTGTTTTAAAAAGAAATCGAACTTGTAAATATAGTTTGAATTAATTAAACTAACAAATTAATAATATTTATTACTACATTTAGTTGCTCATTTTTTCTTTAGTCTGTGTTTTCATTAAAAAAAAAAAAAAATAAATAAATAAAAAAAAAAAAAAAACACTGTTGTATGAACAGATTGCATAACAAATTTATTATAAAAAAAATATCAAATACACATTCGCAAGAAGCTTTTGAGAAAAACAGATACCGGTTTGTTTCAAACTATCTAGCAAGTCACAAACACTTTTTCTATAAAATCTATGTAGAGTATAACATATAAATATAAATATCTAAGCAAATCATAGAAAGACCTTGAAAATAAAAAAAATGGCACAATACACAAAATATAAAAACAACTATATAATCAGAACGTAAAACACAAGATAAACAAAAAAAGTCAAAACTTAAGAGGGAAAATAGTAATAAAATTATGAACAAATAAAAATTGTTATTGTATTTGTACTACAGATACAGCTACAGATACATTTGTATCTATACATTTGTATCTATAGTTTGAAAAACAATACTTTGCTACAATACTATTTATAACACTATGCCGGTAAGAGCTCATATTTCTCGCAATGTGTGTCAAACATAAACAAAAGCTAAAACACAATCGGCTGTGTTTTGTTATTTCACACCGCTAAAATATCTCAAACATGTTAAAAGAAAAAATTACCACACCTTGAATACCAGCGTAAAAACGAAATTTTCTCAAAATTCATAAGACAAAACAATTTTTATCTAATATAAAAACTTATTAAAAATAAATATATATAAGCAATGCGGAAGTCAATATATTAATATAATGTAAATTAATGTTGTGGTTCTACAGATGCTGTAGATCGCTCTGTAAGTGTGAAATGTTTTATATATATTTACGTAGTTTTTTTCTTTACTTTACTTATATAAATTTTATTTAGATATCTACATTGAATTTTTCAGTGTCTCGACTAATGCAAACCAGTAGTTATTAGCAGTATCATATCAAGTACACGAAACGTATGATTTCATCAAAAAGTTGAAATTTTGAAGATTGCTTTTGCTAAAATTGTTTTTAAGCGAGTAGTTTCATTTGCAAATAAATGAATTAGTGAATGACATTAATTGAGCCACTGAAATCAAAAGAATGTAATACTTCATAGAATATATTTATGTATATTATTTAAGCTTCAATGGACTTGATTTTCATTGCAGTCCAAAACTAACTGCCTACTACATTCCGATATGTAAAAATGTTTTATATACAGATTATAGATCATAAAACAGAAAAGGTATAAATGCCACTTTTTATAGTATTTTTCAACAGAAACTACAAACTACTTTTACAACGCCCACACAAAATCAATTGTTAAAATTCTACTAAAAAATATTATTTATTTTATAGCGCGGGTGTATTTAGAAATACAACAAGTTCAACCTACTATACAATCAATCAAAATAGTTGGGTAAATATTTTTAAAGTACTGCAAAAAATGATCTCAAACAAAAACAACGAAAACAAATTGCGGTGCGCAAATTGATTAGATTGCGACGCAACGTTTGCGTTACTTTAGAAATACTTTTTTTTTGTTGCTTATTTTTTATCGCACGTTTTAGTTATTATTTATTTCGCTATTTCTACTTTTGACATTTTTGCTTGACTCTCTCATTCGCATACTCGTTTTCATTTCATTCAGTATTCAATTCTATTTGTATTTTTATTTACGAGTATGTTCGCTGCAGTAAGTATCTGTGAATATTTTGCTGTATCTGTGAGAGAGAATTCCAGCGTCTGATGACGATGATCGACGACGACGACGAATTGGAAATTGAGTGGAGTAGAAACAAAAAGCGAAACCCACATTCATTTGGCATAAAACTAGTTAGTCGCCAGTTGAATACCGGTTTCCATTATTGTAAACGATCCTCCACATTCGGCCTCCGCGTTGTCGTTGCCCCAGTGTCTCAAACTCACTTCAGTTTTAATGGAACCTTGCAACAAATAAAGGGTCTTTCAATAGGTCACAACTCGATAAAAAAAATTACCTAAACATAGAATAGATTTTCGCAATGGTTGAATAGCTGCATATTTTTACTAGTTAGAACACCCTTTATCATTAAAAAAAATAAAAATAAAACATTAAAAAAGTAGCCATTTAGAAGAGCAATAGAAACAAAATAAGCAAAAAACAAAATACGTCTTTATATTCTCAGCAACTTGTTTGCGCGTTTGAAGTCGTTTTTTAAATAATTTTTATTGCATGATGATCTTTGATTGATTTTTATTTGTTTATACGTGTATAGAATTTATTTATGTAACATTCGTTAAAAAAAAAGAGTATTTAAAAGATTTTTTTTTATTAACATTTTCTTGTTACATTCATGCGAATTGGGTCAGACATCATTCGTTTGCTGTTAATAATGGCATTCATAGAAAATTCCACCGACTAACTAGTTGTATATTTTGTTGTATCTGGTTATAATTATTGTACTCTTTTATAATCATAATTATTTTTGTTATCGTTGTTATTGTTTTCTCGTTGCTTATTGCGTTGGTAATTTTTTACCAGATTAAATGAAATTCATTTCAAAGCCTATCCATTCCATTTAAAATTCAGTCATTGCACAGAATTAAACAAAAGCTTGAAAGATGAACTACTCAAAGTTTTTTTTTCTACTGGCAATTGAATTCTAACTTTTGATATTTCAATGTCAAGAGCAAAACAGTAAACAATCAATAAAAACAATTCGATTTTAAACTGAACAATGCAAATTAAATGTTTATAATCGACAGGAAAATGACAAACAGCAACAAAATAATAAAAAACTTCTGTATTAAAGGAAACTTGCTTGTTGAAGTAAAAAGGCATGATTATTTGAAAAGTATTGAATGAATGAAATTGTTATAACGAAGGCAAAAGCGAAAGTGAACTGTCAAATCAATGGCAGCGATAAGCCAGTTTAAACTATTTGCAATCGAAAAACACTTTCAGTCGAGTCGAATATAATACTGGAAAAAATAACATAATTAAATAAAATGAATTATACTATTTAACGTCATTTAACAAATTTTGACATAAATTTGACACAAAATAAATTTAAAATAAAGCAAAATTACACTAATCAATTTACTACGTGTAAAAAGAAATCTATTTCGTAAACGCCTTAAATTAGGCAACAAAAAACAATTTTGTTTCCTTCTTAAATGTCACCCACACATGTAAGTGTGTAGCGTAGAAATACTTCCGTTTTAGTATGAGACAACATTTTGGGGATGTAATCTAAAAAAAATAAATTGCGACGCAAAAAACATAATTAAATTCAAGTCAAGTCAATGAAAAAGACAATAATCTTTGACATCTTTAATAAAAAATTCAAGGTAGTTTTTTTTCTTTTTGGATAATGCATGAGCAACAGTTTATGACGCAATAACACTTTCACTTCAAATTTCGGTAAACTTCCGTTTCTTCGTTTGTCTACACTGTGCCTCGTTAAAATTTTAATTAAATCGTGCGTCATCACGTATATCTAATAAAGTATCTGCTTGTCTATATTGTATTGATAAATATTTGAAAACTCCTTAGCTTCTAGGTGAGTAAATTTAATGAAGAAAACAATTGTAGTTAGGTGGCAACAGGTAGGATACAAATATTAAATACAAAAAGTTGAAGATTAAAAAAAAATTTCAAAAGTTTTTCTAAAAATTAAGGCTGATAGAAATTTTTATTTATTTGAAATTAGCTCAAATCAAAGGACCAAATAAAAACTTGTAAAAAAAAATCATATTATTTTTATAAGACTCTGTACGGAAACGAAAATCAGAAATAGAAAAAGTACCGATAAATTAGCAACAAAGTAAAAGCCGGAAAAAATAAAAAAAAAAAACACAGACGAACACTTTACGAATCATAAAGTACAAAGAAGACGCAGTCGCAATCGTAGCTGTGAAGAAGAAAACGTAAAAAGTCAAAGTGGCATTGGAACCGGCCGGATTGGATAGCTCGCGCGCCAAACAAAGACAAACTCAACTAGTTGCCTGCTATACATATGTCTAGGGGCGGGTTGGAATGTTGATGTTTTGGGTGGTGGCAGACACTGTTGCTGAAAAAATGAACTTTGGCTTATATGCGAACGTTAAATAAAAATATTAAACCAACGCTGACGACAACAAACGAAGTAAAAAATATTGGTAAGTCGTTTATTTAAGTGTGCGGTTTTTTTTTTCGTAATCCTTTCAAAACCCGGCAGACGCGCCTGTTAACGATTTCTGTTGCCACATTTGCGATGACTCATTGCATGTTGGCAGCAACAGACAAACATTTCTGGACTGGTTACGAGTTGTCTGAAGAACAAAAAGAAACACCGTAAAAGCGTATGAGTGTAAGCACGCGCTACGATGAGAAGACAGACAACAGAATATGCTGTTTTCTGTTTTTTTTTTTTCTTTACTGTTTCTTGCTTTCCAAACAGGCTGCGATTTGTCTACCTGTTCGCATTATGATTACCTGTAATTAGTGAAAAACAAAAAAACACACACACACAGATACACAACACATATAAACAAAACAAAAACCAGCGGCAAAGGTGCGCGCGTGCTTAAGTATTTGTAAGTAAATGTATGTGTGACTTACCTTTTTCATTTGGATAAACATTCAATTGTTCATCATCGCGCGAGACTTGTGTGATTATAGATGTTGCATCCATTTAAGCATAAATTTTCTTTTATTTGGCGGGGAAGGCAAAAAATAAAAAAAATTCACACAAAGAACTTTTTACGCGGCACACTCCAAGTTGAAGTTGACGAAATAAAATTCAAATATATCGACGAAGAAAATAATGTGTTGGTTAATAAATGAATAATCCACTCGCCGAATAAAAAAGAAACTGTAGAATAAAAAGAAACAAAAGCATATATTTTTGTTATAATATTTATCACCATATTATTTTATGTTTAGCATATTTTTGTTGTTGTTTTTAATATCACTTTGAACGAGGGGGAATGCAATGAGCGTTGTACTTATAAATATTTGTATATACATACAGTACAAATATACAATACAGTAAAATCGTTGTCAATTAATTTAAAAAATTAAGGTTTCATTTCATTACTGCTAAATCTCAATAATATCGAAAAATATTCAAAACACGGAAAATTCGAATAGTATTTTATACATCCGATTTGATTATGTAGTTTCACTGTATTGTACATTGAGAACAAAAAACTACAACTGCTTGTACAGCAGAGCAGAGAGCAGTGGAATGTGGCAATTCGTTTCATTACACTCTTCACACACCCTCTACCAAATGGTATATTAATCGACAACAATCGACCTGATTCAAAGCGAAAGAAAGTCTTCTTTGCATATAATTGAGTTTTTATTTTTTCAATTTCAATTAAATACACATTTAAATTCACCTTTAATGTTTTAATTCCTTAAACAAAACGTTGATCAAAATTGGAAACAGAGTAAAAAAAATAAGCACTAGCAGCAGTTTTGCATTTTTTTAAAATGGGTTTCGTTTTACTTAGTTTTACTATTTCTTTTACTGATATTTTAAATTAAAATTAACTTAAAAGAATATTGCACAAAAAAATTCAATGAATAATTAAACAAAATAAAACAGAACGACGACGACAACGACGACGACGAAGAAAATAATAAAACAAATTAAATACGAAATACGAAAAAATACGAAGAAAAAAAAACACAATAAAACGAAGAAGAACTGGTGTTCAGCCGACGCGCATTCCGTCTCTCTCTCTTTCTTTCTTTCTTTCTTTCGTACGCAAACAAACACGTATTATATATTTTATTTCTTTTTTGTTGTTGTTTTTGCTGCTGTTGCTCTTTATTTATTCACACTATTTCACTTAACACTTGTACATTTAGCTGTATATGTGTGAGTGTAATTATTTATTGCATGAATTTGTTTAATTATTTGCGTATGGTTTAAAAATAAACTCATATATATGGATATATATACATATATATATATATGTATCGAACAAAATAAAATGAACCTCGCAGCGCGTAACACAACCGAACACGACCAAGTTATAAAGGCTAATACCAGACTCCCGAAAAGCCGTAAAATTTTACGCTACCTAGGTTGAGAGTCTAAAAAATCCCATGAAGTGAAATTTGTTAAATTAGTGATGTGCAAAATTTTTTTGTTTATAGTAATGTGTTCTGAAATCCTAAATCCTCAAATGAAATTAAAATCGTGTATATATTCAAGTTCAAGAAATAATTATTTTTTCTATGCTTTCATAAAAATTATAAAACTTACCCCTGTATTTTCGTGTTCCGCTGCAGCTTTCGGTAATAATCAATCAATATTTTGAAGGCCTTACTCGCACTTATAGCAAACATATTATGTCTATATATCTCTGTTTCTCCTACGAGCAAACGGGTAACCCGATTCGGTATAATCGAGTCTAATCGGTGACTACCGAGTAGACCGTGCGGTTACAGCCGATTAGAACGTGTGGTGAATTCCCAAGCACTTTTGGCCATGTTAATATAGTTAATCGTTGTTTGCAATAAATAAAAAAAAACAATAATAAATAATAAAAAAATAATACATGCTGCGGACGGTAAAATTGCTTAATTTTTGCATTAAATTCAAATTTAATTAATTTCATTAAAATATAATAAATTAAATATTAATTGTACATACATATGTATGTATTTTTTTATAACTTAGTAGCGTCAAGCTGGAACTGGAGATTTGATACGATAGTAGTTATTTAAAGAAAAAGATGCCAAATTCGAGAAGTAGACTAGGAAAATCGGCCACTGTGCATGGTCGGATTTAGAACTTTTTTTTGGTATTTTGTGTATTTTATTATACGGTAACTCTGGCTGTCACTCAGTTACGGCACCACTAATTTTGTTAATAATAGTAATAATTTAATAATTTTAACTGAGAACAAAATGTTAGCACTGTATAGATCACCCGAAATCAGTATTCGGTATGTTGCCAACATATTTTTGTAGATAATTGTATAAAAACAAATATATTTACAGCACATTTGTTGCGGCGATTTCCTCCGGCACGAGTCGTGCATATAGTAACAGCAGCAAAGGCTACAGCTCCTCCGACGATGAGAAGGAAACAAAAAAGCAACAAAAGCCTAAGAAAACTACTGAAGCACCTACAGAGGAATCGGCCGCTAATCGACTAAATCGTTTGCTCGCAAGTATGAAAACCGATGATGCACTTTCAGTATCGAACATTGTACGTCCGGGAGACGCAAATAAGCGACGTAAAGACGCCATCAAACAAGAAGTAGCATCGAAGGATATCATAACAGCTGCTAAAAATATTGCCAGCATGTTAGGCAACACGGAAGAGGTCAAAAAGCAAACTGAATCAGAATTGTTGGCCAAGTTATTGGGTCACAATTACACCAGCGCCAGTGGTGCACAGGAAAATGTTGATACTGCAAAGCAACCGCCAGAAAGTGAATTAAACTTAAGGTATATATTCATTGATATTAGCATTTTGAATTATGTTATACTATTAAACCGAATTTCAGTGAGCTCATCGTTGGCATGAAAATAGATCGTACTAAGCAACCACAGGAAAAATCGCGTGGTGATTATGTCAGGCGTACACTAGCTGCAAAAAGTCGTACATCAACACAAAAAGATAGCCAACCTCGCACCGCTAGCAAGTATGTCAAGCGCGAAGCCGAAACATATACGGGCAGTGTGAATCTTTTCGGTAGTGAGCCGCTGGGAATTTTCAAGCAACCAGAAACACTTCTAGACTCACCGGATATACTGTCCACATGGGCAGAGTTAAATAAACGAGAACTTACATTGCAAGTGGCACATCCACCGTCTAATTACTTTGAGAAAATGATGCTCTGGACAAACCAAGGCAAAGTTTGGCGTTTCCCTATCGATAACGAGCAGGATTTGACAGAAGAAGCTGATGTTGATTTTTCCGAGCACATATTTCTGGAGCAGCATTTGGAACCATGGTGCCCAAGTAAGGGCCCTATACGTCATTTCATGGAATTAGTATGCGTTGGTCTCTCAAAAAATCCGTATATAACGGCAAAAGATAAAAAAGAGCATATACTGTGGTTCCGCGACTACTTCGAAGCGAAGAAGGACATTCTTAAAGATTTAATGAGCTTAGATCAAGTGAAAAAAGCTGACTCCACCCAAAAGCTTGAATCATAGTGTTTCTTGTTGTTATTTTTGATTATATAGTTTATTAAAGATTATTAATAATATATGTGTAATAATTTTACGTAAAAACGGATTAATACTAACGAAATTTCGAGAGAAAATTCAAAATCAGTGCATTTTCTGATTAAGCTTGCTGTGTGTGATGAGTTCGCCTTTTTAAAGCAAATTATATGGATATATATGTATATATATAAAATAGTTTGTGTGCTTTAACAACAAAAAGTGTGCAAGCGGCGCTTTAAATTTAGTAGAGTAATATACGTTTCTCTACTGTCTTGCGACAAATGGGACAGCCATCAATCTGATCTCCACACATTTGACAGGTGCCGTGTCCACAAAGGAATGCCAAGTTCTTAATACGATCAAAACAAACTGGGCACATTGTCTGTGAAAAAAAAAAAAAATCAAAAGATATTTCATTTACTCTTATTTTATTGATAATTAGTACTCACCTGTTCCTTAATGTCATGCAGTTCCTGCTGCAACTTTTTAACCTCGTTCAGCTGAATGTTATTAACATTCGAAGGTGCAACAATAACATTTGAAGCCGCATTAGAAACAGCAGCAGCTGCCGAGAGAATATTATTCTGGCTATTTAACTGATTACTTCCAGCAATTGGCGTAGCTGAGCTACCGGAACCACCAGAAAGAGTGTTATTCATGACAACACCTTGAACCGAATTGTTCAGGCAATTTATATCATTCACTTTTTCATCATGTTGTATAACAATCTTTTCAACAAATCCGCTGCCACCGCAGCAAAGCGTGAACGGTAACATCTCATCAATTTGTGTGCGACATAGCACACACTTCTTCATTAACACGCTACAGTTTTCGCAAGCTACCATGTGGCCACACGGCTTGAAAAACACGGACGAACGACGATCGGAACAGACAAGACATTCGTCGATCTTTTCGCGCGAACTTACAGTTTCACGGCAGATGAGGCACTTCTTAACACGCGGTGCACAAGTCTCGCAGCAACTTACATGACCACAAGGCTGTAAACAAATTCAAGATGTTACTGTGGAACACATACAAATCCATTTACCGAAGCAACTTAACGTACCTTAAATACCGTATCACGCTTGGCATCCGAACACACAAGACACTCATCTAATCCTGCCGATCTACCAACATCGGCATTTAGGGACTGTGACATATCAACGTTCAAATTTGCGAGAGCAACGCCGGTAGAAGCTGCGACAGTATTTAATGGAATATTTGCAGTTACAGATTGATGCATTGTTGCGCCATTTGATACTGGAGCATCCAAAGCGCGCGCTCGTGCGTTTAAACTTGTACCAGCAACATTTCCTGGTAGCTCTGTATCATCGGTCTTACGCTCATTGTAGCACTTAACCAGTGTCTTGCAGAGATTCGGATCAGGGCAAAGGTCCAACGGTGTCTGCAACTTGCGATTCTTCAATGTTAGGTCAGCACCATTGGCCGCCAAAAAGCAAGCTATGGACGCGGAAGCCTTTTTATTGTTGGCATTTCGCAGACCCATAAGCAACTTGCCAAAGCCTTCTACATCTTGTAGCTGCTTGAGTTGTGAGAGAGTGTGGTGACGTAATGCTTCATGTAAGGGTGTATCGCCATCCTTATCGGGTATATTCAGATCGGCCCCCTCCTGTACCAGCAACTTTACAATTTGCACATGCTGACGCTCGACGGCCAAATGAAGAGCTGTCTGCAAATTCACATTTTGCCGATCCATGTTCGCTTTTCCCATATGCACAAGCAGCTCTGCAATTTCTACATGATTATTAAGCGCTGCCAAATGCAGTGCTGTATAACCATCGTCCTTTTTCTCTTCAACAATCCAAGGACGATTTGTCTTTGTCAATAGTATCTTCATGGCGCTTGGATTACCCTTGAGCGCGGCATGGTGCAATGCATTAAAACCGTTGTTGTTGTTTAAAGTGATATCAGCCCCAAAATCTAACAACATCGAGAGCATCTCATCATGCTCTTTGGAAATGGCATCGTGAAGCGGAGTATCGCCTTCAGAGTCTTGTAAACTTGGGTGACATCCAAGCGTTAGCAATGTTTTGACCACGTTTAAGTGACCCTTGTTTACTGCAATATGCAATGCAGTTTGACGACGTTTATTGCGTGCATTTAAATCGGCACCGGACTTTGAAAGTATCTCGATAACACCTGGCTCGTCACCAAAGGCAGCATGATGAACAGCTCGATCACCATCTTTGTCCTCAATCTCTACGTCAACATTGTGACGCAACAAGACCTGTATTACCTCAATGTGTCCATTCTGACTGGCTGCTTGGAGCGCAGTATGACCTGCGAAGACTCCATTTACATCAGCTGTTGGAGCTGTCGACGCGACACTAGTTGCAGCAGCCGCTGCAGCAGCGCTAGAAGTTGAAGCTGAAGGTTGCGTATTTCCGGTGAGATACTGTTCACATCGTGACTAAAATAATATATTAATTATAAAATATTGTAATGCCCTGGAGCGAAAGTACCAAAGTAAACTTACAGCAAATCCATTGGCTGCCGCTTTGACAAACTCCTCTGTAGCATCTCCGGAGACATTTGGCTCGAATAGCTTTTTCAATATGGCTGATAATCTTTCACCACTGGAAATAGCAGGTGCACAATTAGCATCACCGGTAGTTGATGCAACTTTTGAGACGGCTAAAGGATTATATGTCCATGAAGTATTACCAACCTCTACCTTTAAATCGTTATCATGGTAGACTTGTTGCACACGTCCAATTTTGCCAAGAGTCTACAAAAAAAAAAAAAAAAAAAAAATGTATATGATTAATAAAAAAAATGTTTATAGCTATCACTTACCAACTGCATAGCATCAGCCCATTCACCATGACCACGTTGCAACATCTTAATACTTTCCACATCGGAGCATATTTTAACAATATCGCCAACTTGAAATTCTGGCGGTGCTGTTGTCGGTGAAGAGACCTTAGTTAGGACTGCCGGATTAAATGTCCAACGATTGCCAGAGTTATAAGCAACCACGATGTCATGATCCTCATCAATGCCAACCACCATACCACCAGCACTGCTTAAACACTCATACATGCCATCAGTCCAACCACCGTGTCCATGTTGCAATGACTGTACAATCTCAAGATCCAAATCAACCGTTACCTTATCACCGATCTGAAAACCATGCGGTCCTTTGCCCGGTCCATTCTCACCAAGTAGCGGCAGATGATCACGATATACATTGCTGCCTTTTGCATCATTGACCACTTTCAAATCTGCCATTCCTTCAAATCCAACACGATACAAATTTTTTGCACCATTATCCCAAATCACATATGCTGCAGATCGTGGCGAGGCCGAGGACCAGTCTTGTATCTCATTCACTTTGCCGCGTCTTCCGATGCCACCATCTTGATCCTCCCACTGCCAATCGACACCGCGAACTACACGTGCACCTGGAAATATGCCACGCGCCAATACTTTTTTTGACTTACGACGTGGTTCCAACATTGTACGTTCACCACCGGGCGTGGTTATACGATAGAATCGATGGCGTAAATGATGCTTATCGCCATGATAACAGATCGAGCACAAATCATAGTTAATACATTCAGCGCACTTCCAGCGTATTCCAAAAATTGGCTGTTGTCGACAAGTGTCACACATGGTACCCTCGTGCTTAACACCTGTTGGTGCACTATCTAATATACGCAGATCATATGCGCCAGCGCAGCGATAATTTGCAGCGGTACCATTATCCCAAACGACAACTACTTCTTCAGCGGATTCGAAATTACGCACAGTGCCGACGTGCCCCTCACCACCATCCTAAAACAAAAAAAAAAAACGAACAAATTAAAAATGTGATCTTTGTTGTCAAATCCTGACAATTTAATTTGCTCCTACACCAATCATAACGCGAAAATTATAATTGAAGCGCATTATCCGATCATAGGCAACGTTACAAGTGCAGATAATGAATGAGCTTCTATATTGCCTCCAAAAGGGCGGCTGCTGCACTAATAAACGAATCGGCGATAAGGTTTCGAACATGTAAATTTAAATCAACAATTTGTTACGAAACTTTGTGCAAAAACTGATCGCGAAAGTAGGTCAGTAAGATGAGATAGTGGAACGAGAGAGAAGTGCTTAGATACGCCGATAGATCATGCAAATTAATATAAATTCTAAATGTTTAGCATACTGCACGCAGGTGATTAAAATATTTTATATTTAAATTAATTTTTGTTCTTTTTTTTTTTTTTTTAGTGACTCAATTTTTTGTCTGTTTGATGACTGCATAAGCTGATCTGGTTTGTTTTGAAATTTCTGCGAAGAACTTACAATATAATTGACAAAATAGTAAATTAAATAAATAACAATAAACGGTGCCGTTTACCAGCTGGTGCTCGGCCGGCCAAGTGCTTATGACTAAATTAATTGTACTCAATTGACACTTTCTCTGCAAATGAAAAATGCGCGACGAGGTCACCAACAAAAGGTCAATAATTGAGAATTTCAAATTAAAAACGCTTTTGTTGGAAAATATAGATTTGATTGTTGTGCTTACCTGTTTATTCCATTTCCAGTCGGGTCCACGTATAACGCGTGCGCCCACACCCTCCATGGTGAAACGTCTTGCAATATTGGAACTGCTAGCACTGACTGTCGCTCCAGAAACATTAACGCCACCGCCACCAGTTGCACTAACATTACCACTAGTGCCAACTCCTGTGCCACCGCTTCCGGCCACGCCTACAGCACCGACACCTGCATTTGCTGTGTCTTTTTTCCTTGCGCTGCGGCGCAAGCCATTTTTTAATTTTTAATGTCGTCCGCCACGTACTTTGTGCGTACTTTTTCACAACCACAAAAATGTTAAGTCTTTCACTTTCTATGCAATATTCGTTTTATTGCTATTTTACTTAAAACAATAACAACTAAACAGCAAACACTTTTCAATTTGTTTGTAAATTATTTATAGTTCGATGCAACGCAACTCTCATTAGTACTATTTATTGCTGGTAGTGTTAGTGCCAATGATACAGGTTGAATAGTACCACTGCTAGCATCTGTTCAATTGATGAGTGCGAATGAGAGGTTTAAGTGTAGTACTGCTTGAACTTATAGTGAACGTATCTGCTCAATTCAATATGTTCACACTAGTAAGTGTAAACGCGAGGCAAGATCTATCTAACTCTGTTCCACTTACGAGCAGACCAGGCAGAACAATGGTCTACATGGTCGTAGACCAATGTTCTTGCTTGGTCGCACCTATATGAGCTCATATCTCGATATATAGCACCACAACAAGGTGCATTTATTTTATCGTTTATAACAAGATCCATGGCTTCCAGTTATAAATAGAAAGTTTAATATTAGTTAAAGTTAACTCCCAAATAGCAATTAATCTAGGCTTAGCGTCGCAGCTACTTTTGTGACCTTGTTCTGTTCCTTAATATCACTGTTTTCCCAACCCAACATCACATTTACATAATGGCTCTACGGTAAGTGGTATTGGCGGCAAATCAGCGTTGTTTCTATAGGTTAAGCTATAATTAGAAAAAACAGCGCCGCACATGGCGATAGAAACAACAGAGTGTGCCATCTTTGGCTGGCGCAAGCTGTGTCAACTTTTCTCAACTTCTGACTTCGAAAAACAACAGAACAGGGTCACGGTCATAACCTGGCTTTTGTTGATAAGGCACAAATAGTTTTGCAAGTGTATCAGCAATCTATAAAGCGCTGTTGTACTTATACATGCAAATTTATACATTTATATAAAGAAAAAAATACATACTTGAGGTCTGTCGACGCAATGCACGCTAATCCGCGTTTAGTTCTCGTGCTTGAGTAGTTGAGTGAACACTTTTCGCCTTTTGTTAGCACTGTGACAAGAAATAATGGCATTACTACGGTTTGTACTCACTTTTGCCCCTCCCTAACTTTAAATATTGCAAACTTAAAGTCGATGCGTCATATAACGCAAATTTCATCTATTCTTTCCGTTTCAGTAAAGGTCTACTACTTGGTTGTGGCAACCCGCTTCTCGACATATCCGCCAATGTAAAGGATGAGCTTCTACAAAGGTATGAGTTGAAAGCTGACGATGCTATTTTGGCATCAGAGAGGCACATGCCCATCTACCAAGAGCTTGTTGATCACTATAAAGCTGAATTCATAGCTGGAGGTTCAGTACAGAATTCTTTGCGTGTAGCACAATGGATATTACAAGAGCCCAATGTTGCGGTGTTCTTTGGATGTGTTGGTAAAGATGAGTATGCGAAAATTCTCGAGACGAAAGCTCATGAGGCAGGCGTTGATGTTCACTATCAAGTGACGGAAGAAGAACCAACTGGTACTTGTGCTGTGCTTATCACGGGTACGGGTACACATCGCTCGCTGTGCGCTAATCTGGCAGCAGCTAATAAATTTACTATAGAACATATAGCGAAAGAAAATAACCGGAAATTGCTTGAAAATGCTCAATTCTACTATATCTCGGTGCGTAACAAGTTCAAGCTAGCATCTTAAACTGATAAGAATGACAAATATTTCTCTATTATAGGGTTTCTTTTTGACTGTAAGCCCGCCCAGTATCATGGAAGTGGCACGTTATGCGCATAGTCAAAATCGTCCATTTCTTATGAACCTAAGTGCACCTTTTATATCGCAATTTTTTAAAGATCCGCTCTGTGCCGCATTGCCGTACGTGGACATTATCTTCGGCAATGAAACGGTGCGTCCAATAACTATTTATGTTTTGTTCTTTATACAATTTAAGCACAATTTTTAATTTTAGGAAGCTAAAACATTCGCTAAGGAACAAGGATGGGCGACCGAAGACCTTAAGGAGATTGGCAAGAAATTAGTCGCATTTCCGAAAGAAAATACACGACGTTCACGTATTGTGGTGATTACACAAAGTCAGCTACCGGTGCTGCTTATACAAGCGGAATCGATTGAAGAGTTTCCCGTTGAACGATTGTCACCAGAACAGATTGTCGATACCAATGGTGCTGGTGACGCATTTGTCGGTGGTTTTCTTGCGCAATATGTCCAGTCCAAACCACTCGACGTGTGCATACGTTGCGGAATCTGGACTGCCAGAGAAATTATACAAAGCAATGGTTGTACTTTCGATGGTACGCCTACTTTTAGCGAATGAAGCTTGTTTAATAAACAAATAAACAAACAGTCAGCAATATACATTTTACTACTAGTCCCTAAGAGAGGCATACAAAACAAACAACTAATACCAAGACAAGCTCGCTCATGACTAACTTGATGACTAGCTAGATACAACACAAAATGGGAATTATTACGTACAAAAAAAATTAATTGTTGATTTAAATAATATGGAAAACAACATTGTTATACACCTCGCTCTATTTTTGTATACCGATGGCTATAAAGCGTAAAATTACGTTAAATAATCTCTTTTTATTTTTTTAAATAACATTAATGTGTGGTTTATTTCATTAATTTACAAGATGATTCTGTTTGTTAGACTACTTTTGACTGGTCCGTATAAATATAGTAACAATTTAAAAATAAAATACAAAGCATACACAGTTCATAAATTAATAAAAGTTTAAACTTAAAACTAACTATTTATATTAGTCTTTTTTCTTTTAACTTTTGCCATAGTATAAATGCCGATTGAATTTAATGATGCGCAAGAAACCATTTTCACACGCAACGGCGACCCACCGACTTGCAGAAGGATTTAGATTACAACGTATACAGTTGACACGTAAATGTGGTAAAATATTTAAAGGAGGCTCACGTTTACTATCCAAGTAGCTATTTGGTTTGGTCGACAGTAACTGCAATTAAAAACATTTCAAGATATAGAAAACATTTTCTTCCACAATAAAAACAAGAAAAAAAAAAAACAATCTTACCTTCTCCAATGGCTGAAAGACTATGCCATAATTCTTGAACAATTCTGTTTCTGATTTTTTCATTAAATCGTTTTTTTCATCTTTATTCTGGTCCACGCTAAGTTTTTGTAAATCTAGCGTAGATATGACACGCACGGTTTGTGCGGTTTTTTTACTAGCTAGTTCGAAGTGTAGTTCACCAGAATTAATGAATATCACATCACCATTATCACATGCTACCGCCTGTATGCTTAGCAACGGACTATAGTGTACAGAACGTACACTTTTTAGCGTTGGGTCAATAGTACAATGACTAAAACGTATACCAGTTGGATTCATAGACATGATGCGACTGGACGCTGAAGATAATGTATCGGAACAACCGATAGTTATTGTCTCCCAAATTGAGGACCACTCGAACGTGGGGATAAAATATTTCGAAATGTCATTGTAGATTAATTCCGGTTGCGACACGTTACGAATATCGTAAATAGCGTATCTACGCGTTACCGAGCTTACAGCAAGCCAACGTACACCATTCGTATCGTAGTGTAATGATAAATCTATATACGGAAAAATTCATAAACAATTATCATGTGTAACAATTAACATATATTTTCGAAAACAAATCTACTTACTTTGTATATTTTTCTCTCCAAAATAGAAAAATTGCAACGGCACAAAATGACGAACATTTTTCACTTTAAAGCAATTTAGATTATCACACTCAGAATCCTCAATATCCCAGATGCCAACGCAACCGTTAGCAAAACCCGCCACCAAAATGTTATGCCCTGAATACTAAATACAACCAAATTTATTAAACAAATAAACAGAAATAAATGTTACTAAATGTAAACAAAATTTTATGAAATATTTTATACGTACCTCTGACCAACAGATTTGAGTACATTGTAGCGCATTAAACAAATTACTTGTACTCTGCATTTCAAAATCAAAGTCAAGTACTAAAACAGCTGGTAGTTCAATAACGCTCAATGCTGCATCCTTTATAAATTTAAAATTGTCGTTTAATACCAATGGAAGTGCATAGATCTTAACACTTTGGCTTGCGCAGCCTACGGCCAATAGACCTAGTCTGTTAGAATCACTATCGTACCCACCACTGGGTAGCAGTTTGATGCTTAATACTGGTCCTTCCGGTATATAAATTCCATAATGCATTTTTGTTATTAGCTGCCCATCTTTTTCATTCTCCCCACTTGTTATTTTTAGTACCACAATAATATCAGGTGAAATTTTCGGATTCATATGACGTGTATAGTTTAGACTTTTGCGACATACGCACACAAGATATTGTTCCTGAACGTTTGTTGGCAATGGTACCCAGGCAACCAGACGCACTGCAGCACCCATATAAAAAAATTGTTCATCTAAAAAAAAAAAAAAAAAATGTTTCGCCATTAAAATTTGAGACAAAATTCTTGCATATTTACCATTTTGGTTGGAGCATGTAAATCGTGTAAGCTGCGACCACTGCCGTTCCTCAGTCGAGCTGCCAAATTGTTTGGGTAAATGCGCAGCATCTTTATAACAGAACTTTAAAGAAGTCTGTTGCTGTGGCAAGTACTTTTCAACCGTATTTAAATCTAATATTTTATACAACGGCTTAGCATAGTCAAATAGCATTTTTGTGCTAAAATTATCTTCCGTGCTATAGAGTTTAAAAGAAAAGAAAAAAAAAATCAGTAATAAAAAAAAAAAAATAACGATCTTAGTTTACTTACAATTTGCGCCACCTACGTACGACATAATTTTGCGCTTCTTTGAGTCTTGGTGCAAACACTGTAAATACATAAACATATTTCTTAAACATGCTGAACTTGTATGTATGTAAATCAATATGGCACAACTTACATGGCTTGTATACTTTATTTGGTGCTCCAATCGAGCTTGTATTTTTTTTACGCGTTTTTCCTGTACTTTTCCCATCAACTTCGATATCACTTTGGTCTGTAGCTATTTCGTCGTCATTAGAATTTACACCAGATGAACCATCGTCTTCGTCACTCGAGTGGTTTTCATTTTCTCCGTACTCTGAGCCTTCTGCGTCAAAATCCGATTGCGGTTTATGCTTCTGCGTAATATGCTTTAGCGCCTTTTCTTCACTGTCAAAGACCGACTCGCCCTCTTTACAAATTTTGCAATGGTATCCCGGTTTTAAGATTAAACTACATTCCTGAATATGCTGCTCCATGGCATCTGCAGATGGTGCATTAAATTTGCAACATCTTTGAGAGCAAAATGCTTTGCCAAAGTTTTGAATTTCTTCAATCCATTTAGCCTTTAAAGCATTTACATCGCAAGATGGTTGATGTACTATATGCTAAAATAAAAACATAAGAAAAAAAAATTATGAATAATGCAAAACATGACAACTTTGTATGTAAATTAACCTCTTTAGGCTTAATTTCTGACGACTCCTTTTCCGCTTGTAAAAGCAATTGTTTACCTAATTGTTTTAATTTTGATTCAGCTCTGCGAAAAAAAATAATAAAAAAATATAGTCATCCAAAATAGTTTTATTTAATTTACTTAATTGTTGATGCACGTTTTGCTCGTCCAGTTTTGCTGAAAACTTCCTCCATTTCACTCTTACTATTGTCCAAATCGACGTTTATAATTCGTTCATCATCTAATGTTGCATTTAAACGAGCTCCACAACTTCGAATGTGTCCTGGATAGGTGAGTTTGCTGTAGTTTTGCTTACAATACTCACATTGGATGCGTTGTTTTACCGCACCGCACTGTTCCACATGCTGCAGCAGTCCTAAAGCAGATCGGTATAGACGTTCACATATACGACAGCTCACACCCTTAATACCAGTAGTACGAAAGAATCCTGTCATAGTTGCCAACACAACTGTGCGGGATGTGACATTCTAAAATACTCTGTTAATATAAGACATACAATATATTTGTTGTTAGGTACCCACCAATGGTGCTTCGCCAACAACCCATCCAACTCCATAATGTGTAGATAGGTGCTCAATCCAGGTGGTTTTCTTTGATTGTTCAAAGCACAAACCACATTGAAGGCTGCCTTTGATAACTTTTATTGTTGCGGTCAATGGCTCATCAGTGTCTAATTGTTCGCGCTTGCGAATGAGCAGTAAGCGTGGATTAAAAGTATGCGTAGAATTCTCTTCAACTTTCTTCTGCTCAGATTTCCTTCTACTTCCACATGGTGTTGTACTCTGTGCGTGTGAATCATCATCCAATTTATGTTTATTAGCTGGTGGTCGACCACGTTTTTTTGTTTGTATTGGCGTACTATGTTCTGGACCAGGTTCATTTGTTGTATTTAAATTTGATTCAATCTGTTTATCAGCCATTTTAAGTGTTGTTTTTTTATTTGCCGATGGACGTCCACGTCTTCTTGCTGTTCCCGATTCTGAGTCTGAAGCAATATTTGCAGTCTTGTCAATTGTTTTATTAGATTCTACCATTTCTGGCATTGTACAATCCATTTCCATTGCTGTGTTATTTAAAGTATCATTGTGTTTCATTTTTACAATCTTATTTTTACCTCTTTTTGGTCTTCCAGGTTTTTTCGAACTTACTTTCTCGCTTGTCTCTAGATGTGCATTATCATTAGCCATAGTAGAGTCTTGTTCATTGTTAACTGAAAAATCTAATTTAGTTGATTCTAAGTTACAAATAGTTTCATTTTCCTTAGCGCTTATAAATTTTTTCGCAAGTGGTTCACTTTCGCTATCCGTTGATACTATTCTTTGTGCACGCTTCTTTCTATTTTGTTGAACTATATCTTCGGCATCATCGCTATGTATGCTGGGTATACAAACATTTACTTTAGGTATTGTGTCATCGCAATTGTTTTTAGGATTTCTAGGAATAATGTTTTCTTCAACATTTGTAACCGAAAGTTTTTCCACACTACTGCCTTGCTCATTTTTTTCGTCTATCGAAATAATGTTCGTATCAGAATCAGGTTTTTCTGTAGCCAAACTAACATCTTTTTCCTGACTTAATACATCGGTAGAACACTTCCCAGAATGTTCATTCAAACTGGTTGGCTCAGCAGTCTCATCCTCAATCGGTGAAGCATCATCTGTGATATCGGTATCCATTTTAATACCCTTTGTCAATTCCCAACGTTTCTTTAAGGGCATACCGCCTCTCCCACTGAAAGGGTCTAAACTAATCGACGGCGTTGGTGAGATAGCCTTACCCGTGGTTAGCCAATTTTTAAGAGTTTTTGAATTAGGTGAAGGTATGTTTGTTTCACTTTTACTAGCATCTTCATTCAATCCAAATACCTTCGAATTTAAACTAGCTGGAGATGAAGCTTCAACATCATCAAATCCGTAACATAGATCTTCATCACTATCCGAAATCGGTGGTATATCTTTGTTTTTCCTACTGTATTCCTCAATAGTTTTGCGCTGACGCTTGCGCGAGGCTAACAATGTGCGCTCGTCCTGTGAACTTTCGTCTTTGGCGGTTTCGTCGTCACACGTATCATTCGCATGCATAACGCTCATTTCAATGTCCAGTTCTGATTCAGCTTCAGTGTCCAGGCGTTTACGTTTTTTCAAATTAATTAATTGCTCTTCTGGTATTGTTTGCACATTGATTGGCGTCACTTTTTCCGATATTTTCTCGGGTATTACAACTTCTACATTTTTTGGTTGATCGCTTGCAGAACAATTTACTTCGTGGTTTGATGTTGCAGTTATTTGTTCCAGAGGCGCATTTAATTCATCTGTGACATTTGTAGTATCTTTGCCGCAAACATTGATCTCATTTTTATCTTTTGAAGTTGTAAGAATTTTACCAGTATCATTTCTCGTTGAACGCTTTGCAGGGAGAACTGGGCGTGCTTTGAATTTCTTTCGAGTTTGTAGTACTCTGCTTGAGTTTTGGCTTTCCATATTATTAGAGCAATCCTGCTTAACAGTAGACATCTTAATTGGACTTACAGATGCAGCTGCTGCAATATTTTCTGGACCAAAAGGTTCGCAACTAGTCATCCTAGCTGGACTTGCAGAAGTTGCTGAATTAATGATCAACGGACTTGCAGTACTTCTAATGTCTTCTGAGCTCAAAGACTCAACTGCAGTTAAATCAACTGGAATTGTAGCCTCTGCTAAAATATTCATTGCTGGATCTGAAGATTCAAGTGTAATAGTTTTCACAGAATTCGTAGATTCATCCATATTACTAGAGGCAGTTACTAGATTTGTGCTTATAGGGTCAGCAAAATCTTCTTGATTAATGTCCCTATTTTGCTTTATGTTGATATCATTTAAATGTTGTAATAAATTTTTAATACCTAATGTTTCTGTCGATGTTGGTTTTTCTTCAATTTGACTGTTCACTTTAAAAGGTGTCTGTGGCGGCCCATGCTCCGGTTCTTTATAATTAATGGAGTCTATTAAACTTACTTGCATTGATTCAGCTAATTCGGAATCTGTTGCAGTTTCCTCTACAATTTTGGTTTGTTTACGTGAGTTCTTAGGAATTTTCGGTGGATAAATAATTTTTTTGTGCATTTCCATCCTGACTACTCTTACTTATATTCATATGTGTAAACTTATCTGAATTTTGAGTTACACTTGTAGAAGAGTGTGTTGTGTTTAAATCATCAAAAAAGTCCGTTTCTGTTTGTTTACTATCTGCCGTGCTTTGATTTTCATTGCTAGGATCTTTAAGGTTTTCTTCGATTTGAACATTATTTGCCAGATCCATTTCTTTAACATTTTTAACAAATTTTTTACTACGTTGTACCAGATTTATTTTTCCCTTTTTTGAACGAATTAATGGTTTCGGTATTGCAGTTTCTGAACTTTTCTTCGGACTAATTTTTGCTAAAGTTTCTTGTTCAGGTTCATTCGTAGAATTTGTTGATGGTTTTTTGCCTACTTCTGAAACACAAACGTTTTCAAAATCCGAATGTACCATTTTAATTTCTTTTGGCGATCGAATACACAATATACTATTATCTGCTTCATCGACAGTTGCATCCAAAATGTCTATATTATTTAATGGAAGTATTTTACCAATCGATAAATCATTGTTCGATAAAAACTCATCATCTGTATTATGGTCAAATAAACTCTTTTTACTACTTAATTTGTTAAAGTCCCGCCTTGTATCAGGTAGATGCAGTGGCGAAAAGCCCATAGAAAATGTTGCATTTAAATTTAATTCTTCGGCGGAAAGCTCCATTTGTGTCGATTCCGTAATAGGATGTAAAGCAGTTAATTGTGCAATAAAATCGACAGCGGATAGTATGTTCTTTTTCGGACTTGGCTTTTGAGAAGTTTCCGCTACACTTTTTAGTTCATCAATTCGTTTATTACAACTGTTATGATACGTTAAAGTGTTTGAGTTGCCTGTACTGTTTGATGACATTTGTGTTGGTTCTTTCAACTGAGAAGGAAGCTTTATTGAAACTTCTGCTGATGTTGATGGAAATATGGACACAAATTTATAGTGTTCGAAACTTTCTGCGGCTTTTCCATTAAAATCATTTTTGTCGTTTGTTTTCATACTTTGATTATCCATTACTATGCTAGTTTTTTCTTCGACGTTAAGTTGTATGTTTTGTTCAGTTGAATTTTTTATATCACCTTTCGGCTCTTCGAATTCTTTTTTAAACTGTGGACTTCTTGGAAGCTCCATTGTTGTTTCCGGAGATGATGCTGGTGATATTGACATAAACTCGTAATCTTCAAAGTTTTCCTCAATATTTTCATTATAGTCGGCTTCTATAATTTGATCATTGGATTTTTCAGGTGATTTGATAATAGTTGCTTCTTTTTCACTAATGACAACAGAATTTGGTGCTTCATTTGTATTATGTGCAACTATATTTTTAATTGAATTTGAAGTCAAAACTGTGGTTTCCGAAATGTGTTCACTCTGCGTTTCCGTTGAGCTCATTTTCTCTGCAGTTTCTGTTTTTGAATAATACAATCGCCTCTTGCTGTTCTAACGATGTTTTTGTTTCCTGTACATTTGGTTTTTTTCTTAGCAAACTTAAATTCAGCAAAGGTTTTTGTACTTTGCCAGTTGTCTTCGAATTAACTTGAAGTTTACTTTGTATTTGCTTAGCCAAAGCAGCAATTTGCTCAGGAGTTCTTTTAAATTTGTCTGCACTTAAAACCACTTTTCTTACTTCATTGGCTTTAGATTCCATTTGTAAAGAATCATTGGCTTTATTATTTACAATAGTTGTATTAGAATTCAATGCTGGAACTGTTGTTGCAGCTTCGCGTGTGCATACGTTATTGTTGCTTATATTTGGTTCCTCATTTTCCCGTTTAATGGTACCCAAACGCAAAGCACTTAGATCAATCTTCTCAGATTGTGATAGAACTTTGTTCTCCAATACAATGAGACTGGCACCACCAGGCAAATGAATCGGTAATGGTTCTTTAAATTCATTATTTGTAGATTTCTTTATTGCTAGTGATGTAGCTTTAACAACGTTATTCATTGTAATTTTGGGTGTTTGTAGCGTATTTCTGCTTTTTGTTGCAGTTGTTGGTTGATCGGGGGGTCTATTTGAATACCTTATATTTGCCTTTGGCAAAGTAATGTGATCAGTATTATTACTGCTGCTATTGCTACTTTGATCTAATGTTGATTGTTTTTGTAAAATGCTTCGCTGAAGTACCTTTTAGCATGTTCCAAGCGCTCCTTAGAGCTCAACTGTTCCGATTTTATTGAATTGCATTGTGATGCTGCTGTCGTAGATGTTGGCGATTCTACGGCTTGTGTAATTGTTATCTTAGGCGGTATTAATTTTTTGGGGCTTGAGATATTCATATGATATAAACGTGATTGCGTTGCTAAAAACAAAAAAAAGAAATTAAAATAATAATTATATTAAAAGGTATTTAAAAAAAAATTAATTAATTAATAAAAGGTTCACGACCAGTGTTTGAACCTCGAACTTGTTTTAAGAATGAAAAACTCCCATGTTACAAGAATTTAACGAAGTTGACTGAAAAACGAAAACATTCTGTGGTTTATAAATGTTATGTATCCAAAACTTGTAATTTCAGTTGTAAGAAAAAAAAATTAACAAATATCTGTTGGCGAGTACAGATTTAATTTGTGTTAAGAAAAAAAAAAAAGTATTAGAATAACATAAATGATATCGGAATTAATTTGTTTCTAATTGAATTAAAGTTATATTAAAAACAGATACAATACAGCAATATGATGCGATGGAAAAGTAGATGTGTACCCATCTATTTTGTATAACATAAAAACTTTCCAGAATTTTCAATCATTGAATAACATTTTTTGTTATTGGAAAGAGTTTTCAAAAACAAAAAAATTTTAAATATTCATCGAGGATTTGAACCGCCGTTTTCTAAACCGTAGAAAAGACCGCCCTCAACTGCGCTAACCAAAAGACTGCAAACAGCTCAACTAAAGCTGTAATATTAAGGTTTAAGATAATAAAAATAAAAAGGTGCGGGGCTTTCCCGTTTACATCAGTTACCGTTGTCCACTTCTGTTGTTCCAACTATTTTGTTAGTTTTAGTTAATCTTTCCAATGCTACTGGCACAACTGAATTTGTTGCTGTTATTGATTTTTGATCACTCATTTCTTTTGCATTCACCACAGATGATTTGTTTGCATTTATTTGTAACAATTTTTGTTTACTTAAAGCCACAGCCAACTGCCGATCTAATCCAGTTTGCTGTAATTTCTTCAAATTCAGTACAATTTTATTAACTACACGTTTTTGCTGCTGGCCAGTGTCCGCCGCATGCTGTGAGTTGTTGTTGTTTGTTATTGTTGTTGCTAGGGCTGGGACTGCTGCTGGAAGTGTCTTTATGTATTGTAGGTTTCATGTTTTATGTTAATAGTAGTCTTTCGTTTGTTTAAATGAATTGCACATGCACTCAGACAATTGCATCAGCTCGAAATGGGCACACAATAAATAAAATCATTTTGCATTTGCGATAATCGTTTAGCATAAAAGAATTATATCGGATTAGTTAAGGAATGTGTTAGTGCCACAATTGGTAAACAGTTTAAATTTGTTCACTTCACTGCATATAATACCTAATATCAATATATATATATTAAACATATAACATATTAATCACTTATTTATATTATATTTTTTTATTTAATTTAATTTAATGCTTTTACGCCCGATGCGTGCTACATGAAAATGCAACCGATTTATGTCATCGGTCACACGATTCATTTTCTGCGAGCGGGACAAACATACTAGTAAAGCGATAAGGGCAAATTTATCGAAAAGGCAGCCAGGGAAGAAGAAGAAAATTATTGCCGGAATACGTTTATGCCCTAACAAAAGAACTGTTCATCGTATAATTTGTAATTTTTGTGTAAATTTTTTGTATTAAACATGGACTTCCAAAACCGTGCCGGTGGTAAAACCGGTAGCGGGGGCGTTGCCTCCTGGTCGGAGACTAATCAAGGCCGCAGGGAACGTTTACGCCAACTTGCGCTCGAAACAATCGACATAAACAAAGATCCATATTTTATGAAAAATCATTTGGGATCTTACGAATGTAAACTGTGTCTGACACTACACAACAATGAGGGCAGCTATCTAGCGCACACTCAAGGCAAAAAGCATCAAGGAAAATTTAGCGCGTCGTGCAGCTAAGGAGGCAAAGGAATCGCCATCGTCACTGCTCGCGCCGGAGAAGCCACGCGTTGAGCCAAAGAAATTTGTTAAGATCGGTCGACCTGGTTATCGTGTTACCAAACAACGTGATCCGAATAATGGACAACAATCGTTGTTGTTTCAAATCGATTATCCTGAGATAACTGAAAGCATTATGCCGCGACATCGTTTTATGTCTGCCTACGAACAGAAAATCGAACCGCCAGATCGTAAATGGCAATACCTGTTATTTGCCGCAGAGCCATATGAGACCATTGGATTCAAGGTGCCGTCACGTGAGGTTGAAAAGAGTGAGGGAAAATTTTGGACTCATTGGAATCGTGACACAAAGCAATTTTTCTTGCAATTCTCATTCAAATTTGAACCGAAAATATTGCCACCACCGCCACCAAACCTACATCGCGCTCTCGGTCCACCCGCTGGTTTTCCTATGCCTGGGCCACCGCGTCCCGCGCTTCATCCGATGTTTAATGGCGTACCACCGCCGCCACCCATGTGAGAGCAGGAGAAAGCTTCTTTTAGCGCTAAGTAGAGGATTCATACTTCAACCAGCGCAACGGGAGCGGTTTTTATAGTAACTACTATTATCGGTGGAATCCATTGTAAAACTCACTTTAAGAAGCAAAGTTTGGTAAAATAAAGAATTTTGTATTAAAAAACAATTTAAATTTTCTTCGAGAATTTTTTTAATTTCCCATTTTTCAATACATTATAAAGAATTGTACAAAAAAAAAAAAAAAAGCAGATTAAAATTTGATGATACATTTTTATTTTTATATATTTATAATCAAACTCTAAAATTATAAACCGTATTAAGATTTAAAAAAATATTTTTAATTTGTAAACCTCTTACAAAAATTTTACGTTCCAAAATGACCTTAATGTAATTTAAAACACAAGTGTATTATTGCTTAGCTTTTTTTCTCAAATATTTTTAGATTTTTTCACGCTTTTTAAAGTTACGTTTTGACGCGCAACGGCAAATAATATCAGAGACATGACTCTTATGGTCAAAAACCTTCATTATCTGATTCTGGGCTTCGTTTATGCCATCGACGACAATTTTACTGCGCTGCATATTGCCCTGCGAAAAAAGTCGTTTAAATTTAAATACATTAGTCAAGCTAAATATATTCAGTTTATTTACCTTAATAAGTTCATTGATGCGTTCCAATTCAGGATTTTTTTCCTTGTCCTTTTCTAGTGTCTTCAACATTGATTCTAACTTTTCATAAAAAGTTCCTTCGTTTTCCACCTGAAAGCATTTATGGTCACATAGAAATTACAATGATTAAAAATTCTCTGCTTACCATATCTTCCATTTGTGATCGTAAATGGTACACTTTCCAACCATTAATCTTGCTCATGACATTTGTTTGGTTAGCTAGATCCATAACAGTCGGTCGACGTTCTTCGCGTGGCTTCACATCTGAGTAACGTTGGAAGTGATTATTTGCCAGTTTGTGTGTAGGTTTATAAGGCTAAAATAGTAATTTAATTTATCAGATAAGTCAAAAGATTGAGAAAAAAAAAATACTTACATTAAGCAGTGAGCAGCTACGCGGACGACGTAGTACAAATTCAACTGGCTTTGCGTTCTCTTTATTTCCAGTCACTGGTGGCACATTGTTAACGCGATGATTGTTATTACCAGCAGAATTTGCATTCGCAGCTTCACCTGCATGTGTCGCTGTGGTCAATAGTAGTCCATTATTCTGCACATACGCTTCAACTGGTACTGCGGAAACGTTTGTTGCATTATTGCTCATAGTGCTTCCTGTTGGCGGTGGTAGTGAGAGAGAGGCCTGACTTTGCACTGAGTGTTGGCTGTCGTTGCTGTAACAAATTATTTTTATTATTTATGAATAATACAACCAACCAACCACGGCATTAATACTAATTTCTGTAAATAATGAATACTTACGTAGAGCGTCGAGGCTTTTTTCGTATAGTAACATCAAATGTACCGCCATTCATGCGCTGTACTCCTGCTGTGACAATGTTCGATTGCATTTGTTGCTCTAGCGAAACTGTAGCAGTGCGAGAGCTGACTGGAGTGTTGGCGATACTGTTGCTATGTGTTACATTTGCTCCCGAATGATGATGGTCAGAATATAATTAAAAAAAAAAAAAAAAAAAAATGTTTTGTTGAAATACTTAACCCAAAAGTAGAACTGAATCAATTGTTACGACTCTATACTTACTTCATTAATTGGATTGAAATGCGTAGAGTTCGTATCATTATTACGAGCAGTCATGCGATTGATAACCAAGTTATTATCTTGTATTTGTTGTTCGACGCCAGGAGAGGAATTTGCTGAAACGGTCGTCGATCCATCTGATGACGCTGGAGAATCTGCACGTGAAATACGCGTTGACGATGACGGATTTAATCCCGCCACGCGATCCTTTTTCGCAAGTGCTTCTGCAGTTAACGAACTGACCGCAGTTGACAAGGGCACCGAGCTCAGGCTATATGAACTGCTGCTGATTGAAGAACCCGCCGGAGAAGCAGCGCCAACAACAGATACTGATGCATTGCCAGAAATAATATTGCTGCCTCCAACTACACTATTATTAGTTCCCATTGCAAGTAGAGTGGTTGCAAGATTTTTAGCGGCACGTATTGGAGAACCATCAGCATCGCGTTTGCGTAAGAAATTCGGAACAACTGTTGACGTTATAGGCAATCCAACGCTGCTTCCTGAAACGCTGCTATTGCCTGCAATTCCGGATGTCACCTTAACAGATGTTTGCAGTGGTATGACCATATGTTGTGGGTGGGTGCCAGTACTGCCGGTTTGTTGGGCTGGTATAATTATCTGTTGCCCTGGTGCAGCCTGAACTAGTTGCGCAGTTGTGTTGATCTCTGTGCCAACTGCAGTTCCCACCGAATGTCCTTGGGTTGAACTTAAGCGCACTGGAACTGCCTGCAATTGTGCACCGGCAGTAGATACAGGCAATTGTAATTGACTTATAGTGCGTCCACCGGCTGAGGATGGCACAACCGTAAATGTAGTGGTTGAGCCACCAGCATGCGTAACGAATGGCAATGAAGAAATGGCCAAATTGCCTGCGCTACTAACCATTTGCGCTGGCGATATGGTGCTCTGCGTAACTGTAGTCGTTGTTAAAGATAGTCCCGTCGAAACTTGTACAGTGTTTGCTGGCATTGACTCGTAGTAAATAGTGCTACCTGCTGGAAGAAAAGCTGTTGCCGATGCTGAAGTAGCAACAGGTGTTGAACCAGCTGCAGAAACTGAGACGGAAACACCACCGCTGCCAGAATTGAGCGAGTTGCTATTGATGCCCGATCGTTGATGAGATATAAATACGCTGGTAGGCTGGCTTCCTAAACCTCCTACCGTAGTGCCGCCAATCGGATCAAGCGTACCTGAAGCATTTGGTATTACTTTACCCACAGTGATGCTATTGCCACTTTTAATTGGAGTTATAGTGCCACGTGGTGCTATTGCTAGCGGTACTACTGTTGCTCCTCCAGATGTCCCTGCTGAAGATGTTACAATACCTCCCCCACTTGTAAGCAGTTGACTAGCCTGCGATACATTAACTAATTGTGCTGTACCAGTTGTTGAATTAGAGATACTTGGTCCACCACCGACTACTGCACTACTTCCAATTGACTGTATGCTTGCGGTTACACTTTGTGTTTGTAGATTTGCCGTTGATGTCCCAGAGCTTGGAAGTTTGCTTATTGTACCCAATTGAGTAATAGTCAAAGACGGTTGAACCTTTGCGGTCATTGTTACAGGCGGACGAATACCTGTTGCAAATTTGAATATTATGGTTAATTAAAAGAACTGATAATATAATTACAACGTACTGAGATATAGCTCATACTGCTTTTTGAAAATGTAGCGCAACTCTGTAAAATATGTGTCTACCTACTCACCTATTTTTCCACCACTTGTTGTGTTAACAATGATTGGCTGAAGCATAACGTTTGTAGCTATACGTCCGGTAGGTCCAATTAGTTGTTGTGCGGTGCCACTGGTTGGTTGTTGCAATTGAATTATTCGTGTTGTTGGCAAATTGGCGGTGGTCAGTACGTTTGCAGCAGAGACACCACTGCTTCCAATACCAGTCGTGTTACGTGTAGGCGCCGCTACCACAGTAGGTGCTGCCGTAATTGTTGGTGCACCGCTTGATAAACTACTCGTGACCATAGTCGACGTCAATTGTGGTATACTTGGTGCACGTATACTGATGCTGGTTGTGTTCAGTTTTGTCGTAGAAAACGATTTGCCAACAATTGGTCTTATTTGACGAGTTGCAGTAGTGGAACCACCAGCAACTGTTCCACTTGATGCAGCTGATAGCTGTGTAGCAACTGCAAAACGTTGCCCTGTCGTCGAAACGGTCGGATTAAATTGCTGCGAATGCGATATGGGCTGCGATGTGGGTGCAGAGCCAACATTAGACGAATAGACCAGCGTTGCCTGATGCTGACGTGGTGGCAGAACTGCAACATAGGCCTGTGGCTGCGGCTGTTGCTGTGAGTGAGGCGCAGCGGATTGCGTTGCAGAAACTGTTTGTATTGTTGCTGTAATTGAAATAAATCAGTTAAGAGATTACTTTAGCGTGTTTTAAATACTTACAGCCAGCTGGTTGCGTCTGTACCAATTGTGTGGAGGTTACATTTGTAGTCATTACGCTGCCCGTTACTGTGACGCCTCCAACTACATTTGTATTTGTTACTTGTCCACCGGTAGTATTTATTGCACCGCCACCAGTAGTAATGCCTTGCGTAGTGATTATGCGTTGACGCGTCTGATGAGGAATTGTGCGTATAAGTTGAACTTGACCACTTGAATTGGCTGTCATCCAGGCGGTACTTGTTGCTGGCGATATAACCGTAGTTGGCTGTGCGACAGTGCTACGACTTACTGCAGTCCCACGCATAAAAGTACCAGGTGCACTGGAGGTAACGGTGGCCGAAGATGTTGGACGAAGTGGTGCTACCAAACGTTGACCGGAAGCTACACCAACACTGGTGACACCTGCACGTGGTAAATATGTTGCTGTAATGGATGCATTTGAAACATTACGTCCAACAGGGACAGCTGCTGGTATAGCTGTTATTTGGGTTCGTCCCGTCGTTGTAGCATTTTCAAGTTGCTTTATCATTGATTGTGACATTATTCCGGTTGGTACAACAACGCGAACCTGTGTAGATTGACCTCCTGCACTGATTGCCCGTATCGAAGCAGCAGTTGTCGTCTGCCCACTGTTCAATGCAATTGGTGTTCCGCTCAGTGTTGATGTAGGGCCAGCACCTGCGGCAACTTTAATGGTACCACTCGGCATTATAGTGCCATCGATGTTGGTTGTTTTAACGTGAGTGATCTTGGCTGCAACTGTATGCAAAGGCAAAGGATGAGTGGTGTTTACACTACTAGGCAAGGTCAGTTGAACGGGGTTGGTGGGGGCGACAGATGTATTGGTAGATGTATATGGTGGACAAAGATGGGTGGGAAGTGAAAGTAAAGCGGCTGCATGCTGTGTACGAAATGGTTTTATAGCGCGCAACGATGTTTCTATGGTGTGCGTTAATGAATTTGTTGTTGTTGTTGTTTGTGGTTGCATTAGAAGGAGAAAAATAAATAAAAATAAAAAGAAACCAATAAATGAGAGAACACAAAGAGAAAATGATTAATATCGGTCAACCGAGACTTTTATCCCCTTTATACGTACACATATATACATATGTCGATTGTTATAAGAAAATAAACGAAAAAAAAAAAACATTTCATTTAATTGAACTTAGTTCATATCTGTTTAATTAATCCTAAATACTTCGAACGGACTTTACGTTGAATAGCTTTAATTACTTCAGCACGAAATAATCTATACGTTACGAAAGTTACAATAGAATGCCAACACCCCAAAAAATACAATGCGGGAAGAGTATACTGAAAATATCGAGCGATTGGCGGCAAGCAAAATTTTCGCTGTCTCTTGCACACAAACGACATTAGTTTAAGCCCGAGCGTGTCAGCAATATATAGAACAATATGTGTCCACTATAAAAAACAACAACAAACACACACGCATACACTACAAGCAGCCATATGCTGATATACATACATATGAACATACGTATGTATATAAAAAAAAAAAGATGTGATACAGAAAAACTAGCACAAAAGCAAAATCACAAATGCAAGAATAGATTTTATTTTTTAATTAAAAACTATATGGAAAAGTTTATCAATTAAAATATATTTTATATATACTCGAAAACGAGCACAAAAACTTACCTCCTGCTGTACTTCCTACGCCACCACCTGGACCACCTACTCCACCCACTAAAGCGCTTCCATCGTTTGCGCTCATTTCAACCGTAAATATTGCGTATTATTGCAATACGAAATGCTGCAAAAGTTTTTACAATTATTGTATGTTAGATTATTTTTAGTTACTATTCAAGTACAGCCGATTAAAAATATTTGCTTTTTTTGCTCTGTCTCGACACATTGTCCCCACTTTTATTTTCTTTCTTTCACCACTTTCGCTCGCTCACCTTGCACTTCTAACGTTTAACTGATTTGCACAGTTGGATATTTGAAACACTTTACAGCTTAAGTATAATAATATTTATCTTCATTTTTTTACTTTGCTCTGATTTATACATATATTTTTGTATTTAAATATACACAAAGCCGTAAATGTTGACGTTATCACTTTGTCTCGACGCCACTTATAGTGTTGTTCATAATTTATTTATTTTAGTGTTGTGTATGGTTTCTCAGTCTTAACCTAGCAATAACACTTCACAAATAGTGTTGAAAATCACCTGGGCCAAGCAGCTGCTTGGCTTTATTATTTTTTGTCGATTTGGTACATTTGTCGAGAGCGGACGTGTTTTATTTTCCTCGAAGTTGCTGTTGTCAGTCGGGGAGAAAAAACAATTTAAAGAAGAAAACTTACTGAAAAACAAATAAACTAATTAGTGCAAACTTAAAAAGAAAATATACTCTCGTATTAAATTTTCCGCTGCTGCTGCGCATACACACAAACGCGAAAAATAACTTGCACACAAACACATATTCATAAATATATATATGTATATTGATGTATATATACGTGTATGTGTATATATAAACGAAGTGAAAAGAAAATAAAACGCATGTGAAAAAAAAGAAAAATAAAGTTAAAAACGAGTGATTTTTTATTGGAATTATCAGTGCAAGCTCAGTTAAATTGAATTAAGTAAAATAGGAGTTAAGTGTATTATAATTTTAAACGTGAATTTGATGCATGCATAATAAAACAAAAAGTAAAAACTAACGACAAGGAAAAGCAAAGCCAGAAAGGGGTGTTGCATTGTGATATGCGAAAAAAATTGATTTTTCACAATTGCAACGAAGGTGCCGCTGACCTGAGAGAAATAGAGGAAGTGCCTACCTATAACAACCACCCACCGTACCGCCGTAATAGAAAAGAAAAGCGGTCATAATTGCAATCATATCTATCTCTTTTTCACCTGTACTGTACCGCTTTATAACTGAATCGCTCATAAATTCAGTAACAACTTCCGCATGCAATGAATATTGTAGGGGACTATGAATACAGTTCCAAGGATATGCTCGGCCATGGCGCCTTTGCTGTGGTCTACAAAGGACGTCATCGCAAGGTAAGCACACAACGTTTAATGTTATCTATCGTATATAAATAAATCAATATATGTACATATAGAAGCGCAAAACAAAAACAACGTATTTAAGTTATTCGTTAGGAAAACAAAGCACCACAAAAAACTTGCTCTTTTCATGGCATTTGTCGCGTAATAACGGCTGTCGGTGTGGGCTTGGTTAAGCCAAAACACGCGCTTTTAAAAACATATGTACAAATACAATAAAACAATGCTTTAAAAAAAAATTTACAAAATATATCATTCCGTATTACAGTTGCTGTAATACCCTTTATACTATATACAATGCTCACAACCTTTTTGACATGCTTTTAATTAATATTTTCATTTGAAGTCGCAATCGAAAGCACAATCACAAAACAGCTGTTTTTTGTTTATTTTGTATACAATTTCTGAGGATTATTATATACATATGTACATATATGTTATATCCTAAACATTTGTATTTGCACATTTTTTGGTAAAATTTTTTATTGGAACCTCTAACGTCACAAACTAATCACCACAATGTATAAACCTATGAGATTTAAATTTGCAAGGCATTTTAAAATAAAAATATATCGACAAAAATAAAACGCAATTTACAAACATAAACATAAACAATTGAGAACTCCGCCGCTCTTTACATTCAGGAAGAAACAGCGGAGCACGTGAATTGTTCTCTAAATAATTTTGTTCTTTAAAGCTTTTAGTTTTATTTATTTTATAAATACGGTGACCTCGCATCAACAAATTAGACTGTAGCCAAGCGCACGTTATTTATTTCTATGATTTTGAAATTAACATTTCGGTATGTTGTGTACATTTAAACTGTTTATTCTTGTAGGCGCACACAGCAGAAAGGGCCTAGATACATTTGTATCTTTTTTAGTTCAGGGCCACAGAGTTTATTGACTTCCAGTGATGTTTCTTATGTTTGGACCATTATTATTATTATTATTTTTTTTTTTTTTGTTGAATATTTTCAAACGTTACCATATTATAGTTTAAGCTTATCAATTGTAGCGACTAATTTGCATCTATGCTAGAGAATAATAATTGTTACTGTAACTTGGTTGTTTTACAAAAATAACCTTAAAATTATTAAATAGTTATTAGTTTATATACAATAATTTTGTCAACTTTGAAATTAGCTGAAACTTTACACTGCGCAGATTTCCTCATTTTTAATCGCAAATAGATCTTGAAAAAGTTGCAATGTCTCTTTAAGCTCGTTTGAAAAAAATAATAAAATTTCACTATTTCACTTCATTGTGTAAACCTGTTTTACTAGTAATAGGATTATGCAGTCTGTAGTGCGGTGCTCAGTTGATGGCAAAATAGAAGAGTAACAAATGAAGCATTAAGAAAATACGAGAGCTGTTTAGTAAGTTTGAAACTTTTAACGATTTGGTTAATCTTTCTCAACAACATTAATCTAAATTCATCAAATAATAATTAGAATGTCTTAAAGATACATTTACAGGGTAACGTGTGTATTTAACGAGTATCTATGATAAACAATTTGCAGAATTTGTAGTTGCTTTAAGGGACAACAATTTTCAGTGGCGTTGGGTTTAATTTATCTTCTTATTTTATTTTGGTCAAAGTGATTTTTTTCAATTGTTTGTGTAACTTTGCTTTTCAATAAACAGTGCATTGCTCTTAAATTTTTTTTTATTTTTTTTTATATTTGTTTTCTCTCGTCTTATCATTAATAAACTCTTCGTACAATGAACCGCAAAAGCCGTTTTACACTTTCTATTAATTTATTTCGAGGTTTTTGTGTCGCTGTTTTGCTTGTTTTTTTTTTTTTTGTCTTTTCGAAACTAAATGTACTGCGCAGAATATTTTTACTGTGCAAATTTTATGATATAAAAAAGCAAAATTTCGTACGTAACTTCCGGGCAGGCAATATCAATGAGTTCCATTCTTCAATTTAATATAATCTTATTTATTTGTATTTTATGTACCCGCTTGCTCTGACATAGTTTTGTGCGGGGTCAAGCTCTTTTACTCAATTGAGTCAGTATTAAATTGGCTTTTTTTATTTATTATATATTTTTTTGTAATTAGAAGATTCTTATTAGAAAGCAATTGATGTTTTTATTTTAAGACAATTGCCATAATTGCTAAACAAGTTTATTATTTTGTTTATTTGAAAATCGAAAATTTGTTGAATACAGCAGCATAGAAATAAACTTGATCTTGTTATTGCGATTCTTCCTGCTGTAGTTTCCAGTTATTGCATCAGCTGATATATGCATGTATCTGTAGCATTTTTAAATGTTTTTTTTTATGTATCTACATATCTTTTCATACATATACAAAAGTACATATATAGAAAAATCAACAACCAGTTATAAACGCATGTTCCAATGCACAATCAGCTGTTGCCCATAAAGTAACTAACAAATTCTGCAGAAAATGATTATAAATGTGTCGAATGTTAAAAAAGAATTAGAGGTCTTGCTAATAATTGTATAAAGTTAAACGTTGATCTTTTACAAATGTATCTGCTTTGCTTTCAAGTAAACACGTGTTTTAAATGTAAATGCTATTTAACAGCAAACCAAGAATAACTTTAAAATTTCAAATAATTTAAAAATAAATAACCACAGACAACAACAGCAATAGTACATGTGGAGTTGCATGCCATGTACATATGTAGATACAATTAAAGTTATAGATACAGAACACATGCAGAAGCACTGCTATTTTGAGTTTATATGTATGTACATATTATACAAATAAATGCTGCTACACACGTACGTGTATCGTATCTTAAAGATACAAATAGGTCTACGTTCCAGACAATAAGCAGTTGTGTACTGTCAGAGACACATGTGTATGTAAAAACACACTTGAATGACAAGCAACCGAAATAGTTTAACGCTGCAGACATTCTCCATTGCAGCATGTTGTGTTATTCTATTGCTTGCAGTAATGTATCTTCGCACACTTAAAAATAGCAAAAACTATATTTTCAAAAAAAAAAAAAAATAATAATAATAATAATAAAAACATAGAAAATTACTAAACACGCTGATTTTATACAATTTCTGTCTATCGGTTTGTTACTTGAGCACATAAATAGCTGCGCGTGTAAAATGCACGCGTTTCCTTTGATTTTTAAATGTATTCATTGCATTGCATTTTCTTATGTACACATTATAATTCGTTTTATTTTGCTATGTGCATATTTTAAAAACTTTTTTGTATTTATGATTAATCAATAGTCACAACGAAACGAATTTAAATGCGAAAGCATTTCAATGTTATTAAATATTTTATTACACAGCAAAAAAATAGATACGTATCTAGTCAAAAAAAAAAAAAAAAAACAACAATGTGCAAGGTGTTTAGTAACTAACAGATACTTTTTGCTAAGTGCACACATCTATCGCCAACCATATTAGTTATACACAACTTATAAACAATTGACTTGCAACTAAAGCTATAAAATAAATTTTTAGACACGCAAAATGTAATTGCGCAGGTATATAAATATATATCTTCATGTTCGTTTTTCCTTTTCTGTTTTTACGTTGTTTATTTTGATTTAGCTTTGTGAATATATATTTAGCTGATCATGCACATTACAAGCTTCTATGCAGATATTGTATCTGTAAGAAATATCGTATTTTCGAACTTACAGCTTACGGTATTTCTAGAAATGCTATTTTCTGAGTTGGCTATAAGTTAGACAACTTGATTAAAAATTAGATGATTAAAATGAATTATGTTGAAGTGTATCTTTTGTGCTCCAAAGTTGTTAAGTTCCGCGTAAGTAACTTACTCCAAGTAGATAATTGCTATTACGAAGAATATAATATCTTTAGTGTTGTAATTGATAGCAATAGAACGCTTTGATTGATTATTTTAAACGTAACAGCGTATTGTTGTACAAGTCGTCATTGGTATAGTTTCATATTTGTGTACATAGCTATCAGTACTGTGTGTATATATGCATGCTATATACAAATAATTGTATATTAAGATAAGCCAAAACGTCATCAGTACACAATCATTAATTAAATTAAATGAAGTACCTATAGCAGCTTGTATATGTATAAATTTACTATAGCTGCTCTTGTCTGATATGATATTTTTACTTTGTGAATAATAATTGTTGGTTAATTGAAACGCTGCATTTAAATATCAATTACTCAACGTGACAAGATCATGCAGCAGCGAATACACTGGTTGACTGGTTATCAGCGAAAAAAAAATGTAATAGATACATTATCTGTTACACATGATTTATATTGTATAGCAAATATAGCCATTTGTTTGCATTTTGTCGAGTTGCAGATATTGCATTATGTTTAAAAAAAAAAAAATAATAATAATCTGTGTGCAAAAATAAAAATTTATAAATAACAAAAGAGTGGAAAGCTGAATAGGGTGATGTGGGGTGTGGTATGTAGGGGTTCGGACAGCTTGTTTAGCTGATAAACAATTTTGTTTGTTTCTATTTCTTTAATTTTATTAGCTGACTCATTGTATTATCAACCATGTTTTCAAATCGTTCGTTACTTATTTATTAAGATTACAGCTTTCTTTTATAATTTAATTTTTTTTTTTTTTAATTGTCTTTCAGAAACACATGCCAGTTGCCATAAAATCTATTACTAAAAAAGGCCTCATTAAATCACAAAATTTGCTTGGAAAGGAAATTAAAATATTAAAGGAACTGACTGAACTCCATCATGAGAATGTTGTGGCGTTGTTGGATTGCAAAGAATCACAGGATTGTGTTAATTTGGTAATGGAGGTAAGTTTTAAAAAAAGCGTTTGCAATACTTAACTTATAATGTTCAGGTCGACGCTTTGCCTAGATGAAAAAGTCGGTCCGCTTGTGTATAAATATAAAAAGTATTCTTTGTTTTCAAATAAATGATTATAAGATTCTACCAATATTAAAATTGGATCACTCATTTGATAAGTTTTATGGCAACAACAAATTACGTTCTAATTATAGATTTTGAACATTCTCTTGTATTTTTTTAACGCATCATTAATAAGTTCTAATTAATATATAATATATGCGAAACGGAACGTAAAAAACGTATTTGAACTGCGTTGAACTTTTTATAAAATGAAAAACAAAAGTATCTCAATTCACACAGGTGTTTGTGTCTTCATCTTCATAATTAAATTCAATGAAAAGATTTACACAATAAGATTTTAACTAAATGGGCGCACTAATTGCATCCAATTTTCAATTGCACAAGTCACATTATATCTTTATAGCTTTTGCACAATTTTTTACACAATAAGTTAGACGCAATTTATATTAACATGGAAAAATAGGTCAACTGCTTGTCTGAATGCCAGGCATGTGTATTTTGTTTACCTTGATAAGCTTTTCATCAGTCTAGTAATCAGTTAATTTTTTTTTATTCAGGAACTTTGGTTAGTTTACTAAGAACTAAATCTAAGTGACTTTGGCCTGATTACGTCGCATATTTGATAGTGTGCATTATTAGAGAGATTGTATCAATTGTTTTTTATGTTTTTTTTTTTTTTTTTTTTTTTTTTTTTTTTTGTCAGTGAAGTGTATATTTGTTTTTGATATCTTTTAGTGAAACAATTAGTTGCTAATTATAATCAATTGTTAATTAGCGCACTAAGTGTATCTTCCAATTAAGAAGTTGTTTCAAATTACCTTGACTTATTTAATGAATAGCATGTTTTTTTTAATTTAAATATTTTTTCAAATCAAATTAGTAACAGTATTTAAAACCGAGATCTTAAATATGAAGATTCTGTAAAAAGATGATTGATACACCGTCCATTATTAATTTAAATTACGAAGTTTTTATTTATGTAGATTTAATTCCTCTCATTTTTACAATTTTACTGCCTATATTACCAATATGAACATTTATTATATTACACAAAATATAAAATTGTGCCAATTAGTTTTCTTTCCAACTTATCATATTAGGTTAAAAAAAAAACATTGTACTACTCAGCTAACTCAAGCTGCTATAGAACAAGGGCTTAAATAACTAAACGCTAAGCGACTAGGCGAACTTAAAGTCTAATAATAATAATTTTATGTTTATTTTACTTTGTGAGTGTGCTACCTGGAATATCTATTGTATAGTATACCTTCATTTTATGGTCTGCATTGGTTATACACATATCTAGCCTTAATGTATACCTCCTCTATTGATTTAAATTATAATTATGTATTGTTTAATTTTTGCTACGTCTTATACAATAGTTGTTACTACTTTGGTTCGTTTTTTGTTCGTATTTTTTTTTTTTTACAAAATGACGCAAATTAGTAATGTAAGCTAAAGCTACTGCCTTGTATACGTCAGTTTTGTTTTTTTTTTTCCTTTTTATTTTGTTTTTTATGTGTGTATATGAACGTACTATTTCCCCATACAAATTTAAATACATAATATGCACCTAAAAAAATGCAAATTAAATAGAACTTTAGTACTATTTATATTCAAAAATGGAATTATTTGCGTAAACATCTGAATGTTTTGACTGCGTATTCAATGCGATTTTTTTTTTATATTTTTTTTTTTTAATTTATTAAACTAAGCTATTTTATTCAGTGGTATTTCCTCAGTTGGATGCACCTGGTCCTTTGGTTCGGGTTTACTTGTACGACAACATTTTGTCTTAATTCCACCAATATCTTTACGACAGATAAGCCCAATGACAATGCCTATAACAGCGAGTACCATAATGCCTGAAATTTATATAAACAGATTAGAATTTAGTTTTCAGTATAATGAAAAGAAGAAAAAAACTAAATCTGATTCACGTACATATCAGCAGCGTGTCGATAGCCTCCTGTGAGATGGGCACCTGATAAGGTTTTTCGGGCTCTGCCTCTGTGTTCAATACACTTGCTTTAACAAGTTCCGGCGCTGATGACGACGCATTTGTTTCAAGCGTAAACTGCGTGTAATTGGAGCTACTATCTGATGACATTTTTGTAGTTTTTTTTATTGTGCGTTGCTAAACGAGTATATAAATGAAATTAATTAACTTAGTCAAATTCATATTGTATAGCAGTAATATGTATTCATACCCGTGCCTCCCGCCGCATTAGCTCTTGTTGTATTTAACGGCAACTTAGTTGTCGTAGTATCTAGTCCGGTTACACGTTTAAAGGGCGGATCTGTTGCAAATATTAAACTCTCATTGTATGTAGCTCCCAAGACGAGTTCAAAACAACTTATATCAAAATGTTTGAAGCTTATATTATCAATTGATTTAAGTAGATTGCAGAGCTCTTGTATGCTACTTTGATCCAGTTCGGGTAACTTCAATTTAATGAGGTTTCGTAGCGGCACAAAAGCTCGCGTATTGATTTTCTGTAGAGTAAGCAAGAGCGTTATATGAACAAATTGTTGTTTATGTAAGCGAGACAAATATTGTGCGTGTGCGAAAGCTTTTTTCTAAAGCACAACGTACGTAGTGTTGCAATTGTCAACATATGGCGCAGTGTTGTTAAACACGTACTTACCTTTTGAAATCATTGTGAGACAGTCGCAACGTTGTTAAACTGGTTAAATTATCGAATGTATGATCGTAGAGCTGTGTCCAGCTGCAATTATTACATGAAAGCTCGATTAGTCCAGGTTGATTGAGAAATGAGCCATCAGCATTCAATGCAATGGAGTTATTGCTAAGATCGAGCAATGATAAATCACTGGCCTCCGCGAAAGTATCTGGAGCAATTTCCATTAAACGATTATTTGCAAGACGTAAACGTTGCAGACGCACGAGACCAGTAAAATGCTTTAATGAAACAATTAATAAAATCGTTTCTTATTCCATCTCTGTTTGTTGCTACACTTACCTCTCTGTTTAATTTTGTCAGCTGATTACCATTCAAATTGATCTCCAACACCTTGGAACAGTTCGCAAAATCATCAGCATGTAGTTCGGTTATGGCATTATTACTTAAGTCGATTATAGCTGCTGTTCGTGGCAAATCATGTGGCACTTGTGTCAACTGTGCATGGGAACATTGTATATATTTGAAATCCTCGCGACAAAGGCAAGCCCGAGGACAAATAGGTTCCAGGACATGGTTGCTGCGGCGTGGTATATCTAAAATAAATTAAAACTTTAACAACGGTAGGATAATACAAAAGTTATAAAGTTTCGCTTACAGAATAATGGTCTATATGTTGTCGTTGTAGTCGTTGCCGTGGCTTCTCCGGCTAATTTCTGTTCACTGGATGTCTGATCATCGTAGTAGTTGTCATCATAGTCATAGTCATCCTCACTGCTTATTGTGGAGATACTCTGATCCTTGGTTGGTGCGGCATGTGTATGGAAAATGCTGCAAATAGAAGAAGAAAAAAATTTTGTTAAATGTTCTTAGTACATACATATTTTGGAAGCCAAATTTGTAGTATTCGCGCTGAATCTTTATAAATAGTTTTAAAAGCGCCAAAGTCAGTAAGAATTGTTAATTTGAAGTTGACAAAAAATGCCAATTAAGTTTTTCTTATAAAATCGCTATTCTTAAAATAAACGCAACGTAATTAGCGAAAATCTTGTGCTAGTTTTTAACTTCACTTGACACCACACCTCGAAATGACGTTTTATTTATTACTCTAACTAGTCACTTTATTTTTTTTTTTTTTTGTGTTTTAAGCTACACGCCTCATTTGTCCTTAGCGTACTTGACCTATTTTCTATAAAAGCAGCTACATTCCTATGATTTGCCTTAACTCGTATTCAGTTGCACGTTTATATTTTGTATTTTTTTTTTTTTTTTTTTTTTTTTTTTTTAATAGTTTTAAAAGTATATGTAACGTTTTTTTTTTCAGTAGATTGTTTTTTGCTCTCATGCTGTCGCGTCATTATCATTATCTTTGCTTGTTTCATGCAGCTTTGTTTTTATTTATATTTTGCTCAACACTCTAGGCTGATTTTTATTTCTTCGAATTTCGAATTCTATACAGAGATAGTAAGAGACAATCTTTATATGGACTATTTGGGGTAAAACTCGTTTGCGTCATGGCTTTTGCTGTCTTCTAAATAGTCTAACCGGTTTTTATGTTTCTTTGTTTTTTTTTTTTTTTGTTTTTTCATTAATACTTATTCTGATTCTTGGCAACTGTTAAAGATTTTTTTGTAACTGAAATGACTTTTACTTTTATTTATATTGATTTTTTTTTTTAATGCAGCTTCTAGCAAAGCAAAATTCCAATTACATATTTATCTATGACAGCAAAATCAATATTGCTGCATGGTGCTACTCTTAAATACGTTTGTAAAATTTTATACGCGTGACTCATAAAACACTTCTGAGATATAAAATTCCATGTTATTCTGTTGCCTTGATAGCTTTGCACTTGACCACTGCGGTAGCAAGTGCGCTTTTATTTGACCGCTACGTGCGTTTGTTAACTGATAACAAGTTCAATTAAATTAACAAAAAAAAAAAAAAATCAAGCAGAGGAAGACGTACACGGCAACTGGTTAAAACAAAACTTAGTTGGTGGTATAAATTATTTATTAAGTACCATACCGTATGTATTACCGCGAAACATTTGCTTGCGATATGATTAAATAGTTTAAACAATTGTCGTCGTTATGTGTGTGTGTTGTTTTCTTTTAATTATGAGTATTTCATGTTTTTTATTATCACAAAAAAAAAAAATAATAATAAAAAATTATGACTTTTTTTAGTTAGGAAATAGAAAAGCTTGCGGGGAAGAGCTGTCAATTTTTTATAATGAATTAGTTTATATAAACGCGTCTGTTTCGTTTGTTTTATTTTATATTGTAGTACAAAGTGCATTAAGACCACACACATTGTTTGCATTTAAATAATTTTAGTATTAATTATTTTTATTAAAATAATTTTTTATAAATTTTATTAGAATATTTCCTAAAACATAAAATGGACATTATTACACAGTTTTAAAAGTTATTTTTGTATCGATTGATACATTAATAGCACCTTTTATTTGCGTTTTATTGCGTTATTTTCGAATGTGTGTGTGTGTGTATTTGTATCTTTAAGATGACAGTGTTTGAAATTTATATATGCTTTTTTTTTATAGAACTTTGTACTTTGACACTTTTGATTGCGTTATTTCGTCGCACTCACTTGAAGTTTATTGTAATTATAATCAAGTAAAGTGTTATCTTGTTTACTGCATGTTGTTCGGTTCTTTTAGCTATTTGTAATTATTTTATTTAATTGTTTTTATAAACATTTTAAACGCGTCTTACGTGTTGCTAAGTAGCATAACGACAAGCAGTGACAATAGATGTTTTGTATCATATAATTACGATGTACTATATTTAACATGGGAATTCAACTTTAAAGCAATGTCGAAATTGCAAAAGAAAATCACGGAAAAATTATGCTTCAGTATCAGAAATTTCACATTTGAAAAAAAAACCACTGCAATACATATTTAATACCCAAAAGATGCAAAAAATCCAATAGAAATAACCCAAATAAAAAAATCGTTTAAGCTTTGCGTATTCATTAGTCATTCAATTTATTCAATAGAGCAGAGTATATTTTACCTGATGCTAAGTATAAAAATCACAAGTAATCCAAATTTGTAGTAAACATGCATTTTACGATATTTTGTATTTATTTTTTTGTATGTGTTTAAAAATATTTAAATTTATTTTGCACAAATATTTTCACGGAACACTTTCTGCAATAATTTCAAGTCATATTTTTTTGTTTGTTTTATAACAAACCACTGACATATGAAATTTTATTTGCTTTAAATTTGATATGTGTATTTCATTAAAATTTTGCAATATGTTTAATGGTTTTTGTTTTTATAACACTAACAAAAAAGATTTATAATACGCGCCGGATTTGAAAAACAAAAAAAAATTGTTCCGACGCTTCTGTTTAATTCGATCCGTTTACTTGCTCAGCTGTTTGTTGAATGAGTGGATTTTCTTATTGAAAATGCAAGCGAAGGCACTGTGTCTCAATAACTCATTTACTCGCTTGTTCTCTCTCTCGCTCTCCACATTTTTTTCTCGGTTTTATTTTTACTCATTCTCATTTGCTGATAGCAGCAGCAGCATTTGTTTTTGTATACATTTATATATTGGGTTGGAAACTAAGTTTTTGCATTTCTATATCAATTGTGAAAGCGGATGTTTTGCTTTTCAAAAAAGGGTTTATTTAAATTCTAAAATTGGAGAAAATAAGAACTTTAGACATCTGCTTGTCTGCTTTTAATCATGCCCGTCCGAAGATTTACAATAAGGTTTGATTAAGAATGACCAGTAAACTGGCGAGAAAATAGAATTGTTCCGAAGAGAAGCATTTTTATTTGATAAGACAAATTTAAAAATGTGGAGTAAATAATTATGGAATGTATTTATCAGACCAGACTGTTGGTTTTCTATTTAAATGGAAAATCACCTAAAGCAAAACGAAAAAAATATTTTTCATTGTTTCTTTTTCCGCCAAATAAGTTTTTACAATAAAAATAATAATATATACATATGTAGCGGAACACTATTAATTTACCAGGGCTGGAAACCGAAAAAAATAGGTAGTGGTTCGCGATGATTTTAAACTACTGGTTCGGTTTACGAACAGTTTTTTTTTCCAGTATCGAACCACGGTTCATGTTTCAAGTAAAACATATGTTTAAAAAAAATTAAAAATAAAAAGTACGGCTTCACATTAGCAGGAATGTATGGAGAAAATACAATTCAATATGGAATTTTTTATTGATCATATATAAACGACCAAAAAAGTACAAAAACAAAATACAATCGTCTATTTTTGTTATCAAAATTCATTCATCAATAGGTCCAAAACTATTTTCTTTAAGAATAGCTGATTCGTTCATGATTCGTAGCAAATGTTCGAGAATGTTGTGATTCGGTTCAAAACCGGTTTGCAGCCTTGAAATTTACACAAATATTTAACTTAAAATTTTTTCCAAATATTTTTGTTTCAATCAGGTAGAAAATTCGATTTGTTGAATTTAATTTTTATTTGTTTGTTTAATTTTCTAAATATATTAAAGTTAATTTCGTTTTATGATGTATTATATTTTTTTTTTTCGATTTTCTTTTAAATACACAAATGTGTCATGTTTGTTTGCCTATCGCGTTTTTGCTTTTGATTTGTTTTTGTTGCGTTTAGCCGTTTTTGACCTTTAGCCGAACAAAATATAGCGCCGTCCAATGTAATCGGCTGCTTTTGTACTTGTAATTTTTGTTTTGTAAAAAATATTTAGTTTATTTGTATTTGTGTAGCTCTTTTTTTCGTATATCTCATAGATTTTGGCATATTTTATATAATTTTGCAAACAAAACAAAAATTATTGTAAAATCAACTTCACTTGCACAACTTGTTTTTATTTGTACTTCTTAAATTTTTTTTTTATTATTGAAAAAATATTTTAAATCATACGAGCGACGCGCCAAATAGTCTGATTATGAATTATATATGTATGTATGTATACATATGTATAAGAAGAAGGGTGCACGACTTTTCGTCGTTGAGTGACAAAGCAAGAATGAAGATTGTTGATGAGCTTTGAAGCTTGTCATGCAAGTTTTTTTTTTTTATTTTCGTTGTTTCTGTAATTATCTTTTGCTCGCACTCTCTCTTTATTTTACCGCTCTTACGAAATTTTGCTCTTAACGTAAAAAAAACATATACATATGTATGTATATATATGTAATAATTATAATAAGAGCCATTGTCATCATTACGTTCTTTATGATAATAATTAACTCTGTGTTTGTTGCGTTGTTTTGCATGTCAATGACTTTTTACATTCGATTTGCTCTTTTTTTTTTTAGTACTTTTATTTTGTAAATTTTTTTAATGAAAACTTTTGTCATTTTTAAAATCTTTTCTTTTTTCAATTTTTTAATTGCTCATTACGCTTAGCTTGTTGGGCTTAATATTGTTTTGTTGTTGTTTGATTGCGAACGTCATCATTGTGTTTGCTATTTTTTTGTTCTCTCATTAAACAAATTGTTGCATGTGAAAATTGCATGTTGATCATTTGTTTTATTTTTGGGTTTGGTTAAAGAATAAAAAATATATAATACACATATGTATATATTAATATTCTTTATTTTTTTTTTATTCTACATTGAATTGTATTTTAAGATTTAATTTAAAAAAAAAAAATCCATTATCCCAGAATACATTGGATCAATAAATAAGTATGAAGAACGATTAAGAATTTCAGAAAGTTTTAGCCTTGTCTCTAATGATTTATTTGCAATTCAGTCCAATAATCGATTGAAGCATGAACAGCTAAACAAAGGCAATAGTTAATTTTCAGACACTTAATTTTCACTATAATTATATACCCTGATACATCCTTTTTTTAAACTTCACACAGAGCAGTGCAGGTGCATATATTTATTTTTATATTCAAATTTAACTATATAAGTAGATATATATGTACATGTGTAGCTATCAGATAGTGGTAGTAGTAGTAGTTGTAATGCTAAATGTCCTATTCTACGTTGTCTTTTTTTTTTTTTTTTTTATTTATTTTACATTTTTTTCTACGAATAATAAACCTAAATTGCAACTTTGACCTTGTTACAACGGATATCATTGTCTGCTACTTATGATGCATGTGACAGTCTATGTAACATTGCAGCATGTCGGCGCCAGTTTCCTATGCAAAGATGCTTGCCTGCTACGTTTGTGCTTAACTTGACAATTTCGTTTTCAAAATCGCCGGCGTTAGCTAGCGTTCAGCTCAGCTTGATTGATATTAATTCATTCGTACACGCAGATTTCTTTAGATCATTGTCTGTCTACTACAGACATAGATGTCTACAGCATATCTACGAGTATGTAGATTCTCAATGTTTCTGAGTGCGTTTTTAAATTTGCAATACGTTGTATTTAAATAAACATTCGTGTCAAGTTTACGTATTAAACTAATTTTTTTTTTTTTTTTTTTTTGTTTAAATAAAAGTCGACATTTACACAAGTGCATTTTAATACAAAATTATTAACAGATAATTATTGTCTAACCACTATTTTTATTACACTTCTTTTTTACAGTACTGCAATGGGGGCGATCTGGCGGATTATTTAAATGTTAAGGGCATGCTGAGCGAGGATACTGTTAGGCTATTTCTAGTTCAATTAGGTAATTTTTCAAATCTTAAAACTAAAAAATAATATAAATTAATATTTGTTGTTCATGTAGCTGGTGCCATGAAAGCGCTTTATACCAAAGGAATTGTGCATCGTGATCTCAAGCCACAAAATATACTACTATCGCACAATTACGGCAAGACACTGCCAGCACCATCGAAAATTACACTTAAAATTGGTGAGCTAATATTTGACTGTAATATGTATAAGGCATATAAAAAAATGATTTATATTTACAGCTGACTTTGGATTTGCACGTTTTCTAAACGAAGGAGTCATGGCGGCTACACTATGCGGTTCACCAATGTATATGGTGCGTAAATTCGTTAAATTAATTTTTTTAAATTGTTATATAATCCGGTTTTTTTTTTATTTGTTTTTATATGCAATAGGCACCGGAAGTCATCATGTCACTGCAGTATGATGCTAAAGCTGATCTCTGGTCGTTGGGTACTATTGTCTATCAATGTCTCACCGGCAAGGCGCCTTTTTATGCACAAACGCCTAACGAACTAAAATTTTACTATGAGCAAAATGCAAACTTGGCGCCAAAGTATGTACTTGCAACCAGACATACACGATTTTTTCTTTTGAATGCTTGACTTGCAGCAACAAAATGTTTATGCATTTTTACAGAATTGTTTTGTTGTTTCAAAATGTACAAGTATATATTATATTTTGCTTTTATAACACATATCTATTTACAGAATTTCGAATGGTGTTTCACCCGAATTGCGCGATTTGCTTTTATGTCTGTTGCGTCGCAATGCCAAGGACAGAATTTCATTTGAAAGTTTCTTCGTACACAAATTCTTGCAGGGCAAGAAGGCCGCTTCACCGGGTAATTACAATATTTTTTTATTTTTTTTTTTCAAATACATAAATTGCATAAAATGTTATATTTTTTTATAGTTGATATGCCACCGTTGGGCTCTACCCCTCCGACAAAAGCTAAGAGTCCACTACAGCAGCAACTGGAGCAACAGCAAGCACAACTAGAAGCTCAAAAGCTTGAGGAACAGGATGCTCAAGAAGAGAATACCGGTATGTATTAACAACGGTATTATAAATGCAGATTTCGATTTTTCACAATTTAAATGAAGCAAATTGTAGCTTCAGGTGCATGCAAATGAGTACGATTTGTCTGCATAAATTACATTTTACTACATATGTTTGTATTTTATTTTATTTACAGTTTCCGTTGTTGCTAATCCCGCCATATGCGCAACAATCACCAATGTGGGTGTGCTGTGCGACAGTGAGAATAATAGTGCATCGTCAAGTTCTCATGAGGATTCTGATGATTTTGTATTGGTACCGAAGAATCTACCAGAAGATCAGCATGTCATCGACTATGAAAAGAGGTGTGTAGAAAAGATAGAATTTTGAAAATACTTTTGATATGATTTAATTAATTTTTTTTATCTTCATTATAGACATTCTATTAAACGCCAGATCACAGTTGAAAATGTTGCACCAGTTGTGCCGCAAAATCAATCCAGTCCACCACGCCCAAGCAGTCTACCAATATCGGAGCCGAAACCTGTACCTGCGCCAGCGCGCCGTTTCTCGACAAACGCCGAGAGGGCTACATCACGTGCACGCTATGGTTCTGTAGATGCAGCCGCCGGCGCCGCTGGTTCACCAAAGCAGTCTAATGCATTGGTCATAGCACAGCAAATACCGCGTTCACAGCCGATCAGCGTTAAACAGCGCGCTGATCATCGAAAGAGCAGCATCAGCAGCGATATAAATTCCATATCGCCACCAGCTGTGCAGTTTGCTATTGGCACACCTCCGACACGTCATCGTTCGGCATCGGGTGGTTCGCTATCAGAAACGCCTCCATCGCACCCAGGGTGCATGTGGCAGGTGAGCCCCGGACAAACACAGTCACCCCTTCGTCGTTCCGGACATAGTTCACCAGTTCTTCCGTCCGCATTAACTAAACTGCCGACACTTGGCAGCCCTACACTTATTGTTGGACCTGGTTCTTTGGGTTCAATGGGATCAATTGGTTCTGGTTCAGAGAATAATAATCAGCACCATATGCTAGGACCGCGTGCTTTTACGCTACCCGAACTTGGCGCTACGGGAGGTTTGCAAAGCCTGCTAGATACGGGCAGCGTTCCTGGTAGTGGCCCACACGATTATCATGCATTCCATGCACCCGAATTATCCGAAGAGACGCTCATGGATCGTGAGCATAACGAAACGCTTTCGAAACTTAACTTTGTACTAGCGCTAACCGACTGCATACAAGAGGTGGCCGATTCACGTTGTGCACCGCTCTCAGCATTAATGGCACCGGGTGCCGTAGATCAGCAGGTGATTCCACCACATGCCCCGGAGCATTGCAAACGAGCTGAACGTCTGGTGTTGCTAGTGCGCGCATTGCAGCTGCTCTCTTCCGGTTTGAATTTGGCTTCGCAGCAACTGCGCTCTGGCAATTTGAAACCGTCATCAAATGTGAAAAATGGTTTGACCTAACCAAATTACTAATCAAATATATCTGATACTAAACAAGTTTTTTTTCTATAGCCCTGCTCACTATGAATTCCAAATACCGCAGCATTCTTATTGAATCGAAGAAACTTAATGGCACTGGTTTGTTACAGAAGGCAAATGCATTTAGTATAACCGCCGATAAGATACTCTACGATTACGCTTTAGATATGGTAAATTAGTATAAAATAGGTTTTGAAACTAATCATTACAATTTTCAATTTCAAAATTTTAGTGCCAGGCGGCCGCTTTAGATGAGTTGCTCAGCAACACGAAAAACTGCTTTGAACGCTACAATACAGCGCACATACTACTCCATTCACTTGTGCAAAAATGCAATCATCCGCAAGATAAGATGCTGCTGAACAAATGTAAGTGCTGACACTTTGTTATGTTTTATATATTTTTTTTAACGGATTAAACAATTTTTTTCAGACCGGGATGCTGTTGAGAAGCGTTTAAGCATATTGCAACAACAAGGATATATTTATGTTACAGATGAGAATGCTTAAGTCTAAAAAAAAATACAATCAATCTTTAATAATTTATACTAATTATTTCCTTAAGTTATTATTATTGAATTAATTACAAAAATGACGTACGAACATAATGAATATGTGATGAATTTATCTTATATGCAATAATATAACTAAATAACTGTATTAAAATAGTAATGTAACTATATATATATATATAGTATGTATGCCTATATTATATAACAAAATGATATATCTAGATACACATTAAAAATTTTAATTGGCAATAGATACTCAAGATTTAAACGAGGTGCAAGGACAACAACTAAAGTTTAGCTAGCAAGTGAATAATCGAATGCTGAGTATTCCATATACATACTAATGTTTTACGCAACTAGTATTGTTTAATTTAACTGAAATTCAATCAAGTAAACAATTTATGCACACAATATAATAGTTATTATAATTATGTAAATAGTTTAACAAATCTTTCTACGAAATTGAAAAGAAAAGTCAAACTTGTAAAGCAGCAAGAAGTTTTCCCATATATTATTAAAAGAAAATACATTTTACAAAAAAAAAAAAAATTAATTAATTATTAAGTTATATAAAACATATGCTGCATGTCATTCAAACCTTGAACAAGACATATAGAAATATGCCACAAAAAGTTTGGGCAATGTTTTGATTGATCAGATAGCTGAGTAAATAGTTTTTATTAAAAAACATTTTCCTAAAATTTTATAATTTGCATTTGAATATTTCCTATTATCCTATGCCCATAATAACTGAAATAAAAGAAAAAAAAAAAAAAAAATTAAACAAGGTATTTTCATTTTATTATGTATTTATAAGCGTTAATTTTGAGCTAGCCATGAACCACGGGTTGGTTTTACAATTTCTGTTTGGAATATTTTCTCAAAGAAACTTAATTCATAAAATATAAATAGATGTATCGTAGCAAAATATGAAATAGGTGATTTAAATATTCGTTCAGTTTTTTTTATAAATTTAAAATCGAGTCGCAACGACTTTCATTTCTTTATATAAACGTTCAAGTTACTCAAATCGTTTTTACGCCGTCTTGCGGCGAGAGCCTCAGTTAAACGTGCTTTTGTGCTTATAGTAACGCGTATTTTTTAATTATTTTTTTTTAATTAGTAATTATTATTTTCTATAACATATTTTTAATATAATTATAAATATCAGACTATATAAAACACATTGATTGATTAGTATTGTGTAAAATTTTTTCCGTTTTTTTTTGTATGCACTTTGTTGTTGTATTTAGCTATTTCGAGCGAACAAGAATTGAGAACAGTTTATGAGAAAGAGAGCGATTTTTAATTTTAATTACTAATTAATAGCGCCATCTTGCGGCAACTTACCTGTAGTTGTGTGCGGATCAGTTGAAGCTCATATTGTGCGTGATTAAAACATATTTTTTAACTCAGCCTTTTAAATCAATAATTACTACTTTTAAATAATCATTATTATTTCGTTTAAAAGTTAAAAGTTGTTTTATAATTATAAGTGCGAAAATATTGATCTTTGTGTAATTTATTAGTGTTTTTTTTGGTTTTTTTTTGTAAGTTTGCAAAATTTTTGCATGTAATTTGTTATTTTTTTTTGTAAAAATATAATTTTGTTTTTAAGTTAAAATTTGTTCATTCGAAGCACCGGCGTTTTGTTTTTTTGGACAATCTATTTTTTAAAAAGAAAGTGTAAAAGGAAAAGGAAAAAAAAGTGCTTCGTAATTTTTGTTGTACAAATACATACAATTGTACGTGTTATAAGGTTTGCATGTTACGTGTATATGTGTAGATCGTTGGAAATTATGAGTTAGCAACTCGGTTAACTTTAAATTTAAAGCCATTAGTAAAATCTATTGTCATTATTTAATCTTATAAACTATTAAAATTGTGTATATTACGCATTTATATAATTGGCAAACGCTGTAAAAATTTGAACAGACAATTGTTTATTTCCTCGTTCATATCTAAGAGTTATCAAAGCTTTAAGTGTAAATTACAAACATAAAAACATAAGATTATAGTTTATATGCACCATGCATAGCTCTGTTTTTGCCCGTATTGCATATTCGTCGTAATGATTTGTACACATTATCAAATTCATTTAAGAATACTATATACTCTTTATTGTACTGGTCAACGCCAGCGTGGCATATTCCCATAGCGTCCGTGTCTTTGACGACAACGTGGCGAATAACATTGATGATTGTTGTTGGGTTGATATTGTGAATAACCAAAACTATGTTGCGCTTGAAGTGGAGCTGTTTGTTGGGGACCATAGCCACTGTTTTCTGTATATTGTGTTTGTTGCAATCCATTATAAGTTTGTGCACCATGTAATGCTGCACCCTGTAATGGTGCAAATATTGGAAAAAGACACTGTGGCATTGACAGCGGTTGAGTTAAAGATTGTGGCAGTGTTTGCATCATGTGGTATTGATTCATTGACGCGGGCATAGCGGTCATAACGGGTACTGGCTGAAACATAATGGAATTTTGATTATTGAGATCATACATATTATTGCCATTTTGTTGCATCATTTGCAAGGCATTCAGTTGCTCGTAATGCATTGGCGGCAGCAGTGTTTGTTGCTGTTGTACGTTTGCGCAAATTGTCGATGAAACAGGCTGTTGGTTCTGGTTCGGTTGTGCTGGTTGTTGTTGTAGGGGAGCAGCAGTTACTATTTGTTGTGCTGTATAGGATTGCGGCTGTGTTTGTTCGTTACAAGATATTATGGGTGCTTGACATTGCTGTAGTTGTGATTGTGTTGTTGTTGTTGTTGTTGCTGTTGTTGTAAAGGAGCTGCAGCTATTTGTTGTACTGTATGCGTTTGCTGCTGTGTTTGTTCGTTGCCAGATATGACGGGTGGTTGATATTGCTGCTGTATTTGAGACGGTTGCTGTTGTTGTTGTTGTGAAGGAGCAACAGCTATTTGTTGTTGTACTGTTTGTTGTTGCTGTTGTATTGGTTCCGGAGGGCATATGCACGGCGTTGTTTCTTGCTGCTGTGGCTGCTGTATTTCATTGTTTAGTGTCTGTTGCATCTGTGCAATATGTTGCTGAACCTGTGCAACTTGTTGCTGTGCTTGTTCTGTGATACGCAATGCAATAGCTTGTGCATCGCAAGGTGCAGCCGGTTTATTAAAAGTTCGTCCATTTATCGGTTCTAGCTCCCCATCACATTGACATATTGGTGCAGTTTGTCCGTTTTCAAACACTTCAGGTGTTTGTTGTTGTTCTTTTAATAAACTTGGGACTTGATTTTGCTCCCGTCTGACATTAGGGTGAGAAGCTTCTATATTACTTATAGGATGAGCTGAATGTATTTCCGGTTGTGCAGTTGCAGCTGGAACATCTTGACTAATGTTTGGCCTAATGTTTTGCTGCTGTTGTTGATTATTAGTCGCTTCGTCTGACCTTGCTGCGTTCTCTGAAATTACTAAATCTTGCGTATATATTGGATTCGTTGCTGTACTTGGCCGTCTTACTGAGACTCCGGCTGTTGCAGGCAATTCTGATTGCAGTATTGGCCTTTGTTGTTGCCAGGCATTGTTGTAATGTTGTTGCTGTTGTGTAGTTTGTTGATAATTTGGATAATATGCTGGTTGTTGTGGTGGATGTCCTGCCTGCGACCAAGCTTCAACATAGGATTGTATTGTTGGTATATTAATATTTGGCCATGTACCGATATATGGTACATTAAATGCTGCTCCTGTTTGTGGCCAGTAGTTGTTGTATGAGGGTTGGGGTTGAGCTGACGGTTGCATTATTTGTTCCTGCAGTAAATCTCGATAGGTTTGTGTAGGCGGTTGAGAACTATAGGCATTTGTAGTTGTTGCAATTGGATTAGACGTGCATACAGCTTGCACTCGACTGTCACCATCAATGGCAGCGGCATTAGCAATTGCTGTTGTATTAGGTGGAACAGATAGTGCATTGGGACAACCTATGCTCAGAAAATGCGTTTCAGTGACAGTGGTACAGCCACGCTCAGCTCGCTGCTCAAAATCGGATTCATTTTCTTGTAAGATTATATTTGGTTTTCCGCCAGCCCGTTGAGGCCAATGCTGACAGACAAGCGGTTGTCGATTTCGTGTTGGATATTCACCACGAAAACTCGGAAATACTTTCATGGGCGCAGTACCTGGTATTTGATCAGATATTTTAGATTCAACATTTAAATTATTGCTTTCCTGTTTCGTATATACATCATTGCTTTCACGTTTAGATGGTTGCTCTGAAACTGTTGTGGATGTTGGATGTGATGTTTTTGGGTCCACTTGGTTCATTGGTTCAGAATTTGAGCGACGTTTCCGATTGGTATGATTATCAGAGATTTCTATGGTTTCACTTTTGGACGACGATGGATGAGATGTGACTGGGGTTTTAATGTCCGAATTTGTTTTGGTAGAATCGTTTGAATCTTTTGGAACATTTGTTGACGAAGCTTTTCGAGCGGTTGCACTTATCTCACTGGTTGTACCACTATTTGATCTGAGCACAGCATTCTGCTTTTCTGGATTTCTTGTTTTATTGGTAGCTGTGGATGCATTTTTACGCGTATTTTTGCCATTTCCATTCCTGTTCGGATTTGTATTTGGCGTTGCTGAATACGATTTAAAAAAATAGTAATTTTATTATTTATTTAAGTTATTGGATGCAAGTACAAAAAGCCAATGCATATTTTTTTATTTTAATCTGTCAGAATATGTTTTCCCACCGTTTTGTGTTCTTTTGTCTCCGGAATATTTTCGCGTCGCTGAGTTGAATGCACGGCGTTCATTATTAGGAGCGCTGGTTGATGGCTTTTGCTTTGTTTGGTTAACGGGCATTTTCCGATTTGTTTGCATACTCATTAGATATCGAGGTTGAAATTTTGTAAAAACATTTCCAAAAATATGTTTTCTAAAACTTTTTTTTAATTGATCTGTCAAACACAAACATGTCAGTTACTAGTAAAGACATTCCATGTTATAAACTACAGAATTTCAATTTAAGATACTCTCTAATATACTTTGAATTGGTTACGCAATAATTTTTTAGCATAAATTCTATATTTATCATTAATAATTTATCATCATTAATTTATTTATGATCTTTTCTAGTTCTAAACTTGTAATTTTTCTTAATTTCTTCTAGCCTTGAAAATTAAACAGACCATAGTTAAAATGATTTTGATAGTTTTTTAAGTTGTTCATGCTGTGATGGCTTCTACCAAAGGGCAAACTAGAACAATGGTTGTCAGTATAATATTGAAACTGATGCTGTGGCACTTGTACCAGTGTCGGTTCGCTGTGAACTTGGAGCGAATTGCTTGCAACAGCGAATGTCTCGTTTATATAGGGGTAGCTAGCATAGTTGTTGTAACCTCCAATAGATCTTGGTACTACGGGATGATGTCGTTTCATTGTATACATGGGATTCTGCCTAAAAAATGAGTCCATAGGATGAAAGCCATATTTCTGTGCAGTTTGCTGATAGAAGTTAACTGGTATATGTTGCACTGGATTGGATGGCATCATCATTTTACACTTAATTGGGGGACGCTGGTTAGTAGACACTGAGATGCCACTGTACACTAATTCGGTGTTGTCCGGTGACAGATCATGATCTCCACCAGCATCGGTTGATGCAATAGATGATGTTCCATGACTTTGATTTGAGCAGCTGACATCCTTAAATGAAACTGTCTGTCGACTCGGACTACGATTATGTGTTCTTAAAAATGTATCTGCTGTGCGTGGAATACCCATTATATTGGCCGGTGGCCGTGAACAGGCTTCAATTAAATTATGTAAATTGCAAACAGTTGTAGTCTCGTAGAGTATTGTTTTCTTCAGTTGTTGCTTCGATTGTGCATCACCATCATCATCGTGTAAGCTGTTTATATTTGAGTAGCTTGTTGGTTGTATATTACTATCACTTGTCAGATTACGTGGCATTAGAATTGTCGTAGTTTCAATTGAGTTTTTACGTTTAACTGATGTCATGGAGTTTTCGAGTGCGATCGTGTTTGTGGTTGCTGTTGATGGGCTACTGTTAGCTAGCTTCTTTTTAACATTTAGCTTAAGTTCGCTGGCAATGTTACCCTCAGTTTTTGTACCACTTCTTGGTTGTAATGGGTACCTGAAAAGTTAATTTCGTATATTATGTATTTTGTTAAGAAATGGTTTAATTTGCAATCACCATTGTTCTGGCTGTGCCACATTAATAAATTTTCTTCTATTTATTTCATCATCGGCAAAGATACAACTCATGCGATAAGGAACTAAAATAACAGGAGTTTGTTCCAGCGCACTACAATTTTTTTTTTTTACAGTCAACTATAGATGTGATTATTTAACAATAATTCATAAGCAAATACTTACGCTTCCATTCGAGTGCAATTTTTTGATTCGCATTCTTCGACACATTTACGATATTTTTCTTTTTTTCATTTTTGGAATGTGGCTTGTTTCATCGTTAATATTTTTGTCTATTTTTCCTCCTGGATTCCTATGCCTCTTGGTTTTCTTCCTTTTTGCTTCTAAAGTATCTACATCTGTATTTAAAGACGGAGAAGCATTGTTAAGTTCAGTTTTATAAACATTCTCAGAATCGCTTCTCTGTTTATGCCATTGACAAGATCTATTTTTGCATTTTATTAATGGTTTTGCTCGTAATTCTATATCCACGCTCTTCATTGAATTCGGTGGCGTAGCTGCTTCCTCAACAATTTGTTTACTTATGTTGCTTTTAGGCTTCGATGTTTCCGACTGTTCCTCATTATCGGACGCTTTCATTTGTTGTGATTTTTTTTTTGGAAGATGAAGATTTTAATTTGTGATTACTTTTTGCACCACTTGGAAATATAGAAATGCTTTTGTTGTCCGCTTCTACGGAAATTTTACTTTCTGCAACGGTGAAACTTGTGTTTTTTTTGGTTTCTCTGTTCTTAGAACTGATTTTTGGATTTTCATTTTTGCTTGTTGGACTTGGTTTTAGTTTTAGACTATTATTTTCATTACTTTTTGATATTGAAATGCTGCTAGTCTTCAAAAGTGGTGTAAATGCGGCTTTTGCGTTTGAGTCTTCGACGTTCGATATTGGTGAATTTCGATTGTACCTGCTTTTCGCAACGCTTGACTTAATGGAAACATCACTTGATTTTTTTAAGGGAGCTTTAGAAAGTTTTGCTTGTTTTACGATATGACTATATTTGACCTCATTATTCAATGTGGATGCAGCCACAGGCATTGGTATAGTGGAATATAAAGTACTAGCGGAAGTTGCCGTATTTGTAAGCTGAATTTGAGGTAAAGATGGAGTCTGGGATTGTGCTGTTTGTTCTAAGGTAGGCCCTAATGTGGGTACTTGAGTTGAAAGTGTATCGGGATGCATATTACTATTGTCGCCGGTTTTTTGTTGTACTTTGCGAAACGAATCGTTATTTTTTAATTGTTCCATGCATTCTTCTCGGACGCGTGCTATTTCCGCTTTTATTTGTAGATTAGATTCCGCTATTAATTTTTTAATATTTTGCGATATTTCACATTCTTGAAAACTAAGGCGACGTGCAGTTGTACCTTTATCACAGCAAGATATATTAATTTGTGAATTAGAACTAGTAATGGGTTCAAGTCCTTCCGACAAGTCGTTTTGTTTATTTTCACTATAAGCAAAGTCAGGCTTTACAGCAAATTTTTTAGCTTTGTTTTCTTCATTTCTTGCTTTTACACTCTCTTTGCGAATTTTTTGTTGTTCGGTTGTATTGTGACGTTCATTTGTACGTGGATTTACTGCACTACGTACATTTCGCACAAAACCTCGCTTGGAATTATCGCTACGCTCGCTTGCACTGTATTTTCCTTGAACTGGTGGAAAATTTTGACGTTCTTCATTTAGTTCAAATTGTTTTCGATAATAATCTTCCATATCGCGTTCCAACGCTTGTCCTGAACTTTTATATAAAGGATAATTGGATTTATTTGGTTCTGTTAAAAATTACATTTTCTTTTGAGGATTTGCCACGTTTTGTAATTTTCTTTCCAGATTTTCCACGTATAGACTTTCTTTTTGTTTTTACCTTGTCTTCAGGAGCAAAGAACTCATTTAGACTCACACAAAATTGTGCTGAATTCTGTTCTGAATTAGATTGCATACTATTTTTACCTTCAATTGCCCTAAGCCTATCATTGGCAACATAATCTACTTCTCCCTCCACATTTGTAATGGGCGCTAGTTTTCGCATATTCCTATTATTGGGCCTTTGGAGCACTAATTTATTCGGTACATTGATTCGCAAGGGTACGTGACATTTAAAGCTATTTGTACGAAATAAATAAATAATTTTTTAAAGAAACTAATTAGTTATTTACCAAATGCCTTCCCGATCGTAACAAGGCGTTACAGTGACAATTTCCGTCCGATCTGTAATATTTTTAAGTCTTTTTTTCGAGTAGTTTTCTTCAAGATCCATACAATTTGCTTGAACTTCTTTGTCAATTGAAATTAAAGTAGATTCGTTGCTTCCACATGGAGATAAATTGTTTGATTTATGTTTAAAAGTGTTTAGATCTGTATCTAATCTTGAATAGTTTGAATTTGTGGAATTTATTTTTCCATTACGCGTTGGTTTTGTATTTTTTATTGTATCACTTTTTCGGTATACTGTTTCGGCAGGAATTAATCTTTGTCTTGAATTTTGTGCGGAATTTTGTGTAGAATTTTGTGCTGAATTTGCATTCGTTTGTGTTATTTGCTTGGTATTATTCATTTTCTCAACAATAGATTTATATTTTGAACTTGTCTCTTTCATGGAATTTGGTTTGTCGTTTGCAACTATTTTGTTCGATTTTGCATCTTTAGCAGTGGAGGGACTACCACCAGTGCTATTTCTACCACTACTAGTTGTAGCTTCGCTATGTTTCGCTCTCGATTCCGATAATGTTGTCTGCAAGGACTTTGTTAATGTTGAACCCTCATCTGTACACCTCAATCTGGGGGCGCAAGGTGTCACGAGTTGCCGTCGATGACAGCAATAGTTAAAGCGATAGTGACGTCCGTTTGAGATCGGACATACAGGATTATAATTACACATTTTCTAACAAAATTTCTGAGATAGGCTTTATTGAATATTTCAGTGAAAATTTGTAATTAGAATAATATATGTCGCAAATATCATTGGGATTAGAGTTCTATCACTGGAGACTTTCTAGTTACGTGAAAACTACGCAGAAATTTAAAAAAAAATATGTCGAATTTTGTGTGATTTATTTTTGTATTTCTACTTTTTCATTGGATTAAAAACATTTCGATTACTAGATTTTATGGAAATAATTTTGATCAGGTGTTAAGTTAAGGGCAACATTAAAATTTAGCGACGTTGGTTGCATGCGCTGTTCTTGCAGGAACTATTATCTCCTGCAAGACGTAAAAAAGCGTCACAAGGATGCCAAAACCAATTGGTGTAACGCGGAAAATGCCAACATCCGCATTGCGGACAGCCCGATTTCATGCAACTTATGTTGTTACCGCCTCCGTTAACTTTCTGTTGTGAAAAGTTTTTCGAGTGGTTGCTATTTCCACTACAGTTGCCAACACAGCTACCGCCACACATACAATCACTGGGTGCACTCCAATTGCTTTTCGAAGAAATATTCATGATCAAATTTTGCGGTTGCTGTGTGTTCTGTGAGATTGGATTACTTGAAAGATGTTTACATAGATTGTCGCGTATTTCGATTGCTGCACCATTTTGGCGTTGAGGTGCTTGTTCTGGCTCCAGTGTTTGTGGCAATTGTTGCTGCTGCTGACCCACCAACATATTACAGTTACAATCGCCTAAAAGACACGGCAAGTCTAAACGTAAAATAGTTTGTTCAAAAGTTTTCTCTGGTTTACTCGGTTGCTTGAGGGCTTGAAGACTTCTAGAACATAATGTTGAATTCGTGGCTTGCTGTTCCAATCTTTGTTTGGTTTGCGTTGCTTGTTGCATACAATTGCATGTACTCAACAGGCAAGCGCAATCAACCGGTACAGTTGACTGTTGTTGCTGTACTGCAGATGATTGCTGCTGATGTTGAGTCATGCAATTGCATGTAACTTGTTGTTGATTTGAGTTTTGAATTAATGAATTTTGTGATTGAACCATTGCAGCTAAATGTAACAATTGTTGATTTTGCTGTTGTAATTGTCTAAGAGATTGCTGTCGTTCAAGATAAACTTGTTGTAGTTGCTTTTGGAGTTGTTGTTGTTGAAGCAACTGTTGTTGCAGCTGCATCTGATTTGCAACAGATGGCTTAGGCACTAAAGAAGCTAAACCGTCAACTATGCCGTTCACACCGCTACAATATGCGTATTCCTCCGAATAGCCATCAGGGAGTGCGGCACTACTTGAAAACGGCACCGTCTCTATAGTTGATGTAAATGGTGTAAATGCATAGGCATCTACATTGCTCGGTAAGGTAGTCGCATTACAATCAATGCTAAAATTAAGTTTCTTAGCTTTCATAGTTCTTATATGTATAAATATATTTTCTTTGATTTACCTTAAACCTTCTGGTTGTTCTGTCATAAAGCACATTCCGCTAATAGTATGTGCAACGGAATCGTCATTGTTACTGGTATCTTGCAGCTGCATACAGTTGGACACATGTTGCGACTGATAATGTTGTTGAAGTTGTCTCTGTGCGGCGTGTTGTTCAGAGCTTTCCGTGCAATACATTGTTGCCGATGTAAAAAGATCTTATACTTATCGGATGCTTTCCTTTGTACTTAAATACTTCTTTACCAAACGAAGTTAGTATCGTACAAATTTGCCCTTAACATACCGCGTAGATAATTTTTACTTTAATGTTTAATTTTGAATTGTTTGCATTTTTTTATTTTGAAATTTTTTTTTTTTTAAATTAAAAACTGAACATTTCATCAGCATACTTTGATAAATAATCACTGATCAGATATAGCCTTCTTAAAATACAAGCTGATTGTTAATATTATTTATCAGAAATAATCAAAGTCCATATCTATCATAAGGACGTGGGTAGATATGATTGTAAGTGACATAGAAGCCTCTTAACTTTGACAACTTTTTATCAAATTAAAAATAAAAATATTGTTTACAAATTATTAGTTTTGTATTAAAATTCAAAGTAATGTGGTCTTGAATGCATGGCACATGAAACGGTAGTGGGGCGATTAAGTTTTGTGTCATGGCTTACAAAAATAGTCGGACAAAATCATCAGATGTGTTGCAAATTGATGATCAAAAAGGCAAATCGCCAAAGTCTCTGGAGAAAAATCGAACAGCAAAAAGATTAGATCAAGTTCCAATAAAAAAACACACAATAGATATAAAAAATCCACTTCGCAAAAGTCTATAGCAGCAACAAACGAGAAAAGTGAGGAAGACACGGAACAGAATTCAATAAATAATTTAAATAAATGCAACTATGATGATGGAATCAAACGTGCAATTAGCTTATCTCATTTTGAGAAGATTGGCAATGAACAAAAGGACGAAAATATAGTGGACAACTCTTTAGAACATCGCTCAAGCTATACTCTTGTACGAAATATTGAAGGTTTATCGGAGAAAAATGAAGACGAATTGCAACGTAACTTGCAGACGTTACGTTTAATGAAAGTTTCCAGTATACCTAAGATCGAAGGAAAACCATCATTCGTGGTGTTGGAAAATAAAGTATACAAACGAAATTTGGATGATATCAGATCAAGTCATCTAGTCATTAAGAAATCTGAAATGCAATTTAATTCGCTAAATGATGTAGCATCCCAAACAGAAAATCTGTTGCCGGAACAGCTTGTGCAATTTCGCCAAGGTTTAGGATCCACAACATCCGAAATTATAGGTCACAACGCTAAAAGCTTAGACTCTAAATTATTGCTCATGAATAGGTTAAACATGCGAACATTTCATATAAACACAGAACGCACACGTACAATGCAACATGTTATGAACTTGGACACCATTAAGCACATAATACCTCAAAAATTTATTGCTGCCAAGGAAGTAACACGCCGTAACTCAGTTACCGCTTCTATGAGCCATTTCAATGGTCGCAGTTCAACGATTTCGCTAGGGACCACCGTTTTTAATCCATGTCCAACTTTGCGTACATCAGTTGTAGCAAACAGAACTCCATCCGCAAAACTATTGTCAGACAATTATGAAAACTGTGATTACAACAAGCCAAGTTGCTCGAGAAATTTCACAAAGAAGTGTGATTCGGTAACAGAGATGCTCAATAAACCGAATATTTCACTTAGTTCAAACTCAAGTAAAACTTTTGAGTTAGTGACTGATAAGCAAAACGCTCGATCAACAAATTTGAGTTTTTCACAACCTTACAACCAAGCATTCAATGCGCAACATATGCAAACGGAGCCAAATTCAATATACAACTACACTGTGCCAACAAGTCACGAATTCGAGGAAGAAACACATGTATTGTTGCAGCAAAGAGATACGCAGTTTGGAAGTACACATACATTGAATGCTACGTCTTCAAATACAATTGTGCCTGAGCCATCCATAGGAACTCAGACTAATGAAAGCCGCATTGATCTACCGAGCATGTTTGAACAATCTACACAAATAAATTCTCCACAAAATGCTGTATCTAATAATGGTCATCAACATTCACAACCTCGTTGCTACATGCCCAACGAAAGAGTTGAGGCCGGTATGTATTCCAATATTGGAGCAATAAATTCAAGTGCAGCATTCATACCAAACTATAAACGTTCGCCTACAAACAATGAAAAGATTGGTGGTTATACACCATGTGGATTTTCTAATAGAAGCCATCGGGATTGTGAAATATTTTATCACAGTACGCTTCCGCAGATTCCACAGGTTACATCGATGCAATACTCTTATGCTAGTCAGCAAAGTTTTGGTATGACCAAACATTATGAGAACGCTGCTTGCCAGAATATAGAAATACCAAAACAATGCGCAAATTACTATCGACCATGTCAACAGCTACACACATTTCCAACTCGATATGCGTGCAACTGCAACAACTGTGTAAATCCCCATATTTATCCATTATTCCCTCAAGAATTACTACAGCGTTCGCTGCCTAGCTATACTGAATATCCGAGTATAACCAGGTCACCGCCGTTGCATATGACATCTCAGAACTTTAATATGCGAGCGAATGATACTTATGCAATCCATTCAATGGGGAATGCGTTTGTACCTTCTAATGTATCACATTTGCCATTTAATCGAGGCACTTTCTATGTTCCGTTCCATCATTATCCACAAATGCATTCACAGCAAGTTTTCAGCTTGGCCTCACATCTTCCAAGCGACTGAGTCGGAAAATACTTGTACGAAACAGTTTTTAAATATGGATAGTCGAAGTTGCAACGCCTATTACGATGATAAGCGTGGTGAAGTCTTAAATGCTTCAAACCAACATTTTTCAAATGCAAATGTTGATGTCAAAAACTTCAATAATTTATCAAACAAATCGCAATCTCCAATGAAAATTGTGCAAGAGGCTGCTCCACGCATGGAAAACTAAACAAACGGAAACTATGCAACGCTTGGATTCCAAACAGACAGTAATAAGTAGCCATGATACACGAAGAAAACCGCCACCGCCACCAGTACCACCGAAACGCTATAAAAGAAACTTAGGCAATACACTCAGAGTGCTTGGTTTGAAGGGTGTAAAACTTCCATCACAGTACTCTGTGCGTTTCGACCGAAGTTGTCTGATTTTACGCGCCGTTCCTACGCCAGTGCCCCAGACCATGAAGCGACTGAATCACTATCCATCTGCAACCGCTGTTTAAATTATCGTATTCATTTCTGTTATCCGTAAGTCCGTGTCACGAAACTCTCTTCTTAACCTTAGTTAAGACGACCCACAACAATAATACAATCAAAACTATGTTAATAAAAAACAAATTTGAAACATTTTTTACGTTTTATCCATTTTTGTCAGTTTGGATAGATTTTATTTAAAATTTAGTCACGTAGAATTTCGCAAAAAAAAAACTTATTAATAAAAATGAGAGGCACAAAACGGCAGTCAATTAGAGCTCTAGAATGGATTTAGGGTACAATGGTTGCCATACATAACGTAACCACCTGTTGGACACGAAAAAAATTTTTGCCATCGCATGAAAGGTGCACCGTACTCATAGGCTAAGCCCATAGGATTGCCAGTATAAATCGGACAATTTGGCGGTTGTTGTTGATTGCCAGAAAATTGCTGAGCACGTGTTATAGCGCCGGCAACAACGCGTCCAGCAGTGTTACTTTCCGACGTTGGCTTTTTTCCGTTTGATTGAGCAGCGGGTTGGATGCTTCGTGGTTGCGTTTGTGTCTTATTATACTGTTCATAATTTCGAGCCATTTGATCATATGCATTGTTCTGTGTTTTGGTGTAATAATCAGCAGTCGCGCGCTGTTGCTCCTGTCGCTGCTGCAATTGCATTAATGTAGTGTAGCCAGTGTTGCGGCAGCGCCAGCAACAACATTTGTTATAGTGACAACATGCACCGCGACAATATGAATACATATTACAATGCGGTGGCTGAATAGGATAGCAACCATACATATACCACGGGCAACACCGGTTGCAGTTTTGTTGGCATAGCTGCGCTTGGTCTTGTTGCTCGTTTTGCTCTGTATCCTCGGGTTTTGCTGGTGCACTATAACCAAAAAGAAAAGAAAATAGAAAAACAAATTTCCACAAAACCATGAAACATTTTTTTTTTACCATATGCATTCTTCAGGATTTTCACCCTCACAATTACAAGAAGCATGTGACGTTGCTGCAGTGTTACCTTCTGTGTTCGCTTCTTCCTTATTATTTTGCTCGTCTTTATTTTGAGCATCATTATCTGACTGTTTGGTGACGTCATAATCTGTGTTTATGTCAACATTCGTGTCGAATACGGGATCTTCATTAAGCTCTTCCGGATCATAAACCGGGCAAAGTTGTGGTACGACGCAACAGCGTCGCTGATGGCAAGTTGGATAGGTGGGACAGCATACACGTGCAGTTTGTACACCATTTTGATTATTCTTATCACTCTTAACTTTCAAACACGCAGAAAATTCTATAGGCTTATAGCAGCAATGACCGGTTTGTTCCATACACTTATTGTAGTTATCATACGCAGCCAATACTTTCTCTTTGAGTTCCTTGTTGGCTTCATCAACGGTGCCTAATGTTTCGCTGCTTGGTTGTGCCGAATTACGCTTTGAATTTGTTTTGTTCTTAATTTTTTCGCTTTTAATTTTTTCGCTGCTTGTTGGCACTGTACTAGACTTTGAAGCCGATATGCGTTGGACTGGATAACCAGTTTCTATTGGCTGCTTCGATTCAAACGTTGGAATGTCCTGTAACCCGTTAGCTGCTTGTGGCGCTGTTGTAGATGATGGCGCCGGTGCTATTACTATTGGATGCATGTCAATTTGCAGCGGTGCTATTATACTGCTACTTGTATTGTCTTGGGCTGTGTGTTGATTTTGCGTACCAGTATTAGACTTTGCCGCAGCTTCATCACGTCTTGAGCTTGCAATTGGTGGTTTGTTGCCATTTGTGCTTGCCGGTGATGCACGACGTGATGATATTTTCGAATTAATAGCAGCATTTGCAGGGGACGGACGCCGACTGGCTGTTCTTGAATTTGCCTTTGAACTTGCTTTCGATGCTGTAACTGATTCGGATGCACTTGGCTGTGGCAAAGCGTTGTCATTGTCACTTGACGGTGCCACTGCAGGTGCAGTCATCGGTAGCACAAGAAAACTTGGTGGATTACGCCGCGGACAACTCTGTATATTACAAGGCGGCGCTGGCTCGATGCGGCAGACTCTGCAAAAGCTGCAACATTCAAAACGTTTTAATAAAAGCGCATGTCTCAGCGATTTTTAGGGCAGTTATCGCCAATGTAAGTTAAAACATATCCAAACTCGACAAAAGGAAAAAAACAGACAAAAATTTAAAAATGTTGACTTTAGAAGATATAACTCCCTCGTTTTCGACAATCATAAAGAAAACATAAAGGAAAGAAACTGAGCTACAGTGAAAAAAACCAGTAAAAATGTTAACTTCGGTGGAACCGAAGCTGAAATACCCGTCACACGAATCTTTACACAGTTTATGTGTTATCATCTGTGGTTTTGATAAATTTGTGTAACGGGTATAAAAATTATTTCAAGGCATTTTTTTATTGCAACTTACCGCGCAGCACATTCGGGAGTAATACAACATTTCACGGTTGTTAGTGGTGGTCTTTGAGGCGTACAGTCTGTGCATGACTTTCGTTTCTTTATTCGATATGGTACAAAGTCTTTGGCAAGAAATGCTGGTGTGACAATATTTGAAAATTTCTCTTCAGGACAATAGCAATTTCGTGTGCAACTTCGGTTCGGATATTCATTGTACGCACAATCAGTATTACAGCTATTGCCGAAATTGTTGTTCACTAGACCACAAGCGTCATTCAGTGCGCTGCATTAATATTATAGTTCAAGTAATTGATTGTTTAAATTAATTGGCTTTAATCTTAGATACAGACCGTTCATATTTGGACTTGCAATAATCACCATTTGCTTGAGACTGAAAGCACACCTTACGATTGCGTTCACAAGCTTCGTCCAGCGCTATTTTTTTTTTGTTATATTTTTGCCAAACAGAAAATCATTTACATTAAAAAAAATTAGAACGTTTTACTCACCGCTCATATCTGTACTGATAACGCCCGCCTATATCTGATACACTTTTGGAACGTTGGCAATCGTGACACTGTAAATTCTGCCACATTTTGCAATTTAGACAATAAATCGCTAGTATTATTATTTCGACTTTTTTGTTTGTTTTTTTTTTTAATTTTTTTTTCGTATAAGCCAGTCACGTGTTACTCATTTGTGCTTCTTCAGTTCCTCAATTTTTTTCTTAAAAAACAAAATTGCAGTTCCATGTGAACCGCTTGTCTTTAAATTAATTAACACGAAAATTACTTGATTTAGCCTAAAGAAAAAAATTTAAACAATAAAAGAAATAAGTTTTCGAGAATGTTGAAATCAATAAGATAGTTAAATGTTAAATATGTTTTAATGACATATTTTTCTAAAACTAATATCTTTACCAGAACTACTGTAAGTGTTGCTGCTGCAATCACAATTACAAGGATTCTTCGTCTGTGTACTTATTGGAATGGAAGTATATTGATTAAGATTCAATGGTGTTGATCTAAATTCGTTCATTGCTGGCATGCTACGGTGTAAAAGAAGAATTCATTATGCTAAAAAGTACAATAAAAATATCGTAAATTACTATGGACAGTTTATAATTTCAGCACCGTAACCATTCGGAACGGCTGAACAGCTGCAACCATATTGCAACAATGGAGTTTCATGTGTAAAGCCCGCAGAAAGATCCGGGGTAAAGCACATTTGACCCATGCCACCCATTTGTCCCATGCCGCCCATTTGTGCCATGCCACGCATTTGACCCATGCCACTCGCATTTCCCAATTGATACATGCCCATTTGATTCGAACCACCTATCATAGTACCCATATTCGAGTTCATACCGCTCATTGATACTGGTTTATAATCTGTTGTGTATACAGTTTGAGTCATGAGTCTGTCGTTTATAGCTCTTCTATGCTCCGCTGCTGTACCGCCTTGTGCAGCACCATTTGTGCAGCAGCACTTATTGAAAATGCCGCCTATGCCTTCGTTTGCATTACTTGGTATTCCAGCAAACGGTGACCTACAAATTGTATTTCCCGAATTGTATGCCCCAGACGTTTTAATAAAACTTTCGATATCGAGACAATTACCAGTGCCCTGATCGCAGTTACAATATTGAAACGGAGGCATGTTTATTTGAGCAGTTGTATTGCACATGCCTCCTAATCCCATATTGGTACCGCCACCAGCTCCACCGTATTGTCCAGCGTTAGTAATATTATCTGGCATCATTGGCTGGCTACAGCCACAGCATCCCATCATCGGTTGACCGTACGAAATTTGTTGCGCAGCAGCATTATTTTGAGAACACATTTGCGTTGCTAGCTGCTGTGCCAGTTGTTGTACTAATTGTTGTGTCATTTGTTGTTGATGTTGTCCTTGTGATTGGGTGCCGCAAAAACAGTTAGTCACACCGCTATCACGACTACTATAAAAATTTGTATCTAATTCCCTGCGACAACACGAATTGCAGCAACATGAGTCTGCTCCAAAGCTCTGTGTAGCCGTGCTTACAGTTGATGATTGACTGCTAGAACCACAAGTGCAGCAGCTACCTTTACTATTCCGGATGTTATCATTAGTAATCGTATTGCTACTACAACAACAGTATGGACGAGTAGCATATTGACTACCATTTGAATCTAAGCTATACTGAGATTCTGAACCGTACTCTGCGCCACTATTAAATTCGGAGCTACAGCTACAGTCTTCAAAGGTGACACCATTCCGTGACTGTCCATTGGCTGTAGGAAAGTTAGACATTTTCAGTTGGGAGTAATTCAGTAAGCGACATAATATTTACATGGAATTTCATTAAAGACATTGTTACTATTCGTTGGTGTTATGCACTCACAGCACAATGGATCAACTGTGTCCCTCGAATCGTTTGCCATTTCGCCAGATGTTAAACGAATGCTTGATCTTAAAGTAAATATGTTGTTTTGTTTTTATTCTGTAAAAGTTGTAAATCGAATAAATGGGTTCTGTAGCGGTTTTCATTTTCGGCAGAACTCTGAGTTTGATTAAATTTTTCAAAATTAATTCGTAATGTTTTTTTTGGTCGAAAGTAAAAACCGGAACAGTATCGTATATAATTTACATACTGTACAGCATTTAAGTTGTTTTCTTTTTTCGATGTCAATAATGATCGCAGTGTTCGTTTGATTATTGGTGTAGCATTTATTTTTACTGATTCCGGCCGTTTTGTAGCTGGAATATTTGCTGTAGTCGTTGTTGATTTTTTAAATACTTTGTCAATATAATCCGTTTTTTTTTCGTTAGGTTGCGTTCTTTCTAGTGTATCGATGCGCTTTAAGTCATTTGCTAGATTTCTGTTGCAGGTCAATATATTCTTATAGGCTTCCACGATGGGCAACTCCATTACAACTACCAGACCCGTTGGTATTGCAGCATAGAAGCAATATTCAATAACTTCACTCAATTAATTTTTTGGTACACATTGAAAATTCCATTGCATTGAATTACTATTATACCCTTTTCAGTATGCGGTTTTGGCATTCCTGCTGGGAATGCACGCCGTTTCGAAAGAGTAGCTTTTTGATAAATTTTAAAATATATTCACTCCTAAAAAGAAATGTCAAAAAGTTTTGAAAATTGAAACTTAAAAAAAAAATCAAAAATATATGCATACATATACATGTCACAAAAAATCTGTTTTGAATGGTTTCAAATCTCTCAATTTTGTTTCTAGAGATTTGGTAAAGAAGATAAGATAGGGCGTTGCGTTCTTAATAAATAGACTAACTTTAAATATTTCTTAACCAATGCCCTTGTTAATTTTGTTATCTCTAGCAAAACCTTAAAGATTTGATTTTGTGAGACCCACCTGATGTTGTATGGAACTGAAGTGTTGATCCATTTTCTCTTAGTGTGATCATGTGATAGCAGATTAAAGCATATTAACGAATAAAATGTAATTTATTTTTTTTTTATTAAGTAGTAGAATCTTATTACAATTATTGTATCTTATAAAACAATCAAAATGTTTAAAGCCTTAAAGCAGACGTCGTTGGTCCCATAGACTTAATACTAGAAATGTTGATGAGTGTATTCATTCAGCAACGAAGTTTCGTAATTGGCAAATGTTGACGATTGAAAATCGAAACGTCTTAAATTCTGTGTAGATGAAGATGCTTCTTGGTACATATGTGAGAACGATGGTTTTGGCAGCGGTTGCGGTATACTCACTACTAAATTATCACTGTGACTGCTTAGGTTGTGTCTATTTTGATCTGGTCTTATATCGTAACACATTTGAGGATGTTGGTTCATCAAACGTTGGAAACGTGGATTCAGGTGATGATTTTGGTGCTCATTGTTTGTTCTTAATAACCAATTATTTGTTGGTGTTGGCTGTTCTAAATGGGAGGGCATTTCAGGGCGAACTAATGGATAGTGCGAATGTGGGATTTCTTGATTCTGAGTTACCATTGCACGATTTTGAATTTGTACTTTGTGTTGTTGTTGCTGAAGTTGTGTATAGGTCGGTGTGAGTGGTGGAGAAAGCGGAAATTGCATTGTTGTTGTATTTGGAAAAGTTGGCGTTGGAATTGTGTTATGACTTGATGGATAAGGTGGCTGTAAAATTGTGTGCAAAGTTTGATGCTGGACTGGATGTTGAAATGAATATGGAGGTAGATGCGATGATTGTGTAGTAGGATGATAAGCTATTAAATCAGTATTACATTGCGGTTCAACATAAAATGACTGTGACATGGAATGCGATAAACAATTTGTTATTTTCGGTGCAGTTAAATTGTTTGGTAGAAAATGTGGTTCCACTAAAGGTTGTTGTTGATAAACGTTATTGTGATTGACTGTTGTTGCTTTTGATGTAGGCCATTTTTGAAAGACTGAATTGTATTCATCCGCAGGGGCATAGCTTGGAGTGCTATTAGTAGCTGGATTATGAGTATTTGTATTTGTTACATGCGATTGCACATTCTTCCCAACTTGTTTAAGCTGTTGGAATGTATTACTATTTTTTGGTGCTCTTTTTCGGTTAGTTCTAGGTGTCTTGTTGTAGGACGTTGACATACCAATCGATTCTGACATGTTAGGATTTTGGACAGAATTGTGTTGTGATGAACAATAATTAGAACCCATTGCTCTCAACAGTGAATCTGTAGGAGCACCTTTAACACGTTCCAAGTTATTTTGTTGATTCAAAGGCTGTGACTGAATAGTTGACGGACGTATGGTTGGCTGATTTTTATCATTTCTGCTTGCTGCCAATAATGGGATCATGTCACCGTTCACCTCAAAATTTCTAGATGTTGTATTAAGGTGTTCGTTTCTATAACAATTTGTTGACGCTTCTGATTTTCTATAATAGTTTTTGATTAGTGTTTGGTTTAACTGCCTTTGAGTTTTTGGACATTGAAAAGTGGCTGGAAGTATAAGTGGCTGATATTTTTCGTTTTTACTTGACAATGATGATGATGATGATGGTAACATTTCATAATTGTTAAAATTTACTGCTGCATTTAATTGTAGTTGCTGATGTAGTTGTTGTTCTTGTTCTGCCCATATTGGTGTTATATCTCTAAAATTCCAATTTCTTTTTGGTGTTTTTAGCTGATTGCTTGATGCTTTTTGAGGCACTACTGACATATCGTTTCGTGACGGAGCCCAATTTTCTTGCGTACTTTGTAGGCTTAAAGGCTGTGTTTGATTAATTGGCCAAGAAGAAAAGACGGGTTTAACCTTTTCATTTCTATTTGTTGACGATAGTGTTAACTCATCTACATCGTTAATATTTTCTGTTGTTTCATATAGTTTTTTTTGGCTAGCAAATTCATGGGTTGACGATGTGGGTTTCGAGTTTTCAGTACTCCACTTTATCTTTGGTGTATATAACTTCTGTTTTAGAGTTTCAGAAGTTTCATATTTTTTATGGTACGATGGTTGCGGCATTTTGTCAGGCGACCTTGTAGCATATTGTTTTGCAACGGAGCACAATTTACAAAAGGCGCTTGTGGTGCGTTCAATTCTGGAATTGAGGCAGCTGCTGGACCTTCTTTTAAACTTAAATGCTCAGTTTGATTTGTTTGCCAAGCAAAATTTGCCAAAATTATAGCTGATTGATCTCTTTCATTTCCATTTGTTAACAGTGACTGTAAGATTTGTACATCTTTAATATTTTCAGTTGCTCCAATTAGTGGTTGCTGTTGCGCTTCTACTGCTTGTATTGAGAGTGAGTGAGTGGCCGATGAGGTTTCTGAATTTTCAAGCTTCCATTTTTGTGTTGATGTACTTAGTTGGTGCTGCTTTAGAAGTTCGGAGTTTCAAATTTTGTATGGTACGAAGCTTGGGGCGTTTGCAGTGTAGCACAATTACTCATAGTAACAGATTCTGGTTGTGCGCCTGATTGTAGAATTTTCTCAACTGTCACAGTTTCGTCCTTACTCTCTAGACTTAGGCTGTACAAAAGCTGCCGGGATTAAATCTGGTTGATCGTTTTCCTTTCTTTTTATTGACAAGGTCGGGCACATATCTACATCGTTGAGGTTTTCTGTTTCTTCAATTAGCTCTTGCTGCTGCGCATCTGTTCTATGCATTAAAAGTGATTGAGTTGATGTAATGGGTTCTATGTTTTCAGCATTCCAATTTCCGCATGTTTCATGTAATGTGTCAGCGTGCGTTTGTTGTGGCAATGGTGCTAAATAAAGTAATGGCGTTGTCCTAAAAGCGTTTTTTATGTTTATATAAATTTTGTTGACATAAGATTCTAACGGAATTTTCATCACTTGTTACATTGTCGACCAAAATTGAACGACGTATTACACTTATACGATTTGAACCGTTCGAACTATTTAAACTGAAACGAAATTAAACTTATTAGTATGCTGAATCATAAGTTTTGAACGTTGTACTACTTTACTTACCTAGTCAAAAAGTTGCTCGATTTCGGCTGTGTTCTGTCTTCGCAATTATCCAAATCTGTTTCCAATTGATTTTTTTTGAAAGTGGTCGCCATAATTACACTTGGCCTTTGATCTTCAGTATTCTGTGCAGACACTAAAGGATTTTCATCGTCGAACAATGTAATCTCTCGCTTTATATTATTAAACTTATTGTAGTCCACAAACATATCAAAACTAAGTGGATTACTTTCAGTAAAGCCTTTGCTGCAATTGTTGTCTGTCTGTATTGCAGCATTATTTGAATTTATATCATTTAAAATCTCCAAACACAAAGACTTTAAGTCAGTAACTTCGATTGGGTTATTACACATTAGCGATTCTTGTGTAATTGAAATATTCGTTGATTCTAATGATGTTGAGGATGCTGTTGAATTGCTGTCTGACTCTTGCATAAATTGTTCGTTGTTGTTGTTAAACTGGTCTTCGTGGTGGTGGTCCTCTTTTACATTTCGCAAAACATCAATCGCTGTACGCAATTGTTTCCTATCGATGGTTGTACGTTGAATCGGAAAACTCCGCGGATGGTCCACTTTACGACGTCGACGCCTTTTTCGCATATGTTCTATTTGATGTGTCGAACGAAGTTTTTGTCCTAATTGATTTTTTTTGTCGAGTGACTATTATCTCAGAACGTTTTCTTGCCAGTTCCTTCTGTAATTGTTGTATGCAATATCTTTTTATATATATTTATAGTCACTAACAATATTTAGTGTAGAGTTACTTACGGGTAAAAATAAGCTCGAAGACACACTAGCGCGTCTCTGTTTGGCAACAGCGCTGCACAATTTATAATATTTATTGAATGTATATTTATATAAGTTATAAGTTATAATTAAACTCATAAATAATTTAACTTACATAGAGAGCGTGTGACGTGCTTCCAGTAATAAATTCTTCTTTGGTTCGTCGCTATTTGCGGAGTCGGTCTCTGCTACTTGGTCACCAAATAAGCTGAACAGAATTAATAAAAAACGCGTAGTTAGTAACACTTGAATCTACTTAAAGGACATTAAATTTGTTATGTCATTAAATACATCCTGTTATTCCAGGATTTAGTCTATATTATTGTAAAAAAAAACTCACGCAGATGCTTCTGACTGCAATTTATTTTTCAGATACTCCGACTTATCAAGTTTGTTTGATTTTGTTGTATTTTTACGGCTCAATTTCAAACAAACACTTGATTTTAGATCCGTTTTACAATTAGACTTAGCTCCGTTTGCTTGCATTGCTCTAGAAATAAGAGAATTTGGAAATGTGCTCTCAAAAATTGGTAGTAGTGCTTTTGCGTTTTCAAATTTCTAAGATGTCACTCCAAATGCATCACTGTGTATCACTGCGGTGCATGGCAAACGACTACTGTCTCAAAGGCGGCATTTGCTGTTAACATAAACTATCTTTTTTCTTTATGTTGTAATTCATATGCCCTGCATAATTTTGTATTTCTATTCTGCTTTTATGCAAAAAAACAAATTTTAAAAACAAATTTTTAAAACAAATTTTCGAAAGCAATTTTCAACAACAGATTATCTTTTCTTAATGATTTTTTTTTTTTTTTTTGGGTTTTTAAGAGTTGCTTAAACTTTTATGCGATATTTGTAATTTTAAATAAATTGGACAATATCAAATCAGTGCAGCGTATAGTAAAACCGTACAACCAGACTCATCTATCGTAGCACAATTTAACTTGAGTTTTCAATTAGTTTTGTAAGACGATACCACGCTCAAATTTCTTTTTTTTCGCATCTTCTAAAGTGCGAGAACGTTTGTTTGTTTGTTTGTTTATACGCTGTGTTCCTTGTGTGCTTTTTTTATAAACAAAAACAAAAATCCGGCGACATCGAGCATAAAAATACAATTAGAGTACAATAAATCACAATTTTAATGCGAGCGTTTGCAAAATTTAAACAAAATATTTTAGTTTAGCGCAGCTCAAATGATGAAAATACTTTTCAAAAAAATAAAGCTAAAATGAAATCAAATAAAAAATATATTATAACTACGCCATTGAATAATACAAAATTTGTTTCTAATGTTCTCATAAAAACTTTATCAAATGCAAACCCTTTCAAAAAGTTAAATAGTTTTTTTTACAAAAATTGAAAAAAAAAAAAAAATCTATTTCCCCCGCGAATTTTTGGTGTTATTTTAATCTTACCGCGGTTTATGTATGCTCACAGCATCGGCTCAAGTGGTACTGCCTAAGTTTTCTTATAGAGATCACTTTAAGTACGTCGCATATCGACTGATGCCGTTTGTACTGCAACAGCGACGTTAAATGGAGTCGAGGGCTTCATCGAATGCAGTTTTTGTAAATAATCAAAACAAAAAAAAAGTCATTCATGCAAAGTTCTACGATTTTACGAAAAGTGAAGCATCAAATTTGCAATGCAATTTCGAATTAGCTAAAGTCGAATAGCGACACGTCATCGACTGGACGGCATGGACACAGCTAGCTTCACCCCTAAATACATATGCACTTTCAGTTTTGTTCTTAATCGTTTGTTGTGGAACTTCAAATTACCTAATTTGAAAAATAATTATTGGATAACAACAAGAACAGAATTATATATGATATCAGTTAATGATATATAAACCAGAATATCTAATGAGATTTCTAAAAGTATGTCACTGTATATCTTGATAATTTCCTTTTTTTTTTTTTTGCTTAAACTAATGAAAACACGTTCTGGAGTATAAGTGCATTGGGTTTCCTGATCAATTAATTGTACTTGGCCTGTACTTGGCCTAAAGTACAAAAGTAATCAAAATAAGCAAATTTTTTCTTATAAAATTGGATTGAGGAATCTTAAAAAAGAAAAAAATGATTCTATATTAAAAAACCATAAAACTTTAGGGTTAAGTTAATAATTAAATTCACATTTTTGTCTAGAATAGTATTCAAATCTGTAGATCGGATAGGCAAAGAAAAAAAATAAACTCTATAAAGTTTCACTTTCTTTTTTTTTTTTTTTTTGTATTTTCTTAAATAACTTAAAAACGTGTTCTATATTTGTTAATAACTAAAAACTATGACGCATAAAAAATAGTTTTCAATTTCTACACATAAGTGAAATAATTAGCGCTTTACACTTGAATTTTTTAAAATTGTTTACAAAAATGCAAAAACAAAAAGATTGAATTTATCTATTATATATTCATCTTATAATAATATTTACCTGAACTAAGAATGTTTTTATTTTACTATTTGTATATTTACTCACAAATTTCCCGTCATGCATCAGAATTAAATGCATACGTGTGTTATGCGTTAAATATGGTAAATGTTTGCGGCGAAAGCGAAAAGTTACAAAGCCAAAATGTATGCAATTGAAATAAGTTAATAACATTACTAATACGAGTTATGTGAATGTATGTACTATGAAGCAACGTCGACTTTAAACAACAATAATAATAAAAAAAATATATTGTATAATAACACGAGTAAAGTCAACGACAGCTAAAATTACAGCGACTAGGGTAACGTCAAAATCGAGGACGATTATGCCGATCTATTAAGTAAAACCCTAGCAATTAGTATGCATTGAAATCGAAATCGAAAGTAAAAGTATTAGTAATTGTATAAGTATTATTTATATTTAGTGCTGCTGCTCTGCAGCTGTAGTCAGATATTGTTGGCTGCAATACAGTGTAATACATTTTATTGTATACCAAGCGAACGAGCGAGCGATGTTTGTGTTACGTTTAGCCACCGACGTATTGAAAATAGTAAATGTCGTCGATTGTTTGCCGTTCAGTGAGTCCAGTCCTTACGTTCTCGTGCGTAACGCCAAACGATATTTTTCTGTTGCTTGCGCTAATTTGCTACTAGTAACGGAATGGCATGGACACGTCAGTAAAGTATTTTTGTAGTTCAAGGGACAGTCTATCAGTCAGTCTATCGTCAATTTGTCTGTATGTGCTTTCGGCATACGTGGTTTTTTTAAAGAAATCATTGTTTAGATGGTTCATGCATTAATATGTTGTGAAAGAATTGGGGTTTATGCGTTGAAACTAGTACATACTCGTACTATAATTTGTATTTGGCAGCAATAGCGCTTAAGGAAATTAAAATATGAAGATTGGCGATTGAAGTACTTGAAGTATTTTATGCAACTACCTGAATTATCTAGTGTTACATTTTTTATTAACAAATGTTTTTTCAATAAACCTCGTTGGGTAACTGTAAAACCATACACATTTTATTTCTCAATCATAGTCATAATAATTAGTTGCAATGTTCTAAATATGTGTGTATTTTTTTTTTTTTTCATTTGTCTGTTTATTTATGGAATATAATAAATTTTGATTAGTTAGATTAAAACTATCAAATAATGTACTCTTTTAATTTATTTAATTAAAAATTATATTTATAAATAACATAACTCAGTTTATTTTTGTTTTTTGTTGATTTTAATTAGGAAAATATGTCAATTAAAACAAAAAAGAGAAATGTAGTTTTTAAAAAAACAAAAAAAAAATATGACAAATATTATTTCCCGTATTATAAACTTAGAATCCTTGAAAATGCTTTAAAATAAACACAAAAAAGCACTATTAGCTAGTGCCATCTATTGTGCAGTGTAGACTATGATGTAGCGCCATCTAGTGCGCAAGAGTACATTGTGCGCATTGCTAATGGTATTTCCTAGTGTTTTATATAACCAATTTTGGTATTCGTTGACTTTTCAATTGCATGTACACTGTGCACAAATTTTACAAATAATAGTTTGTATTTATTTCTGTTTATTTATCGAATAAACATACAAAAATCAAGTGACAAGAAATGGATAAACTGACTACTATAAGCGCCACTCTTTTTATGGCTGCCGATGTCTTTGCCATTGTAAGTCTTGCAATGCCCGATTGGATTGTAACCGAGGAAGCGGGTAAATAAAATAAAAACAAAACTAAATTTTTTGCTATGTATGTATATAATACAAATATTTTTTCTATACGTTCTTTTGCTGCCGAAAACAGGAGATATACGTCTTGGTCTTATGTGGACTTGCATGACACTCTATAATCGCCCACAAGTTTGCTATACGCCAGATCTTCAACCAGAATGGCTTGTGGCACTCGTTTGCATCTTCATTGGTTGCATTTGCATTACAACGACTGTAATATTGCTTGCGGCCAGCACTCGGGATCGTAATGTAATACCATATGCGCGCTGGGTGGGTTTTACTGCGATGGTATTATTTTGTTTTGCTGCCGTAGTCTTTCCTCTTGGTTTTCATATTGAAGAAATTGGTGGTCAGGCCTATCAGTTGCCAAATACTTTTAAGATTGGTATCTCGTATATAATGTTTGTTCTAGCTCTATGGATAACAGTTGTTTCGGAGCTATTTGCAGGAAAGGTGTGTCTTCCACACTTTTAGGTTACGAAACTAGTTTTAAGTCAGGAAAAGTTTACAACGTAGATTTAAGGTAAAAGTTGTTTTTATTTTTGTTTTTAAATTATTCACTGAGCAGTACCTAGGCTAAACTTGTTTCGAATTTCGATAGACTTTTATTGGCTTTGTTTCTAATTAATTGAATCTCACTAAAAATTGATTATATTGCTATAATTTATAAAACATAATTGTATATATGAATTGTATTATATTAGCAAATCGTTCTTTTGCCATATTTTGTAAATATTTGTTTAAAAATTGTATATAAAAATATTATACTCTAAAACCATTCAACATATATATTTTTTATTATTAAACGCTGAATATATTCGAAGAGATTTTTATCAGAAAAATATATTCAATTTGATTATAGGATCCTTACACTCATTTTCAAGTTTTTATAAAAATAACTCATATTCTTGCATTAAGCGAAATAAATCTAAGGCACTGATACTGTTCAGGCAAAATTTGGCAGACATTTTAATTCGATTTATTGCTTAAATCTTTAAACGTTTATTTTATTATGTTACCTACTGTTTTATTGTGTTTTAGAGATTTAGTTTACTTCGATTTAGTTGCACTATATTTTGAAATACTCAAAATCTTTTTTATAGTATTTTTATTATAATTTTTTGTTTTTGCGAGAACTTTAAAAAACACAAAACTGAACGCTGTCGGAGCAGAGCGTTTCTATAAAATTAAACTCAACAAACGACAAAATGTTTCTTTTATACTTTTCTTCAAGTCAGAACGTTTCCTACGAATTGCTGAGGTTCGCGCTGTTGCTGTCTGCTTAATATAAACAAAAATGTTCGTAAGAAAATATCATAAGTGGACTTTAACACTTCCAATAGTCAAGTGGAACTGCAGCATTAGCAACTTATGACGCGTAGAGCAATCAGTGTTTATTATACAGATACACCAAATCATTCGATCATTCCGTTCCTTAAGTTACACAAGCACTTACTGCACTATTTCTATAAGGGGTAACCGGGTGTAAACTGATCCTTACATTATTTTTCATAAAGCAGTCGTTGATGTTTATAAATGTCTCGCTCCATTCACCAATTGCGTAAATCAATTTAAAAATTTTGCGTAATAAACATTTTCCATAGATTCACCGAAGCAAATATTTTTATGAATACATTTATTTCTGAAAATTTTATACTTTACACTTAAAAGATTAATTTCCTTTAGCGCTAAAGAAATACATATGTATATGTAAATCTATGTGAATGTCAATTTCTTGGAGACTTGAATAGTTGTAACTAACACACTTGCTCTTACGTAAACTATATTCTTCTGAAATATTCAAAAACCTACATTTTACAACTCTATTTGGAATCGATGGAATCGAGTATTTTATTGTTGAGAAAAATACCGTCTTAATATGTTCTGTTGAATTGCCAAATGAAAGTTTAAATTTATAAATAGTTTTTCTTTAAATAGTAAATTTATTTTAATATATTTAATAGCAAAAAAATATTTACAAATCATTTAAAGTAGTAAAAATTTAATTTAAAAAAATATTATTAGAGCAGCATGACTTTTACTGTATTATTATATTTTCCTTTCACTAAAACTAAAACAAGTCAACAAGATTTTATAATAATAATAATAATAAAAAAGAAAAGTTTACAACAATTTTTATCTTTATAAATATATTTTTGTATATATATATTTATACAATAGTTAGATCGGAGGTATATAGTATGTTTTTTATTGGAGCGATGTTCATAGATATATAAAGAAATGTTCAGAGAGCATTTAAAAATGTATCTGACGGGTTTGATTGGTTTTTAATCATTTCAGTTTTGGGTTTAGAACATGTATACGAGTATAGTATGTTTTATTTTTTATTGGCAAAAATTCGTTCGAGTAGAAAAATATATTTTTATGAATTTTAATAAATTATATAAAATTTAGATAGTTTTGTATCGTATTGTATTGTGCTGTGTTGTATTTTATGTATTACAAGCAACATATCTGATATATCGTATATATATATATATATATATATATATATATATATATATATTAAATATGTATATATTTGCATTACATATTGCTACATACAACCTTAAGCTAATTATAGTTTTACTGCAACATTTAACTACTTCTACTTTATATAAATATACATATACCTACTATGTATGTTTATTTTGAGAGTTCTACTTATGTGTATTGAAATGTGTGTTCTTTTTTTATCGGGATTAACTGTTTATATAATATTTTTGTTTAGTTTTTTTTTAGGGTGGGATAATTTATGATTGATTTTTGTTTTTAATATTCGCTGTTATTCTTCTTTTTTTTTTTTTTTTTTTCTTTAAAGCATTTTTTATTATTGACACTTAGATATGATTTTATATAAATTAGATAAGCATTATAATCTTTGCTTAATTATTAATTTAATTTAAATGCTTTTGTCTGCTAAAAGAAATAAAACAAGCGTTGAATTAAAATTTGCCTAAATAATACAAAAAAAATTATGCTAATTTATTTCTTAAAACAAAAATTTGAAGCGTTTTTGTTCTTATCATTAGCAACATCATTTTTTCTTCTTTATATAATTTGCATAAACTAATTACAATTTACCATCAAATGGCGTTTTTACAAAATAAGTGACTAGATTGCCTTTTCCCTTGACATAAGTGAGACCACGACATTCACATTCATAGCCGGCAGCCATCAATATTTTTGCGGTATTCTCGGTTGTCTGTTGTATTAAGAAATGTTTAAAAAAAAAAATAATTTTTAAAATCGTATGTTTCTTTTCTTATAAAATTACGACAAACGCATTTACCTGCAGTCGTCCCATAACACCACACGAATCCATACGTGAGGCAACATTTACTGTATTGCTCCAAATATCATATTGTGGCTTTTGCGCTCCAATAACACCAGCAATGACCGGTCCATGGTTTAGCCCAATACGCAGACGAAAACGTTGAAATGATTCTCGATTAATTGAGTCCAATATGGACATCAAAGCAATCGCAAATTCGACCAATATGACAACGTTATGCTCCTCGGTACGTTTTTCATCCTACACATACAATTGTCAGTTGTTGTTGTTGTACGTAAACGGAAATTGAATTCGTGCAATAAAAGGAGAATATGTTGGAAAATACAATAAAAAAAATATATATATAAATGTATAAGCATGAGTTTGTACATATATGTCAAATGAAACAAAAGCGATAAAAGTTTTTTTTTAGTTTCTGGCTTTATTTTATCTCTACAACTTTTTTGGCACATTGTCTTTTGCTTCATTGAACCGTTCTCACTGTCCTGTCCTTTCTTGTCTTGATTTTCTTACATTAAAGTCAATTGAGCGTATTTGTTTTCTGGTCTGACTGGTCAATCATTACGTTTCCGTTTAGTTGTAATCCAATTTGAGCTTGATTTCGACTTATTTTATTTGTGTGCAGAGATTTAATTAAAGTTAACATAGAGGAAGTGTGTAATGTCGTAAAGGATTTGTGTACTAAAAAGGTCCTCAAAAATGTAATTTACTTTAAATAAATTAAAAAAAAAATGTCAGAAACTTAGAGAAACTTTAGAGAAAAAAAATAGTTTAAAAGAAAAAAAAAATATTAAAACATAGTAGTTCCTCCCTAGGCTCTGCTCTATAAGGTAGTCTTGATTTTTATTTAGGTCTCCTAAAAAATGTTTTACTAACTGCAGCACTTACCGCAAAGCTACGCGTCTGTATTTTATGAAATACGAGTGTATATGGTATTTGGCAGCATTTGTTATGTACAGGATTAGTAAAACCGTATGAAAATATATCATCAAAGTTAGCGCATACGATAAGTTATATTTTGTATATAAATGCTTCGAAACTTACCGTAGCACCATCCTCTTTGCCCGGACGCAAACCAGAAGCACACATGTATGTGCTAGCAATAGTTTTAATCTTTTCGATGCCACTGAATTTGGGTTTTAATAGCAACTGAAAAGTTGTTTAGTTTAAAAAACTATTTGTACGCAACGTATAAAACTTTTTTTTTTATTTTAATATCTTACCTTGTCGAAATCGCAAATAATTTCGTTAAGCAGACGCAAGCACTCAAGACCCTGTTTATTGACATCGGTTTCATCATAGAACTCCTTGTAGTTGGGTATTGAAGCAAACATGACTGCAACACACGAATAACTTTCATGATAAAGCTCCGTAGAACGCTCTTGAAGCAGAAAGTGTGTGGCAACGTGGGCGGGCAGTATATTCTCCAATAATATCTAAATACGAGATAGGAACACATTTTAAACAAAGATATAAACAAAAAAAAAACAAAGAGCTACTAACTTTATTAATACCACGCATAGTCTCCACCTCCTCCTGCTCAACTTTGAGTTTAGCTTTCCACAGGAAATCGGTGCGTGCCACATACTCGCCCTGGCGATCCAATGTATGCAAAACGGCAATGATCAAGAGCAGCAACAGAAAACCTTGAAGCTCCAGTGGTAGCCTAACAAATTAAAAATTAAACGAAAGTAATAATAAAGCCAAATACGAGTATGACATGAGCGGCATTACCTGAATTGCAAGTTTACGTAATTGTATTGCACAAAGAGATCACTACAGCTGAGCACTACAATTTGACAAACGATGGCTGCACACATTGTAATCAGTTTGAGTATAAAGCCGGAACGCAAAAATGCCGAAATCGCAGCGAGGCTTATAGCGCAGCAGAAAAGAAATATGGGCGCAATATGTATATCAGATCGTAGCCCATAGAAGGCCTCCTCGATAAATGTTTCGTTAACTTGTATTGCTGTTAAATTCACTAAACTGCTGTTGCTATTTGTTGCTGGTGGTGGTGTGTATGCATCAGGTTCTGTGTAGTTGATCTATTTGGGCATAAAAGAGAACATTGATTGAATAATGAGTTTGCTTTTTTATATTCGTGTGTGTTTCTTTTTTTTGTACCACACTAAAAACTGCACACGCCGAGATCAGTATATTGACAATAATAAACATGGCAAGCCGTAGATAGCGACTGCTGGCGACCACCTGTCCTGGTCCATTGCGTTCCGTTGTTGAACTATTCACATCCGGCACCTGCATGTTGCTCAGATATAGAAATAACAGCAACGATACAAAACTGGCAACAAGTGAGCCAATGAGTGCAATATTGCTGCGAGAATAAAATTCAAAGAAAAGTAATTTTACGTACAACATTAAGTCTCATCTCACACTTACAGCTCAATGACAATCAGTTGAACCAGCGCCAACGAGAGAAAAAGCACGAAGGCGCAAATCAAATCATAGCGGAAATGAGTGTCCGGCTGTGCACGATACATGGCCTCCCGTGGCGTATTGCGATACCACATGGTAAAAGGTTTCAACTCAGTTGGCGGACCGAAGAAATTGAAATTGAAGCATTTACGCTCGGGTGGCAGTAGATTCGATTCAATCATGGCAATGCTCTGCAAAAGGATGTATAGTGTGTTTTAAAGTAAATGGCATTTTGTTAGCATACTCATATGTATAGTACGTAGACAACATAAATTGAGTTTGGTACAAATTTAATTTCATATTGCAAACTTTTTCGTCGCCTTGAAATGACGTCGACGACAACGTCACCGACAACGAAAATAGTTACAAATTTACTTGTATTTTTGTATGCACTTACAGCCAATCCAATATTTTTGACTAGTTTTGACTCGGCAATGTTGGCAAAGGGACGATCTGCACCCCAGCACTCCACATATTTTGTCATCTTTGATGAGGGACGATTACGTGCAATGTGTCCTGGGCGTAAAAAGTACAAAAATTATTATATATGCAGTTTTATTGTATTTTGTTTTACACTGTGTGAAAACATTATTCAAATATGCTTTTACTGACAATGGGAGTAGTTTTAGAGACAGCTTACATTATTTTTTATTTATTTTTTTTTTTAAGTATTTCCGTTCATAAAATTTGCGATGCAAATTCGTGGAAAATTATGACCTAACCTCATTTTTTGAAAGTGATTTTAAAGCGTATTCTTTTTTTATAATATTCATTTACTTACCAGCATGACTGCGAAAACTCTCGCCACTGTGTATAGATAGCTTGCGTCCTTCAATGAATGCGCCTGATGAGCGGCGTCTGTCGGCAAAGGACATAAGACCTAAGCAAAATAAATAAAATAAGAAATGCATAAAAAAGAAATATGGTAGTAGTACATTTTTTTGTTCATTACAAGATTTCAATTTAAAGAATTATAAAACATTTATACGCTACATTATGAAGTATAAAAAAGATTTGTTTTAACCTGAGTTACTGTCGTCGTCATTAGAAACTTTTACGAAGATTTTACGTACCTTGTACGGAAAGCTTGCGACGTGAGCGTTCTGGTGCCTCCGATACCGTTAGATTATTAGGAGTGTGCGTAGCAGAAGCATTCAATGTTGTTGTAGTTGATGTTGCTGTTACTGTACCAGTTGCTGTGGTCGTTGTGGTCACTCCGACTGCAACACCACTGCCATTAGCCAATAATAATGTTGTCGCCGCAGCACCACTATTGGAGGCACCACTTTCACTGCCACTTATACTTAATACTTCCTGCTCTTGTGGAAGCGATAGCGATGATTTAGCACCAGCTGCTGTTGTGGCCGTTTCAGATAGAGTCGAAGAGTCACCACTGCCGCGTTGCTTTTTTAGCACACTTTCAAGTTCTTTAACGACAAGTGGCTCATCTTCATCCTCTTCGGAAAGTTCTTTAATCGACATAGAAGCATTTGAAGTGAGTGGGTGGTGTGTATGTGTATCAGGATGACTATGTGTAGGCGAAGGTGAAAGTTTACCACTATCGACTGTGTTAGTTTGTGATGATGGCATTATAAGTGGTGTGCTAGCGGTAATTGGTAACGTAGATCCGTCGTCATTAACATCGGCACCGGTGTAGTTTGTTGTAGGCAAGAGTTTTTCGTTGGCATTGCTGCTGTTGTCATTCTCAATTTTTGGCGTATTGGGTGAATTCTCTGTTTCATTTGTACTTTCAATGCACTCTACAACACGTGGCACACTATGCATATAGGCTGGCTGAACGATTTTAGAAAATTAAAATCTCTTTTATAGAAACAGTTTAATTTGAACAAACCTTTGGCGGCACTATGAGATACGTTTCAATTTTATGATCAGCTAAATATGCATCGCGACTGCCACCATTGCCTTCCTCAACTTCAAACTTATCGCCAAGAAAATCTCTTGTTTGTTTAGTAATATGAACGCGTCTATAATGTAGAAAAAAACGAGTATTTAATGCGTCTATTAAGCAAAAGTATCTTGATGTATTTGAAGCATAATCGAAGATAATTTGTTGTGTCTATTTATGTCTTTTATTTCTTTTAATCTTGTCAACTCGTGTCTCTCTGTTTTCAATAAAAAATTCGACAGCGTGTCTATAAGATATTTGCATATTTGATTGCTGCTTTGAAGTTGAGTGATAAACAATGTCTCAGAGACACCACCACTCATATGCTAGATGCATGTGTATCTGTATGCCTGGGCAACATCAAATACAATGCAACGATGCGTATGCGAATTTTTTTTGAACTTTTAGATTTAAATAAAAATTTTGCAGCAATTATATTTGACAAGCAAATAAGAAAAGAATCCTTAGACAAGCAATGAAAATGTTGTTGGCTTGTTGAATAGACCCAATACAAAACATATGTATAATGGCCTATTTGTACGTTTTAAGAGTTTGTCAATAGTTGAGCCAATGCCTAGCACACATTCTTTCATTCATATTTTATGCACTTACCCCGCAACACCGCCACTTTCCATATGATTTGCCAGTGTAACATCATCGCTCCAAACATCAAATTGCCACTTACGCAGGCCAAGGACACCACAGAGTACATTGCCAGTATGAATGCCGATTCGCATGTCTACATTTATACCGGTCGCCTCTCGCACATGTCTGTGTAAATAAAGTCACAGTCGACAAAACAAAATGAAGTACATACATACGAGTAGGGTTAGACAAAAAACCAAAATGAGTTACATTGTATACAAAACCCATACATAAAATACATATATACTATGCTACATACATAGGTACATAAGTATGTTAGTTCTTTAGACCTTAATAAGTATATTTTGTATTAACATTTTAATAAGTAACAAAATATAGTATGTGTGTATAAGTGTACAAATAAATAGTCGAAATTTGTTATTTGTATTTAATGGGAACAAGTCATGAAAAGAGTGACCATCACATAGTTTATAGAAAAAGAAATCCGCCAGATTTTCATTAGGTTTTAAATGCGCAGTGGAACACATAAGAATTTAGAAGTCTAATCTTGTATTAAGTTTTGTTAAGACACACTTTCGCTGTTAAAAAGTTTAATTTTTCTAAATTGCATTATTTATGAGTTCTTTGAGAATATTCTGTCCTACAAATTGTTATCATAACAAATAAAAGTATATGAGAAACTGTGAATGGGAGCTCCACAGACAAGACAGTTAGAACACAGACTTGCTCTACCTTTTCCGTAAAAATTTACGAGTTTTAAGCCTGCAATTTAAAAAAAATTAACATTTAAAATATATTCGTAAAATAAAAATTGTTCTTATTTAGAATTGCGGTTCGTATTTTCACGTTTTGCTCGGAAAAGCCGCGATTCTAAATAATTACCAGAGAAATAATAAATTTTAGTTAAGTATAGTATATAAAGTTTTAAAGAAAGAAAAAAGCATGTAACACAATTTCAAGCTGAAATGCTTTTCTTTTTATGATATACATAGAATAAATTTACAATGAATTTTTGTTGTTGCATACTTCAAGGTGCTTTCGCTCGACAATTTCCTGATTTGCGTTTAAAACATGGAAACAATAAAATAAGCCATTGACCTTATAATTCGTAACTTTTATGTAAAAAACGCGCGATTACAATAATATCTTTACTGCTTGACTTTTTATTTTTTTTTTTTTTACTCAAATCAGCAACAGGGTACATATTAATTTTATAGCCTGTACTCAGTGCGCGTCTGTGCTCAATGAGCTATATGAAATACAATAAAAAGAAAACAAAAAAATAAATAAAAAGGCAAAAATGTAAAGAATTATAAGGTCAGAAACTGTATTATTACATACACGCACAGACAAATTTGAAAAGAAATGCGGTCAGGACGCAACAAATAGCAACACTTCAAAATAAAAGCATAAAAAAGAACACAATAGCAAGCAATATAGTCTATTCATTAAAATTTATTGTCATATTTATGCATACGAGGTGTTTCGTAAAAGTTTGCGAGACATCTTTTTTTTTTTTTTTTTCCTTATATCTGTCAAGAATCTTAACAGCTTTCTTTGCCGTAATGCAACTTTTCTATCATTATTTCAAATATTATATGGACTCGGCGAGGTGTTGTCGAAACCTGGGCATAATAAAACTATTTTTGTGTAATTTACTAAATAGTAAAAAAATTTATATCATGATATTTTTATTGTTGTGCACCTAACTACACTACTCTGTAATATTGTGTAAAAGTATATAAAAAAAAAACTTAATCGAAACATTTTTACAATTTGATGCTTAAATCGTCAAAAAAAAAAAAAAAAAAAACACAATAATTACATGACACTAGCAATAGAAAAACCAAAGTAAACAGAAAACAAAGTACACAAATCCGAACATATAACAAACTCAGCACCTAGAAGTATGCAGCAGATTTTGTTTGATTTGCTGCGCTCGACAGTCGCCATTAACAGCAGCAACGTTCACTGTTGTATAAACATTTCTTGTACACACACACACATTTATACCTTATATATCGATTTTATACCTCATATTTAATTTTGACTCACCTGATAGCATCGATCATTTGTAAGCCCATATTGACGCAATTTGTTGCATGTTGCGGTCTCGATACCGGCAAACCAGAAACACAATAATAACAATCACCGAGTATCTTGATACGCAAACATTGATTTTCCTGTAGTGATTATGTAATAAAACTAAAACAGTTATTATCTAAACTAGAGCATATTTCATTTTACACCAACCTGTGCAATTTGATCGAAACGCCCGAAGAGATCATTTAGTGTTTTAACTAAATCACTTGCTGTCAATTGTTCCGATAGTGGCGTAAAATTGACAATGTCTGCATAAAGTATGGAAACGTTGTTGTGTCGCTGCACATGTAACTCATGAAATCGCGTTGCCGATGTTGATGATTGACCACCAGCACGCTGACAGGCATCAGCCATTTTCAGCATAATGCTTCGCTTGACCTTTATGTTCGAAAACAAGTGATAAATTGTTAATTATTTATTGAAGAATCTTGAGCTGAACTTGTTTGACAATGTTTAAAATTTCATTTTTTAGTCAAGCTCAAGATTTCCAGGACTTCTGATAGCACACCATGCTGCACTCACCTCTGCTGCTATCTATTTTATTAAATAAAAAAAAGAGAAATATTTAAAAATTTAAAAAATTCAATTCAAAAACAATCTTTTGAGCAAAAAAAAAAAAAAACTGTATTTACATTAGCAAAAATTGCAAATACTTACATAGGCCGGTATAACGCTAAGCAACAGTTGCTCTTGCTGTTCCCGTTCGCATTCAAGTTTGACACGTTGTTCAATACCGGTTCGTGTGCCATCGACAGTGCGATTGTGTGCTGCATCCGACATTATTCGATAGTAGAGACCAGAAACGGATGCGCTAGCTAACATAACAATCTCGCCAAAGAGCTGCAAAAGCGTATATAAAAAGTGTAATTAAAAAAAATATATGCCTTAACTAACTGCAGCATGCTTGAATAAATAAAATTGCGGCAAATGGCCGATATGGATGACATTAGCAGCAGAGTTATAGCTAAACGGAAAAATGAAAACAACAGCAACGAACAATACGCATTTAGAAAAACGTGTATGCACGGATGCACTCGTATTTGTTTTAATTTGCGGCAGACTGTGTACGCCTCGTTTCATTTATTGCTGCAACAAATGGCTCTGTAACCACTCTCGACCCGGGCAAACTGATATAATTAATGCAATACCAAATGTCGTTCATTTGTTATTGTTTTAGCTGCTGGTAAGGCTGCTGGTATTGCATATGAGCTTCGCTTACCATAGGCAAATTAGGTTCATAGTCTGCACTGGTTCCAATTTTATAAACGATATGTACGGCAGTCATGAATAGCGCTAGAACCACTGAGACTGGCCATGAGATAGGCAGCATTGTATGTATGCCCTGCAAAAAAAAATTAAAATAAGTGATGTTAAATTTAAAAAAAAAAATAAAACAAAGTTTAAATCATAAAAAAAATAAACAAATGGGCTGCTATACCCACAGAGCTTACTTGAACGCAACTGCCACTACTTCTAATGCTCTTTGCTACTTAAACATGTTGCACGCTTACGGCAAACTACTCATACTACAGTGGCAGTGTTTACTCACCAAAAATAGCGCAAACATTGGCAACGGAGCCAACTCTTCACCCGTAATTGCCGCAATGGTGCCAAGTGAGAATGTTGTGACAATGGCGAATGCCAAGGCCGCTACTGGTGAGCTTAGTACAGCTGGGAATTGTAATGCGGTTAGAATTGAGGCGGATATTAAAGCAGCCAACGCTAGCAGCAGCGTATGCAGTAATTGCTAAGAAAAAAAAAAACAAAAAATAGAGACAAAAAGTTTTAGTGTTTGAGTAATTCTTAAATCCACATTTTACTTACTTGCTCGAATATAACGCCAATTATTATGGACACGACACATGCTACCAGCGATATCACCAATCCGGAACGAAATAATGACTTGCGCAAACGTTGTCGATAGCGCGTATACAAATCATCTAAGTGTATATCCTCAGCTGCAAGGAAATACAAAGATTATGGTTTAGTCCTATAGCTAAAATTTGCAACTAAATTTACATAAAGCTAAGTGCAAATGTTAATTTATGTAGTTATGAACTCGAAACAACATAAAAAGCAGATGTGCTTCATGTTGCCAAATATTGTGTAGCATACTTTTCGGCTAAACCTAACATGTCGGCCATTTTGACAAATATTTTCATATACGTACACATTTTCAAATTAGTATTTTTCTGATAAGTATATGGAATAGAAAAAAATAAAGTCAAATAGGAAAGCGTTCGCTCAAAGTGGTTAGTAAATACAAAAAAGACCAAGCTTATTGTCATTCTTTACTCTTGCGCGGACGTATTTTAACAGTTTCAGCAGGAAATGAGGTTACTTCCGTTTTCGCTAACTTTTGTTTTAAATCTTTCTATTATTATTGGTGATACTTGAAGTTGTCAGCGCGTAGAGAACGCAGGAAAATAGTTTTTTTTTTGTTCTTTTCTTTTAAATTTATTTTCAACTTTATTTAATTAAATTTTTTTGCATGGCGCTACAATCGCCATTCGAAATCTTTATAAAATTGAGTGGACTAAAATTACAAAAGTATTTGAATGAAAACTAGTTCAAAATGATATTCCACAAACTTCCAATCTGTTTGAATAAAAATAGTTTAAATAAAATAGAAATACAGATGAAATGTGCATTGCAGCACTTAAACATTTAAAGCTTTTACCATGATTTCTGTTCGACTTAACCACTCGAAAATATTAAATGTGAAATCTTTTCTAAATACATTTAAACAATGACTAACAGCCGCAAATCCAGTGGTGACACAATTTTTTTGTTTGCATTGTTTTTTGAATGATACTCTAATAGTTTTTTTTATTTTATTTTTTATTTAACATTCGTGTAAATGCATTCATCCTCAGCTCACTTAATCATGTGAAACTCTTTGTATAGAGCTATTGTAGCACACAATCCACCACAACGAGAGAGTGCAACAGAATAAAAGGTAAAAAGGAAATCTATGTCGTGGCTTTAACGACAACAGCAGCAGCATGAATGACGCTGCGACTAACATACTCGTACATTGTACTCATCACTCTTGTCATCTTGTTAACTACGAGGTTTGATGTTGTTTTGTCCTTCGCGTTTGCAAGCGAGTGAAAGGAGTGAAAGCAAGTTACTGTCAAAAGAATTTCTATTTGATTGCAGTAAATAAACAAGCAAAAATGACTTTGGTTTATTTTATTTTATTTTGTTAGAGCTGCTACTGTTGACTTTCGCGACAACTACGCTTTCAAGTGAAGCTGTTCGAGTATAAAAGAATGCTTTGTATATAAAAATTACACGCACACAACAAAGTTTTATTTACTTCCAACTAACACACAAACACACATCGTATATGCTCAGCAAATATCAGCACAACACTGATTGCTTTAGTCGAATATTACGCATACGCAATGTAATACGACTCGATTTAAGTGAAGCTACTGAGTGAGCGCTTAATTTATCAAATTTCACTCATTAATTACTATGACAATTAAGTGTTAGGCATGCTCTAATAGCTGATTTCCTATGAATTCTATAGACACATACGCACGTATATATATTGTATGAAGTTAATGTCTAAATCAATGTCAAAATAAATGTGTTTACACTTCTAACCGAACCAAGCCAAACAAACGATTTAACAGCTCCTTTGATGTAATTACAATAACAACTTGTTTACTTTGACCTGACGCTATAATCATTAAACTGTTTTGTTGTATTGTGATAGCGTTGCGCCTTTAAACGTTTATTTAAATTTTTATCGTTTTTAGAATTTAAGGAACTCAAGCAAAGGCTTAGCAATTCGTGGCTGGCTTATGCTAACAAATTATTGATTATTTTTTTTGATATTTTTTTTTTGTTGTGCCTGACAATCAATAAACGTACTTTAAAAATATGCCGTTCGGTATCTGAAAATAGATTTAGCTTAATTTAAATACACTTCATTTACTTCATAGCATAGTTTGTTATTCAATTGGTTGAGAGTGGTTTTGTCCTTTGATTTTTTTCTTGCACTTTAATTTTGCTAACTGCACATTTAGTACTTTTGTTTCGCTTTTTCTGCTTTGAGACTGTTTTAAATTTTATTTGGTATGCTGGCTGCATCTAAAATCTACTAGGAATACACAATATTTAAGTATTTACAACAAAAACGTGCAACATAAAACTCGACAATATATAACATTGGCAACCTCGACCTTAACGCAGAAACAATTTTACTAGCTTTGCACGTCGTATTTTCTTTGGGTGTTTTTGTTTCTGTGATTTGTTTGCAAATATTAATATTTAAGGCCTAAAGTTATTCAACATTTAAACAATTTAATTGGATTAAATGTGAAAAAAGTGAAGGAATGTTTGATTTTATTAAAGCTTTGCAGCCACAAATAGAATCAAAATTTTTACAAAATCTATTCGACTGGAAAAATTTTAAATGTCCAAACTGACATAATTTGTCTAAAATTTATTATGCTGCAAAATGTTTACTTTATTCGCAATAAAATTTCTATTTCATGGTTTATAAACTTATTTGCATTTGCTTGTTATTCTATGTAAATATTTTAGTAAAAGAATATTTATTATTCTGAGTGGATTACAAATTGTTTGGTTTTGTAAAATATATATTTGAAACTTTACAAATCAATTTGAAATGAAAGTGAAACGTAATCAAAAATCGTATAATAAAATTGACAATCGATGAAAACCGTAGACCGCAAAAAAAAAATGAAAATAAAATAGCGTCAACTTGTTAATGGCCACCATCAGTTGCCACCTCTCACGCAATGAATTAATCAATTTTTTTTCTCCTTCAATAAGCTCACACCTTTCCTTCTTCTGTTGAAGAAATTTGTTGTAAATTGTTTGGGCTGGGTTAAGCTTAAAAGGTTTTCATTTCTTCTTATATGCAAGGTGTAGCTTTTAACACTTGGCACGTGAGAAAATAAACATACATATATACGCTCATAACTCTTTATATTTGGCGCCAAGGCGTATTTGTTTCAGCTATTGTTCTGAGTCTAAGGTTTTGTGTGTTTTTTCTTTGTTAACATTTATATCGATATGTATCGTACATATTGTGCAAGGAATGCTTGGCTTGCGCAATGTTGTATGTTTGTAGATGTGCACGCTTTTGTTCCTATGGCCATTTTGATCCTTGTTTATTTGTTTTTATATGTATGTCCTTTCAGTTGCGCCCATCGATTTCTAGTCCGTGTGTTAGTGTGTGTGTGTGTGTTGGTTGAGAGTTGCGTGCGTTTCAATATAGAACGGCGTGAAAAGCTAATAGTCTATGTCACGTAAGTGCCACATGTGCCACCTTTACCGCCTGTGGCATGTTCTATGTCAGTATACACAAAGTCAGTAGTCACAAGCTACTTTAATGCGAAAATTCCATTATAAATAATGATCGAAACAAAGTAAGCAAGCATCTTCATATTGATAAGAAAAATGCTGTAACTTTTTCTATAAAACAAATAGCAACGATTTGACGATTTTTTTTTAGAAAGATACAAACCATTTTGGCAGTTCAACAAAAAATGGTAGGAAATGAAAGGAACAATTTGTCATTCAATGTAGCAGCAACATTGATCAACTCACTCGAAGTAACTTTAAAAGTAATTGAACTTGACCTTAGCAGTGCTTCACAAGACATTTTAACCCTATTGTGCTGCCACTTGGCGCGGAGTATTAATAACACTTGAGCGCCTTGAAATTTACGTTGACAATTTTCGAAAATGTTTTTCTATTTTAGTTTTTCATCGACTTTCACAAAAGGCCTTGTCGACTTTTAGGCAAACCAATCACCTTGAAAAGCAATCTTACTTAAATATTTTAAGCAAAAAGTCAATCAGCTATTAGGCTTGCATGACAAAAATAGAAAATAAATGCTTTTGTCCTTTGAAACTCCTTGAGAAAGTTTATAGTTTAACAAAAGGAAAAGCAAAAGCAAAAATCTTGTAAAAATCTACGAGTTTGTTACTTTGTAATAAAATTATAATCGAATTTTTTGAATTAATACACTTTCTGGTTGTGCTTAGCAGTAGAGTATTCTTTATTTTTAATATATTTCATGATTGATGCAACAAGCGCAAGCGTATGTAGAAGCAATTTACAATTTTCATTGTATTCTACTCAGGTTCACTTTTTGTCTAGCTGCCTATAGTATCTGATGTCTGCATAATAATAGAAATGTTTGCTACTTTACATTTTCTATCTCATCACACATCTCACATTTTATATCTTTGAACTTGGTTTAAAAATGTCATCATCGTCAGATAAATAACGAATCGTGTGCGTTATGTGTAAGTGACATAAATCTCATATTGAGTTGAATGTTAGCTGTGAAATGCTGAAAAAATCTGTGCTTTATACATATAAAGTATATTTAACCTAAAGCAATATGTTCCTTATCTGTTCGCCAGAAAAAAATCTGCCGTGCTATTTTGCATATGTAGAACGGCATAGATAATATTTGAGTACTCATTTCGTATGCAAGTTGCATTTCATTTGAATTTTGTTTTTTTTTGTTTTTTTTTTTTTTTTTTGGCATAAATTTTACTTTTGTTTGTAATGGAGGGTTTGTAAAAAGAGTTTTGAAGCAAATATTAATAAAAAAAAAAAATAAAAAAAAGAAGTCTTCTGTTAAGTCAAACTAATTTTTTGTTTTAATTATTACAAATATTATTTTTATGTACATTTTACAATCCAATAAATAAAATCTCTAGAAATAAATTGTATTTTTTTTTATTTATTTTTTATTAAGTTTAACGACACCCCTCATACTTCTTATTTTTTCATTTAAGCGCACAACATGTCTTGCGCATATCTGTGTTCGAAAAGATATAAAAATATAAATATATCCAAGTAAAATTGTGGGAAAATAAATAAACTCAATAACAGCAGCGTCGTCGGTGTCGGTGTCGGCGTCGGTGTCGGCGTCATCATCATCAACATCACTGTCGTCTATTTAACAATTATAGCTCAATCAATTTGCGCACACAATCATTGCTAACCAAGCAGCAAGTGATCTATCCCATCCTGTAGAGCAATCACAGCCGTCAGACTAATAAACACCACTAAGAGCCCACTGTTAAGTCATGCCAAATCAATTTATGAGCAACAACAAATGTTTGTGGGGTTTGTGTATTTCAATAGCTGCTACTGCTGCTACTGCGATTGAATGATTGGCTGCCCCGAGTGAAGGGGCAAAGCTGAGAGTCAACAGCAAAACACAACAGATGTATTGCATTTTATCGACACTTTTTCATTGAATTCAATTAAAAAGCAAAATTGAAAATTGAAATTCAATTAAGATGCTATGAATATACATAGACAAACGTTGTTGGTACGGGTGGGGTGGGGCGGCTTAGCAACATAGACAGACGGCAGACAAAAAGACAGAAAGACTATAGAATATATAGAATAGACAGTAGATAGAAAAAGGACTAATACATTTATTTCGAAAAAAACTTTTTTGCCTGAGGACTTGAGATGTCGTTTTTGTATGTATAAAAAGAATTGTATCTGCAGTTAATTTCCGCAGCACTCAAAAAATGTTCACTTGCAAACAAATAAAAAGCCAAACAGATGGAACTCTTTCCAGCTTAGAGTAGCAGTTATCGCATAGACAGACAGCTTCAAGCATTTTCGTTTCCAATCAGTACAAAAGTTAAGTTGCACTCTTGAAGCATTTCTAACTTTGCATATTATTGTTATAAAATACACAAGTACATATAACACTGCTGTTGTCTGTGACATATAAAAAGTCATAGCTGCAATATTTTAAGTCATGCTTCTAGCAGAGTGCAAAGAAACTGTTGAAATTCTCATAGTTGCACTAAGCTGTCTCAATGAAAACATTTCGTGGCACTTAACTTAATTAATGTCACTGCTCTGGGTGACATTTCCGTAGAGGGAATATTGTTTAAATTGGTTGCAGATGGCAGACGCAGCTTTTGTGTGATGAACTGCGTGTTTGCTTTGCGTTTATTAAGACATACAGGAAATAAAGATTGTTTAAATTGCAGTAATCAGCTTGATTAGCTTAAGAGTTTCTTGTGTTTTAAGTTAAACATGAGCTGCTTTTTGGTTGCGCAGTAAACGTATTATTAGATTCATTACGAATTATTAAACTACGTTTTAACTAAAAATTCCTTGCAGTGATAACTTTGACTTTTCTAATTGATTGAGTACACTAAAATTGCAATATAGAAACCCAGATACATACACAATTTTGCTATTCTTCTACTACTTTTGACCGTAAATAAGTTTGACTGCAGGCACAGACACTCAAGAGAGCAGCAGCTGTTGCTCATTACACCTTGTAGCTACTTGCCACGCTATCGCTTCATGAAAAAACCCCAACGCTGTAAAACAATTTAGTTTAAAACTTTTAAGCAATTTGATAAGTTTCTTCTAGTTCAATTTAAGTTTGACTTTAAAACTTGATTTATTTTTGTTTCGTTGTTTATAGAACTATGCGAAATTTTCTTCAGTTTGCATTTTATGCATCTTAACTTTGATAACGATGAGAAATTTTCAGTTTAATTTAACTCTTATCAAATAATACATTTTACATGCATTAAAAAATGATTTTCAGTATAAAAATATGAACCAAATTTGTTAAAAGTGAAATATTTATGTAATAAGAATAAAACTTGTGCGTTTCAGTTTTCGTTCTTTATTATTTTTTGTTTTTTGCTTAGTTCGCAAAGTTGTTTAAAAATCTAGTAAAACTTTCTTAAACAGCAATAAAAAATGTTAGACTAGCAAAAAAAAAATTATAAGCTCAATATAAAGCAAAGAAACACAAAGGACAAATTGTTGCTTCTTCTTTTTACTGCTGTCATAAATTGATTGTGGTACAAAGTTGCGTATACGTAATGTGCAATTTCGTAAGCTTACAGCTATCTGTCATGTTTAACTGCTAGCTCAGCTTTTAATGCAATGCAATGGAAGCAAATTGCTGTTAATAGCTTTTCTAATGTTTCATTTACACAGACAAAATGGCGCCAACAAGCCTGTCTTCACTTTAATAGCTTAAAAGATTGTAAGCGAAGGTAAGCAAGGTCATTGAATCAGCCTCAAATACAAACAAACAGAAGAACATATATGGCGCATGCTGTGCCTAAATTTATGCATATACAAACAATATATTTAACATATTCCAAAGTACATATACATACATATATGCAATAATATTTGGCAGCATACTTCATACTTAAGTCTAAAATAAACTGAATATATGCTGCCGCCGCAGGTTTTTAATATAATTTTAATTAAAAAATTCTACTCGTAGTAATTTAAATAATGCGAATGTGTGTGTAAAAGCGTGCCATAATATTATATCATTATTTTAGCCTTTTAACAAGCTTAATGAAATACTTTCGAGCACACGACATCCAATACTACGCTACGCTAGCAGCGTTTGCTGTGCTGTTCAAGAGTTTAATTAAATGATAATAAAATTAAAGTCAACGAATATATTAATGATGAGTATGCCGTATGATGCCGATATAATGCCGCATACACGCGTAACTAATTAACAACACATTGACGTAAATAACAACAGGAAGCAAAAAAAAAATGGGTGATTAGTATAAGCATTTGAGGGTAGTTTCAAAATTTACTTAAAATACAAATATTGCATTAAAATGCTTTTGAGAGAGTAACAGACATATTGACTGAGAGTTACAGACGCAGATATGTTTCTCAGTATTCAGATTACGCCTAGTATTGGCTAATGATGACATACGAGTTTGTTTAAATACTTCTAAGATGTTCATAACACTCCTCGCTAAATGCGTACATTTTTTTTTTAAATAAACCAATTTATTTTATGCCCAAATTGATAAAGCTCAAAAGAATTTATTTACCAGTATACCACAACAAAAAAATCAATTAAGGATAAATATCAATCAACTCCTTAGCAGGCTGCAATGTGTAAAAAACATCAAGACAAGCACATAAAAAAAGGTTACGCAATTGTTTGTCATCAAATGTGTCCCAAAATTAAGGCGAATTTAAAATTTTTGACAGAGCAGCAAATGAGTGTAAGCGTTCGTAGGAAAGGCTGTCAGCAAATGTTGCCAAAAAAACACGTTAAAAAACACACAAGCCAAACCATAAAGCAAAGTGACGAATAAACCCGTAAGTTTCGATAACAGCTTTCATAGGCGTTTTTTTAATACGTCTCTTGCCTTTTCGTTCAGTTTCGTTAGTGTTAAGCTGTGGCAGGAAACGGAAATAAGCAAATATTTGAGTTGATTGAAAATGTGTAGCGTTCATTTTTTATACAATATGCTTCCGATTTTTTATTGTATATTTGAAGTGGCTTGTGTTGAAATCCATAATAACACACATGTATGTATTTGTTGCTTATGCAGCTGTATATATTGATTTCACATAACGATACATAAACCATATCAACTGTATATATAATCACACCATATACAATAATACGCATAATAACGCAACGACGAAACAATAAACATTTTTGTTTTTTTTCTTGAAATCTGAAATCTGAAATCTAGCAGCAACCTGTTGAATGTTGTTATTATTAAAGGATGCTTTGTTATTTATGTGTGTTAAATTTTAAATTATGTTATAAAATTTTGTAATGAAGCTTAAATCAGTCAAAAAGTCAACATTTTATGACCTTCGCATCCTTTGCACTTTATTTATGTACTCATTTTAATTATTAAAAATTATTGTTATTCGTTGAACTTTCTATAATTTTGTTTGTCAATTTTGAATTGTTTCAAGCGAAACATTTATCGCAAAAATACTAAAATAAACAAAAAAATAATGATTGCAAGCATTTTGGTATAAAATATTGCTGCCTACTTACAGGCTGCTAATTTGAATTTAATTTTAAAAAGAGCCAACTTGGCATTTTGCTCTTTATTTTAATGTCTTTAATGTCTAATTAACATCTGTCGCATTTCAACTAACCTTAGCAACAAGATTGTAATGAAAACTAACCTAATTATTAACCCTACAAATACAAACGACGTACATATAAGCCTGTGTGCAATGGGTTCAAGCTTATGGCAAGTGGCACAATAACCAAAGTAAAATAAATTTAATTAAAACGAAATGGAACAGACGTTAAAGACGAAGCACATTGTGAAATAACTAGCCACTAAGTGAAAAGCTTCACTTTAAGATATAGTTTGATGTTGTGGTTGTCGTGACAAAAGTAAATTAAGAAACAAACACTCCAAAAGGGATTAGCAGTAGGAATACCAACAGCTACAGCAACAGTGACTGAAGTGGTTCAACCAAATGTAATTTAATTTAGATAGTCAAGTTTTACTAGAAATCAACACTATGACTACTGCACATCAACGTCAAAAAGACTGTCCAATGAGCAACAGTAGTACTATGTATTAAGCAGTTTGTCTGTTTTTCAAGAAAAGCTGACAGCATTTGCTGTGCTGAATTATAAACTTGATAAAACTTTGTGTTGCACAAAGAAGACGTTGATGCGATAAAACCTAATATTAATTTCTCAAACTAACAAAAAATTGTATGAAAAATTGTAAAAGAAATACCAAATAGGACGTTGGGTATTAGCAAACTAATTTCATTTGAGTTATCAAAGAGCATTGTGTCGGCTTAAAGTTAATAAGTTGCAACTTAAAAACTACCAAAAAAAAAAATAAATTGGAAGAATATTATGGTAGTAAAAGTTTATTAAACTTACCCGTAGTGCCATTTTCTCGTTCGTTAATATCACCCAAGCTGCCGCTAGAGGCAGTCATCTTAGTTACTGTTGCTGCATTTCCGCTTGTTGTTAAAATGGCGGCATTGACGCTGGCGCCATTTTCCGTTTTTACAATTTCCGCATTACGCTTTAGCATTGTTATTGTTATTGTTGTTGTTGCAAAATTTATAGAGCAACCAACTGCCAACTACATCGGAGACACGAACGAGGACAATATGTTGAGGACAACGCTTGCCTCAAGGCGTTGTGCCACGCTGCTTTTCGTTTACTTGTTGCTCTAAAAAGAAAATCTGTCGAAAAGGAAAGACGTACGAAATTACTTTTTATTGTACACACACACAGACACATTTTTGGATGCAAAAGAAAAACTTGGAATTATTTTTTTAATTTTGTTGCTAATATTTTTATTTTCATTTTTCCACAGCGCAATTTTCACACGCAAAAGTTTTAGTTTGTTTTATGCATTTTTTTTATACGCATTCGCTTCTTTTTGTTCTATTTGATTCTTTATGCAATGAAAAATTAGTTTCTTACTTTAAATAATTCATTGTTCGGTTTAGCTTTTATGAAATTGTTGAGAGATGCAAATAAACTGCAAGAAAGTATGCCACACACGGCTTAGTCTTCTCTATAAAAATTCTGGCAACTACGCTTTAAATTCCCACTTTGTAGTCGGTTTAGTTTGAATTGTTTGCTTTTTACGTTCTACGTTTGTTTTATACACTCAATTATCTGTGTGCAGCTTCTCTATGAAAACACTTAAAACTGTCTTTGTGCAACAATTAAAAAACTTTTTTCAACCATACTTCAGCAAATAGCGAACACACTTATATGACTTTTAGCTATCTATAGGCTGAGTATGTTGCCATCTATTCAAACAGCCACTTTTTTTATTTTTTATTTTTTTTTTGTTTGTTTGTTTGCACGCAAGTCCTTAGCCTTTATAAAGTTCTCGCATATCCTAAGGATATGCGCATACTTCTTTTTGTTGTTGTTGTATTTTTCTTTGTTTTGAATTTCTTAAAATGCAACTGCTTATGTTGCAACCTTTATGCAAGTTTCTACTTGCATACTTTTTGTTCCTTTATTCCTCTGTCTGTCTGTCTGTATGTCTGTCTGTCAGCCTCTCTGTCAGTTGTATCGCTTTTATTTCTACTAACGTAGCTATTTCAGGATCTTTTGTGCTGTTACGTTATTCAAGCATACATAAAGTTTTATATATGTATGCATTTTTCATACCCTTCGAAATAAGTTAATATAAAATTGTATTTTTAGTTCTTCAAAGTGAATTAATCCAAGTGATGAATTAATTTTGCTCATAGTGCAATTATAAAAGGCAAAGTCAAGCGAATCAGTTAAAAGAAATGCTCGGTTTTATATTTAGACTTGCGAGAGGCAAGAAGATGGAGGTATATTTTATATCCTTTCATTTTTTGCCTTTAAATATGACTGACGTTGGTACGAAACATATTGAGAAAGCAAGAATGCTTAGCACCACCTTGTATAATTGCACCATAATATAGTCGAACTTTTTTAATACATTTTGTCTAATTTTAAGTCACGTCGATCAATTTGTATATCAAAATTAGTATGCCATGCCTATCTTAAGACCATAGTCTCTATTTAAGTTGTTATTTAAAATATTGAAATTTTCTGTGAGTTGTGTGTAAAAATTTTAGTTTCGTTTAATTTAAAGTTTTTTCTTCTTACTTTTTTATTTGTCTTTGTTTTTGTTTCAAGTTTTCTGCTATTCTTCTTTTATCTTGCTACTATGTAAAACTGTCTTATTGTTTTATCTGTCATTCTATCTGCCTGTCTACAGTTTTACTCTGTTCTATCAGTCCTCTTATCGCGTGCCTAGTTAAATACTTTTGCGACTGACTTGTTTGACTGTTTGAAATGTACTTTCTGAAGTTAAATTGCGCCAGTTTAAATTGTTGCGTTGCTTTCAACTTTTCTTTGAAAACTGGCGCGCGCGCTGACAGTGAAAGTAAAATGAATGAGTTTCAAGAAAGTTTTATTTCATTTTTACAAGTCACTCAGAGGATATTGTTTTTACAGAATGTTTTTTTTTTTTTGTTTCGTAGAATTAGCGTATTTTTAATATTTAAAATTTTTGCTTTTGTTTTGCTTTTATTCGCCTCTATTCGCCTCTATTCGAATAAACTCTCGTTTATATTTTTCCGATAAACATTAAAAACCAAAATGCAGATGGGAAAATAACTCATAAATATGCAACATAGTACATTTTTTCTGTTTACATTTCAGCTATTTTTGTGTTGAGCACTTTTGCTGTAATTGTTGTTGTTTTTTGTTGTTTTTGTTTGCTTTAAGTTTGCCTCATTCAGCTTTATTATTGTTGTTATTACGCTTGTTTTCTCTCTCTCACTCTCTCTTTCTCTCTCTCTCGCTCTCTGTTTTCTATAGTTTATTGCCGGCAATTTTATACATGGCGCGGCAGCATTTTGCTTTTTGTGTCGACAGGAAAAAAAACAACAACAAAATAAAAAACGGCTGTCTTCATTTTAAATTACTTTTTGCTTTTGTGCCTCTATTTTGTATTTTTCTTTTTGTTTTACTTTATTGCATTGCATTGTATTTTTTTTTTCATTTTTCGTTATTTTGTTTACATGCTGTGCTGCTGCCAATGTAGCGTATGAGTAATTTTTGTTAGCTTGAGCGAGCGTTAAACACTTAAACTCTCCGCTCCGTTCCGTTCCGTTGCGTTTTTTTTTTTTTTTTTACAAAAAGCGAAAAGCTTTTCGTCAAATGTTTGTAATTATCATTAATTTGCATTTGAGCTACGATTATTGCCATTATTGTGATAATTATCAATATTTAGTTTGGCATTTTGTAGTTTGTTATCTATTTTTTTTTGTTTTTTTTTTTTTTCGCGCTACCGCTTTCAAATTACGCTCATAAATTGTCAAATGAAATCCAATTCCATTGAAATGTCAAAAGATTTTGTTATAAAAATGTAATTTTTTTTGCTTTTTTTCGATTTGAAAGATGATAGAAACGTTTATTGTGCTTTTTTTTTTTATATCACTTTTTACTAGAACAACAATTTTCTATTAAAATAGTTTCGTTTTTTTTTTTTTTTGTGTAAATTCTTGTGCAGCATATTAATGTGTGGCTTTAATCCTAACCAGAAACCAAACCAAATTAATACTCATTTAAATGCTGCACGCGTAATGAATTCATTCATGTTTATACTAATTGTGTTTTGTTTCCTTTTGCAATTTTCACAGAATTCAACTTTTCGTTACTTCCATTTGATGTTCTTTCATTTTCACAATTTTCTGTTTGGTTTTTTCTGTTTGGTTTTTTTTTTTTTTGCCTTTTTTATTTACGTGCAAATTACGCAAATTAGCTGCCATTGAAAACTTTTGGCGCATTAAATACTCATGCACATACATACATGCTCATACATGCTCGTACATATTTATGACAAATGCTCTTTTTTTCTTGTAGTTAACTTAATGCAATCAATGACGACTGAACTTAAAATTAATTGCACTTAATCGTAAAATTGCGGAAAAAATTAAAAAGTGAAAACATTTGAAGAGTTTTTAATCAAAAAATGCTTTAACGTAGACGTAATCTAATTTGTTTAATATAAAAAAAAATACTTTATCTTTTCCTTTTAAGTAAAACTGGACTAATCTGGTTAATTAAATAAAAAATAATAATTACACAATAGAAAGTAATCACATGGCTCTATGTAAGTATTTGCCAGACCTTTTTGTTTTGGGCACTTTATTGCACTAAGTGCTCAAACAATAAGCTTTTCTTTTTCTTTCTGATTTTTATCATAAAAATGTTCCCTGTTGAATTGTTGCTGCCATTTTCTTTTTTTTTTCGCGCACATTTTCTTTGCTTTCAATTCACTTTTCTATTCAGTTTTTTACGAAATATGCTGCAGGGCTCTTGTTTCTTTTCCTCTGCCAAAAATGTTGAACTGTCTTTCTTTGTAAGATTTCTTGATGATGTATCTGAAATGCGCTTTATGCTTTCACATGTCAAATTTATCTATATTTGAATACTACACTTTATACATATACAATATTAAATTCAAATGAATTTAACAAACACAATTAACTAATATTTGTTCATTTAAAGCAACATTCAAGCAAAAATATGAACACTATATAAAGTAATTACACAATATTTGAACAAGATACAAGTGAACTAACTGCATTTGATATTTTCATATGACTTGAAACAAAAGCTAATTACTATAAGATAAAAAAATGTTTGCGTAAAGTAATATAATGACGAAATGCATTTAGATTATATATAAAATCAGTAAAACGCTAAAGAATAAGATTTAAGATTCAACAACTTAACGTGACGTGTATTCATTAAAATGCAATTTCCTTAAAATAATAACTAAATTCACTCTAAATGTACTTTTTCGGAATCTTTCCGAATTATGTCATTTGCAAAGAAACCCATTTTTTTTTTCGAAAATATTTAATATTACAAAATATTATTTATAAATAATATTCAATTCGTTTGCTACGCTCCTATGTGCGCAAATTGTATATAAAATTGTTGAAAAATTGTCATTTTTATTACGAAATAAATCAATTTTTGTAGATTAAATGAAACGAGACGTTTCGAATTGAATTGAGGACCAAATCGAAAAAATCTAACAAAAAATGAAAAAAAAAAAACTCGTCTAAATGAACGAAATGCAAACGCATTAGCAAAGTTGTTTGGACATTTGTACGTGTATGTATGACATTAAGTAAAGCAATCGAAGTAGCACTAGCAACCGAGAGAGGTGGCTGGCCAATAGAGAGGAGCTGCCATAGTCGAAGTAAGTTGTAGGCGCGCTGTTGGGCGGTGGTGATTTGCTGCCACAGCCAGCGTTGATAAATTTAAGTGGAAAAGAAAAACATTAGAAAAACTTGCAATTGCACGTTTTAGCGCAGCTCTAGTTGTCGCCAGATGCGCGTGCTTTTCTGTTCCCCAACATTTGTAGCTGTTTAACTCGCTTCACACACAAAATATCTTAACGATAATGACGACGACGTCGACGACGACGACGACGTTGCAGCTGTTTATGGCAAAACGACTTTCAATTCACATGGCATAGACATTTTCATACCCTGCATACAAATATCATCTATGGATTAATAATTAATTTTTGTTGAAATGCGAAAAGTTGATTTATTAATTTCCAGAAGCAGTTCCCACTCACTTACAGATAGACTATTTTTTTTTTCTAAGAAAATGCATGGAGCGTATTAAAGCTTAGGTTATACTCAAATTATAATTGTCGAGATTTTTTTAAAGTTTACTTAGCGAATTTTTTATGGGATTTTCTAAATTTTCCACAAAACTGTGTGTGCTCGCATACATATTTGTAGAAAAAATGAATTTGTCGAGGCATGCGAATGAAAATAAAAACATTAAATTAAATTGTTGTAGCCTTTTTTTTTTTTTTTTTTTGGCACACACTTGACTACTTGATTTGATAAACTATTTTTAAAATTATTGCAATTATTTTATTTTCTTTTTTTTTTTTTTTTTGTATTTATAAGCTTTAGGGTGCTATAATTTAGCTTGATCTAAAATTTTAATTTTTTTTTTTTTTTTTTTTGAGGCCATGGGCAGCGTAAAATTTCGCTTTTTGTATTTATTTATACAAACGTTCAAAAACGCACATGGCTCGGCTCCTGTGTCTTTTGTCGAAAAGAATGATTTTATGTATGTGTTTTGTGCATCAAAGCAAAAATTAAGTAAATCATAAATATAAAGACAGTCGTCGTTCTTTGAGATTGCTTTAAAAATATTTTTATATTTTTATTTTTCAAACGATATATTTAGTCAATGCCTTTCATAAATTAACACCCACGCTATGATTCTACTTTTTTATCGCTTTGTGTAGCAAATAAAAAAAAAAAAAAATCAATTTTTTTTTTTTTTTTTTTTTTGAATAGATAAAAATATTTTTTATCTTTAAAGAAAAAGAAAAATGACTTTGACAAAAAAAATGCGATACAGATAAAATTATATTTTTACGTTATTTGCGCTACAATAGCAGTCAATTTCCGTATTAGTTGACAAATAAGTATAAATTTCGTTAAATAATATTAATTATTTTATTTCGTTTGGCGCCTAAAGTTCAAAGCTCGCCTAACTGTAAATAATTTAATTATAAAAAGTGTTTTATATATGTATGTATAAGCGATAGCTGTGTATAACTAATTACTTCAAATTTTTATTTATAGTTTATCGCTGCTTTTAATTTGAAATATGTACCACGAAAAATTTTAAATAAAATTACTACAATATGTATTTCCAAATAAATTAAAACAAAAATATAAACAAGGAATGCACCGAAAATGTATCTAAAGCACAATACAAATACTTTATATTGAGAAAAGAATAATTGCGCTTAATTAAAGGCAATTAAAAAATTGGTTTGTTTATTAGGCACACGCCCAAACCCCCTCACTCGCGCGCGATACTAATTAAAAAATATATGCTGGCGTACATACATATGTACATTCTTCGACATACATATGTATGTATCTATCAGATACAGCTGCAAGTGTGTTTATTTGTTGTTTTGTTCTCAAAAGATATTTCAAATTTCTTTGCGGCATGCTTTTGTACAAGTATATGATCCATGTCATTCTTTTCTTTAAAGTTTTGTATTTAATTTTTATTAAAGCGTTGGGTTCATTTTAATTATTTTTAGTTAAATTTTTTTTTTTCGTTTTTTTCTCACGCATAACCTTTTTTTATTGTGCTATGTGTATGCTTTCTTGAGCATAACAGTAGCAAAAACTAAATGGGATATAAAATGAAAAGATACATAGACGTTTCGAGTAGACAGTCAGACAAACAGTCACACAACGTATATGAACGAATATCGTCATTTCAAGTTTCTTGCTTAAATTTAACACAAATGTGCAAATTTAATTAAATTCAAACGAATCAACAGACAAACAAGCGTTATTGTATTGTGTTGTATATATGTATATTGTATATGTAGACGCTAATATGTATATGTATCTACGTATTTGTATCTGTATCTATGTATGAGATAGCGCAAAAAAAAATTAAATTAAATAAAATAAAATATAATACACATATTTTTATATTTTTTAAACTTGACAAGCGGTGCCACTCAGATGTTGTTCTCTTGATAATGTAGCATGTGGTGTGGCAACAAACAATAACAACAACAACAACAACAACGTAGCTAAACTTGCAAATGCACGAAATTAAATGTAAACGAAACGTAAACGAAGGTGTTGATAGATGGCTAAATTTTAATTAAGCATAGACAACATACAGTAACACCCTACATCAAACAAACTCAGTCTAAATAAGCAAGTGTTCTAATACCGAAAAGTATCTCAAATCAATATTTTTGAACTGATTTTCTTTGTTTGCTTAGTTTAATTTCTTTGAATTTCAACAAATTGTTTTTAATTAAGCTTTAATGCGCATATCTGAAGATATTTCTCAGTAGTAAAAGAATAAAATCTTTTATCAATGTTTAATTTTTCGATTTAATTTTAAAGTATCTCATGTGAGAATAAATCAATCTTTGTGATAGAAATACTCGCACATTTTTAAAAATTTCTTTAATAATTTATTTGTTTCCAGACGTGTATGTATTTATGATGAATTTAAATATATCACAGGCGCTAAATTCATTCATTAAGCAATAAACATTTCTAAAATATTACACTGTTCCATGTCTAAATCCAAAAAATCTAAAAAAAAACAAAAACTTCACATAAACCATATTTAAAAGCGCAAAAAGTATCTTTCATCAGCAAAAAAAAAAAAAAAATTCTCAAATTTTTCCAAGTAAAAACTTTGATGCCGATGCATATAAACAGTTTAAACATGTTTTGAGAGAATTTGCTACGTCTGCGCTGCTACTCGTTGTCGTAGTCTCAACAAAAAATATCAAAATACATGACTTAAAAATTATCTCAAAGTGCAAAAGATTATCTAAAAGTATCTTTTTTTACAGATAAAGCTAAAGTTGTATTTAAACAAGAACAAAAAAGAACATTTAAAAGCGAATGCAAGTAATTTATATTTTATTATTATAACTTTATTTAACTTTTTAGTTTATAGAACAAAATTCGTTTAAAATATAATTTTTTTTTTTTTAGGCGCAACCAATTTTGAGCTTTGACATTGACACTATGTTTGCGTTTTTTGTTTTCTTGCTTTTGTGGTGATCTTACGTTCTGCTGTGCAAAAGTATCTTTTTCTAATGAAATAAAACACACACTCCAAAATATTTTTTTTTTATATAAATACACTTATAGAGCGACAAACTGACGCACAGTAGCACACACTGCCAGAATCAGCATCATAATTTTATTTATTTCAGATTTTGTTTCGTTTATTTTTTTTTTTTTTTTGTTTTTTTTTTTTTTGTAGTATATTTATATTTTTGATTTTATTTTGCTGTGATTCTTTAATTATTTCTTTTTTTTTTTTGCCGCAGCCAGTGATTTTTATTTTTGTTTTTGTTTTAATTAAATACATTTTAAAAATAAAACGTTATTGACAAATAGATATAGCGACTTTCACACATTCGTAGCTATAATATAATATATGTATCTATAGTATATTTTTTTGATTTGAAAGAATTTTGTTTTAAAAATAAATACACCGACAACAAAGAGATAGACGAAAAGACAGACAGACAGACGGACCGACCGACTGACGATTAGCGCTATCACACTAGCTTGTCAAGCAGGCAGTCAAGCAGGCGGGGCAGGCCAGGCCGTAGCTTCATACGCGAGTATGTTTTTTATATACATATATATCATTTTTAATACGACTGCACAGAAACATTATAAATTTCATAATGCGCTGATATTTTTTACAGCGTTTTTGTTATTTTTCTTTTTGTACACAATTACACACAGCAGCGGATGTATATTTTTCACAATTTTTTATGATTTTTTTTTTTTAATATTTATATTTTCAAAAGCCGCTAAAATTTGTGTTTTATTTATTGCTCTTATTGTATCTTATTATATATTTAAATAAACAATTAGTTACACTCTCGACGTCGACGACGACAGTAACTAAAAAAAGTAGCAGGTAAAACGTAATGAAAACAACGTCGCACCCATTAAACGGCATTTTATCGCAATCAAGCGCTCGATTTTCTATTTAATTTTTTTTTCATTTTTTTTTTTTTTTTTTATATTATTACAAATTTTTTTCTTTAATTCACGTTTAATTAAAAATTCACACAGTTAAAATACAAAAACAACAACAAAAACTATATTAATGACGACTACTACAACACAAACAATAATAATATAAGCGTCATCTTTAGTTGATTACATTAAATATTTTATATAGTTTACGCTAATAATAACAACAACAACAATTATAATAATAATAATAATAATAATAAGAACAAACACATACGTTCCCGAAATTTAAAATGTACAAAATTTCGACTAATTGAAGAATGCTTCACTTCACACACACACACGTTTCCGTTGTCCGACAACGTCGCCGTTGATCCCAACACTAAAAAAATTTAAAACGATCGCAAACAAAAAAAAATGAGTAACACAGATAGAAAAACAAAAACAACAACAACGACAAAATAAACTTTATCTTTTTTTTCTTTTTATTTTTTTTGTAATGTTATCGCACCGTATCACGCTGCGAACGATTCGATTCGAACGCTAACGCGTTCGCGCTAGAACTGAGTTTTCAAAATAAATAAAGTTCTGCTCTGCTTTTTGCCAGAGCAATGTTGCCGACCTTGTCTACGTTATGGCATAAAATGTTGCTGCAACATTTCACATTGTGTTTTAGTATAATAAACAGAGAATGCGAAACACGCCACACAAAAGAAAATCGTAAGAGAGCGATTCACACATTTTCATGATAAAAAGCTTTTGCTTTGGTTGCCTGTTTGCATTGCCGGCGTTTTTCTACTCAATGAATTTATTTATTTTTGTTGTTGTTGTTGTTTTTATTTTTATTTTTGTGTTTTACTTTGTTTTTTACATACATTTGTCTATGTATCTTTTGCATTCTTTTTTCATCATTTGTACTTATTATTTGCCTCATTTGATTAAGTCAGCTGTCAACGCACCGCTACAACGTATGAGTAATGATTGGCTTTTTGCTCTCTGTGCCGATCAAACTTGTTTGCAATTAAGTCACATTTTTATACCCGCCACATATGCGAGTCTGAAGGGTGTTATCAGTTTGTTGGAAAGTTTGTAACGCATACATGGAGGCATCGGAGATCACAAGACGTAATTCAGATTAATCGTTTCCTGTCCGTCTGTCTGTTGTATTTTAAAAGTCTTTGGTTTACCACAAAAAACATAGAAAATTTATCTATTCTTCTCTTGAAACCTTGGCTTATCACTAATTACATTCAACGAGAATTAACCTTTATGATGTGAAAACACATTCCCCCTATTTAAACCTTACCAGCTACTGCGCTATAAAGCTATGCATTTTTCGCTGACAAACATGTCGGAGTAAATAAACAATGCTTTTATTGTATACAAAAACAGGGAAAAATGGTTGCCGCAAAAATGTTATAAAGATGCTTTTTTTTTTGTACTATGCATAAAATGGTTAAACATGATAACTTTTTAATTAAGTTTTATTGCATACGAATATGTTCATAAATTCCTTCCAAACAAAAACACAGAAAAAAGAAAAGGTCGGAATTTGATATAATATTTAACATGGCTTTTTCGAAACACGCACGCACATAAATCATAAAAACAGTGGGCAGTGCGCGCAAAAATACCACTTTGCATAAATTCAAATGTAATAAAATAGAAAACAAAAACAACAACAACAAAATAGGGACAATAAATTTTAAATATTTAAGCTGTTTTAATGCAACACAATCTGAATATGATACATACGCATTAATACGTATTCTATCGTTTTAACTAACAGAAAGGATAAAAAATTCAGTGCTTTAATTAAAATACAACTGAACTAATTGGAATTAAATGTGGAAGCGGATTTGCATAATTGCAAATGGCGGATTTATATTACTTAAAAAATATCGTTCGCGATATCCTTACATACCACACACACACACACACACATACGTACACATGTACAATATATATGAAAATGCCTTACAACAACAATCAGTGCAGAAGTACTTTAGTGCTGCCCATTGAATGTCCTTGATTCTATTCACAAATTTAATATTGTATACTATACAATATCCTTAAATCTGTCAGTCAATCATTGATTAAAAAGTTTCGAAAATATTTTTACTTTACTAAAACGAACCTAAATTTTTAATGAACTTCAATTTGCCTTCAGTCAAGTTGCTCTGTAAAAGTGTGAAATGTTTTCGTCTCTGTGTACAAATCAGATGCACATTATATACGAGTATATTATCTTATAAACAAACGTCGAGTTGGGTATATCATTTTCCTTTTTTTCCATGCTATTCATTTGTATATACATACCTACTATATTTCCATACTCAAGAATATCCTTGAACTATTCTAGACTCTTTCGCTACAAGGTTTTTGTAATTTTCAGTCAGCTTTTATAGTTTGAATAATTAATGTTGACATTAGTGCATAATATATAAATATAGACTGCTGTTAAGTGTATAAATTTTCTAACTGAGAAATCGATAAATATATTTTGAAATTTGTTTCTTCTTGTATGAAAATGAGAATTCTGTTGCGCTCTAAAACTTTAAAACACCACTGACAAAGTACAAACAATTAATTAAATAATTTTACCGGCATTTCGTTACTAAACATTTCCGGAACAACTTAATTACAAAATTTGTTTTCTAATTTCATGTGCTGCAATTAGTGTCGATGTCAAAGCTTTATGTGTGGCACGGCACTTCACATATTGCAGTGTGACCTTTAACTCAAATTCTCTTTTTATGTTAGAGTAATAGTATTTCATATAATTAAGGCATAGTGAAAGGAAAGCGCCCAGAAATATGCTAAAAAAAATTATACTTTAATTTGACTATGTTTGGTTAAATTGTGAAAGTTGTAAAAACATTTTGATGCATAAACAAAGCAACACAAAGACAAATAGCAGAGCACAACACAACTGCGGCATTTATTAATTCAAAACCCATTCGACCTATTAAACTTGAACTTTTTCGTGTAGCCTTTTTGAATATTTCATAATAATGACAACACGTGCGCACTTCCTATTTCATAACTACAATTTTAGTAACGCGAGAAATAAAGATTTATATACATATGGTATGCATATACATATGTAGGTTTTATACATAGTAGGTAGTTGGTTGTATTGCTTTAAAATGTAGAATTTGCAGCATTAATTTATATTGTATTTTGAATAAAAATCATTAAAAAAATATGTAGTCATAGTATTAAAGCATATACGCTTCTCTGATAAGGAAAACGAGTAAATTATTATTCATTATGAATTTTAATTTTAGTTATTATTATTATTATTAATTTTAGCTTTTTCCCATTTTTTTCAGTTTATCAAACTCAATTAATAAAAAAGGTAAGTCAATTTTTTTAAATTAAATTTTTATTCAAGTATCAATTGATTTTATTTGAAACTCGTATAAGAATGTTAAAGTTGAAAGTCATTCATTAGAAAATCAATTCACAATCGAAACATTATCTACAATAATGAATGAATCTAATGAGACTGAAACAAAATTACAATTTACAGTCAAACAGAATTCTACATCGTCTAAATTCAATATAAACGCAAATTATTGCTTAGAGTACTTAAACTGTCTTGGACGTTTCATTGAACGTCTATAAGTATCTGCTTTACTGAGTCGCTATTTCTTGAAGCTCGTTTAGTCCTTCAGTAACAATTTAGTTGATTTTTTTTTTTTTTTTTTTTTTTTTTTTTTGTATATTGTGTTGACGCATAAATTTGCATGGCATTTTAGTAAGCAGCAGCACAAAGGAACGCACTTCCTGTCGTTCCAACGTTGTCGTTAAAATGGCGTTTACAAAATGAAAGAGGCCATTTCCGTTTTTATGTTATCTCACACTGCTCGATTTTATTGTGTTGTATGGTATGGCTATTTTTTTACGTTTTATATTTCGCTACTTCAAACCTTTACATACTCCAAAATGTTTTTTTTTTTTTTAGTTGCAACATATATAATATTTCTCTTACTATTTTTTACGTGACACAAAAGCGTTTTATATTAAAATACTTTCCTTTCTTCGTTTCAATTAAATGATTTATGAGCATTAAATGTATTAACACGTGTGTATATTTTTTATAGAAAAAGATAATAAAAGTGTAAGTTAGTATTCGTTGGTCATTTTTTATTGTTTTTGTATTTGAACTTCTTCAATCTTTAAGCAATTTTATGAAATTTTCTGCAACTAAGTAAAATATTCTCAATACGCAGCCTATTCTGTAAAGTTTTATGCTGTATGGCTGCACTGCATACAAATGAAGCACAGCAGCACGTACACACACAATAATAATATTTTTGTATTAGCCATAATACATCCATGAAAACAATAAGCTATATTGCCGTCTTCCGTATCATGCGTTGTCTGAACGCTGCGCCTTTGACTTATTGAAACCGCATTCCAATTCAATTTACTCAAATAAAATCAATTTTGGCTGTTTGACTGGGAAAGTATCCTTTAAATGCTTTACGATGTGTCGCCGTATAAAGTATTGTATTGTGCTTAAGTCATCAAACTAAGACACAGACAAACAGACAGTATAACGACACTTTATTATTGTTGTCCGTTTTTATGACATTTACAAAGTTAATTAATATTCATGCAACTGCGCAACTACAGCACAAAAGATCACAGATACTATTTTTTTTTTTTTTATTTATACTTATGATGCATGCATGTATGTATATATTGTACTATATATGTATGTATGCATGTATACATACACATATATGAAATACTGCATGTCATCTTAATTCATTTGGGAATTTTTGTGATGTTTATGTGTGATAATATTGCTTGCAATAATCAGGATATAGACTAATGTAGTAATTAGCTTTACTATGTACGAAATATTGAATTAAGTTTTAATTTAAAAATAAAAAGAAAAACCAATAAAATCCATTTTATAAACTTTGAACAGATAAAAATGCTGATAGACTTAGGGCATGTTTATTTTTACTCAGATTTAAAAATTAATTCAGAAAACCATTTAAAAAAATAAGATAATCATTATTGTAGAGAAGGCCAATTATAAATATAAATTATAAATATAAATAAACTATCCAGGATAAACCGTTAAGATAAAAATAATAAAAATTTTTCAAACCTAATAATCAGAAAACCTATTAACTAGAGATGTTGGCAGTGAAAGGAGGAAAGATAGAAAATGCGAATATTTACACATAAAACAAACAAGTGTAGTATCAACAATGACCCAAGAGGCATAAATTGTACAAACACTTTTACATCCATATATAGTATCTATGCTCACAGACTCCTACACACATGCTATAACAATTCCATGCAATATACGCTGCCGCATGTCCTCATAAACAATGTGCTTGAATGTGACGACTCTTGGTTCTATATGCCACTAAAGTTGCCAGCTGTCAGTTGTCCTTCTTGCAATTGATTGCCAGCTTCAGCCTGTTGCACTTACTGCTTGATAGGATAGCATAACATTTATGCATTCGCATCATTGAACATTGCATCATCATTATTATAGTCATCGAGAGGACCAGGATAAAGAAAGAGAACGAACGTGTGTGTAACGTGTGCAGACAATAGTAAAACTGTAGCAAGATTGCAATAAAGTGAAAATTATATTGCATACATATAGGCGACACCCACATCAAAAACAAACCATTTGTGTGCGTGTCAACGCATACCCAACGTAATAAATATAAGTTCAAGTTTTATTTTTTACGAATAAATAGTTTTGTTTTTGCATAAAAATTTAAAGATATTCAATCTAGTTGGAATACATATAGTATTGTAGATAATTTATAAACTAAATAGAACAAATAATTCAAATATGTGTATCCGGATTATCAATCATTTAATGGCCTGTTTTTTTTTTTTTTAAATAACGAAACCGTTTATGCTATAAAAGCTCAAATTTAATTGAATCGTAGATAAAATGTAATTAAGCAGTATTAGCATTGAAATACAATAACTTTCGATAAAAACTATGAAAATATCTGCGGGCTTAAACAAGCTACGCTAGTTATTTAACAACTGGAGACTAATACAAATGTGTCTACGTGCTATGAAGTTGGAAAAAAGGATAACAAATGCTTACGTATGGACTTCGATTTTTTTCTCCTTGTTTTGTTGTATTGCCAACTACAGCGAAGCAGGATTATTCGACTAAACACAATAGCAGCTGCAACATTTTCCAACAGTTTTCAACCACATATTTTGCTAAAATACATTTGCACTCACGTACAATACTTTTTGCTGGGGGCTGATATACGTACGATTATATATATATAGTTGTTGGTTTTTAAACATATTTAATTCTTAAAAATGTCAAATATTTCACAAATGTATTATCGATCTGACAAATGGATTTGTCACTTGCAATGATGTTTTTATAAATAATTAAAAATTAACCAAATCTTAATGATTTTTATTATATGGCAAACATTGATTGCTTGTAAGCCCCCATGCAAAACTATTAAAGTCTAAAATTGACAAACTAAAATAAGAAAAAAGTATATCTCTTTTAAATATATTCATGCTTAGAGTATACTAGTCGAAATACCCAGCCATGATGACGTAAAAATTATTCCAATGTGGTAACTTGTATACCGAATGTCATTTCTCTAGTTCAAAAACTTGCAAAAAGACAACGAATTTCTTAATCGATTCTATGGATCATCCATTTTTCCATATCGATATATAAGTTGTGATATTCTCCTGATTGATAACAAATTTCATAGAGATCGGTCCAATAGTTTAGACACCTATAAGGAATATACTTAATTATATATTTAGATAGATAGATACTCTTCTAAAAACAAATGCCATAAAATTTTCTTTTACGTTTTTATTGGTGTCGTTTTATGGAACACTGTGGCATGCTTTCCACCCACACACATAAAAATTGACAAATTACAGATGTAAAACAAAAAAAGTAGCTTGAAGATTTAAGTGCTTAATGTATAATTTTGTTTGTTTTCGTCCTTTAGTTTCTTTGAAATATTTAACCTTTTAAGTCTAAATATGCGGAATGCTTTGGGTTGGTTTCTTTTTCTGCCGCCCTTTATTCATGAGTCAATTTTTTATTAAAACAATTTTGTTTACTTTGAGAATGAGACAAACAAAATAAATAAATAATTTTTTTTATGTTCTCAAAGTGCTTAGATTTTAATGAATACAAATGTTTGGGAATAAGTACTCGAATTATAAAATCTTAAAACTGCAGCAATCCATTCAAATCTGAAAAGCCTTAAAATGCTTTAATGCAGTCAAATAAGTTTATGTAAAAATGTTATATGTTGTAACACGAAATGAGAAACAAGTATAAAAAATGTTGCTTTACATTATTTAATTTCAAATGTTGCGCATTTAATGCAACAGGCCACTTTGCAACATGCTGCCTTGCATTTTGACTCTCTCAAAAATTGTAAACAGAGAGTAAGAACAGAAACAAAAAGCTTTATTTAAAACGCAAATAAATATGTTTCGGGTATATTAGACTCGGGTGAATAATATGTACTTACGTCCATTTTTTCAATATCGAGTTCAACACTAACTAGAAGTTAAATATATTATATGTAATAATTGCCAGTTAGTGCTTAACTGAACATTAGCTACTGCTATTTTTCATATATTTTTTTTTTAATAATGATACTATTTAAATTTCGATACCCTTTCGAAAGAATAAACTAACGAGTTCACTTTCAGCCATATCAACTTGTTTATGTTTCGGTTGGCTTTATTGTTTTTCTTTTTGATATTCTGATTGTATTTGTGTGCGCACCACTGTATTATAAATTTGTATCTCTCATATACAAATGTATCTCTCAAGAGAATATAAAACTCTTTATTTAAGCACGTTTCTTTACCAATCCGATTGGCCGCTGTAGATAGAACACGAAACGAACAAGCTTTTCTCTCAATTTCATTATCAGCTGTTTACAGCAGCCTACAATTTTGATCATAGTTACTAGTCAAGTACCGAAGTGTCACGTTTCAGTGTTTCGTTGCACTCGTGTGAGAGCGATTCAATACAAACCAGTCAGTCAGTCGTATACAAATCGCGTGTATCGACAGTTGATTTTTTTTCTTTCTTTTTTTTTTTTTTGTATGATAAAAGGAGCAGCTACTAGGAGCAACTTGCATGTAATGGAAGTCTTTATATTTTTGCCAGCACACTGCTTGGACTTTTAATCTATTCGTTATTTACTTCATTACGACGTCCTAAAAACTTTCCACCAGGTAATTGAAAATTATTTTTACGCAAATTACGTTGAACTTGAGTAAATTAAATGAAGCGTTGCTATTAATTGCATACCACATTCCATATTACAAATTTTGTCCGCACCTAATTTTAGTTATTTAATAATTAATTTCTTACACGCGTATATATGTATATCAAATTCATCTCTAACCAATTTTTTTTTACAACAAAAAACTTTACACAAATTTAAGCGGCCCATATTTTGTGTTGTGAAGATTATCTTAGAATGGATAAATTAAATTGTATTTTGTGTACATACATATGCGCATATTGAAATGCACACATATACGCAAAATTTGATTCACTTTGTACGCTCAAAATAGTTTCTTTTATGTGGGCTGGGCTGGCTGAATTTATCGAAGCAAGTCTAGTCTTACATACATGGTTCAACCCTAAAGCGGCACAAAACGCGCGTCTCGTCTGGCATATTAATGAATCAAATTCTATTTATTGATAAAAAATAATAAAAAAAAAACTGTTTACAGCAATTAAAATTGACACCTAATTATGCAATATTACCAATTAAAAAAAATATCAATGCTAATTTATTGCACATTTCACTCGTGGCAAATGCAAAAACATTTTATCAATCTATCTATAACAACTTTATCACAACAACAATTTGTTATGAAGCGTGAATTTAATTTAAATAGATTTAATTTAAAAATGTTCATTTTCAATCACGTCTAATTAATGCATATATTTTTGTTTTCGCTATATAAAATCGGAACAGATGTTCTAATACTTTCGAGACTACATAAATGAAATAAAACTAAATGAAAACTTTAACACGCTGACTGACAAATTATTTAAGGCATAAATCATTAATATCAATGAAAGATTGTGGAAGTATACCCTATACATAAAGTGTGCGATTGCTTAGATTAGTTCATTGACTAGTTTTGTGGACAAATTTCCGAATGATCTTATATATATATATAGTACAATATGTTTATATCGTAGTATATAAAAGTTTCGATTTGATTGAATTAAAAAAAGATTTGTTAAATATTTTCCGAGTTAACCAGATTTTTGTTAGTTTTTTATTTTCGATTAGATAAAGAAATAAAAGCTCAAATAATAAAAGCGATTTAATTTAAATCAAGTTCAACTTAACGCGTAATTTTACCTATGTAGAATCTAATTTTTTCGAATCACAGGTCCAGCATTTTTGCCCTGGATTGGTAATACTTTACAATTTCGTAAAGAGGCGCGTGCTGCCGGTGGACAACATATACTATTTGAAAAATGGGTTAAACGATACGACAGTAACGTATTAGGTCTTAAGCTGGGTCAGGATTTCGTTGTGGTAGCGATGGACTATTCTACGGTACGTGAAGTACATTTGCAAGAGGTTTTCGAGGGCAGACCTGACAATTTTTTTCTACGCTTGCGCACAATGGGCACGCGTAAGGGTATTACATGTACGGATGGAAAATTGTGGTATGAACATCGAAACTTTGCAATGAAACAAATGCGTCATGTTGGCTATGGACGCACCCAAATGGAACAGCACATTGAACGTGAATCAGATGGTTTGTTGGAACATATCACAAGCACAAATGAGACACCTGTTTGGCCGGGTTCATTTCTTGCGCAGAGTGTCCTTAATGTGCTGTGGTGTTTAATTGCAGGCAAACGCATGGACCGAGATAATACGACACTAGTAAAGTTGTTGGAACTGCTAAATCGACGCTCAAAGGTTTTTGATATATGTGGCGGTTTGCTTGCACAATATCCGTGGTTTCGTTTTGTGGCACCCGATAAAACGGGTTACAATCTCATACGCCAAATGAATGAGGAACTGCATAATCTATTCGTTGATACAATAGTTGAACACAAAAAACGTTTAGCTGAAGATATGGGTAAGGATAGTGATTTGATTTTTGCCTATCTGCGCGAAATGCAAGAAGCTGAAAAAAACGTCGAAGAAGCAACAGAGAACAGCACGTTTAATGAAACACAATTGATTATGACCATTTTGGATTATTTTATTGCCGGTTCACAGACAACTAGCAATACTATAAATCTCGCTATTATGGTAATCGCTATGCGTCCGGATGTGCAAGCTGAACTATTCAAAGAGATTTACGTTAACAATAAGAGTGCCGGCACCGAAGATTTTCCACATTTGAGCAATCGTAGCCTATACACTTACATGGATGCTTTTATCATGGAAGTACAACGTTTCTTTCACATTACACCCATTACTGGACCAAGACGTGCTCTTTGGGATACCAAACTAGGCGGTTACGATATACCGAAGAACACAACGGTATTAATTGGTTTGCGTGCCGTACATATAGATGAGTCACATTGGTCGGAGCCGAAAGAATTCAAACCCGAACGTTTTATTGATAGCGAAGGAAAAACACGTAAAGATGAGTTCTTTATGCCGTTTGGTATGGGACGACGTCGTTGCTTAGGTGATGCGTTAGCTCGTGCTTGTATTTTCTCGTTTCTGGTTAAGATTATACAGAATTTTAGTATAAGCCTAAGCGATGATGAAAATGATGCACCAAACTGGATACTGCAACCAGGCATTACTCTCAGCCCGAAACCATATAAAGTTAAGTTTGTTAAACGTCAAACTCATTAATACATATATACATATACATATGTATATCTATATATTTTAAATAATCAAAACATTCGTTTTTAATTTGATTTTTTTTTATTTATCTCGGTCAAAGCAAGTAAATATTAAATAAACATGCAAAGGCAACCAACAAAATAGTATAGTCGTTTAGTTTCATTTATACAAACAAAATGTATTTATGTATGTATCAAAAACGCATTTTAAAGAACTGAATTATAAACTAACCTACTTTAATAATGTAGATTACAAAGAAAGATTAGATGCTTCAATTATATGTTATCATTTTAATATATCGTACAATTAGTTAATCGGCCATGTGTATTGTATGTACAAATGTTGGACAAATCACAAATTCGGATAGTCGCTTAAGATTACTTAAGATTTTTTAAATTTTACAAATGTCAAACGTATATTTCGGTTCGAAACATTTTCTGAATTGCAAACCATACAAAAATATTAATCGTTTTACAAAAATATTATATACAAAGCTAAAATAAGAAATAATAATAATAACAATATGGCAATTGCCTCTTCTGATTATAAAAATCTATGACAACTGAAACACTTCAATCAATCGGACAAACTAACTGAACTGAAGGCGGAAGCATCGAATGTATATCACATTTTAAAAAATTTGTCCAGCAATGTACAATGAATTCAAATTTTTTAAATGCAAACAAAACGAATCAAACTTTTTTATCATAAAACGTATTAAAAGCAAAGTGAATTGTTCAAATATAAATTCTTCGTTTCTATTCAACAAAAATAAATAACGTAAACAAAAAAGTTATTTTGAAAAAGGCTATTTTCTATAACATATTGTATTTTATTTGTAGTATTGTTTTTGTTGTTGTTTTTGTTTTTGGAGGAACCGCGCACTTTTATCTTAAACACTATTTTACGACCCGTTGCTGTCATAGGAAGATATTATTTTTTTTGTATCAGTTAAATTCTATTTGACTTTAATTCCGTTATTTGTTTTATTGTTTTTGGGCTGCTCATATGTTGTCTATTTCAAAGTAGTTTTTAACTAATCGGGTTTTTCTATATTTTTGTCAATAAAAAAATTCTCATAACTATCATTGTTGTTGTTGTTGTCGTAGCTTTTACAACTGAATTGTTGCTAGAAAGTGTAACCACCATCTGGGGTACCTAAATCAGGATTAAATTGGTATTGTGTGTCTGTAGCTGTGGGTGCAGCAACACGCGGATCATCTTCCTCATTTCCAAAGTATTGTTCAATAATGTAATACGCTTTATGATATATGTCGCGATTTTCATGTGATTGCAAATATTCGATTTTATCGAGGCCTTAAACAAAAGAGATATTTAATATATTATTAATTTACATAATGTGTTAGCTTAACTTTATCTGTACTTACCGCCACATTCCTCAATACCCATTGCATAAGGATTGGGTCGTACTGGGTACTTTTCACCAGCCTTAAGTATATTCTCGAGCGCATTGAGCGCCACTTGCACAATGTCCGAATCGACAACAGTTAGAAAATCGCACATAGGAGGTATACAGCCAACTTGCACTAAATAACGTATCTGTTCTGAGGTGCCACTACTTGTGGCATTTGTAATCGCCCAGGCTGCTTCTTTTTTGTTTTAAAATCAGCCGTTTGCATAATCTGCATCATTTGCGGGAATATATTAGCATTGACTACTTCTTGTATTTGTTGTCGATTTCCAGCGGCAATATTTGAAATTGTCCAGCAGGCCTCTTTTCTTATCGTCTCAATAGACGAATTTAATAAATGACTTATGCAGGGTAGAGCATTGCAATTAAGAACCTGAAAAATACAATTTCTGTTTTATGTATACTAACACATATTTGAATAGAAATAAGTACCACTTGGGTCTGAGTATCATCACCAGTAACGATATTGCCCACAGCACGAAGCGATGCAGTTACAACACTATTATGTGGATGCCTGTTTTAATGTAAAAACAAATGTCAAATTAAATTGAGTATTCTAGTGCTTACAGTCGTATGTACATACATTAGTAATTCGACAAGACGCCGACAGACACCCGCATTAATGACAGCTTGAATTTTTTCGTTTGGTCCATCCGACAAATAACTTATAGCCCAACATGTGTCACTTAGTACATCGGCATCTGTGTGATTTAACAGCCGAGCAAGTATTGGTAGACCCTGTACAATTTTTGAAAAATCTGCCGGTGGATTCTTGCCTCGACACAAGTTGGACAAAGTCCAAACAGCATTTCGGACCATAGTTATGCGTGTGGAGCTTGTACTAAGTACGCTGAAAATTTAAAAAAGTTATATCGGTTATATTGAAATTGATCAATAAACAGGTGTGCCTAAAAATACTTACTGCAAAAGCGGCGGTAAAATGCCTGACTCAAGTAAGTGATCACGACACATTGCAGAATCACCTGCAATATTACCTAGAGCCCAAACAGCTTGTTCCTGCACATCATCTTGTGCACTGGACAATAAATCGATAAATATTGGCACTGCATTAGCCTCGATTACAATTTTAGTCTGTTGTGAAGTGCCGGAAGCAATATTTGTAAGTGTCCATGCTGCTTCAAACTGCAAGACAAATGGTAAATTATTATTGGAGCCGTATGCATACGTTTCATGTTTTTCAATCAATCTTACCTGGAGTGAAGCGTTTTTATCGTTGCGTAGAAATTGAACAAATCTGGGCACAATACCTTTTTGTATCACTTCCTCGATAGGTGGATTTGGATCACGAGACAAAAGCTTACGGAACCTTTGCGTTGCCTCCAGTTGATCGCTTTCCTCCGTACTATACAGTTGATTAAGCATTTCTGCACTAATGACCGACTGGGGCCCGACATTATTTGCTATCATGTGGTTAAGGGTTTGTTGTTGCTGCTGGTTTTCCTGAAGTGACAAATGCTCTGGCTGTTGTTCATGCTGAACGTTTCCAAACTGACCAAGTGTTGTGGGAAATTGATTATTATGTTGTTGATGCTGCAAATCGGTCATCTAAAAATTAATCAAAGTTATTGAGTATTGAATGTGTTATGAATATTTGTACAATATTTACTTACCTGTATTATATCGCTATCAAAACCGCCACTTTGCTCTGTTGAGTCTAGCACAACATTTCGGCGCTTAATGAGCTGTTGTTCTCGTTTCGTTTTTCGCAGCTGTATACCCTCCTCTTCACGTCGCCGACGCATTTCCGTTGAGTCCAATCCGGCATTTTTATATCGTTGTTTATGTGCGGCTGACATGCTAAAAAAATAATTCATTTTAAAGAAAATTATTTAACGCATACAATTCGAATCAATCTAGCTGCAACCAACAACAACAACAACATTGGCTAACATATGATGATGACATTTACGCATACAAATGCATTTATAATATGTGTGTTGTGTGTACGTTCACTTTTGAAGTGCTGTAAGCACACACCCTCCGAGACGTCTGTTGTTTCATAATTCTTTACAGAAATCAGGCAAAATTATATGTAATGCTTTTTTCTTTTATATTAATTTAAGTTAATTGAACTTTTTATTTATTGATTTACATTATTCGTGCACATTTTGACAACTCTTACACTTTTTACTATCTTGCACATTGCATTTTGAAAGCAAGTTTTTGACAAATGACACGTGTTTGTATAGCAGGTTTTTATTTCGCATTTATTCAAATACGTATTGATTTGCACTTTACCTGTAAATTATAAATGTAAAACAATTGCTATACTACAAAAATAGTATTTTACTATGCAATGCGGACTCGCTACTAGTTGTCGGTGTGCCCAATTCACTGTGAATCGAATTTCACTTTGTGTGGGCAGTGTAACCGTTATTGGTATTTGAATGAGTTTTTCGGTATTTTTTTTTTCAATATTCAAGGTATTTTTGCTGTTGTTGATTTGACCCGCATATTTTAAGGTGAAAATATTTGTGGACCTTGTATTCTAGAATCCTTTAAAAATGTCATTCGAAATACGCGCTAAATTGCAACAGTTACGCAGTAGAGTGGGTGATGAGGAGTTAAGAAAAGCAAGAAAAGCGCAGTATAAACGTGAATTCATTGAACTAATGCACGAATACAATGACGTTAAGGACGCGGCACAAATTGTATTAGGAGTGCTTGCTATTAGAAACGAATGCACAATAAAGGAAATGCATATAAAATATAACTTGCCACTTAATGATGGCTAAATAAAAAAGCATGTCAGGTAGAAAGAAGTTTCTGTCTTAAATTTCTATTTTTGTATGGTTTCATTTCAAAATATAAACAAAATTAACAATCTAAAAATTTTACATTGAGCCTTATTTAACAAGTTTGTTGTTGTACTGTTGTTGGGACTAAGTAGCAAACAAACAGTTCCGTTCCTTTACTGACGTAAATTGCACTTCTATCATGGAATCGGTGGACTTATTCTTGTCTTAGGCTGTGTTAAAATATGTTATGCCAAAAATGCATTTGTATTGACTGACGAACTTTTGGGTACGGTATGATTTGATCATAAAGTAGCTGCACCGCTGCTGGAAGCACCTGCTTGGAAATAGGATCTACAACGCTCATTGAAAGCTTTATAGGAACGCTCTTTTACAATATCCTCAACATTAAGTTCTGATTGCAAAACGCGCAGCTGTACAGAGAAATAAACGAGTATGTACAAAAATATAAAATCATTTTATTAGGCTCTTTAGACAAACCTTGCGCTGTTCAGTCTTGAATTTTCGATCAGTTTCGACATCCTCTGGTTGAGCTTCACGACGCTCGCGTAATTCTTTTAATGATTCAGCTGAAAGCATTATGCAACTTTTAATCGCTTCAGAGCGGCGCGCATGATTGTTCTGCAATATAATAGTAAAGATCATAAAAATGAAATTAAAGTACATACTATTTGTATGTATATGCTGCAATCGGCAATAATATTTAACAATTTTAAAAACTACGTACGACTACAAGTATATTCAAAGACCGAATAGTATGTATGTACCTGCAATTTATTGTATAGATCTCGGCAAGTACCTTCGCTATTCACTTGGCCCTTAAATGATTCAGTAGGCAGCGAGTTGAGCGCGTATATGATCTTATCATCAACATCACGCATTTTCTTGAGCGTTTCCTGTATAAAGCGAAAGGGACACAAATAAACATTTGACCAACAAACAAAAAGTACTAACAGAAAGGTTACCTGAAAACCCAGGAAGTCTAGACAGTTGTACGATGTAGCCATTATATTGTTGTCCGGTTCACCCTTTTAAACAAAATATTGAAGCTAGTTTTGTCGTAATAAAATGTTGCCGACACAACAACATAACCTCAAACCCTAAACATAAATTCGGATAGTCAGCTGTGCAACTATTAGCGATGAAAGGGGAACGATAGAATATATCAAAGAAGAATTGTGAATGATATAGAATATCGTTATTTTTTTTTTTTTTTTCAAATAATACAAGAAAAAATGCATTATCAATGATTTCAAAAATTTGATTTTCATAGTTTTGCTTTTAAACATTTTAATACTCGTAGTATTTAGATATACTCTAAATAGAAATGTTTAAAAGTATGTAAACAATAGCATGTATAATCATAAGTAAATATATTAAATAATAATGTCGTTCACGTTAAATAAACAAACACAATTAATTCAAATTTTCTGCATAACAAATGGCGAAAATTGGAAGTATTTAAGGTTGGCTCAAAGCTTATTTGTTGCAAATAGTAAAAAATGGCTCTAACACATTGGTCTGCCGTTCTAAATTTCCTAAGTATTCGCAGCACATTCGTCTTGAATAGTAAAATAACTTTTAATAAAAAACAATCTCTCATAGTACAAAAATATTTCGAAGCTACTTCTACAACATGCATAATTTGGCATCACAGCGATTTCAAAGACTTTCAATTGGAAACTATCAACGTGGGACCTTTTAGACCATTACTTAACATTTGGCCAGCTAACTTAGAAGATTCATTCAATCATGATATCTATAATTTCAGTGCAAAAGATTTAGAGCTACAACGCCGAGGTATTAAAATTAATGATGTTCTTACCAAGAAACTTACCGTTGCTATTGAGCAATCACACTGTGAGGTAATTCCAAATTGAAATTATATGAAATCATAATGTACTCGTAATTATCTGTGTCAGCAGTCGTTTCTAGCTTTCCAGGATGATATACCCAAATTTGCGCGTGCATTTTATCGTGCAAGCACCTATTCCGTCTGGCGTTCCGAGCGTAATCGATTCATTTTTGCTTATATCAAAGATCTTGCAAATGACACCCATGCGCTCTTTGAGTATTATCTTTTCCAAGATCAACCAAATATACTTTTGATTGAAGCGCCTAGTTATGCTGCATCTATTTTCGATATAAAAACAAATCAATTTGTTGGCACAAGATTTCCTCAAAATGAGGCCAAACAAAAATTTTATCTAGTCAATCGCTATGATGCGCAATTAAATCAACTTCTTTTAGGCTCAACGTTAGAAATAAACAAAATGAATGACTTGGAAGGGCGTGAAATGATTGTGGCGATCTTCGATTACAGACCATTTATGGTACTAGACTTTGTAAGTTTATATACACTTAAACTATAAATTTTAATATGATTTCAATTTGACAGCAGAAACATCCGCGTTTCTATGACCGCGCTTTAAATAAAAGTCAAAATGATGTCTTAATCGACGGAACCGATGTACGTTATATGCTCGAGTTTTGTTTTATAAAAAACTGTTCGGTTCAAGCGGATACAACGCAAGACGACTGGGGTTACGTATACGAAAACGCTACAGCAACCGGAGCATTGGGCATGGCTTTGGAGCGTCAGGCTGATTACAGTACAGGGGCAGTGTATTTGTGGTCAGATATTGTGTTATAAATAGAGTTCATCTATATATAGTATATGCAATTTATTATTATTGTCACAGGTATGTTGCTTATCTTTCCATGGACATGACGTATTTTTTGGGACGTTCAGGAATTACATGCTTGGTACCAGCACCAACTAGACTCATAAGCTGGGCACTTCCATTACATCCGTTTCAATATAAATTGTGGATTTGTGTGATTATATGTCTGTTTTTTGAAATTATTGGACTGTGTTTAACAAGAAATTTTGAGTTGGTTGACAGACGGACAGACAGATCGAATAGTAAAAAGTCATATTGGAAAATTTCGCTACATTTCTCTACCGTCACAACTCTAAAGCTTTTCATTAATCAGAGCACAAACTATGTGGCTAATGCAATATCAGTGCGTTTGGTTTTAGTCGCTTGCTATATGATTGACATCATAGTAACAAGCATTTACAGTGGTGGACTAGCGTCTATATTGACGCTACCTATGTAAGTTATACTCGTATGTTCTGAAATAATCCAAAGTTACTCATTAATGACAGTCCAATGAAAATAAAACAGTTTAGATGAAGCAGCCGATTCACGAGAGCGTCTAGCTAAGCATAAACTAATTTGGACAGGTACCTCTGAGGCATGGACCCTGGGTATTGATGGAGAAACAGAAGATGTAATGTATAGATTTTTTCCATTTTTAATCTGTTAACTACATATATTTCTCATTGTAGCCCATTACAGTAGATCTCCTTAAGCAATTTCGTGCATATCCTGCCGAATACATAACTTCTTACTCCCGAACAGAGAATATGGGTTTTATTGTGGAACGCATGGCTTACGGTATTGAATTTCTTAATGCTTACAACTATTTGAAGAATAACTTAGTTTTTAATTTGAAAAATAAAAAAAAACGCAGGTCATTTGGGCAATAGTGAACTTATTGCTGATGAAGCACTGAATCGCTTAAAACTAATGATTGATGACATATATTTTGCATATTATGTTGCCTATGTCCCTCGAATATGGCCATTTTTGCCAACTTTTAATAATTTCGTATTGAACTGGCATTCGTCTGGCTTTGATAAATATTGGGAATGGAAAATCGCTGCAGATTATATGAACGTCAATCGGCAAAATCGCATTGTTGCATCGCAACGTCCGAATTTGGATTCCGGACCGGTAAAATTAGGAATGGATAATTTTATGGGTTTGGTTATAATCTGGTTACTTGGATTGGGTATAAGCTCATTTGTTTTTATTATAGAATTAACTTATTATTTTCATTAAAAATTGATTTGTTGTGTTAAGGGTATTTTTACTTACATCAAAACAAAGTTCTTTCGTGCGTCAAACACTGTACGAGTATGTATTTTATTTGAATAAGTAATGCTAACCAAACAGTTTTGTTTGTTATAGTTTACAACTTGTTTAAATAGAATTATAATCTATGAATTTATAAACAATGAAAATTGCGTTAAATTATACATTATAAAATTATAGAAAGATATCCGTAAATATTTTATTACTTTATAATGCTTAAAGTAATTTAAACTTAAAGCAAAATTAAATATATGTGTATATGAATGCCTTGCATGACACCTACCACTATAATTCGTTTGCAAGTATTATATTTAAAAAGAAGAATTCTTAAAATAAAATCAAACTTTAAAATGTCACTTTTAACTTTTTAATTAGACACAGTGCTACCTGTTCCCAATGACTTCATCAACTGATAGCAATCCTTTAGCTTACGCTTATCGCCCACTTTTTCCAATGTTTTTGCTGCTTCGGCTAGCATACCAGCACGTTCTCCCGGGGAACTCAACAGTGCCGCTGGTAGATACTTACAAGCCACGTACATGGCGGCTGCACGTTCACGTTCGCCGCCCTCAAAATTGTGATGTTTGTCTTTGCTACCGCAAATGATGCCGGACGAACGCGAGTAACGCGAACGCAAGCTTCTGTCGAGCAGTTGTTGAGTCGGGCACGGCGAAGCGCCAGCCATTAAACGGCATACGGCCTCATACAAATAGATGCGCGATTGTGCATTCTAAACAGAAAAAAACGTTAGTATTTCATTAATGAACTTAAATTAAATATTAATTTATAACAAACCGGTATATCCTCGACAATACTGCGCAATGAGTTTAAGTCCTTTTGGAACTTTTCCAAAACATCACCCGGGACCTGATAGTAACCATCGTCATCTATTCCAATATACTCAATTTCCCAGATTTCTGTTCGTGATTCCAAGATCCAATCACACGTTAGCAATTGGAAAAGCTAAGAGCAGCATTTTGATTTAGAAATGTTAAAGTTGAAGTTATTTAAGAGATAAAAGCACCCGCCTCTATCTGTCGCTACTAAAGTGCACAAAGCTTGCATTGCAGTGGTATTGTAACTTGAAATATTACATACAATGCGACTACAATGCACCTTCGGACACCTCACGTTTACTTTGCACTCGTATAAAATGTATTTAAAAATTGTACTTACCAATTTGATACCCTTGGCATTCGTAATTTTATTTACTGTCAAACATTCCTGTAGATAAGCGCTCGATTCATCGCATATTCTTATGATGGATTGTTTATGGCTTGCATCCAGCGCATTACCATTGTTCCTAATTGATGGAAGGTATTTCGGAAATCAGTTTAAGTTAAGCATTTTGTTACAAGAAAAAAAATACATACATCAGAAGAATCATTTTAGCACGCAACACCGTATGCAAAGCTCTTGGTAAATGGTCAATATCCGCTGCTAATTGTGCAGGCAACTGCTTAACATTCTCAAATAATTGTTCCGCTAGGGTATTCTCACCGAGCAACCAATGTACAGATATCTCTAAGACACTTGCCCACCATTCAATATTAGGATCAGGTTCATCTTCATTTAGTGTTTCACGTAAAAGCGACGTATATTTGAGTACATTGCTGACAATGGTTCCCGTATGTTCATTATTTGCTGCAGCATTTGAAGTTTCACCGGACTTTTGTTTCCTAGCACTAGTAGAATTTGAGTGCTTTAGTGATTTTCCGCTTGCTCCTACAAGACATTGAATTGCCTTATACAGCAAATGCTCACGATATTGCTGAAATTTCGAAATAAACGTTAAGTAACACATATGAATAAAAATAAATATTAAAAAAACGTACTTTGACTACATACGAAACTGGATCACAAGGATTACTTAGTTTCGTGAAAAAGCCATCGTTAACTGCCTTCTCAGCATCGTAGTCAAACTGATGCGTCGCACAATAGCGATAACCGTAAGGGCTGAATGCCCAACGAGTTTGCATGGCTTGATCTGCGCGTATCTTGTTGTTTTCATGTTTTGCTTTGCTAATATAGTAACGTCCGAAAAACTTAACCCACTTTGGGTAACTGTATTTAACACGCAATGCTGCAGTTGTATAAATGCATACCATTTCCTTTGGCGTTAGCAGACTTTCAGCAACTTCTGCCATATTTGAGGCAAAGAGAGACATCATTAAACCATTTCCGTCTGTTTTACGACTTGTCAAATGTAGCTGATTGAGACGATTAAATAGGAGTGCCAATTCCCGTGCAGAGGATAATGCTTGTTTTCGTTGTTCACCGCTGCAGAATAGACCTCCTGCTTTGCGCGATAAGTATCGACCAAACCATAGTCGGTGAAATAACACACGCATAAACTGCCAAGAAGTCAACATGTAGGATTCCAAACGGGTACTGGGTAATGTTATGCCAAAGACCTGAAGACAAATGACGTATGCATCGTATGCTTCTTTAGCATTGCCTTTAGCAAAGTGATTCTCAGCAAGTTTTTTATGTTGCCAATAGGTGTCTGACGCATGTGTTTCTGCACCAAGCATTGGATCGCCGTAGACCAATAGTTTAACAGTGCAACCAAACAACACTATCAAATTAATAAGCCAAAGAAGTAAAGAAGAAGTAGTGCTTTCCCAATTCATAAAACCAGCTTCGTCTGAATAATGATACACATTAATTGATATATATAATATATATAAAGTGCGTATAAAGGCCTACTCACCATTATCCACTGAAAGAATATTGCGACTCGGAGGTGCCAAATCATCACTATCTCCATCGTAGCTTGCTTCTCCAAAGCCGCTACGACTAAGCAATGATTTGAATGGATTCACTGCCAATACGGCAAACATAAACATGCACAAAGCTAGTCGCGAATGTGTCGTCATACCACGTGCAGCGGTTGGCACCACCTCTAACTCATCCTTACTACTGGTAGTGGAACCACTAAACGGCGATGGTGGATAAGACATATCCGAGTGTGTCGGCGAAAGTGAAGGATCAGAAACGTCACTACGTGGAGGTGTCATAAGTTTGCTGTATCCAGAAAGACCTCCATCATCCACAGATTGCTTGCGTTTTTTACTGTTGGCTGTGCATTGCAGCAAGTCCTTAACCTTCGAGCCATCACGAGCCATTAGTTCGCCCTGCAAGCGTTGTACCTCCGCCTTTAATTCATAATTCTGACGTTGAAGATCTCGTATTTTGTCAATGGATTTTCGTAACACTGCCGATTTATTTAGTTTTGCGCTATCACCCACAACAAGGTTTTTTAGCTCAATTATTTTGTCATTAATTGATGTACGGTATCGGCGTTCGATTGCGTTATGGGCTGACCGTTTAACTTCTTTAACTTTAGGTTGTACGCGAGTTATGGGCACTTTGTTTTCAACATTACTGTTGGAAGAAGTATTATTTCGTGCATTTAAAGTTGTTTGATTGTTGCAGCTTGATATAATTGTTGATTGTGGCGCCGCAACTGACGACGCAGTTGTTTCGAGAACAAGTGGTATGTGTGAAGTCAACATGGTTGCACCATTAACCAGTGTAGCTGGTGTAGCTGCTGTTGAGTACATCAATGTTGGATTCCCCTGTAGAATGAGTTGCGACTGTCCCGTCTGTTGTTGTACCGAAGCTGATTTTAGTGGTGCGGTGGTATACTGCAAATATGTGTAAATTTAAAACCAATTTTTCAGAATTTCTGAACCATTTTATAACTAACCTTAATAGAATGAGTCTGTATTTTATCATCGACTAACATTTGCGGCATCGCTTGAATCTTTTTTGGAAAATTTGGAGCTATTTGTGTTTTTTGATTTCTTAAAACGTTACCGTTGATATGCACTTGTTTTTCAGACACTGGCAGCGTCTGTTGCAACTGTGTCTGCTGCTGCTGTGTGCCTTGAAAAACAAAAGCACTGCTGTTCGCGTTTGCTGAGGGCAAAAGTTGTCCATTCGTTAATGGTGATGCCGTATAGAGTATAGCTGGAATAGTAGTAGGGACAAGCGTTGCAGTAGCAATCGTTGCATCCATTTTTATATTGGTACCATCTGCTACATTATTTGAAACCTGAAGTAGCCCAGTGCCATCCATGTGATGGATGGTTGTTGTAGGATGCGCCTTTGTCAATGCATGTTGCTCGGTTTTTGGTAAAAGAAGACCAGTGCTACCATATGGATTATTACCCAGCACATTTACCGGGCTAACTGCAGTTGGCATGGGAGTAAAATTTGAAGCCATTAACGGATCTGACGAAACTAATGGCTTATACATGGGTGAGTGCATCGAAGCCGGAGACATGCTACTCATACTGCTAGAGCAACTAACAGTTCCTGGACTCGGGGCGGAATGAAATGGACTACTCATGTGTGACGGAGACAATTCCTCTTTTATACGTGTTGCCATAAGTGGTGTCATTCGTTCCGATTTAACGTGTGGCTGTTGTACATCCATCGCACATTCCAGCAGTTGCGGTCCATCAGATGCGCCCACCTGCAACATGTCTTCATTAAAATTGGCTTGATCGAGGTCCATTTCATTGAGAAAGCTGTTCAACATGTCTGTATTGCATTAAATAAATGGAAACATTAAAGATTCATAAGTAATAAATATATTACTAAATGCACTTACCAGATGGAATCATTTCCTTTATCATGTTTAGTGCATCCTCATCTTTGAACAGGTCTAGATCTGTACCCATACCGCTGGCCATAAGCTCCTCCATATCGAGGCCAGGGTCCATGTCCATATTGCGCAGTTTTTTTTTTCCGTAAAAAAACGATTATTTCTTAGCTGTAAATTTTCTATGAATGAAATAAGATGTAACTTTAAAGTTGTTTACGCAAAAATCTGAGAACTGTTTATAGCAAAAACAACGGCAACAACAAAGCGTTGACACAGTGACAACAACAACAACAACAAAAAGCAATATAAAATCGGATCATGTTTTTCGACCAATAGAAAACGGGCTGACTGTGCCATGTAATTTCCTCGCAGTAATTCCATCGTAAATTGTGAAATTCTGATTTTGATTTTACACAATAATATAAAAAATTATTTCATTTACTCACTTTAGTGTTATTGGCAGAAATTACAACTGCTTTATTTATTATTAATTTATACTTTTAGCAAAAATTAAGTTTATCTTAACCACTGCCATCTTCTCTGCAAAATTGTAAATAAGTCAATAATGAAAGCCTAGAAAATACCAAATGTTTAAGTGTCAATTTTGGGTAACACCGAACCTTAAAAAGAGAAAATTTAAACTTTTTGTTCCATGACTGAAAGTATGGCCTGTAAAAAAAATTATATATATTTTTCTGTTGGTTAAAGGTTCTGAGATCTTCGATAGGCGTGTTGAATTTTAGAATTAAAGTTAATAAAAAAAGGCAAGTGGAAAAAACTCCCATAAACAAAACATATAGTCTTTTTGTATTAGAAAGATTCTGAAGAGGAACAATGCAGAGTGTAATATTTTTTTATTTTATTTTTTTTTAATTTTTGATATAATCATTGAGCAAACAATTGAGTGAATTTAAGACATTCATAAACCTAAATTTAAAATGATTAAATAAATTATTTCTTTTCAAACTGTTAAGAAAAAATCGGCATAAGGCTTAAGAAAATTTAAAAGTAGTAAACAAAAATTATATTTTGATATGGAAATTTATTTTCATCTTCATTAATAAATTCAGCGGGATTGCGGTACATATAAGCATTGCACTTTGAATGCAATTTCAAACCGGAAGTTGAATTTAAAAAAGGCAAACTGTGAATGCTTACAGAGTTGCATTTTATATTTGGATGGAGCAATTCAATGCGACCGTGGCATTTGTTCAATTACCAACAACAATGTCAATTGGATTGTTATCATAGCAAGAAGAGAGGGGACTTTTTTTTATTAATATAGAAAAAAGTTGCTAAATTTGTGAATTGAAAATGTGATATTTTTTGTTTACATCAATTCATATTTGAGAAAAAAAAACAAACGCACAGCTGCAATTAGCTGAACGGAACTTTAACGCGGTCGTGGTGGAGACGACGAACGACGTCTGTGCAAGTGGTGCAAAATAAAAGTGGTAAAAATCGTGCGTGCGTGTGTATGTGTGCCACGAAAAGCGCACCATGGAACAGGATTCTTCTGAATTGCATATGAATAGGATACGAAACGAAGCAAAGGATTTGGTCTCATTAGCAGACGATGCGCGCGATATAGTTAAAGAAGAAGTTATACTTGAAAGTTCGGGACATCATCAGGTAATAAATACAGAGTGGCAGTGGCGGACATTCAAGTGATGAAAATGAAATGAGCGCACGAACAATTTGTGAATGCACTGGTGGAGTTAAATAATAATGTGTTGGTGAAACAACGGGCAGAGGGTTGGTCGGTCGTTCGGTAGCAGCAGCAGCAGCAGAAGGAGCAATGTTGAATATTTCGGCGCGTTATGGCTGGAAACGGGAGGCAGCAAGTGCGCGTGTGTGTGATTGCCTGTTTCTCTCTATCGCTTTGTGTTTGTGTGTTTTTCTGCGTGTGTGTGTGTGTAAATATATATGACGAATGTTTTTGTGTATGAATGAAGAGAAAAGTGCGCGCTGTGCTTGCGCCCTACGACCCACCAACATCAACAAGACAAAAACAGCAACAAAAAACGCCCGCTGCCGCCTTCGCTTCCTCCAGTGTCGCAAATTCTTGTGTATACTGATTTTCATTTTTCGTGTTTACTAATTTTTGATATCTCTCTAAAAAAATTTTCAATTGTTTTTTATCTCGTGTTATTTCATAAAATTTATGTTCCGAAATCGTGTTGATGAATCCTTATTCCTGCAATTGGAATAATTATATATTTCATATATATATTTATTGCAATGTGCGCTGTGCAGTTGGACACAAAAGTTCGTATGGTTACATCTTCAAACGAAAATAGCGGCGGAAGTGGTGGTGGAGTTGTATCAGTACCCGTTTCATTACCCATCGGCTCAATGATTACGGGCACAGCTTTTAATGTGATTACACCAGATCAGTTGCCGCACTTTAAACCGATGTTGTGTCTTGACAACAATGGCTATATATCCAGCGGCACTGTGGTGGGCAATATGGCTGGCGACCTTAAAACAATTGTTATACAGCAAAGCAGTGGCAATGGCAATACGGGCGCAACAGCAACAATTAGCACAGGTAGTGGACTGAATCACGATGGATCAGGTAGCAATAATAGCCATGACAGTACCGGAACGATCGAGCATATAACTGGTGCGGGCACCAACACCACAAGCTGTGGCGCGGGGACAGCCTCAGTTAGTTGGGGTGAAACGAGTCACATGGAAATTTTTCCAATACGCTGTAAGACAACCTGCGCTGAATTATTCCGCAGTAAGCTGGGTTCCGGTGGTCGTGGACGTTGCGTTAAATATAAAGATAAATGGTATACGCCAAGCGAATTTGAAAATGTTTGCGGACGTGGGTCAAGCAAGGATTGGAAGCGCTCCATCAAATTTGGCGGTAAATCATTGCAGGGACTCATCGATGAGGGTACATTAACACCACATGCAACAAATTGCAGTTGTACTGTGTGCTGTGATGACGAAGCGGGTAAGTGTGCCTTGACAATAGTAGATTCTTTAACGTAACGAAACAATTAAACGTTCTTTTTCATTTTCCATCATATTTCAAACGCACAGCTTCCGGTCCTGTGCGTCTATTTACACCATATAAACGACGAAAGCGAAATCAAGGCGAACTTGATATTGAGCCTGGACCGAAACGTAAAAAGAACACATCAACTAATAACAACAATAATATCAATAGTACTAATAACAATAGTAGCAATGCCGTAGAAGCAACACAGACCACCACAACAGTCGTCGACGAGAGCAATATGTTTCTAGCCGAAGATAATATCGCGTCCAAAGACGAACCCTGGGCAACACTCAATGATAGCCTGGACACTTCAACTGAATTGGTCGATCAATCGCAGATTGTAAATCCCTATGACCGCGAAACATATGTAGTGAACCTTAATGAAACTGGTACCATAGCGCTACTGGACAACAGTCAATCGATAAAAACACTCGAGAATGTCTATTGCACAATGGTTAAGGCCACGAATGATTTTAAGCGCTTACTCACCGACATGAAAAATAACTACGATCGCAAAATAGAAATACTGCAAAAGGAACGTGATGCAGCGATAGCAATGCGTGTACAGATGCACACAGATATTGACGATCCGAATATTTCGGGTTCTTTACAAGGCAACGAAATCATATCGGCCAAAAAGGTACGTTGATTGTATTTTTGTTTAAACACAACCACGAGTATTATTTAATAACTATAATTTTTCTATTTTGTCTGTTCTTTCTATTTAGTGCGCCAATTGTAATCGTGAAGCCCTCGCCGAATGTTCACTGTGTCGAAAGACACCGTACTGCTCAGAGTTTTGCCAGCGCAAAGATTGGAATGCGCATCAGGTAGAATGTACACGAAATCCACAAGCGGCAACGCAACAAATTATGGTACTTGTTGACGAACAGTCCTAAACGAAAGAAAGATTTGTAAATATATATATTACTACTATATAATAATTAGCGTATCCTTTTAATAGTACACCCCTAATCTGCCCCTTCATCATTATTAATGTAATTCTTTATAAATTTTATTAAAAGTAGAATATCGAAATTGAAGATAGCAAAACACAAAAAAAAAAAAAAATCTTAAAGTCAAAAAAAAAAAAAAAAAACAAAACAAAAAATTTTTAAAACTTAAGACAAAAAAATGGAAAGTGCAAGAAAATCCGTATTTACGATTTAAAAAAATATATAATTATAAATATATATATATAATGCAAATTTAAATCTAGAACAACGCAAAAGCAAACCCCATAAAATAAAATTTAAAAAAAAAATATTAAGCTCTTAATGCAGTAATCGAAACGTTAAGTAAATTCGTAAAACTAATGTTGGATTTCAACCATGTCAAAATGCCAAAAATTTTGACAAAATCATACAGTTCATTCAGTAAAGTATACCAAAACACTAAAAAATAAAAGAACTTGGCATTTTGACATTTTATAAATCTAACAAAAAGCATAATACAAACCAAGCAAAAGTAAAATCCAAACAAAAAGTAAATATGACAACTTCGGTTGACCGAATTTTTAATACTTTTCACACTAGCGTATAAAAAGAGTATTTTATTTAAATTAGTCTAAAACTTCAACTTAAGAATTTTACTTTTAATAACAGAAACGTTTTTTTGCACCAAAATCAATATCTGATCCGCGATTTTCTATGGACCGTTATAAGAATCCGATTATAATTCTAACAAGCCTCTTAAAATATATAAATTCTATATATTTTGACTATTGATAATACTCTTTTTACGCAATGTGTGGCAGGTACATATATATTTAATACGTATATATGTATGCTTACATATATATAAAATATATATAAAATCAAATGACATAAACGCATATTCGTCTTATGTATACATTTTCATTAGAAAATAAGCACATAGTTAACTTTTAACATTTTATTATAATTTTATGGATAAACTACTGCCCGTTGCAACATTCAAAATAAAGATTTCAACGTCAAGTTCTGAGCAAGAAATACAGCATTTTCACAAATAATAACAATTGCAAACATGCATAAATGTTTATCTAATTACATACGAGGGATGTATGTAAACTCAATGAATTAAGGGCCTTTCGGGAGAAATATTGTAAAAAAGTAGTATTGCAAGTTAAATCGTTTCCATAAAATGAAAAAGAAAACATTAAACACTGATTCTACTTACTTGCTTATCGATGTTTAAACAATGAAATTACATTTATGTCAACCAAGATTCAAAACAAACAACATAAGTGAAGCATTGTGCTCCAGCGCCAGCACCCATTGTAATAAAACCTATCTAAAATCAAAACCGGAAATCAATCAATTATGCAAAATTCTCCAGAATGTAAAAACCAAAAAAAAAAAAAAAAGATTACTTATGATACTATCTATATAGTATGTGTGGCAATTGAGTTCAAATTAGATTACTACTTTGCCCCAAAAATCAAACCATTTTTGAAAATTTTCAATAACTTCAAAAAGTACATATTTTAAAGTATTTCAAGTATTTGATGAGTTGCGTAAAGTATTAAGTTCAAAATATTTGTTTTTTTTTTTAAAGTAACCAAATAATTTTGTAACAATATTGTCATGCATAAATTTGATACATGAATTTTTCAACCAGCGTTCCTCCATCCACACAATACATCGCATTTAGAAACCTTTTTTGCATATCTTTGCATATCTAACGATGTATTGAATATCTGACCAATCTATTTGTTGTTAATGTATTTTATCTTTTGTTCCTAACAAATTTACAACGACCACGCTCCACGCTTAAAAGCTGACGAATTTTAATTATACAGTAGCACATACCGTACCATACAATAATATCGAACTTAGTCAAATTGAAGATGTTGAAGTCGAAATTGAAATCTTTATTCTCATGTCTGTAATGGTTTCGGATAAAGAATTAAATTAAATCGAAAAAAAAAAACATTTAAATGTACATGATTACGCATTTTTACTACAGGGTCTGGCGGAAGCGTAACTTTTATTCTTTAATTTTATAGGCGGCCTCTGGAAATTTTTCGATATCATTTTTTATATTTAAAAAAGAAACATATTTGTTTTGTTAGTTCTTACTATGCACAGTTCTTTATTGTTTTTATTTTAGTAGTATTATTATTGCATTTAGTATTTCTAATTACCAAAAATAATTTTACTTTTAAAACTTTTCTTTGAGTTACATATATATATTATTCTGGAATACTATTACTATATTTTTTAGAAGTTGTACGACTTGGTACAACTTTTCATTTAATTTTTTTTTTTTTCTTTTTTTTCCATTCTTCTTAACTGGTTTAAATGATATATTAACTTGTTCACACTTGTAATTTGTCAAAATCGAGCTACGTAAACATTATTAAATGGGATTTTTAAAGTTTCTATATTTCAGCTGCATACTACTTTTCTGTTCTTCTTTAGATACAATTTTTGTTTTCTTTTTACGAAAAAGATTGTTAGATTGTGCACGAAACCGAGCATTTTTTGTTTTGTTAACATTTACTAAATAAACGAAAGGGTTTATAAGATATTGGTTAAGGTGTCACAATGAGGAAAGTTTTAGAACATGCGTAAAAAGTGCAATTGTAACATGCCTAAATATACTTTTAATGATAATTTGCTAAATAATATTGCTGAAAAAAAAACTTATAAAATTGCTAGACAACAAAAATTTATGAATTTTTAAACAATGTTGAAATTTTGTTTTTTTTTTTTTTTTTTTTTTTGTTTTAAATACACGGCTACATACAATCTTATGTTATAGTTAAATAATAATTTTAATATTAAATAGGCATCTGGCAAATTGGTTAAGCAAAATTTGGAATCACAAAACCCTAACAGTACATATAGATTACATACGTACGTAATTACTTGTATGTTTTAATAGATACTTCTGCTTTGGCTCCAGGCTTGAAGCTTATTTAGTTTGTTTGAGTATGTATAGGAATAGAAGGGGTATGTCGATTATGAATGTTTTGATTATAGATATAGAGAGACGACACATCGGCATAACCTAGAAAATGAAACTTTTTTTTTTTTTGGAGGAGATTTTCAGTGAGTACAAACTTAAAATTAATTTGAAAAAAATCGCCTATCGAAATCGCAATTTTTACTTTATATATTTTTTTTTTTTTTGTTGCTGTTGCTTTTGTTGTATTGTGGCAAACTGCGGCTTCGGGAATTGTTGCTCTGTTTCTACTGCGTCTACTCCAAGTTCCGCACTTCGAAACGCTTGTATGTATAATTAATAAATACCCAATCCTTGGTTATTTCGCTGCCTTGCGGTATCGGCGCCGATGCTAAATTAAAAATATGTAAAATTACTGAACAGCTAAGACACACACAGTTTGTTACACTTACGTATTTCCAACGACACATCAGGAAACTCATCAAAGTTGGACGTGTCATCAATGGAACGTACTTCAACTGGTATTGCCGCCGGTCGCTCGCGTATGTGCTCCCAGTCGACACCTCGAAAGAAGGGCACAGATTTTAAATCTTCAAGTCCACGTTGTGAACCCAAACGACGATCGGCCTCACAACAGAAATTGACAATTGTTTCCTTGGCCTCTTCCGATATGGGTATTTCGGGTGGAAAAATTAGCGTTTCACGCCAATTCATAACTTTGCGGTATGTATCTTGCGGATTATCGGAGCAAAACGGCGGGTAGCCCATAAGCATTTCGTACATAATGACACCTAATGACCACCAATCGCACGCTGAACCGTAGCCAGTTTGCAGAAATACTTCGGGCGCAATGTAATCAGGCGTCCCTACTGTGCTGTAGGCGAGTGCGCGGCGATTACGTTTCCATGATTCGGCACGACGCTTTGAGTCCATTGGACTACACAGAACAAAGCGTAGAGTGAAAATGTGTTAGATAAAACATTTTAATTTTTGATTTTCAGTTACCCACCTCGCACATGTGCCAATGAAATCGGATGGTTTTGCCTGCGATAAGTCACGATAGAAATCTGTGCGATGAGACTTTTTTCAAACCGGTGCACAGTCCAAAGTCGGAAAGCTGTATATAAGAAATTAACTATATTAGAATTTCGTTTCACATTTTAAGAATAACGACGAACCTTAAGATGTCCTCGTGCGTCAAGCAGCAAGTTATCTGGTTTGATATCTCTGTGTATGAATCCCAGTTTATGTATCGAATCAATTGCTAATGCCGTTTCGCTAATGTAGAACTGTGTGCACTCCTCGGAAAGTGTATCCTTTTTCATAAGTAGCGTCATCATATCTCCACCAGGCAAGAATTCCATAATTAAATATAAATTGACGGGGTCCTATTAAAAGCAAAGTAGTTATCAAAATTGTTTAATTATGACTGTTTTGAAACTGTGTTTAACTTTCTTTTATTTCCCTTAATAATGTCATTGTATCAAAAAGATATTGCACATATTCATCAGTCAGTATGGTTTTTTATTTTGAATGCAATATATTACTAAAGGCCACAAAGGACTTGTTTATCGATTTTATACTTAAAACTTAAATCTCAATTTTATGGTCGAAACTTATATCGTTTTTCGATCATATTGCGCATTTATGTTTATATTACATTTTTTGACTTACCTGAAAACTGTAGTACATTTTGACCACCCATTGGTGATCCGCCTCGACAAGCACATCACGTTCTGCTCGAACGTGTGCCACTTGTTCTTTTTCCAGCATATCAGCTTTGCGTAGCACCTTCATAGCGTATACATGTCCGGTATCCTTTTTCTGCACCAGTCGCACCTCTCCAAATGCTCCGCGGCCAATCACTTTCAACGCCTCGAAATCCTCGACACCAAGTCGCAGTCGCTTTAAACGCAAATATTCAGTCTCCTTTTGCGCGTGTTGCAAACGTTTTTCCTGGCGTTGCGTGTCTGTAAGGCTTTCATCTTTAAGTTGCGCCTCCAGCTTAGCTAATCGTTGTTTTCTTTCGCCATACTGTGTCACCAAATTGCTGTAATAGTTTTCCAACGTCACTTTGGCCTTGGTCGCTTTGTCTAATGTGTGATCGCTGAATCGAATCGAGGAACCCTCCGCGCTCATCCTCTGCTCTTTATGCCGTAGCCCGTTCGTTCTACTTTGTTTTGGAGAAATTTTAATTTCTTCTAAATAAAATTTCGTCAAATTTTCGTCGTAAATCCAATTAACTTCGTAGTTAGTCGTCGTGACCGAGTATAAAAATACCAGAGTAGTCGAATAAAATGTTCTAAATTTGGCCAAATATTATCAACGTGTAAATACCACTTTGACAAGCGGGTTGCCCCAAAAGAATCCGGCGATTTTTCATACGCTGACAATTTTTTTGAACGGCTTGTGTGACTATAAGCTAATAAGCAGTCACTTTTAGCTCTCTTTAGAAAAAAAGTACTCGTAATTTTGTTTATATTTGATTGTTTGGCGTCAATTTTATTAGGGAGCCCACAAACAAGCATTTTTGTCATATTTTACTTTATTATTTCCGTAAAGGAAAAAAACGCAGCGCAGGTTGCTGAAAAGTTGCGTGACTTGTATGGTGATAAAGCCTTAAAAGAAACACAGTAACGAAGTTGGTTTGTCAAATTCCGTTCGGGAGATTTTTCACTCAAAGATAAGCCACGTTCAGGTAGGCCAAGTGAAGTTGATCAAGGATCTAATCGAATCATATCGTCATGTAACTGAGCGATGAATATGATCCGTTTTTGAATCGAATCATAACTGGAGATGAAAAATGGTCGTTTACAATAACGTCAATCACTTAACATATTATCCGTTAGGATTAGCAATAAGGCGCTCTGCAAATTCTAAAAAAATTGCAATTTTATAAAAATCATTTCGAGCGCTAAGCTTCAATGCGACCGATTGCATTAATCGGAATGCATCGGTTAAAAAAACGGGTTTCTTACGGTCCAAACCGCTTGGACTGTCCTATTAATCGCTAACCGGAAACTACCCGGTTTCTGACTCATTATTTAAGGCATCAATTATAACAGCTCTTGGCTTAAAATTTTAACAATAAGGTTATAATGTTGCCTTCTTAATCTGGTAGTAATCCATTTGAAGTACTCGTCGTTTTTCTGAAACCATGATTGTGAGGTTGGGACTTGGAATTGCATGTCAATTGGTCTTTAAAAGCTGTTAGACATGTACATAGTGCTACCTAATATTGAATAAATGCTTCACCAACGCTTTTGCTTGAAAATTAAAAATTAAAGTCAAGAAAAAAAAATAAATAAAAAATTGCAGAAACTAGTTTCCTCTTTCCAAAAAAAAAAACAAAAAAAAAAAAAAAAAAAAACAGCAGCTTTATTGTTAAGAAAATATTTAATATTTTTCTTTTTATTACAATTATTGAACGTTGTTGGTCAAAAACATTTCTTATTCTTTCACTTGAATTTATTTTTATTATCATGCTTTGTCATATTTCAAACCTTTTACTTAAAATCTATAAATTTACATAAAATTGTTAAAACCTATCTGAAACTATCTTTAAATATACATTTATAATTTTTTTTACTTATTTTGTAATTAATTTAGTACAATAATTTCACGTTGAATAATTTTACGTCTATATAGTATATAATACATAAATATTCTTCACGAATCTATTACTCTTGCTTTACAAATATACACAATACAATTGCCAATATATCAAATCTAGAAATCTCTTTTATACTCAAGTCATTCGTTAATTTCACTTTCGTACACATATCGTTTCCTTCCGTCTGTGTGTATATGTCTGGTTTTGTATAGCACCTTTGTATCACTTTCATTGTCCTATTATCTAAAAAAACATGTCCTAGATTTTAAATCTAACATACTTCTATACTTCTCATCTCAATTTTCCTTTACGAGTTTTGTAAACTAACTACTTCCTTATCCGTCTAATCTGTAATTTATTTGTTCCACACCTCTTTCCTAAATATATATAAGTATATATATCTCTATATCTATATATCTGTAAATATATGGATAAAATTCATTTAAAATTGCATTAAAATTGTTTTTACGCCTAATAAATTTTTAACGCTCTCGTTGTATTTTATGAGCACAACCTTTGATGCGCCGATATTTAGTTTTTCACCGGCGCATAACAATTGCAGACAAGTTGCCTTCTCCAAGAAATCCGACATTTTGTATTCACGCAAGAGATTTTTTTGTGCCGATGTTACATTTGACGCTGACGTTGATGTACTATTCGGACAGATCTGTAAAAAAAAAAAAAATATTAAAATTAGTTGAACTCTTTAAGATGTTGAGCTAGCTTACTTTATTTAAGAGCGTATCCTTTGACTTAACCTTAAGTAAATTGCACAAATCGTTAAGTAGAACCCACTTATCACTACCTTCGTCCTTCAACAAGTACAGCGGTGGCAAGAGCACATCTGTTTCTTCGAACTCAAAAGTATCTTCACTATTTTCATCTGCAAATTTCTGTTTATTATTATTGCCATTTGCTGCTGCTGCATTATCATCATCCACATTAGAAACATTATCTATGTTGCTGCTATTGCTATCTGCTGTACATTTGGTTTCCACGTCGTTTTCAGTGTTCATTGTTGTTGTCGTCGTCGTTGTTGTAGCAGTCTTAGTAGCATTCTCCCCATTAGTATTATTAGCAATTATTGTTGCATTTGAATTCATAAATCCATTGCTGACAACTTTCGTTGTCGAACTCCTCCTTCTATTTACCAACGCTTTATTTTTTTTTTAGAGCTCTGCTCATATCACATACTATGTTCGGTACATTGTCGAATATATCGTACCCATATTCAGATGCATCTATGCATAAAATAATTTCAAAAAGATGTAAAGATCGTAGACACTTGAAAATCGAATAGAATTTACTTACCAAATATATCCCAGGGTCCCGGAAAACGCATTGGCTTGATATCAGCAGCAGCGTTCTGCGCATCGGTTAGATGCGTACTTATAATGGAAAGCATAACCTTGCTTGAAGCTAGCATGAGCGGGGTTTGACCTGAGATAAACAAATTTACAACAAATGTAATTTAACTTTTTTTTTTTTTAATATTTTCTCACCTGAGTAAGTTGCCAGCAACGGATCAGCACCATAGGATAATAGCAAACGTACCACCTCTTCATGATCATTTTCAATAGCGCCATGCAAAGGTCGAATACCAGATTGAGCCGCCTCTGAATGATTTGCTCCGAACTGCAACAATATGCGCGCAATTTCAAGCCAACCGTGAGTACATGCTTCGTGCAACGGAGTATAACCAGCGTTATCTTTTTGATTTGGATTCATGCCCAACCGATCGAGACAATAGACAACGACATCAATATAACCTTGCCGTGCTGCTTTATGCATAGTGGTCTGCCCGACACCTTTGTTCAACACCCATTTCTGTATCTCTCGGCAAATGTCGTCTTCGGTTTTTACCTTGTTTACATCGCAATCGTCAGGATCAATGCGCTCGAGTTTAACATGGGCAGTCTGTAAATGCTGCTGTTGATTTCCAAGCTGATTGTTTGCCAGAGAATTCGGTTGATTAGCTTGGACCACGTTATTTGCGTTTGGTGTTGGTTTTTTCTTCTTACGTATATAATCGAAACCGGAACTACCTTTTCGTCTCATATACTTGCCGCGACGCCGGTGTAACTGTGCACCTCCAACGCCAACATGTGCACTAGTATTTAATGTATTATTGTCATGCTTGTCATCGATATCTACTGCACTAGCACTGCACTCCGTGTCACCGTCATGTTCCTCCTCTTTTTTTATAAAGTATGCTTGAGGCACCCGGTTAATACGTGCAAATTTATCCTTATTCTGGCTTATAATTATGTTCATCTGTTCAAGATATTGCTCACATTTTTGATAGCTCAAAAAGTCATCCAAGCCATCAACATCGCCATCTTGAAGCACATCTGGTGGTGCAGAAGCAGGTCGATCGGGTCCGACAAAGATTTCCCGTATAATTTCTCGCTTCTGTTGCATTTTTGATTCGGTACGAGTTTTGCTTTGCAGCACTTTGGTGTCAAAGATACTAAAGTGCCTGCGCATATCAGTCTCATCCACATCTTGTCCGGGTTTTATTGGCGTAGGTAGCGGTAGTTCGTACACAGATGTTGATTCTGTGTTTTGAGAGGTCTCGCTGAAATTTTGTACACTTGATGGTTTTTTAGCATTTTTATTTGCTATTTTTGAACACTGTTTGCTACCAGAGCCGGTAGCACTGCTGGTTACACGCGAGTGTAACAAATCAATGATGGACTTAGGCGAATTATCTGTGGCATGTGCATCATTGTGCAATTGTTTGCGTGGCTCATCTTTGCTTGTAGGTTCTTTAATCGATTTCTGCACCTTCATCGATTTCCTTTTGAAACCAGATAACTCTTCTAATGCATTATCACGCTCCAGATCGGGCAGTGAAGCAGCGATTTTGTGATGATTCATATGGTCTAGCATTATTAGACTAGGCGGTATTTTAAGCGCACGTTTGTAGCGATACATCTCCAAATAAATGTTTTGCTGTTGTTGCTTCGTTTTGCTCAGTTGTTTTCCCGTGGCCGGTAACTTTAGATTCTGTTCGCTTGTCCCCTTGCCATTTGTCTGGCGGCTTTGTTTCTGTTTACGTCCATTTAGCGGCAGCTTGTTGCTGTTTATCTTTGCACGCAACCGTGTACCAATGACATTAACTTCTTTGGCCGCCTCTTTAGCAGCGACCAACTTCCGCACATACTTTCTTTTGATTTTTGTTGTAGAATTTCGTATGATCTTGTCATTGCGCAGTACTTTGCTGTTGGCAAGTTCTTCTTTGTGTTTCGACCGTGTCATGGTATTTAAAGCAATTTTTGATTTAAATTTCTTGTTTCCTGTAGACGATGATGGAATACTAGGTTTTCGCTCGTTTATCTTATTATTGCACTTCTCAGCCGTCTCCTCTTCTTCTAATTTCTTTTCATCAGCTTCTTTGTTCTGTACTAACTTAAAATTATTCCTATTAGTTCCACTATATTGCACTTTGTCACTTTTGACCGTTACTGATGTGGGACTAAGTTCTACAGATGTATTATTTACGTTATTCAGTGATTGCTTCATCATCTGGTCCTTATCGTTCAACTTATCATCGTTGGGAAGCTTTTTTGTCGTCGGTTTTTCCTTATTTTCTTGTTTGATTTCATCCTTTTTGTCAGTCTCATTTGTTCGCCTCACTGGTTGCTTGCGTTGTTTATCACTTGTATCAGTTAATTCACTTGAAGTGTAGGACCCACTTCGTTCGCTGCTCATACGCGGTTTTATATCATCTCTTTTCTCCTGCAGTTGCATTCTTCGTATTTTGCCGCCCTTGCGTAGCGGTTTCTTTTGACGTTCGTTTTTACGTTTATCTAATTCATTATCGCTCTCCGAGCTGGTATCGTCCGGCAAACGTGCTGCAAGGCGCTGCTCTTGTACCATGCGTTTCTTTTCGCGATCTAGTTTGCTTAGCTTTTTTTGAAGGAATAAACTGGTGGCATTTGTACCGATTGTCGTAGTTGTCACCACTACTGCTTGCCGTGATTCCGTAGAGTCGGTGTTAAATAGCTTCTTTTGTGCTATTATTGCTACTGGTATATCGTCTTCACTTAGTTCCAGTTTTATATTCGTCGATGACGTAGGCAGTGTCTGTTTTACAACGACTACAGTTGTGGCGGTTTCAACGCGATGGATCTGTTGTTGACGCTTGCTACTTTTTGTGGCGCGTAGCTGCTCGACAAGACTATTGCAAGTATTGCTCCAGCCAAAATCAAGTAGGTTTCCAGCATTGAACTCCTCCATTAAGCCTGGTATGCTAGGCAAATCGATTTGAGGTGCAATTACCATTGGCATTACTGACGCTTCGACTTCGGGTTCTATTTTAACTGTTGTTGGTTGACTTACACTAGCCGTGGTTGAGTCCGCTACAGTTGGTGTAGTAAAAGTAAATCCTTTAAGTTCAGCTTTAGTTCGTATTCGCTCTGATTTGATAGGCGTTGGTGCAGGGGAGAGTAATGAAGTGGGTGTAAGTTCCCCGGTTGGTGTTATTGGCTCTTGTTTGCAAATAGTTGGCAATATTATTACTTGTGGAGCGGAGTCAACAGTTGGATTCGCATTGGAATTTGTATTTAAATTAGATTCTAATCGCCGCCGCTCTAATTCAAGGGCCTGCTCATTGATAGCAATCACTGGAATTTCAGCTGCGCGTGGTAAAGCCTGAGATGGAGGTGCTATGTGCGATACCGGACCAGGAGAGTGAAAGCGTGGTTGTTTGTTATAATGTTCCTGAGTATTATTATTAAGGTTATGTTTGCTATTGGCATTCAAAGAGTATTCTTGTAAATGGCGCTTTCGTCCCAAATAGTTTGGGTTCACCACTTCGCTTTTGTTGGAATAGGCACTTTGGGGAGATCTAATAAGCAATTGATCTTGGTGTGTTGAAGAAGTGGGTATTGGTTTGGGCTGGGATGTGACTGGAACGTTCTTTGGCAAGACCACAATGCTGGTATCTGGTGGTAGCTGATCACATGCCAACATTTGGCGTGTTGCTTGCGTGGTAGTTGTTGATGGCTTTGTATAGTTAGGATTTGGTACTTCAACAAGCACACTTGGGCGCGCACACTGTGCCAGAGCTACTACATCTTGCCGTGGTGTGGAAGTGGATTTAATAACTAATGACTTTGATATTGGTGATACGGATGGAACTACTAATGAAGAAACCGGAGTTGATACTGAATTTTGAGGTGGAGTATATGACTGATTGTATTGATATGCTGTTAACGAAGCACCTCTTGCTGGAGGTGTCGAAGCCTGGCCTTCATGCCGGTTCCCTGATGCTGTTGCCGTAGGTGGGTTGGACAAACGGTGAGCTACCGTAGCTGCGGAAAAATTCGGCGTTATGTCGAAACGCGGCAGTCCATGCTTATAGTCTACAGTGCTCGTGTAACGGTATTTATATTCCGTTGAATCTGCTTTAGTTTTGATAGTGCGCATGGAGAGATCTAACGGCGAGTGTGCGGCAGGCTTTGATTCACCAACCGGCTCCTGTTTGATATGTGGCACAAGAGGAACTGAAGCTGTCGTTGTACTAATTATGGGATTGATGTTGTTGGTACTACTGCTGTGAAGAGCTAAAGCAGAAACTCTTGGTGTTGCTGATTGGTGTATAACACCGGAATGAATTTGCGGTTTTGGTGATGCAATCAACGCGGCGGAATTTAGTGTGCACTACAGAATTTTGTGTTCTTGAAGACGGGTTAGGAACATTGAGTGTTTTCTTTATTATCTGCATGTTTAGTTCCTCTTCAGATGTTGTGTTACGCATCATGAGTTCACTGATAAGTTCGCGATAGTTTGGCTTCTGGACCGATATCTTCTTTTGTTGTGTAACCGTCGGTCCACTGCTACGATTAGTGGAAGCACTGGAGCTATTGACCGCTGTTTTGAGCACACTTGATGTCGCTGAGCAACATATATCTCCACTGGCTGTATAGCCTGGAGGCATGACCAACTGCGCCGTCGGTGGCTGTTGTTGTTGGTGTATATGATGCGGATGTGATGTTTGTATTACAGCTGCACCTGGTGGAGGCGTTGGAGTATACATTCCGTGATGCATTTGTGGCGATGGAGAAGCTGCGGTCGCTGCAGCAGGTGATGGTGTTCCATAATAGTAACTATTTGACGCTGAGTGACTACGTGTAGCCGCAGCAGTTGCAGCCGTTGAAGAAGATGATGAAGCGCTATGTGGTCTTGAAATATGTGGTGAGGCACCTTGAAACGAGGGTGGTGGCGGTGGTGGAGTCTGCGTTGTGTGGAGATTCAATTTATGCCCCGTTGAGTTTGCTTCTTGAACTAATTTGCCATACTTGGTGGGATAACTTTGTGGTGATTCTCCACGGTAATTATTGCTGCTGTAGGTACGCTCCTTGCTAAAATTATCCAAAGATTGCGGTGGTGTTACATAAGGATTATTATACAATCCACGAGTAATTGATGTACTAACAGGCGAGGAGTTTAAATGTGGTTCATAGTTTACACTTTCCACTTTAATGTAATTGACTTTTTTCGCGACCAACTCCAGAAGTAGAATATTGTGCAGTCTGAGGCATCGGATTCTTTGTGTACTGTGCATACTGAGAAACAGCCGCAGTTGGTGTAGATTTCATTATCACTGGCGTTAGCTCGGCAGCCCGCGGTATTGTTTTCGTTCCATGGTGGTTGTGTTGATTGCCTAGAATATAGTAATTGGCTGGATTTGTACCAGTCGATATTGGCGTGTTGGCATAGGGCGCTACAGCCGCTGCTGAAGAGGTTGATGATCTTGATGATGTTGTTATATGTGGGGAAGGTTTGCTTTGTGTTGGTATTCTATATGCTAAATTTTCGGTGACTAAAAGTGGGCTCTCATGCAATTTAGATGTCGACTCAACGCCTGTGGTCAAGTGTCCTCCAGCAGCTCGATAGTCCACTGTTGTACTCTGTTGTGGTGAAGAACTAGTGTACTTCTGTATAGCACTCTGCGCAATTGTTTGAAAGTTTTCAGAGCTGAATTGCGGTGTGGCCATATACAGGCTTTTATGAGAATTGGGAAACTGTGTTTGTTGTTGTTCAGATTCAGGAGGCGGCGCCGCATACATTTGTGGATATTTACGTGCATAATTCGGACTCGGTTGTTGCTCTTTGGGTGCTAGCATATTACTGGGATTGATAACATGCTCAGAGCGTATACTGCGCTCTAATAATGGCCCTTCATTTGTATGCTGAGGATGATGGTGTGCAAGTGCTAACTCAGACTCATATATAGACGATGAGTTGCAAACTCCACTGTTAACAGGTACTTGAGCATAACTAGTTATTATTGATGAATTTGACGGCGTTGAGGCCACCGAAGAATTGGAATATTTTCTGTCCTCATAATAACGTGACTCCCTTGAGCCCGCATAATGGGACTGTTGATTTATTGCACTTGGTCGCGTTATAGACGCTCCTATTACTGTTGCCGATGGTAACTTATAATCATAATTGGATTCAGGTTTGCGATTTGTTAAATAGGGCGGTGTCGATCCTTTTGTTGAATTTTGATGCATTATATGCTCGTCCGGTGACCAGTAAGCAGTATTTCTGCTGCTACTGTTACTTCCACCAACGGATCCATGCATTTTTGCACTTGAATGTGAGTTATTTGTGTTAATGTAAATAGGACTTTGACGCGGCGCTGCATTGTGTACCGGTGCAGCATGAGACCACAACTCTTCCGTCGACAATCTTGTCACTGACGTCAACGATCCCGTTGTTCGACAACCATTGCACATTGTATTACTTGTTCCGTTGCACGTACAGCTCGCATAGCTAGTCGTTACAGTTTTTTTAACTGGCAAATCTCGGTTTGTTGTGTAGTATTGCAAATGTTGTGATCTTAAGTCGTCCAAACTATTTTTATTACTACTACCGCCGGCAACACTGCGACCAATATACACGTTTGGAAGTGCACATTCATCAGCATTTGTCATGTATTCGCGTGGTCTGTTAGAATCCATATTAGTTCTGTAATGAAAAGAATGCAATTGATTTAAATTAAAATATTTATTAAAATAATTGCTATGAGTTTTTTTTTTCATCTAAAAATTTTGTTGTGCGTGCCTTAGAGTATTTTTTGAAGTGATAAAAATATAACTTGAATCACATGTTATTAGATGTGGTAGATGTAAAGAAGATAACAATTAAATAAATTTAATTTAAAAATAAAAACTAACAATAACTTTAATATTTCCATATACAAGTTTATACATCTGTTTCTTCAAATAACATTCAAAATTCTAAAGTAGAACACCTGCTACTGAATGCACATTTCAATAAACATGTTTAAATAGGGCAACAAATACGGATAAGATAATTAAATCTGTTTTAAACGTACTTGTATTTTTTTTATTCTCTTGTTCCCGCCCTCTTCTAATTGTTTTGTTTAAATCTGTTTTCATACTAAATTTATTTTATTTGTTTACATTATTTGTTGCTGCCTATAGTTTGCGACTATTTTTTATCTATCTATGAATACATATACATAAGTACATTGTTCATATGTACGAATAAATAGATTTATCTATAGCTATATGTACAAACATACGCGTACAATACTACAGGCTTATATTTGTTTCTAAAGTATGTTAATATGTGTGCCTATTATTTATTTATATTTGTCGCCGACACGTGAGTAGTGAATCGTATAATTTCGAAATTGATTTCATTCTATCGTTTGCAATCGAAAGGGCGCGTAAATAAAAACTATTATTAATATTATGTATTATTGTGTGTGTATGTGTGTGTGTGAATGAAAATATAATTTAAAGTTTAAACATACATAATGCATAGTAACTAATTAATCTATATTTAATTATGGCTGCCTATAAATGTACTTTTTGTGCTTAAAGTAAACATATAAAAAATATATATAGGGTATAAGGTGGTCCTTCGTATTTCTGTTTATGATTCGTAATGTTCTTTGTTTTTTTTTTTTTTTTTGTATGATAATCATAAATTCAAATTCTATTAAGCTACAATTCTCTAAATATATATATATATATATATATATATATATATATATATATATATATATATATAAATATATATACACATATGTATTAAAGCGACAAACAAAACAAATTATTTTTTTTTTTTTTTTTTTGTATCAGAATATTTATTTTGTAATGAATTCACAAGGAAAAAACGAGGTTGCGTTGCAACCAAAAAAGAAATGGATTGAGAATAAAAAAATCGGAAGAAAATAAAAGAAAAAAAAATATTTGTAAATGTTTATGTCGACAATGTGTTTTTGGTTTTGCAATTCTTAACGCGCGAAAAATAAAACACAAACAGAGAATGTTGTAATACATACTCGTACAGCACGAACATGTATCTAGATACAAATGTAAAATTGAAAAACAAACAAAAAAAAAGTTTGAGAAAACAAGCAATAAAATAATAATAAAAAAAACAAATTATGATAACAATGTCAACGTTAGTTATAACAGTCAAATACGAATGAATTCATACTTTTAGATACTTAGATAAACGCGTACTAAAAAAAAAAAGTTCGTTCGCGCCCACGCTGCAGTATTAAAAACATGCGAAAAATTTGTACTTTACACATTAAATCACAAAATTGTTGTTGTAAATTAAATATACTCGTACATAATGCAGTTTTAAATGTATAAACTTACCCAGACAACAACAAATACACGAAGCCCTTGAAACTGAAGTTTTTATGTTTGGGGCGCTGCTGACGTAAGCGTCAACGTTTGTAGCGAACAGCGTACTTGTAGCTGACAAACGTAGGCAAAAATAAAACAAACTTCAATTTTAGTAGTTCCTGCAATTCGTTCGTTCTTCTTGGCGTAATAATTGTTGCTTTTTGTTTTTGTTGTTTTTTTTTTTTTTTGTAAAGATCCCCCACAAACATACACACAAAGTTTGCCTTTTTTTTGGTTGAGTGACAAAAACACAAAAGTAGCTGCGAGTGAGACGAGTCGAAGTTTTTTTTTTGCTTTCTTTGTATGTGTGAGTGGAGCGAGGTCGTCGTCGTTGAATTTTTGTTGTTGTTGGTTGCTTCTTAACGTGACTTTTACTGTTATTTGGTTGCCACTTTTTTTACTTTTCTTTTGTTACTTTTATTTTTTTATGATTATTTGTACCGCTTTTTATACGAGTATAGCGCTATTTCATTTACACACGGGACACTCTTGATTTTTGTTTTTGTTTAAACGACAATGTCGCACTTTCTTCTTTCATCCTCATATTAATTTAGTTATACTCTCTTGCGGAGAGCACATGTATTTCATTATTTTATTTTGTACACAATACAGATATTTTTTTTTATACTACATATTTTTCTTTATTTCAACTTGTTCAAAAAAAAACTGCGCGTGTTTCTTCAAAAAGCAAAAGAAAAAAAACCAAAAACTTTTTTCTTCATTTGCTCGTTGTTGTTGTTGTTGTTTTTGCCGTTGTTGTTGGAAACCAGTATTTTCTTCTTTCACTATTCGATTAATCAAGAAAACAACAAAATAAAAAAAAAAAATAAGTAAATTTCTCATATGCAGTTATGTCGTCGATGCCGTCGACGTCGCGCTTTCTTTGTATTTATATATGCGTGTACGTTTATATATTTATAAATACATACATATATACAATTCATGTATCTATGTGAGCGAACGATTGCCCGTGTTTGCATCTTTGACTATTTGTGTGTGCTTGTGTTTGTGTTGGCTGCTCGATTTATTCCCTCTTCTTTCTGCTTTCAACTTTTCTTCTTCTGCTTAAACTTGGCTTAAATTTCACTTTGCTTTCAGATTGCTGCGTGTACTTTTTACACAATATCATCATATATACATACATACGTACAAAAATGCAAATGTATGTACATAAATTGTGATTGTTTCTTTATTTCTTTTTGCTAATTTTCTTAATTGTGAAAAGAGGCGTGGAATCTAATAGACATATGGGTTTATTTTAATGTTATTACTTATTATCTGAGATAAAAAGTTAAAAAAAAAAACTTTTTCAGACATAGTTTTCTGATACATTTTCAATATACTTTGGATTATGTGTCATCATATGTCCATGCCTTGTAAATGTTTGTTAATAAATATGTATATGTATACGGTTAAACGTATTTATTAACACATGTAACCATCGATTAAACGTGAAATAAGTATCAAACCTATTGCACTTGGAATTTCATAAGTGAAAATAATTCAAATAACTACAGAGAGTTTTGCCATAATATTCAACAATTTAAGCCAAAGTCTTAATCTTGAACCCGTCAGGTGACCTAATTTAGAATCGTTATTGCAAAAACTTTGTCATACTAAAACTAATTAAATTAAAAAAATCAAACTGATAAATTTGTTTAGAATTAAAGCTGCTTAGTTAAGTATCCAAATCAATTAAATAATACTACTTTAAGCAAACGTCAAATAGGAATTAGAAATAATCCGTCTATCTATCTGTATATTTCAAATTTGGTTTAGCCTAAGTTTTTTATATTATATAAGCTTTAACGTAGTCTCTACGCACTTTAATCTTCATACAACATTACTTTTAATAAATGATCTTAAACTTGTGTTGCAACTGACGATTTTCAAAACTTCAGTATTACTAATTGTCACGTTTTACCATGTTCTTTATAGCTGCTTTTTTAAACTATATATATCATATCATATGTATGTATATGACAAACACAGACATCTAATTAAAAATAAAAAACAGTAAATTTTTTATATCATGTAAAAAACTCGATTAAAAGAAGTTACGTCACTGGCCAAAAATAAATGTCTCTCTCCCGGCACATTTTCAAAAAATTTCAGCCAATATATCCACGTAAATTTCGTTGGAACAATTGAATTAGTAAATTTTTGTACTGTTTACATTTATTTCATAGAAACGTAAGTAAATAAAAAGAAAATCTTTAGTCATGGCAGTTTTTTTAAGCTGGGTTTAATCATATCGTTTGTACATTATAAACTCTTCTTTTATGGAACCTCGCTAAGTTTATTTGTCCTAAACAAAGGTTTGCTCATTACCAAACAAATTCGAAATTTTAATTATACGATTTCCGATAAAATTTATTGTTTCATGATTTATCTCACTTGTTATTTTTACTTTAGATACTTTTGGCAGCACTCAATATATTTTGGTTCTTACATTTGTTTGTATAATTTGTATCTTACTATAAACATTTTGCATTTCACTTTTTCTTTAGCACATTTTCCTTTTTTTGTCAAAGCGAAAACACTCAATAAGAACAATTTTCGTCTGAATTGAATGACGTTCTTAAGATTTAAATTAAGCAAATTCGTTTTTTGCGTTTATTCGTTAACTTTTTTTCGTTTGTTCTTTTGTTCCTTTTATTCACAAAAACAAACAAGTACAAGAATTAAAAAAGCGAATTAAATAAATACGCAAATATTCCAAAATATGTTTTTTTGCGAAATCGTTCATTGCCTTGCACATCGTTTATATTATATTGCGCTGGCAGTGCAGTGCAGGGCAGGGGAGGCGAGTTGAGTAGAGTATGTGAATCGGACGGACAAATGAACCGTAGCACGCGCGTGAAAGAACGAGATAGTCACAAATACGTTCCGTTCTGCGATGCTGTGCTGCTCAGACGAACTTCACTTTATTGAACAAAGAAAATTTCACTTGTTTGTCTCAAAAAATATATTGTATACAAATGAATTATTTTGTATAGGCATATGTACATATGTGCATATTCTATGTATGTACATTGTACATACAAATATTTATCTCATTTTTGTTCATAATTATTATCATCATCATTCAATGCGGTGCTCCACCACTAAAATTCACAGACACACACCTATTTTATGCTATGCATAGTTTGATGTTGACGACGACGGTGACGGCGACGCCGACGTCGCTGTTGCTTTGCACTTGAATGTCAAATAACAACAACAAATAAATTTTGCGTATATTACTTTTATTATTTTAAAAATCACTTTTATTCGAGTACACAGTCACACACACATAGATACACTCATACAACTACATAAGACACATAACAGATACACGCACACACACAAACATATATAAGTGTACGTTACGTTTAAATCATATTATAGTATATTTTTTTTTTATTATTTATTTATCATTGAGCACTTTGCGTTTGTTACTTTTGATTTTTGCTTGTGGAACTGCTTGTGCTTTGCTTGAAACGAGCTAACAAGCTGACACAATTACAAAACTGTCTGTCGATGGCTTTGAAGAAAAATTTCTACTTTTTGAGACTTCTTTTTTAAGTGTATGTACAATATAGTATGTGCTTTTATATATGCGTGTATGTGTATGAGAGTCGTTGTTGCTGCTGCTGTTGTTGTTGGCCTACTTTGCGGGAATTTTTCTGCTTTTAGACAAGATTGCACACAAACACACACAGATACAAATACAATCAAACACAACACACAGATACACGTCCGTCGTTTTGAGTATTACACGTACTGCAAGAACAGCGACGACCTCGACTTTAAAAATTATTGTACAAACTTATACGCACTCGTTTGTTTTTCTATTTATTTGTTTTAATAAAAACTAATTGCAACTAAAGTATCTTTAAAATTATAGTTCAAATATAAAAAAATCGCTCATAACGAGCGAACCGAGCGACGAACTACAATGAATGACGAACAGTGAAACCGAATTGCTGTTTAAAAAAAATATACTAAATTAAACCTTAATTGAAATCAGTGGCAAATCTAAGTGCAGCGCTTCCTAATCGGAGATGCAACTGGTTGCTGTATTTTCTTTGACATAAGCAATTGTCATCGTAAAAAAAGTGAGTAGATGTTATATATATGTACTTAAAAATGAAATATTTCGTTGAATTAATTGAAAATTTAATGAATTATTCCTTCATAATTTTCTTTGTTTATCGAACTGCATTGCAATAAAAGTTTTTCATCATAAAAATATCAATTCATGTCAAATTTTATAATTGAACATAACTCTTAAAATTAGCAATAACTTTTTTTGTCTTCTTCCCTCTTGAATTAATTACTAATGAAATTAGCTACATGTACACAATTTGACATGTATAAAACTGGATTGAAATAAGTAATTCTTTGCCTAAGCTTCGAAAATATTTTGATTAAGTTGTAAACTCTATGCAACTAGTTTTAATGCTGTGTGCTCAAATTGTAGGCAAAAAACTCTTGTCATTTAAAATAATTAGCATTTGACTAAATAACAAATACATCAGTGTACCAATGAAAAAAAAACGTTTTTTTTTTTAAATATTCAAATTTAAAAACATACTAAAATTGACCGAACTTTTTTTTCTTGTATTTTCTAGTTGTTTACTGCTTACCTTCTTCTTGGTATTTTCTCATTAAACAAATTTGTATACAATCCGTTTTCCTATAAAAGCGGCAAGCTTGTTGCTTTCGCTGTTTAGAGTGTTTTCGACCTCAAATAAAACTAAATCTAAATTGTGAACAGTGCAGTTTTAAATTATCAAAACAAATTTTAAATTCAGCAAATAAAAAAATCCAAAAAACAAAACTGAAAAATGGCTTCGCGTGATGCTGCATCGAACCAATTAATCGACTACAAAAACAGCAAGACGGTAAGAAGACGAAAGAAAAAATAATATTTAGATAAGAACAATGAGCCACCGCAGCCTAATTAGCTTAACTTTATTAAGTAGAAAAGCAGTTTAAAAAAAAAGGCGATTATAAATAATTTGTATTTTGATGTTTATTGTTGCAAAATAAAATTAATTATTTTTGCGCATTGCAAGCCGGTTTGCAAAAAAAAAAAAAAAAAGAAATAAAAAGTGAGAGAGAGAGGAGAGATTCGTAGGCGATTGTAATTCACTTTGTTTTGCTGTTGTCGCTTCAGGCAAAGTTCAAGTGGCGCATTATTTTACAGTGAAAACTCTTATAAGGGAACATTTAAAGCTTCTAAACGCTCAATATTTAAAAGTACACTTCCTACCAGTAATTCCAGTTATTTTAAGCTTAGAGCCAAAAAAAAAAAAAAACTTATCGACAAAAAAAATGTCGTATCAGTTAATACAATTTAAATACGTTCTTAAGAAACTATGCAGACCTCAAAACTAAAAACTTTTCCACTCCGAAAGGTCTCTTGAAGGGCACAATAAGCTTTATTTCAGCCCCGAAAACTATTTCGATATCATTTTAAAGTTTCACTCTCGTTTTTTTTCGAGAGGTTTATGTCTGCCTGTCAAATCTTATCAGATTACCACCTCTGATAACGCATTTCGAATATGTATAGTAGTTTGCCCAAAAAATAAATATCACTAGAATTTCTAATCCATAATCTGATAAAAAAAAAATGTTGTAAGGTAATTTAACATTTTTATAAAATATGACACACATTTGTCAGCTTTCACGTTTTTTTTATATCAAGAGTGCACTTTCATTGCACTAATGTTCTATACTAGTGGATACCTCTAATATTATTGTTTGTTTTTTTTTCACATTAGTGCAAAGTAACATTAAACTTTAAAGTTTTTTTTCTTTTCTTTCGTTTTACGAAAATTTGCTCGTTATAGTACGCTAATGTATACTATATTTTGGCTTTCATTAAACATTTTGGATAGGTTAACATTTGAATTTGCACTGTACGATTTGTAGTTCCTAAGTAAAATAATCGTTTATACATATGCAGAACTCATTAGTGATTCGTTCGTTTGGTATTTAAATGGGTGTGTCTGTTTGTTCTGTAAAATATTATTATAGCAAGGACTTTATACGTGGTAAAATGTTAATGTTATAGTTTTATTTTTTTTTATGCCAATACAGTTCATCGCAAAAATAGCATCTTCGGAAAAATAAATAAATATTTTCCCATTGCAACTCCTGAAAAACTTAAACCGTTTTCAAATTATTTTTGCCCCATGATTTTTCTAATTAGATTTATTTTTGAAATGCCCATGATGTATGCGATTTTTGATGAATTTGTATACTAAAAGATAAAAATTTTCAAGTATTTTTTTTTAGAATAAAGTGTCAGTTTTAAATAATTAAAAGTTAACTTTTGGTCAACGATTAGCAATCTAATTGCGCTCCCAATTTTGGAACTATCGATTATGGTAATTTCGAAGACTCATTATACATATCTCTCATTTACGACTTATAAAAACGACATTTTGGGCTAGAAATACCTGAAACTAGAATTAGCCAACCTTGATTTCGATTTCTATATACGAAATTAGTTCGAGTACGTGATTCACTTGATTAATCAAAATATTTTCATTGTTATAAACGTTTTACGAAAAAATGTTTTAACAGCTTTCATAGAACATGCATTACACAATTATTTATTTTAGTTACTTTTTGTTATTTATAAATGTAAAAAATTCTTAATTATTTAGCAAGTTTATAATAATTAAATGATATTTCGCAGTAGTTTCTTTGTTTGCGTTTCCTCTGTGTAAAAGAAATCAATGTTACTTGCTTTATATTGTATCTATTCGTGGTGGTGTTGCTTCAATAGTTTATTTGGTTAACAACGTCGACTTTCAAAAGTTTATAAATAAATGTAGAAACGAACAAGTTTTTGAAGACCGCCAATTGTGGCGGATGGCGTGGAGGACGGGTGTTGTGTTGTGCATGCAACAAATTGCCGGCTTGGTATGCCATTCCACTCCTCGCTAACCGAACCGATTTGAACGAACAAATCAACTTTGAATTGTGGCACAAATGCAGTTAAGCAAAGCTCAGCGCAGTGCAAAAAGAGTCAATGTACTCAATGAGCCATCTGTGGTGAACTCGTCGACTGACAAGAAGGGAAGACGTTGTTGTTGTTGGTATACATAACCTAAAGTGTCGGTACGGTACGGTGCGGCAAATCTGTTCAATGCATTCATATAAACTGGTCTTAAAGTTGTTTAGAGTTTCGGATGTTGTTATTGTTGTTACGCACTTTATAAGACATAAACCTAACGGCAAATTTTGAGTACTTACAAAGCTATGTAAAAAAACGCACAATCTTATTAAGTAAATATATATACATACGTGTATTTACTTTGTAACCTAAACTAGTTTTAAGCCGTTTATCCATTAGATACGCGCTTCGTTGAAAGATTTTTAAGGGTCGCTCCCAGTTCAATTCAATGCGAATTATGTAATATAAAATCACAAAAAAAAAAATGTTTACACATAATTTTTTTTTTTAATTTTGTTATATATTAAGTTTTTTTTATTTTTTTTATAATTTTTTTTTTCAAATTAAATTTATACAAAACTTCATATTTGCATTAAAGCAATTGTGTATTCCTTGAGTACTTTTTTAATGAAGCGCATTAAAGTTCTTTGTTTCAGTTTGACTCATTCAATCGTTAATGCATTTGTTTAATTAACAAACATATTAATATTTTAGCTCTAATTGGTTTTTTATTGATAAATATAATTGCTAGTAATTAGTCTGATTTTTTTATGAGTTGTGGTGTGTTAAGTATTCAATTTTTTTAAACTTTTAAATTAATATAAACCCTTTCTATTTCCTTTCGATATTTAAAAAGTTTAGATTGAAAGAGTTTATATTATATATGTACTGCATTGGCTTCGTACGATTATTGTTTTTGTGAATATAGAATGATTTTATTAAAATCTTAGATTTATTCGTACATATCTTAGTTCACCTTTCTGCCTTTCATCAACTGGTAAGAGCGTTTGGCTTCTGATGATATTGTGAAATGCAAATAGAATTTTAATTTCCTGCCAACTTTATCATGTGTATTTGTTGCTAGTTGCTAGCTTTATCTAAAATATTCTTGCTTAACAATGTTGTTTATAGTGTTGCAATAAGATAAAGTTCATAAATTCCTAAAAAAAAATTTTAAAAAAACTTAAAATATTTAAAAGGTTTCAAAGTTAACTTTTGCAGTTTAATAAATTTATTCAAATTTCAATGTTTTAAATGTACCAAAAGGAAAAAAGAGAAACAGTAAAGTTAAGTTTAAATCGATACAAATATTTTTTTCGATAATTAAACACTTTTTTTGTACAATTTTATACATTATCACTTTATAAATGTTTTTTTTTATATATATATATGTGTACTTATATTATCGTATATGTCATTATCGGAGAGATAATGAATGCCATACCCTGTTTCTCAACGCTCAAGCTCGTATCTATGCGTGTTTTTACTCCCTCAGATGTTGTTTAAAGTGCAAACGCATTTTGATATGGCGAATCTTGTATAAGCTTTTTAATACAAAAATATTATATGGCATATAAAATGAGAATAAAGACAAATAAAAAATGAGAAAATAAATGAAATTTAAATAAAATAAAAAAAGTAATTTATATTCTTAACACGGGCCGGGATCAAGACAAAAATAACACAAAACAACTGTTGATATGAGTACTGTTCGGTTTAGTATATAAATATGCACGTACATATATGATATAAATATAATTATATACATATATATTTTTAAAGAAACACGCGAATCAATTATTAGAACGGGCTTTAAAAATTATGTTTTATTTTAAAATTTGTTAAAAATTCAGGAGAAATTTATCTGAATAAATTTGTGAAAAAATGTCTAACTGAACTTTAAATGCGTATTAAAAGCAGATACATATTTGATTGTTTATCAATGTAAATAGTGGTGTCATTTGATGTAAATTATATAAACTGCTACGCTTTGCATATAAAATGCATTTCATTAGCTAATAAATGCATTATTCTGGCGAATACACTCCCTCAAGACAAGACTGGCGTTTCATTGTGAAATTTTTTACACACGCGCCACCGCCACTCCAGTGTAATAAATATTAATAATATGAACAGTTTTAAGATTCTCTAATGATATTTCCGTATACATATTGGTTTTTTCATTAAAATAATATGTTGTGCCAAAAGTTGTTCGCATAGATTGGGTCCAATGTTGAAGTGCAAACTTCAAAGTCATTTGAAAGTTTTTCTTTTTTTTTTTTCGGTACGTTCATTTGCCCCACTGAGTGTGATAAGCCAAAATTCCATAATGCGTCTAATCTTTATGTGGTCTTCTTGTTTGTTGGCATTAGGTTAGGGGAAGTATTTAGCTAAAGTTGATAAAATATTCGTAGCATTGTTATGTAAGAAAGCAAAAATACAAATTTGACACGTAATATATATATTTTTTTAAAGTTATATTTAATTTAATAAATCACTTAAATTTTGTGTTTTATTTTTATTACAGACAACACCAGGCGCTGTTACTAACGGCAATGGTTCACCGATCGGCATTAAGGATGCCGTTCAGACGGTTGGCCCACGCGGTCCCGTGTTGCTGCAAGATGTGCAATTTCTCGATGAGATGGCACACTTCGATCGCGAACGCATTCCAGAACGTGTAGTTCATGCCAAGGGCGCTGGCGCTTTTGGTTACTTGGAAATAACTCACGACATTACTAAGTACTCTGCTGCCAAGATTTTCGAGAAGGTCAAGAAGCGCACCCCATTGGCCATACGTTTCTCCACTGTCGGAGGTGAGAGCGGCTCAGCTGACACTGTACGTGATCCTCGTGGTTTTGCCATTAAATTCTACACAGATGATGGCGTTTGGGATTTGGTTGGCAATAATACGCCGATTTTCTTCATTCGTGATCCCATACTGTTCCCGAGCTTTATTCATACACAGAAGCGTAATCCAACAACTCACCTGAAGGATCCTGACATGTTCTGGGATTTCATAACACTTCGCCCAGAGACAACACACCAGGTGTGTATTTTATTCAGTGATCGCGGTATTCCTGATGGTTATCGCCATATGAATGGTTATGGTTCGCATACGTTCAAGTTGATTAACGCTAAGGGTGAACCAGTCTACGCTAAGTTCCACTTCAAGACAGACCAAGGCATTAAGAATTTAGATGTTAAACGCGCTGAGGAATTGTCCGCAAGCGATCCGGATTATTCCATTCGTGATCTGTATAATCACATTAAGGAAGGCAAGTTCCCCAGCTGGACCATGTATATTCAGGTGATGACCTTCGATGAAGCAAAGAAATATAAGTACAATCCGTTCGACGTGACCAAGGTATGGTCACACAAAGATTTCCCACTAATTCCAGTTGGTAAGATGTGCCTTGATCGTAATCCGGCCAATTACTTTGCCGAAGTTGAACAGGCTGCTTACAGTCCAGCTCATTTGGTACCAGGTATTGAGCCATCACCTGATAAGATGTTGCAGGGTCGTCTGTTCTCTTACTCCGACACGCACCGCCATCGTTTGGGACCAAATTATCTACAAATTCCGGTTAATTGCCCGTATCGCGTAAGCGTAAAGAACTATCAACGTGATGGTGCGATGACAGTTACCGATAACCAGGATGGTGCACCTAACTATTATCCCAATTCATTCTCTGGCCCAGAGGAATGCCCACGTGCGCGCGCACTGCAATCGTGCTGCCCGGTCGCCGGCGATGTTTATCGTTACAGCAGCGGCGATGCTGAGGATAACTTTGGCCAGGTTACCGACTTCTGGCTCAATGTACTTGATAAGTGCGCACGCAAGCGTCTTGTACAGAACATTGCCGGTCATTTGAGCAGTGCCAGCCAATTCTTGCAAGAACGTGCAGTCAAGAACTTTACTCAAGTGCATGCTGATTTTGGCAGACTCCTTACGGAGGAGCTTAATTTGGCTAAATCGTCGAAATTCTAAAAAATTGTTCATGAATATTTTTAAACAATAATCGATAACTTTGCCTTATTTCGTACTAATAAGCACATTTTGGTTGCGGGACTTTTCTTGCACATATGTAAAAAAATCTAAATTTTGAAGCAATTTATGTACCATTGTTTTCCCTTTTTGCGCTGTTTTGTACGTAATATATTAATATGAAAATATATATAATATTGTTTTATACAGGTGCAATACATTTATACATACCTATATATTTAATTTTGAAATAAATATTTTTTTTATTTTTGATAATTTAAATCTTTTATTTTCTCTCGATGGGAATAGGACATCTTAAAAACAGACTTATTTTAAAATATGGCTAAACACACTTGTTTTTAATATTTTTCATTTTTGAACGAAAATTGGAAATTTAAAAAAAAATAAAAAAAAAAAAAAAAAATTAAAAAAGAAAAGTCAACATAAATCATAAAAATGTAGCATAACATTGAGGCGCATGTTTATTACAGTACAGCCTAAAAGTATGCTGCACTTAATCGAACATCCTGTTAGACCACTGTTAGTTAACATCGATTCGATATGTTACCAGACCATATTATTAGCAGAAGAAGCTCACTGTTAACAGATTGAAAAATTCAATTTTTCAGACACCGATTTCTACCAGAACAACAGAAATGCTTAGTACAATTAGAATTCACTGGGAAAACTTTAGTTAGTAGGTTTTTGTTGGATATTATAGAAACACGAAATATTTATACAAATTTAATTTTTTTATTTTTGAGTCTTAAACGTATAAAACTTTGAATTATTACAAACTAGAATTGTTTTATTACAATTATTTTGTGTTGCATTTGTTAAACTTAGACATTCATACATGTATCCTATACGTATCTTACAAGAATCGAAAATTAAAACATTTGAAAAGTTTTGAGATTAAAAACTATTTTCAATTTAATATTATAATATAAGAGATATACATATATTCGTATATTCGTCTGAGCTTGACTTTAAGTAAAAATTATTTCTTGTATTGTTTATTTATGTAAATGCAACGTTTAAGTAACAATTTTTTTGAATTTTATTTTTAGCATGATTTATCTCAATTTATTGTGTAACAAAAATGCAGTTGATACTCTTATATACATGTATCTTCTATGTTCAAATTATAAATTTAATTTTTATCTAACAGACAATAAGTATAAATTCGTACTAAAATGTCTATTACGGGAAACTAAGTCATTGAAATTGTAAAAAAAATGTCTAATTCTTATTATTTTTTGTCTAAGTCAACTGTACAATACATTTATATATTGTATGCCGATCTGAACAAATTGCAAATACAACATTAATATATATATATATCTGAGACTTTTTACTTAAGCACATAGCCTGTCTTTGTTTGTAAACGCTAAAAAAAAATTTTAGATGCAAACAAGTAAGGCACGACTGTAAAACTTTTTCAGCTCAATTCCACATTAGATTTGCTTTTCGCCAATTGTCTTAAGATATAGTTATTTTACTACACAGTTTTGTTTAATACAGCAGTAGGCCAGTCGGGGAAGGTATTTAGGTTTGGATATACAACTAAACCCCAGGTTTGGCAGAAAACGTAGAGTATCACGACAGTGATAATGGTCGGACCAATGCCAGCGATTGCCTAAGTAAAAATGTTTTTAAATAGTATAATATAATTTAGTGTTGTACACATGCTTACCATATCCTTAGTTCTAATATTGGCATAACCAGCGACTAGCGCATTTGGTGGCGTACTGACAGGCAAATGGAAAGCCATGCTGCAAGCAAGACCAGCTGGCAGAACTAAATACAACGGATGTACTTTGATGGCAACCGACTATGAATAAATAATATGTATATTAAAACCACAATATGAAAATGTGCTTCTCGACTTACCATCTCCATCAGCACAGGCACAATAATATTCGCAATGGCAACATTCGAACTGAACGCAGTCAGGAATACCGCTACAAGTATAACAACCAACAACAAAACAGAATGCGGCAGAACATTCAGACCGCCCAATGCATCACCAATCATTGTAGCCATGCCACTCTTCTTGCTACCAGCAGCAAGCGCAAATCCGCCACCCAACAAAAAGATGAGACCCCATGGCACTTTGCTCTGTATGAATTTCCAGGTGACAAGCGATGGTGTTGGACCTGTTGGCAGGGGGCCTTTTCCACAGCAGTAGCGCAAGAATGCATAATTGGCTGGCAGTATAAAGCACATGACGACAACGAAAATTGTAGGCATCGAATTTTTTAATAGCAACTGCACTTAGATAATCGGCCCATCCCAAAAATATGCCCGGTTTCCGTGTGAAGTACATGACTACCATGAATATAAAGAGTATCATTACTTGGATTTCGTGAGCATTCATTGGACCCAATTCCTTGTAACGTTGATCAATAACTTTACGTGCAACATCCGCACCATCTTTTCCCGTTTGTACTTCTTGTGCTTCCTTGCTCTTGGGACGGAATAAGCCCATAAAGTGCCATTGCAAAAATAAGTATGTTAGGAATGTGTACACTAACATCGACGGAACTGAGTAGAACATAAATGTCGGGAAATCCAACTTTTCAACTGACTTGGGAAAGCGATCATCATATAGGCCCTTGAATGTTAGATTGGTAGCTGTACCAATAATGGTTCCACAACCACCAAGTGAAGATGCGTAAGCAATGCCCAGATAGTAGCAAAGTGTAATCTTTGTAGGATATGGCGGTCTGTAACGTAAAAAAAAAAAAAAACGTTAAATATTAAAAACCATTCATCATAGTGAAAAAAAAATTTTATAAAGTCAATACTTACTCTTCCTCAGAAGTCTTATTTTTGCCAACGATTTTGTATTTTGGCTCGTGATAGACTTTGCACAATCCTTGCTAAATGTTTAAAGCACAAAATTTGATTTCAATTAAAATTTAGTTTTCTCAACGAAAAGTTATACACAACTTACCGCTTGTAATTCTTCCAGTACAGCTTGTGCTATTGGACACATCATTGCTGTGCAGGCAGCGTTCGAAATCCACATGGACAAAAACATTGTTACAAATATCAAACCAAAATGAAGTCTACAAAAATAAAATTTATGTTATATGTATTGACAAAAATGTTTAACACCATTTTATGAAAATAAGAAGTGCCTAAATTATTCTTTGTCTACACGTACTAATGCTTAAGATGTATAAAAAAAGCTAAAATAAAAGTGCGTTAATGTTTACATATGAATATGAATTGCTGTTTTTGATAACGCATTCTCGAGTTCACTCCGTTTAGTTAAATATAAATTAGACAAAAATTATTATAAAAAATATTATAACTGAATTCAAAGGTCGTAAAAGCAAACAAATGATCAACTATCGTCAATACATTGCAAGGCTTGATAAATTGTTTTGTAGCATGGACCTAATTTCTACAAAAACTATAAAAGAGAGAAGGCTCGTCTTGAAACTTGAACAATTATTTTAAAACGCTATTTATTTTGCTACAATTGATAAGATAGGCAGGCAAGGTTATCAAACGGCATCAACAAATTGTGAATAACAATAACAAAAAACAAGTCAACAAATCAATAAATATGTAACTGCCTAGTTCCATCTCTCTGTCTCCCTCTCTCTCAATTGATTATTAAATGAGAAAGTATGCCATTTGAATTGTAAATATTTTTCTTCATTCGCTCGTTCGCTCGTTCGATTAATTAATCAAGCAACCGAATGCGAAAGCAATTAAATGTAACTTTGTTCAACTGTATCATATGTCGCACATAGTTGTCATACCTTCTCGGACTGCAGCCGACAATTTGAATAACGCGCAATGCGAGTCGTTTGTGTAAATTGGAATATTCGACGGCAAGTGCAACCATAATGCCGCCCATAAACATGACCAATGTATCTTTGAAATAGAGCTGACACGTTTCATTGGACCCCTGTAAATAATAGTTAATATATTAATAGATAATTGCATATCATATGTGCGTAAATCACTCATATCTCATACCATAATACCCATAAGGGGGAATGCAACAATTGGCATCATTGAAGTTATATACAGTGGCAGCGCTTCAGTGACCCAAAATACAGCCATGACTAGCAGAAGATACATACAGCGATATGCCTTGGATAAAAAAATATTAAATTAATTAATTAAATCAACTATAATTGATGTGCTTCTTTTCTTACAGGTGAGTTGTTTAGGAGCATAACAGGCAGACATAGTAACGGCACTGTAAATACTACGAGACCTTTCCAATGATTACTTAGAAAGTTCCGAAAGTTGGGTCGACGTTGCGGTGGTTCGTTGATCTCACTGAAAAGATGATGAGAGTTAAAATTTGTATATATAGTATATGTATTAGCATATAAAACTTACATTTCCATTTTGAAATCCTTTTGTAGTTTCTATAATAAAAAATAAAAAAAGTTTGTTTATTAATAAAATTCTTTCAATGGAAAAAAATAAAAATAAAAAAAAAAAAAAAAAATTATTACTTTATTAATTAAATTCTTTCAATAGAAAACAAATTAAGTAACTAATAAATTATATTAAATATCGACGACAACCTAGATTTTTTTTTAACAATAAAAAATCTAAAATGCGAGCCCCCTTTTTGTATATTTGCAATTTCAATTGAAAGTTCAAAACTCAAATAAATCGAATAAAATATAAAAAGTCACATTGTGTCTGTCTGAAAATGGTAATTGTCGCACTTTGTTCAGAAATAAGCGCGTGACATAATTTTTGTACAAATAAAAACAAAGACATTGAATGCAAATAGCAAATTGTTATATCATAGACGTAACGTACAATAGAATAGATTTTAGATTGTACGAGTATTGTGAAAAAGGCGGCGCCGGTAAAATTCTCCATGTGTTCTCTCTTAGCGATTCACGTCATCCGTTGACGCGACTTGGTTAGATAAAAATTAGCGTGCAGAAGAAATATATTTATATATTTGTATAGATTTGGTCTATGCCAATTGGAATTTTTTTTGTGTTTGATTAATCAGTGCGTATACGTAATTTAGACACGTTTAGACTGTATAGAATAAGAACAAATTGAGCTGATATTCGTTTTCTTATTCTAGACTAAAAATCGAATTTTTAGAATATAGTTTTAAGGTTCTTCTAGAATATTTGAAGATCATATTAAAGTGAAAAATAAATCGTCGATCTGAATTTGTAGTAAAATAAGTTGGAATACTTTTATGAATATTTCAGTATATGCGATTATAAATTGTATATTTGTACAACAAACCAATCATTCGTATCGTTCAATCTGACAAGAAATATACAAAATTTACAAGCTAATTCTAGCACAAAGCCAATGTCAGAAAATTTAAATTACAAAATCGAAAAATTGGAAGAATCAAAGCAATGCATTCAAAAATAAAAGTACCAAGTACCGCTTAAATAAGTCACAAGTTAAGATAGCTTATTTTCATATAAAAATGCTCCAATCGAAACCTTTTTAAATCAGTTTTTATTATATGTATATATGTATGAAATATTTATATTTTTCTGTTTTAAACATTTCACATACAATATAAACCTATATTTTTTGGGTTATATGGTATATGGTAGCCCAATTGCCCGAGATTAGTTAAAACAATCAAATAATTAAATCTTCAATAAAAAAACAGTAGAATATTTTTTTATACTTTATATCTACTCGTATATACAATACGTTCACGTTCAGATGTCGGTGACTTTATTAAGTTTAGTTACGTTTATTAGCACGTTTTTATTAATACATAAATTGGACTAACAAATATTTGAACATATTTTTTATCTTTATTAGTGTTCTTGGTTTTTATTGCTTTAGGATTTACCTAAATTGTTAACATACTTCTCTAATATAATCGTATGTATACATATATACGTCATTTAAGATTTCACAAACATCTTGTATCTTTACTCATCACGTAGTAGTAACTATTTGGTTTTTCTTTAGCTTGTTGCATGACTTGATGCACTATGAAAAATTGATGAGGCGTTTAGAAACTGTATACGTAATTGAAATGAGTATAACAAAAACAATCAATTTGCAAAATACTATTGTATACTATAGTATGCACAACAATAGCAGTAAGACTACTTTGTAGATGTATCTAGTCTATGAATTGTGCTGCCAACCGCACTAAATGTCATGTTCAACAGTGAGCAAAAAAAAAAAAAAAAAAAAAAAAAATAAGTAAAAAGATTGCATGTGCAAAATTGATAATTTACTCATTCATTAATAATGGCTTTTTAAAACAAACTTATTGTTGTTTTGGCGGTACTTAACCTTTTTTTTTTTTTTTTTTTTTTTGCTTTTACAATGTGTACTGAAAAAAATATAGGTTATTGTTATCTTTTAAGTGTTTACTCGATAATTAACGATAATCTTATTGTAGTTTTATTATTTTCATCTCTATGTTTTTCTCTTTCTCATTTGAATAAATAAATATGTAAATTATTGATCTATTGTATTCATAATAATAGTTTCATTGTCGAAATTCCGTGCACAAATTAAAAACGAGAAATAATTAGAAAAGTATGAATAATTATTTATTCTAATTTTAAAATAAAATTCCCAGAACATCTAACATTAGCAGACAAAGTTAAAAGTATTGCAACAAATAAAGTTTGTACAAAATTACTAATTGAAATCACCAGACGATTATATCTATAAGAATTTCTGGAATACACCGTAATAAATGTTTTTACATTAATTGAGTTCAATTGACCGCACCAAAATAATAAATTAAAATAAGTTTTTAATAAATATTTCTGAAGAAAAGAAAGAAAATATATTTTTAAAGCTTTTGAATACATACTACACATTTAAATGTAGCTTTTGAGCGTAAAGTACAATTAAATTGTTATTGAGCGTAAAAACAGTTAAATTAAATCATCTTTTTTTTACGCATAGTAACAATATGTGACAGTTTCATTTATTCTACTACTTCTAAAGTATTAAAGCTTGTGTTCTACCAAGGTAAAAATGTATCCTATAATAATTCTTGTTTAACGATCCAAATAAAACAATTGTTTGATTACGCATTTCAGAGTTCTGTAAAGCAAGCTTTTGATTCAATATCTTCAAAACAATCAGAAGCGCAAATGAGTTATGCATTTTTTTCTTTAGTTTGGAAACGCAGATTAAATCTGTTTTTTACAGTCCATCTGCCAATAGTTATTGATTGTGCGATCGATATTTTTTTTTTAGCTTTGTTGCGGAAGACTTCGTTTATGTTAACTTTCAAACATTTTGTAAGTTATATTTTTTTCTTACTGCATTATAAAAACTGGTATGAACGTGTTAATGCTGAAATAGACTCAAATTGGTAGTTTCTCGAAGGAAAACAAGTTAGAAAAACTGCAGTCGATACATACACACACGCATAGTTTAATGGAACATGAAAAATGTATCTATAAACTGGCATAACGCGTTTCTAGTCGGGTTTAAAATGAAGTGCATTTCTAAAAAGGAGGTGACTGCTTTTTTGATTTGAATATTGAGTGCAATTAGTTCAACTTTAAATGAAGTTTGTCTCGAGAATTTTCATTTCAAATTTGTTTTTGTTTTTGCATTTAGCACGTTTTAGCTTCTGTTTTCATAGGCTTACTATTAAAATATTTTAAAGCACTATCTCAAGTGTTTATATTTCGGCATGTTGAGTTTGAACATTAGCCGAATAGGAACTTTAAACTTTGTATAATAATCTTGAAAAGTTTGATTTAAAAATAAAAAGCGATTAAACAATGAGGCCTCATATACGATTATATACTCGTGCGTTTCGAATTGATTAACTGTTTAAGTCAATAGCACAAAGTACATTTTTTTTTATATTTTGCGACAGCAAAAATTTTGTATATATGTAACTACTACTACTATACATATATTATTAGATATAGAATGCAAAGTAGTTTTTGTCGATAAACTTATTTCAAAAAAGTCAGATACTTTATAAGGATTTAACATTTACATTAGAAGTATTTTACTGAAAAGTAATAATTTAATGATTGTTATGTTTTATTTGCTTATCAAAAAAGTATGTCAAATCGAAGGTTATCACACTAGACAACCAATACTTATATACATATTTATACAACAAGTGTATCACATTAAATGGAATAAAATCGACAGACAGACGAATACAGAAATACACATCCATAAACATTTGGCTTGTCTTCGAAAGAAATTAAAAAATCACCTTACGACACACATAGATGATAGTGGTCGCTAAAAAAAGCTGACGAAACGAAACTGAACAAACAATGCGCATAAATTTGATATTGAAATCGCTTTATATATATTTGTATAGTAAGTATGTATATAGAGAAGTCGTTATATGTCTAAATGCTACACTGTAAAGTTGACGTTGGTTCATTCACATTTTTATTTTACTTTAGCGAAAACAGCGGCACCAAGTAGCAACAGTGCTATTAATAATCACACGACCATTATCAAACGATATTCTTACTGTAATCGATTAAATTTTAAATATTAATTTTGTGTGGCTTATTGAAATAAATTGCCAGAAGTCAAATTACTTTAAGCGCATGTTTAATTATGATAATTTTTATTGTTGTTGTTGTTGTTGTTTTTGATAAGATACACTCGTACGCAAGAACTACATTGTAGCGTATTGAATTAAATGCACATATTCCAGTTGAATAGTTTCAAAGCAGTTTAAGGCGTGCATTAATTTTTATTAAGTACAAAGTGCTAATAATTATTTTATTATTCTATAAATACATATGTAAGTGTACACATGTTTGTATTTGTGCTATTATTGAATAGAACTTTGCTAAAATATTGTAACAATCTTTTATTTCTATCTATCTCTCTCTCTCTCTCGCTCGCGTTAAAGTGTAACTTGGTGACGTCGAAGACATGTGGATCGTATATAGAGTTCAAGTACGCGATTTGAAACTTGATGTCATATATTGATAAGTTTCAATCTTTATATATTTAAATACACTGAACAAAATTAAAAAATATTTTAATTATTTTATTATAATTAAACTTCGTATTTGATAGATAGACAGATACATAGATACATACGTACACAACTGTAAAAATTCATAGCTTAGTTTTACTTGTCGTAGTAATATGTATTAGAATTTCTATATTATATTCTAATAGAGAAAAATTATAAATAGCGTAAAAGCTTAACTTTCAAAACAACAACAACAGCAACATTATATAGCAATTATAGTTAGCGGAAATGTTTTATGAGTAATAGATACGTTTGTATCTGAGATATAATATTGTAGTATATACTAGATAGTTGATACTAACACAGTTCTATGCTCTATTGTACTTGTAAAGGTACATGGTTTTTTTTCTGAACAAACATCAATTTACGTACTATCTAAGTTATATTTGCATTTTACATAACTAATTGATTTTCGAAAAACCTAATTTGCACAGAGACTAACTGAGATACTTTACAAGTATTTTTTTAATTTTTGTTGTAAGATATCATCGAGAAAAAAATATTAAAAAAATTATTATTAGTTTTTTTTTACATTTAAAAGTTTGTTAAATAAAAAAATCTTTTTAAACCCACTCTTGGCTCATGTGCATTGCTTTAAATTAGCATAAAACTAAATGTAAATTCAAAATGCAAATAGACATTGTGGTTCCGAGTTAAATATTCACAATAATATTATTGGTTTTTCGTTAGCAATTGTAATAGTAATAATTAAAAAAATAAATATAAAAATATTTAAATGAAATTGGAAATTGTAAACTAGTTTTTATATACACTTTCTTTGTGAATGTGTGAATATATCTATATTAACTAATATATCTATATTAACTATTGAAATCTAAACATTCTAAAATGTTTCTGTGTGCTACCATCGATTAGGAGTAGAAATGGAATGTATTTATATTACATAAAATATTAAGTTATTGGCTTCTAATCACACAAATTTATTGTTTTTCTGCCAAACTTTGACTTGACCATTTGGTCACCCCTAAAGCATTCTCAAGTTCATTATGCGTCTTCCTCTAGCCTCCAATTCAGTATCTTTGGCAAAAGCGTCTCCATTTTCACTCGCCCAAAAAATTGCGAGTGCAAAACAGAGGTTTTCAATTTTAAAATTAAATTTCTTATTTTTTAAAAGATATTGAAGTTGTAATTCAATATTTAAGCTATTCATTTTCAGCCAAATACGTCAGTTATCATTCTATAGCTTGTTAATAGCTAATGTCAATGAACGTCGTGTCGTTTATTAGGAAAAGTAGTTGAACAATTGATTGATTGATATACCCTTGTTTATTATTTGTAGGTTATCATTGAAAGTTTTATCTTTTGAACCTACTTTTAATATAAAAGAAAAAAAGTTGTCCTTTAGTGCAAATATGATATGTAATTTTGTTGCTGATAAAGTTTAAATAAAAATTTAAAGGCAACATGTTATAACTGGCGTATCCCAAATGAAAATATCATTGTGGAATGGCTAAGAATGTTTTACAAAGGTATAAATTGACTCGTTCTTGAAGGTTAGCGCAAAACAAATTGATTTTGGACTTAACATAACAACACGTTTTGTCTGAAAGCCCTTTCTTAATTTGTCATCAATCAAAATTGATGTACAAAATATTTTGCAAAGAATTTTTCCAGTGATAGCGCTTATCTCCAAGCAAAGGTTTCTCTTTCCTTATTTTTCTTTAATGGAGGGGAACTGTCAAAATATTTAAGTTAGTACTAAGTACCAACAAACTTTTAACTTTGTAGTGATCACAATTTAATTTAGCAAGGTTAGCTTAAAACAGCTTTTCAGCAATGAGTAACACCAAAACCAAAAGACAACCAAAATCATTGCAGTCATTTGTGTTCAACTTCGCTACTTATACAGTTTAGTATGTCTCGCACCTCTGTTACATAAACTTGCAAAACCATATCCACAGGTTATAAAAAAAAAAATTTAATAAAAAATAAATAAATTTGCTGATAAGCACTTCGTGAAAAAGACTCGGTATCAATTTAATTCTATTTTTATTTACTTTTCAGTCTTTTGTCACATGGCATAAAATAAATCATATTCATATAACTTGTGCTTCTGATTATACAACGTACAGATACCGATATACAATTCAGCAAAAAATAAAATTTACATTTTAAAAACCTGTAAGAGTATTCTTTCCCGTCAACGACTTTTGTGACATACTCGTACATTGAAAGACTTTCTTTAATGAAAACAGTTCAAGTTGAATGCATGTGAGAACTAAGTACATTAACCTCGACTCGTTTAACTGAAATTAACACATTTTTTACATGATAATAACATCCATCAAATAAAAATCGACTAACTTTAGCCGCTGATTTTTTTTTTAAATACAATTGAGTGTGGAGAGGATCATGCGATCGTTCACGCCATACTCATATGACGCTTATTGATTCGTTATACATTAACACGTACAGCTACAAAAACAAATTATTTTAAAAACAAATAACATTTATTTTCAAGATAGCAAGAAACTGTTTTAATGTAAACAATCTATTTCCATTTTCGCTTAAATAATTCTAAGGAAATTAAATAGACAAAAAAATATCATCATTATTTTTCTAAAACCGCTCCTGATATCTTCTATTAAAGAGAAAGAAAACAAAAAAAAACGTGAGCAAAGTCAAAAGAAAAGTGGCGGTAGAAAACACCGATGACTATATTGACGCCATACCGGTGTTTCATATGAGTAGACACAAAGATATACAAAAATAAATATAACGTGGTATAGACTGTGGCCTGAACTGAAGGGGAATGTTGTTATAGTGAAATATGAGTTAAAGAACAAAAAGAATATCGTATGTGTTTCACTCATAAAACGGACAGTTTACATTTACCAAACAACGCATTACAAGAGAGATTGGATTGGTGTTAAAACTAAAACGCATATAGGAAAAACTAAGCAATAAAAATACTATAATAACAAAGAAAATCACTAAATTCGGGTTGAATGACATTTGAATACACTTCGCAAAGACATCAATTCAATCATCAACAAATCTATTGAAAAGAACATAATAAAAATTATTTGTTAAACAAATTTTCAATTTCATAATTATCTAATTAAGTTCTATGAAATTTTGAATGAACACCGAAATTCTTTAAAATATACACATGTGTATGCGAATGTTTATTTGTGATAAAATAAATAACAAAATTAATAAACTTTACTACACTATGCATTTGTATAGGGTGCAAAGAAAGCGTGGGCAAACAAAGAACAGCCAATGTTTACAACTACAAATTTTGTACACACATAGATACTTTTGTATCTACGAGTATGTATAAATATTTCAAACTGTTTCAATACATACAATGCATTTATATATAGTACGTATTTCTATGTATTTATAATGAACACAAAAATTTCATTTATTTCAACTGAAAATTAAACTATTCAAATGCTGTCTATGCATTATGTATTTTGTTTGTCAATACAACATATTCGTTACTATGGTAAGAAGAAAAAAACCCTATGTGGCTGCACTTACATACCGTTTGTTCCTTATTCAACTTTGCGCGGTGAAAATCAAAATCAGCTGATTAAGAATTTCACACATATACACAGATATTTCGTTGCAATTTTAAATTCGAGAGTATTTTACAAAATAAATAAGTATTTAATAAAATTTTTTTTTTCGTTTTAAATAAACCAAACCAGAAGAAATAAATTGCTTTATAGCGAGACACTTGCAAAAATAAATATTTAAAAAAACAATTGCAACAATAACTTAACGTATCGTACCGCGTGTATTTTGTTTTTTTTTTTTTGTATTTCGTAGATAAAAATATTATGCGTAGCTCAAAAAAAGATTGTATTTTACTTTTTTTTTCAAAGTTTATTTTTATTAATATCACATTTACGATATGTACGCACTTTAGTTATTTTTGTTTCAATGGAATTCACAGACTTGATGGGTAAGCTTTTGCTGTATATAAGTTTTCACAGTTTTATAACATTTTTCCTTTTAAATATAGCAACTGAAAAGACGCCCGCTTCGCTCAACGGGCAATGCGCGATTAACTTTGGTAAATGATGACAAACTGCAGGCAGTCACATTTCAGTCAAGCACGCATATCGAGAGAGGAGAGTACATATGTATGTGTATGTATGTATATACGAATATATAAGCGAGAGCAAAAAAACGACACGAATGTTCTGTAATTCATTTTCACTCAAAAAATAGTACAAAATTATAAATCGATTTTTATATTTATATATTGTATAAGCAGTTTAGCAGTAATTATTTTATTTTAATGATCTGGATTTTAACACTAACTCCTATCTATAATCTTAAATAAATATTCAACCTTAACTATATTTCTACCCTTAAACCCTAAATAAATTTTGTTTTTGCAGACCCTAACATAATCTTAAACGCAAACTTTAAATCATACTGTTAACTCTAAACATTTAACTAATGTAAAAATCCTCTACCACACCATATTCCTGCACATAACCAAAACTTTTGTAAGATAACGCTATAAACCAAACCCTAAGCCCAATAAAATCTAACCTAGGGCCTTACTTCTAAATTTTAAATTTAAACTTCAAATAAAAACCCTCACCTCGCCATAAACCATATCCTTAAAATAGCTTTCGCAAAGTATATTCTCTCGTTTTTTTTTTGCAGTGCTGAAAATAAACAACCATGAGCTGCACAATACGACACCTTGCTATGACCATGGACGAACAGTTAAACAATTTGCTGCAAAACAACTTTTAACTGTTTCAACAAAAGTGTTTTTTACTCTGTTTTTTAGTTTACCTTTGTTTTAAATAAACAAAATCATACAACTTTAAAACTTAACAAATGATGCTACGCTACATCAGACTGTTTTGAGTTCTACGTCAGTCAGAAAAAATAAACAAAAAAAAAATCTTATCGCTATTTTTAGACATATAACATGTAGGCATGTAATTTGTTGCTGACTTGTTTCCAAGCACAGATCTCTTAAATACTCAATACATTTAACTACATACAAATTTATAATGTTTAAAAAACTATAATACCTACAAAATAGTCTTGATGTTCCAATAATGTAGTTTGTGCATATGAAGTGTATATACATTTTGTAAAAGTTGGAGTATTTCCTTTTAAATGCAACGTGTAAGCATGCACTTAGTATGTATGTTGTATTTTTCTTTAATTCTTGTGAAATCTGCACAAAGAGTCTACTCAGCTGTTACTGCAACAAAGGCCTTGAAAATCAAACAATCAATATTGACCAAAGTCTTAATATAAGTGAGGTCGTTGCTATCAACAGATACAGTTTTTAGAGCAAATTTATATACGTAAACGTAGATTATGTCAATACATACATACATACAAACACGATAATTTGTAAATTTTATGCATGTGGTGAAAGTATTTTCCTGGAGTAGCAACAGCAACAGGTTGTTCAGCAACATTATTTATTGCCAACAGCAAAGCAACATAATCGATTTAAAATATCATCAAATCAAAGCAACACTAGGTTTTAATGAAATCTGCTTCTCTTCTCTTGATTTTTGAGCTTGTTTTTCCAAATTACATTTTTTTGCGATCTAGTTTCTTTGTTGCTGGTCACGTAACCAATTTGTTGTATGGGGCAAAGATACAGATATATTTTTATATAAGTATTACTGAAAACAATTCGTATTGTGCTTTTTATAGTTCATATCTAATTGTGGAATTCTGGACTATCTATATGGACTACATCTATATGAAATATAAAATTTATTTAAAAATGTTACTCCATTGACAACATTGGCTGCGACTCATTCTCCAAATTGATTATTTAAATTTTCATGGACAACGTCTAATTTATAAATATAAAAACAGTGAATATTTCCTTAATAAGGAAATATTTATGAACTAGTTAATACTTATCCTTCCCTAAGCATATTTTTGATTACATTTATACGATTTTATTCATTACATGCGAAATTTTGAATGTGCTGAAGATATAATATTGTACTTCAATTCAATTTGAACTAATTTAAGCATTGACAGCAAAGGCGCGAATTTAATTTAATATTACTGAGACGCATGCAATGCCATACTTGCATGCAAACTATTGACAGAAACGTTGACAATTGTGGCGAATATGACTTAATTGAGTTCTACACTCAATTATGATACACAAACAAAAATATTTATATATTTTTATAAATATATTTGCTATGATTTTTATAATAATTGCGATAATTTTATTGACATCAAAAAAAAAAAAAAAATATATGCATATATAGTATTTGCGGTTATATCACGGAAAATCTTTGCAGAATATTTTTAGTTCAAAAATTAAAAAAATAATTTTATTTTGACTTTACCTTCATTTTGCGCATAAACAAAGTTCAAATTCCAAACATAATTGTTTTTTAATGAAATTCTCAAAAAAAAAAATGTTTGTAGTATTAGCGGATTTAATTTTAGTTTATTTTTAAATACATTTCACTCCATACCTCCCACAACCATGACATTGTATAAGATTTGAAAATAAAATGTTCATAATTGTTTTGAGAGAATTTTTTTACTAATAAAAATGTATCTATCAGATACATACATGTATCTTTCGCTGGTAAAGAAATCTATGACGCGCACACGTGACATTTACTGACGCATTTGACAAGGCTAAAGAAACGAATTAAAAACGGAAGGAAGATCTTTTCTTTTTCCAAAGTATATTTTACGTAAATAAAAATGTATCTCTTGAATAGATTTGAATTGGTAGATACATTAACGTTTTTAATAATTTAAATTTCCTTGTTGACCAAATTCTTGTTTTACGTTTTTTTTTTCATGATTTAAAAGCGTTCATAAAACTCTTTGCCTTGTAAATTTAGTTTGGTTTGGAATATACGTAATAGCGCAAGGTTTATCTGGGATCTACATTTTAGGTGTCGTCATTAATATAACGTTTTGACTCATTCTCTAGCGCATTGTTAAGTCATACAAATTTCTTACGTTATCTTATAGTCAGGTGGTGTATTCAGATACTAATATTGATATTAACAGATAAGATCATAACAATTTCGCATTACTAAAAAAACGTTGATATAAAAAAATTATGTATTTGGGAATTATCGTTGCTATATTTAGGACGCATAGCCAAAAGTAATAAGCCAATATTTACACGCGTTATGAAATTTAAAAAAAACAGTTAAGGAATACAATCTAGAAAAAAATTATACATCTATTTCAAAATTTGGCTCTTTTGCATATGTTGCTCGATATATGTATACGATTTTAAGTTATTTAAATAATTATTCTCATAAGTATAAAAATACATACATACATATGTGTATATGTATATGCACTAATATATTTAACGAAAAAGTATAATTTTTATTTGGAATAAAATAGCTCACCATTTTGGCAAATTAAAATTTTAAAAACAATATCCACAATTTGCCCACTTTGATATTTTTTTTATTTACAAATTTATTTTTGTGTAGAACGTATATTTATCCGTTTTGCGAAAGAAATGCGATAACTATTTCATAATTTTCACGACTATTTTCATGCACTTGGCAATTATTTTGCCATAAAACGCAAAAGAACACAAACAACCGTCGTCGTCGTCGAGACGGTTTCACGAAAGTGACTGAGGACAGAAATTTTCAAATGAAAGTGGCTAAACGCAACAGACAATGTATTTCACTTTCGTTCTTTCACCAAAAATAAATATAAAAACACTTTCCCTGAGTATAGGGAAATTGAGAAAATTCTACTTGATATAACAGCGTTGAGTGGGTGTTGTCATTGTTGTAGTTTTTTATGTTCCACTGGTACGGAACTAACGTTGATATGATAATACTTTTAACACTGTAAGCAATATTTATGAGCAGAAAGGATTAGTATACCTAGAAATGCTTTGTGATTAATTTAACAAATTTTTTTTAAACAAACTCGACTATTTTAAGACTTAAACAATTGAAACGATCAAAATATAATTTAAATGGCCGAAATCTGAAAGATTTAACTTTAACGGTCATAGTCAGTGTTACCAATTGAGAAATATATAAATGCCACGAGCACATGAGCTTTGATAAGTTCATTCCGACAGAGGTAATGCCTCTGACAGATGTCGCTTTATGAAGCAGATAGTGCCATAAAAAATACCAGGCAGCACTATATATATATATAATATCAACACGTACATATACATTAGGGTGGGTTTAAATTTTTTAGCGCCCAAACGTAAAGCAAGAACATATTCTTTGGAATATTCCAAGAAAATTTTATCAAAGAAAAAATTCAAATGATGTACAAGTCAACGTTATCAAGATATCCATTCCCGTAACAAAAAAAAAATTCCTATAATACGGGTATTTAAGGATATCTGGAAAACGATTAATGGCAAAATTTTATTGCGGTCCTTTTTTTTTTTTGGTGTTAATCAAGAAAATAGTAAAGTTTTAAGAAACTCAAACGTCTGATTTGACTTTTGACTTATGGTTCTTTGGTAAAATTTTCTTAGAATATCCCAAAGATTTCGTTCCTACTATATGCTTGGCTATGTTTGTTTCACTCGAACAAAATAAATATAATAAATAAAATTAATAAAGTAATAAAATACAGCTTAAATAAAAGTTCTGAGAGCGTAATCTTTCATATGCATTTAGTATGCAGAAATTCGAACTACTAAAAATAGTAATCCATTTACACCGATACCCAGTTTTGGAGTATTTGCGCTTAGTATTTTCCTTCGTTATTAAAAGCAATATGTATCTTCAGTTCAAATAGAAATCTCAGGTCACAGTTGAAGAAAAAATAAATAAGTTTTAGTCGAGTAAATTTTATTTATTATTAATTTTATTTCAAAATAAAATATGATCATGCTTTCAAGAATAATTAAAAAACTAAAAAGTAAAGTACGAATAAAAAAGATCTGGCATCACAAAACATATCGTTTGAATAACATTTTAAAAGGTGAATGAACTATTAAAGAACACAAAACATAATGCATTTTGGTGAATTCCTTGCAAAACAAAGAATAAAGAACAAGGGCAGATCGTCCAAATGATGCAGCTTAAAGAAAGGTAAAAGAAAATTTCTACCCTTAGCTTTATTAATGAAAGACAAGGAAAAGATTTACAACGGATGACAATTAGCAGTTGATCGTGGAAGATGACATAAAAACTTATTTGTAATGTTTTTGTGTAATTTGAAAGTGCAAGAAATGTCCAAGGCACATGGAGATTTTCAAAGAAAAATTTACAGCAATCTAAAAATTTATTTTATTCATAATTAGTGTCCTAAAAACAACAAAAGCCTAGAATGCAATCAATAAAATCATAGATTTGTAAAAAAAAATGTAATAGAAATATTGCATCAGAGATAAACATTGAACAGTGAACCCCAATTCAGTTTTTTTTCACATTTCTTAATTTTCTTTTTACAAAACAAAAAACAATGAGGGTAACAAAAAAGGTTCGTTTTTGGGCAAAAAAGTACAATATTTTCACGCATATCCTACAATTACTTACGGTTTCTGCATCTTGTTTCAATTGTTATTTAGGGGTATAGAAACTGCCTAGAAGGGTGATGGCACTGCAAAAATTATCTATACATGTAGATGCATTGAACTGAAAATAGTTAAAAGAAGTATGACCTCGGGACACATGAGAAGCTAATAATAAATTTAGATGGGGTTTATATTAAAATTAAAGATTGATTTTTTTTTCATTTTCTTTTAAATTTTTTTTTTGCGTAATACAAGGCGCCCCCAATTGAAATTCAATATAGCTATCTATGGTTAAAGTCATCTTTGTTGAAAATATCTAAGTACATACATATACATATACAAAAAAGTCTAGGCTGTATTTTACGCTGTTTATTGTTGTTATTGTTCTCAATCAAGTGGCGATCATCTTACAGTTGCAAGTTGAATCTCGCTCTTGCTACGCATAACTCACAAAATCTCTTGCGCTGCGAAAAACGGCAGCTGCGCATACGCAAAACTAAAAAATCCAATCTCTCGTACCCTTCCTCTAAAAAAAAACAACAACTCAAAAGCAGCGCGCCAAAAAAATAAAAACTTAAAAAAAGGGGAAAATAAATGCCGTGAAAAGGGTAGAAACTGAATGAACTGAACGCATAGCCGACTCTCGACTGATGACTGACTGGTTGACTGACGGATGGGTTGCTGCCTGCAACTTCCTTTCACGAAACTAATACAAAACATTATAAAAAACAGCGTATGAAGTTCGTTATCCTTGCACAATCGCAGTAGTCATCGCAAACAAACAATAGTTTGCCAGACAGACTATGCAACTGCATTACGAAAACTGCAATGGGTGTTTACTAAAAAAAATTGAATAAAAAATAAAACCAAAAAAAGTATGATGATGATGATTATGTGAGATGTTGATCCGATGCAGTGCGCAGATGATGACTAGCAATCTTCTAGTTTAAAATTGTGCAACATCCGCTTTGTTAACGCTATTGATTAAATATAACTAAAATCGTTCTACGAATATTCAAGAAGTGTTTTTTGAGCACAGAGAATTTGAGTTTTATGGTTTTTTTTTTGGTTAAAAAAACGTATTAACATTTTAAGTTGTATTGTGAGATAGGCCGAGTACTAATTTTTATTTGCTGGATATCTAAACCTTTTGTATTTATCAAATAAAAAATATTTACTTAAGAACTGCTTCCAGAAATTTTTAAAGAAACTAAAAAATAAATAAAAAAAAAAAAATTTTATAAAATCTTAAAAAACTAAGTAAATGATAAAAGCAACGGATCACTGTTATTAATAAATGTAGCGAACTATAGAATAATCATAAAGATCTGTCTCGAATCAAGTCAATGATTCGCTATCCAGACTTTTACTGTGGTAAAACCAAAGTTTTTGTACACTTCATACGACTTCACAATATTTTAAACGATCAAATATATATAAATTCATAATATGCTTTACCAAACCATAAAGTGTATAAAAGCATTTTTTTAATTTAAAAAAAAATCAAAAAGGATTTCACAATGTGTGTTGTTGTGCAAGGACATGATGAAGTTTAAAAAAAAAAAAAGAGAACGAACATTTCTGTATCTACGTATGTTTGCAATTTGCTGCGTAAGTATTAAGAATATTGCACAAGCGCGACAAAAAAAGGATCATTTTAGGGCAGTGCGTGCGAATGAGATACCAGATACAGTGAGCATGCAAGCACTGATCCCTAACCAAAAGCCGTACTGAACCGAGAGTTGAATAAAAGGCGCGAAGCGGCGTGGCAACCCGTTTTTTAAGGTTTCACAATACTATTTAATTTACGCTGTACTATGCTGAAATACAGAAAGGGATGATGCTGCTGCTGCTGCTGATTCTCCTCCGGACCTAAACACAGACACAGAACATAGCAGCATTATCCTCATAAATGATTTTGCTTTTTTACGTTTCACCCCTTTGTAAAAAAAAAAAACGGCAAAGTGGGTTTCCTCTTTACTAAAGTTTTATTTTTTTATATAGAAATCTTGGTGTTGTTTTTTTTTTTTCTGCAGCTCTCTCGCTCTTTACCTCGTTTTAAGTTTTTTTTTTTCAAGCGATTTGTGATTTTGAAATACGAAAAATTGTAAAAACAATTTTAAAATGTTTTTGACGCTTTGCGCGCTTAGTCTAAAAATCGTTGTCGAGGTTGAAACATCGCGTGGCATTTTATTAAAGTATTTAAAATCTTAATAATCTAAAGAAACAATTTTAAATATTTAAAAAATTAAATCAAATTAAAAAAATCTAAAATAAATAAAAACAAAAAGTGTTGCGTGGAAAATTCGTGGAAAGCGGCAAATTTTAAAATAACACGTGGAAGCATTAAAAATTCGATTTTGCGCAATTGAAACTTTAAAATTTGTTGAAGGCGTAAAAAGGAAAATAAAAGAGAAAACAAAAGATTAAGTTTAACCGAAGCTTTAATACTCTAAAATTCGCATGAACAACTGTTATAATTGATGCTCAAGTGCTTAAGGACGCTGCTATGGTTGTGTCTAAAATTAACAAATCTATGCAGATAATTTAGTCGATTCTGTTAAGAAGACGCTTTCACATAAATTGACTTAAAAGTTTTCAGTGAATATATCTGTATCTAAACAATATTTTTATATGGGAACTATAATTCTTACTTTTTAAGTGCACCACAAAAAAATGCTTTACTATTCGGCCGATCGAGCTGAAAAATGTATTCATTTTAATGTAACAATAAACAAAACACCAAAACAAATCAATATAACAAATCGCATATTCTCTTCAAGAATTGAATGCAGGGTACAAAAACGTAGCGAATGGAATGAAAGGGAAAAACGCAAAAGAAAATCGCAACAAACGTCATAAGCAAGCAAATAGCAAGACCGCTACAATTGTTTAACAAAAATTAAAATAAATTTAAATTATATTCTAGATAATTTAAATTTAATAAACAAAATCAATCAAAAATGAAATAAACAAACAAAAAAACAATTTTCAAAGGTTTACCAATAATTAAAAAAAAAAAAAATACACAATAAGAAAGAAAGAAAAAAATTCCAATTGGCAACACTCGCGTTTGGTAAGCTTTAGAATTTTGTTTTGCATTGAAAAAAAAAAAAAAAAATGCAAAATATTGAATGTTTGTTAGCAATTTTAAATAATTATTTCAAAAATAATATTTTTCTTTAAACTTTGGCTTTTTTATGTGTCGCAAGTAGAAGCAGCTTCCTGTATACAAACGTCCTTTTGTTTGCTTGTGTATAGCTTCCAAAGATGGCCGCACGACACCATTGCAAAATGTGTAATTTGGTTTTTTTTCGTTCGTATTTTTTTTGTTTGTTGCAAAATAATTTTTTTAAGTTTTGAAAAGAGACTCGTATTTACAGAAATTGTGGTAAATTCTACTACAGTTTTTTTTATAAAAGCCATACAAATTTATGTAAATTTTTATTTAATTAATTAATTTTGTATTTGAATTATTATCATTATTTGATTGCATAATGGGATAAGTATTATTGATGAAAGTGGTATTGATGAAACCACGAATGTTGGTTATGGATGCATTTCTAAAACATTTAAAATTCTAATTTTCTGTATCGTTCTACAACGGTGTTCAATGTATAGTGTATTCGAATAACAACAAAATTTTACTAGACCGGAAGAATGGGTTTCTCAAACGATCAACATGCAAATTGTGGAAGGTATAGACTACTTAATTTAAACAGCAAAAAAATAAATAGGGAAAGGGACCCACCCACCGCTATGCAGTCTTTTTTTCTATAGGCTAATGCCTCTCCAAGCTGGTATCGCTATGTTGAATTGGTTTCCTTATGGTTAACCAACTGATTAGATTTATGCTACATTGAGAAATCAAAAAAAGTTTAGCTTCCAGAAAGTAAATTCAGATTTCACATATGATGTTTGGTTTTTTTCATCTTTTTTTTTTTAAATAGTTGAATGTTTTTTAATTGTGAAACATTTTTGTTCTTTTTTATTAAGTAGAATAACGTCATAACTGATATAATAGCTAGAATAGAGCGCCATTTTGTAGCACAGCAAATAAAATTAACCCTCAAGACTAGACTAACGATCATAATAAGGGATTGACCAAAAATCACCCTCCTCATACAATACCGAGAGACAGACTGCAACTGTGGTCAAGCGGGTTCTATTGAATGCATTTGTGTTACAATAGAACACAGTTATACTGTTAAAAAAAAAAAAAAAACATATGTTTAGAATTAAAACCTTATTATTTCTGAAGTCGATTTTGCATTGGACAGTTTGTGAGTGGTCAGTTTCTATTTTCAACCAATAAGAATAGAAGAAATGGTCTTGCTTGCACAGTTTGTTTTATAATTCTTTTCTATCACTGCGCTTATTTTATTTTTATTGCAATTAACACATCCTCAAATAAAAAAATGTCAATAGTTTATGTAGAGAATTAAATTCGATTGAAAACATTATTTTTGTCCTATTACTAAGTTAGAAAGAATAAAAACACTTTTTTGTATGTTTAAATGTTCATCCATAAACATAAAACTCGCCGCAATTTGATTTTATCTTCGTGTGCGAGAGGAAAATGCATTTTCCATGTAACCTGCTATTCAAATTGCTTAATTGAGAATTAAATATTCAAATAAATTGAAATAAAAAAAAGACGACAAAACGAAAAACCAAACTGCGACCGAGTACAAAAGTGTGAAATATTAACACTTGACATTCATAGTACGATACCCACACCACACTAACCTTTCGTTGAGCTGTCCTTTGACAACCTCATACCCATACCCAATCTCATAGATACATTTCAAGTGTCACTTGTTTTGCCACATATCCTTTCCAAAATTTACGTAATATTGTAACACACGCGCGCACACAGGGAAGACAGGAGGAAAAAGGGAAGTCAGAACTGGAGATAGGCTGGCAAGCTTAAAAATAACCAAACAGGTTAAGAGCATCTTAATTGACGTGCGCTTGATATGTAGGTAGGTTTATTCAAAAACGCGGCATAAAAAGTACTCAGAAAGAAGGAAATGCAGTGTGATGTGCGGTTTGGGCTGAAGTATGGCGTATGTCAACCGATACTCTAATAGATTTTCCATTTACGTTCATTAGTACATATAAATATGCATTATAGTAAAACAAATTTAAAGAACTTACAAAATTTCCTTTTTTATTTTTTTTTTTTTCCGTTTTGGCATTTTAATAACAATTTTTTTCCATAAATGTGTCAGTTTAATATTTATGCATACATTAAACGCATATATTGGTTTAAGCAAAAAAAAAGCTGTCACATAAAATAACAAATATAGCACTGTTTTGTGACAGTGCTTTTCTTTTATAATATACTATCCGAACTTAAGTCCCTTTTTTAATATTTCCGCCTTTTGTCCAATTTATCTATAGATTTTTATGAGTTTCTTTCTCCGAGATCTGGAAAACTAGATATGTCTGGATAATTCGTATTATTTTATTTTTTAAGGTTTAGAATTCTAGTTTAGTGACTTTATCTCTTATACTATCGTATCTCTTATACTATTTACTATTTAATCTGTCTATTATAAGATGTACTTCGAAGTTAAACTTAAAACAGAAAATATGTAATGTAATATAAAGTAATCTAAGTCAATTAGTGGATATTAACTTTGTAAATTTCAACAAAAAAAGAACGCAGAACGAAGAATAGATGCTATTAGAAATTCGTATCTTAAACTTACTGATTTCCCAATGCTTAATGTTTTCTTTTTTTTTTTTTTGCTTTATTTTACGTTTTCTAGCTGTCAGTTCAAAGAAACATTTTGCTGTACGACTTTTTAAAGTGATGAATTATAAATTAGGCCAATTGTCACGAAGCGCATTGGCTGTTTGATAAACGATACTAAATGGAAATAGGAATGGAGAATGAAGGGTTTACTCAACAGCAAAGAACAACAATAACAAATACTTCACCGGTTCAAAACAGAACTCAGTTGAATAAGGAATGCCAAAAGCCTGTTAATGTTATCTGACTTTTGTTTGGTTTCCTTTATTTTGGCTGCCAAGTTTGATATGTCGAAATACAACGAAACATATCACAAACCAAGACACTTTTCCCAACAAATGCGAAATAACTTTGCTTACGAAATCATTAGCTGATGTTCTGACAACCAACGAGTCTCGAAACGACTAAGAAGACGTCTGCAAACTAAGAAATTCTTTGCAATTATATTTAAGTTGGAATGGTCGGAAACGAGGCGTTTGTTTTTTAAGTGTCGCCTTCAATAGATTTTGGCATTTGTTAAATTTATATTCCACTTGACTCTGGGGAAATGCAACACGAAATATGTATATTATACAATCGTATCTCGAGCACAAGAAATTCGCTCTAAGAAATTAATCCGTAGTGGGTGTCAAAGTTGCATATCAAAATTTTATACATACTTTACAAATGATTGAATGGTGTATCAAAGTAATTACGTTGCCTTAAATTTTAATGTACAGAAATGTTATTTAGTTGTTTATTTGGTAATTTTGATGGTATTTAAAATTAGATTTTTTCGTCTTATTGATTTAAACAAGATAATTTTCATGTAAATTTTAATATTTAATTGCTGTGCACACGAAACAAGCCAATTGACAGCGCAGCGCGTAACTTGTTTAACAAAACCGGAAAGGGTTGAACAAACTGATGCATTCCGTATCGTATTTTCAAACATTTGCTCTCTAAAAGCGTGTCAACACATTGTCAATCACAATTTTAGAAATAAATTGTAACTGTCATTACCTGAGTAGGATCACTTTGTGCTGTCAGGCTTTTTACCGTATTTGGAAAGGGTTAAAAAAAGAATGGACTTTTTTCTACAAATTTTTAAAGGTGTCTAGACCAAAACTTTGAAAGCAAAAAAACTGCGAAAGTGTAATGGAGAAAAAGAAAACATTATTTGAAAAAATGTTGTTCAAAGTAGTTGAGATTATTCTATAGTTAACGGTTTTATAAATGCTCGTGCATTTTGCCATAATGGGCTTTTTTTAATCATTTTTAGTTTCTTTTTTATTTTATTTTTAAATTCATTATTTTATTGAATGAGTATTACATATCTAAAGTATAGCGCTATTAGAAGCTTGTGGGCGTTCCCTAAAACCATAAGCAACAGTAGTAAATTTGTGAGCCTTAAAATTAACGTGTGTAGTGAATTTGCGCATGCGCAATACTCAAAAAAGATATGCAATTTTTAAAGTAACAACAAAAACTATTTCCACAAAATGTTTAAGTTATTTTTATAAAAATAAAAAAAAAGAAAAAGAAAACCTACAGCAAGGTAGGACAAATATTTTATTGGCCGTTACTCACACGCCCGATGTGGCATGAAAATGGAGAAAAAGGTCAAATTAACTATTCAAATTTGAGTGAAAATCTGCGCAGCAGCAGTAAACAAAAACAACAACAGCAAAACAATTTTCGTGTAAAATGCAATAATGACAAATGATAGCTGAGCTTTGAGGGATGAAGCTCTTCACACTTACGTTGGTAGGAGTTCAAGCAGGTAAAAAAACAAATAGACAAGAATATGGTACTGTCTCAACCACCCACTGTACACATGCATAGTAGAAACGACAGGACATCAACAGCATCAATAATATAACAAACAGCATTCGTGTATTCGGCAATTTGTTCGTTTTAGCATCGCTTATTGTGTTCGTCGATTTTTAGCTTTCATTGTGAGTTCGTTTGTGTAAGATCACAAGTACAACGGAAATGCGCCAGGATAACGGATGCACTCTGCTTACAGTTCTCATACCGTTCAGACTTAAACGCGCGTTAAATAATCTTATTTTTAAAAGTTATATAAAGTACCTGTTATAATATGTATTCTAAAAGAAACGGTCTTCGCTAAAGTTTGTGATTTCTGATAAAGTGTACAAAGGTTTCAAAGTTTATATTTTAAGTTTTATTAAATTTCATTTCGTTTCAAAAATATATTTTGGGCACTTATATAATTTTGATTGTTGCTCAGAAAGCCCTTTTTATTTATCAGTTGGCTTTCGAGCAGTAATTAAAACCAAATAAGTCCCGTTTCGACAAAGTAATTATTAAAGTGAAATTTGTGTTTAAACATTTTTATAAGGAAAGTTTTACGGTAAGTCTTGCATAATTTTACTTGTTTGTTTATTCTATAAGAAAATAAAAGATTTCATATAAAATTTATAAGTGAACTAAGTGTTAACAGGATGAATGAATTTAAAATCAAATACTTTAGGGAAATGGGGACTATGCTTAAAAGTGGGCCTTGAACACTGACTTGAAATTAAATATTTTCTATCACGTCTCAGCCTAGGGAAATATGACTAAAAGTCGTAAAAATCGTTTTTTTTTTGAAGCATAAATGAAAGTTTGAAATATTTAATTTCAAAACAGTCTACGAAGAAATGCTATTAGAATCGTATGGACATTATCATGTAAAATCTAATAAAAAAAGGGGTTTTTTTTTTTTGGTCTTAATCAATTTCGGGATATTTTGTTGGGACTATCATAGGCATACTTTATATCAAATAGTTTGATAACTATTTGGCTCGCAGAATCATAAGGAGTGATTTTCCGTGAGGCCCATAGCTGTGCGAAGCGGACAGATCGCAGGTTGCGGATAGCGAATGGCCACCAGACCAAATTGGGAACGAAGACTCACTGGCTCAATGGCCACCAGACCAAATTGGGAACGAAGCTCACTGGTTTTTTGGGTTAGAGTCCAACCCAGGATGTCGCGAACTAAATCCGGTGAGTGGTTAATTTCTTAATAAACGAAAGCGAATAAGGGTCCCGGACAATTAGCGGCGACGAGACGATTTGGCGTGTCTTCTTCTTAAAGTTTACCACACCTTTTTCATATTTTCTACGTCTTTTAAAACTCTCTTTTCTACAAGTCTATCTTGGATCGGGAAAAGTATGATCCAATCACACTATGAGCGGATGACGCTGCCCCATTGAAGAAATTAACAAAACACACTCGGTATTCATACATAAGAGCGGAAAAAGTTTGAATTATTAGAAAAAAATCCAAAAACTTATAACATATCGGCTAGTATTTAATATAATTAATATACATTTCGATTATATCAAAACAAAAATTGTATAAATACAAAATAACAATAAAACTAAAATAAAATATTAACGCTTACGAATCCGGATGGATACATATGTAAAATTCATTCAAAGTCAAAAGCAAAACGAGACAACATTTACATATATTCAATGTTGACGTACAGTACAAATAAATGTGTGACATTAACATTGCCCTTAACAGCAATTTACAATACACAAAACCTTAATTCAATAGTAAAGTAACTCTTGAGTCTCGTGACACATAATTGTATTTATGATACATGAAGTTTGATGGTCAATGACAGCAAATGCTACAATTATTGATACAAATTGTAATAAATATTTAGATATATAACACCATACATACATATAGTATGTAGAACTGCAGGCCACATTAATGCAAAAGCGCTAAAAATTTACAATAATAAGCAATTAACTTGAATAGTATGCAAATTATGCTTATAATTCAAAACAAATATTTAAAACGACATCGATCGACAATAAGGAATTGAAAAATTATTTTTATTGTTCCAATGAATCAGGAACATAAATAAATCAATAATAATAAAAATATAAAAAAAAAACGTTTCTTAATTGATATATGTATTTTTCGGCTGAATTAGTGATCCATTGAACTGGTTTCTCAAAAAAAAAAAAAAAAAAAAAAAGACAATATTGAAAGCGAAACTACTTGTCAAAACGATTATAAAACAATTGAAATCGAAACTCGTTGCTCTTCTTTGCATTTTCAGCTACTTCTGGGACTGACTGAGTTCATTGACTTGAGTTTATTTCAAAAGAAACTCAGATAGATCATAAATATTTATTTGTATGTATCACATGTATGCTAATTCTCACCTACTTGAAATCAGTCAAACAAAATGTGAATAAACTGATCACTATAATGATGACTAATAAATTTAAAGAAATATTTAGTTGAAACCAAACTATTATACGCTTTAAACATATTTTGAAAATATTTATATTCAAATATCTATTTAAATGTGTATTATTTTTTATTAAAAATGGTAAATGGATATTTTGCAGATCAAAATCAAAATGATATAAGAAATATAGAAAATACATAGAATTTATTTTGATTGGCTTTAAATCTCTTCTTAAATTCAATGAATTAATGAATATAATTCACAGTTAGTTTAAACAACATTTATAAAAATAAGGTGAATATTCCATTTATTTTTTAAATAATGTTTGAACTAATTGTGAATTACATTCATAATTTTATTGAATTTTAAAAGAAATTTTCGAACAAAAATATTTTTTGTGTGATTTCCCTGATTGTAATGTATTTCATAAAAACTTTATAACAAAATTTATGTGCGAAGTAGTTGTAATCATGAAAAAATCATTCCTTTTGAAACTGCGTTACAAAGTTCTCGATTGTATTATAACACCCGATTCTTTAACCAAAAGTGATAAAAAAAAAAAACAAAATAGCAACAAACGTATAAACAAATAATTAAAACAAATAATTGTTGTCGTTATTGTTTGGGTTGCTTTTTGGATAACTTAACAATCACTTGAATTTAAATTGTAGTTCGTAGGAGTCATAATAAATGAGTGCATTGACATATTGTGTGGTTTACTATTATTACTATTGCGTGTTGCTTTTTTTTGTTTTTTTTTTTTTTTTTTTATTTAAATATTCGCATTTTGTTTATAATTTTTAAAGCTATTTACGTAATATATTTTGTTCGCAGTATTGTTGAATTCGAATTCAATGTGAAGGTCGTTCATTCATTTGCCGCATCGGTTGCGTTTTTTGGGCGCTCCGTTGTGACTAAGTGTTTTTTTTTTTACATCCGAGACTACCAGGAATTATTAGTTTATCGGATTTTATTAAGTCATTTCCAAACGACTGTTTAGAACTTCGCTTTATTTTACTGATTTTAAACTAAAAATTAACGGAAAAATTTTAGGCGTAAGACAGTTTTTGAGTATAGAACAAGAAAGAATGTTGCAGTCGACTACGAGATACCATGTTCCCAAGTTTTAGAATTTTTTTTTTTGAGACTTATTAAGCAAAATAAGTATTTATGCAAAAAAAAAAAAAGGATATATTTGTATGGGCCCAGAGGAAAACCGTTTGCGTAAGACCACTTGGCGGCTCGGAAGAGTCAAGAGAGAATTTCGTCGTTGAATTTTTTTAAGACAAAATTTTAATTGACTATACACTAAGGGTTCTTAAAAGGTGTGTTACATACATATAAGAATCATCCACATCATAAAAATGGGATTACACAAATAATTAAGTAAACTATTCCCAATGTGGGGAGTCCACGTATCAAGTTATGTGACTATATTTTTCAAAATATTTAAGATGGATACGTTCACATGTCGGGCGGATGGATAGACTAACATGACTATTAGACTACCATAGCGTTGTATTTCTAAAAGTTTTCACATGGAAACACATGAAGTTTTCGAATGAAAAAACTAAGGCAGGCGATAAAATAAATATAAAATTCGTTGCAACGTGATCCGTCTATTCCGATAGGTTCCGGCTTAAACTATAATGCTCAAACCGTAACTACTAGTAGTCGCCGGGTCGTGCATAAAAAAATGAATTGTTATTTTTAACTCTTGGGAATTTTGGGAACTAAATTTTAAAGTTTTCCATGCAACGCTATGGCCAGACTAATGACTATTATGACTGGTCTCTCGGCGTGATTTAAAATTTATTTACTAAATAATTTCTTCCAATTCTTTTACAATATAAAAATATAAATTCAACAAATCTAATATAATATTTTACTCTACCGAATATATCATAAACAGCCACTAACATAGCTTATAAACATTATTAAATAGAACATATAATATAATATGATAAAGCAATAAAATTATTAAAATGACTATAGCTAATTGCATAGTCATTTTAGAAGTACACCAAAACAACCATTCATTTACCTAGGTGCAACATTTCAAAAAAAAAAAAAAGCTTAAAGCTTGGATGCTTAAAATTCATTAAGCCAAATTAACAGCCCGCGTGTCTCGAACGCCATCAGAAACCGTTGTTAGCAGGTGTTACTGCTAAGCACTTCCTACTGCCAACACACAAACAACAATAAATACTTTACTATATAGACTAGACGATAGCCAAACGAATCTGGTTTATTGGCACGAATGCATATGCGAAGAGCGAATATAGTGCGAAGCACCCACTTATTGTTGTCGGTATTGTTCTTTTGTCATAGTTTGCGTTTCCGAATCGAATCTTTATCAGCGACAAAAAAAGCTTTTGAACTAATCCATATAGAACTTAAACTTGTTCCTATAAATTAATTGTCGCGAGAATTTTTAAAACAGTTCAAATTGGCAACATTGAAAGAATAAAGTACACATACAATATTTATGTTATTATAAATTTTAGTTATAAAACAAAATGATTTTATTTAAAACTACGTTAATTCTGTTGTTATTGCAGTCCATACAGGCGCAAATTGGATGTGAGTGTTAAAGAAAATGATTTATAAATTTATTTCAAACGAGTGTAATGCATACTATACAAGACGGATTCCAAAATAAAAAAGGACGTTGTCTGTTCTATTAAAAGTTCGCCTAATTTGACTTGAAAACCAATTAACCAGTTCTAAACTAGTTTTGTCAATGGTGCATTTAATAGTACGATCTGCGATTGACCTAGTTATGAATTAAAAAAAAATACAGTTAAAAAAAAACGTATTTTCAGTTACGTCAATACCCTGCACACAACGTAATCCAAAAAATTGTCGGAGGCACAGAAGCAGACAAACATGAAATGCCCTTCATGGTAAGTTTAATGCGACGTGGAGGACATTTTGCGGTGGCACTATAATTCACGAACGATGGATAGTGACAGCAGGACACTGTATTTGCAATGGCTTAAATCATTTTATGAAACCCACGCAAATACAGGGAGTAATGGGACTTCACAGCATAAGCGAATATCTGAATAGTATTGGCAATGACGAAGGCAATGCAGGCCCAGTGCAGGTCAATTTTAAGAATATCATACCGCATCCGCAATATGAATGCGCAAACGTGAAAAATGATATAGGTAGTTAGTTAGTTTATAAAAACAAAAGTTATCATTAGTGTGTACATATCTCTTATTAACGGGTTATTTTTGTACTGAAAGCTTTACTAGAGGTATTACATCCAATACGCTTTAGTAAACACATACAACCAACTTGCCTGACATCGGATACTGTTTTAAAAAGTTATGAGAATGAATTTGCCACCGTATCCGGTTGGGGTTGGACGCATGAAAATCAAGAGAAAGGACAGCGTGCAGATGCGCTCCGTAAGGCATCTGTTAGGATTTGGAATAATAGTGCATGTGAAATTTCTTATAAATCGAATGGCAAATCGAATAGCATTGGTGAGACACAACTCTGCGCAGGATTTGAAACAGGCGGTATAGATTCATGTTGGGTAAAGTACAAATTACAAGAAGTTAATGAATAGAAAATTATAAAACCTTTTTTTATAGGCCGATTCAGGCGGCCCACTTATGTCGAAGGAAAATATGCTGCTTGGTGTTGTTTCAACAGGCATTGGCTGTGCAAGACCGGGACTACCGGGAATCTATACGCGCATTAGCAAATACGTTCATTGGATGGAAAATGTAATACTTGCAAATAGAAAATAAGTTTGAAATATGCAGTTGCTATGCATTGTTGTGATAATTGATAAACTGTGATATACATATTCTTTTCAAATGAATAGTTTCAAGTTGCTAAAGTTGTATGAGTCTGCGCCAAACTTTGGCATTTGTCTTTAGAATAATTATGAGTAAAAGATTTTAAGCATAGACAACTTACCGAGCATAGGCAGGTAGGTAAACGTTAAAAATCACTTTTATAATACATAAAATAAACACTTTAATAATAAATAAGCACTTGCATTTTATTATTTATTTATTTTTCTCATTGTACCGTTATTGGGCAATGTGACTTTGTGTTGCTGTTACAAACGCTATACTGCCGAGCTAAAAAAGTGCTGCCAAGTCTAAGAAAAATTTCGTGTCATTTTTTAGGCCTCACTTTTCTTAAAACTGGCAGCACTTAATGAACATCTCCCTCCCTCGGTCATACAGCTGTTTTTTTAGCTTTTATTATTATGTTCCCGCGCGTTTCGAGTAAAGAATAAGTAAAGAGTAAAAAATACGTTCATTCTGGCGCTATTTACATATAATAATAATATCAAAATATGGAAACACCAACCAGAGAGTTTTATACGCGCCCCACGCGTAATCCAACGCCAAAACTATCAGAGCGTAAGAAGAAATTGTTTGAAGTACAAAGACTCGAAGAAGAAGACGAAACAGACTTGCTGCGTGGAATACAACCGCTGGCGGCAAAAAGTATTGAACAACAGAAAACGCCAAATAGGCAGAAAAGCATAAATGCTCTACTGAATGGATCCGCACGCAAAGCTATAAGTTTCTTTGAAAGCGCTGATACCGATGAAAGCAGCGAGCAGGAAATAAACGATAAGAGAACTCCAAAAGCTGCGATCAGGCGGAGTCCACGCTTACGTCAGCACAGTACAAGCAGCAGTTCACCTGAAACCAACAAGGAAAACCGTAATCGACGTACGCCGGCACGTGCTAATAATGTTGAAGATGAACATTTACCCAAGTTGTTCTCAGCGTCAATGCGTATCAATGGACGGGATAATAAACGCAAAAAATGCGCAGTCGCCAACGTCCGAAAAGGTGTGTCAATACCAAACACATCTACTACTCCAAGATCTACACGGAAGCAGGACATTGTTGTTGATGAAACCTCAACATCGGAATCAGAAGATAAAGAAACTAAAAGTCCAGAACGTAAAATACGTAAAACTGAGGAACTATCAATACCTACATGTGCATTTTACTCAAAGTCGAATAAACCTTCACCGCCAATAAAAATTTCACCTAACAGCAGCCGTAGCAGTACAATATCCAAAACGGGATCTGTGCGACGTACACAAGCCAATAAAAAAAAACCTTACAACAAAGTGGCGCGTCATAGTATACGTAAACCTACTATGGCTTCACATGGCATGCAGCACCTGCCTCCTTTAGATGTCGATCGAATACTTAGTCAAATGCGCAATGAAAAATTGAGAAAACTTATTGCAACAAAACGAGAAGAACGCGACCAAATCGAAAAAATTCATAACATTTTTCGGTATGCAAAAGATCCTATAAAGATGGCTAAACCATTGAGTGTATTTAAGCAGTCAGACACTAGCGGACAAAATGATAGCAACAATAACAATAATAATATTGGTGTAGATGAACAAAGTAAGGAACCAGTTGTACCTGTGCGGGCACAGCAAGATCTCGATGCTGCAGATTTCTCCGACATTGAACAAGATGAAGCTGATGAAAGTGATCGTGAATATTGTGAAGCCAATGTAAAAATTGTGGAAGATGAACCCATCATACCGCTAATTAGGCATAACGAAGAGGTTGACTCCTTAAAAACCCACAACAACGAAGAGCAAACAACAACGAGTAGCAATCGAAAATTTTTCAAATCAGGCCGCAGGAATAGTATGCACATGGAGGTGCGCATAACAGATAATATACGTGCAAGTGTGTTTAATGGAAAAATTTCCCTGGTGCAACAAAAGCCACTCAAAACGCGAAGGCTTAAGGTTAAATCAACCGGTAAGTACGATATATACATATGTAATTGTTAATTATGCCGAAACAAATAATGTTTCTTCAACAGCTACAAATGCCTTCTCTGTGGAGCAAGCCACGGTAGATGCTATATTAAAAAATCTTGATGACACAGCCTTTGGTGATGTAATCGAAGCTGATATAGAAACAACGTCAGTAAGAACGAATGAAGCAGATGCTGCGGAATGCACAGAAAACGAAAATGATGCTTTATTGACAATAAACAATGCCTACGTCGAGACAGCAGAGGTTAACACTTGTGATGTCTTGGACAATTTTCGTAGTCGATTGCCATACAATACGAACGACCCAGACGTCATAGAACAGCAAACGCTCCTACTCGATTTCTTAATAACCAATGGTATATGTACAGAGGAGAACTTTAATATTTTTATAGCAGACCCAGATAATCCGGATAACAAAGCTGCAGCAGCTCGAATAGTAGACGAAATTGTGTTGGTAGTAACTGGTACACAGGAGCATAGTTTTCGGCAACGATTACCGTACAACACCACCGATCCAGCTACAGTAGAACAACAAGAATTTTTGTTGGATATGCTTATTAAAAACAATATGTGCACCGAAGAGAATTTTGATATTTGCATTGCTAATTTTGAATCTAGGCAGACAGAGGCAATGGCAATACTAGAGAAATTAGACAATGCTGGAGCGCTAAGTACTTTATCAAACGAAGAATTTGAAAGAGCGCCAGCAGTTGAAGAAGAAATGCAAGTGGATAATATTCCCGTTTCAAACTCTCACGCAGCAGCTGTCATTGAGGAAACATCAAACGACATAACACCATCGAAATCCATTGAGCCTGATCCACCGCAACCAAAACTATTCCCTATCTTTACGGCACCTACCCCAATAATATTGGTGCAACAAGCATCCACACGTCGCAAACCAACAAATCATAGCTGGCATGGAGGCGAAGGTGCTAATCAGATGCAGCTTGATATTGGACAAAAACGTTTTGGAGCATATCGTTGTCCTAAATGCGGTCTTGTCTATACGGCCCATGAGCCAGAGGAAGAGAAATTACACCGTAACTACCATGCTTCAGTCCACGTTTTGCGGTTTGCAGGTTGGATCGATGAGGACATCGTTGCAGTCTATCCAGAGTGGGCAAATAATGGTCGTATTCTACGTCTTACTGAAAACTCCGATATACGTCGCCGGGAACGTCTTAAAGCAATTTTACAAATAGTTGATAAAGAGCTTGGCTATACGGCTTATAAATTGCCTGGAACATTTGTGGTATGTTAGAATATTTACGCAACAATATTTATGTATTCACTTAATGTTTTAAATCTCATTTTAGGCATTCATTGCAACGCGCAATGTAAAAATAATAGGCATTTGTGTTGTGGAACCATTGAGCAAGGGACGTCGATATATGAATGTGGATGGCAATGAATATTGCAGTGCGGAAGAGTATGATGTAAAGTGAGTGTAATTAAGTATTAATTTGGAAACTTTTTACTTAACATTAAAAACAATAAATTTGCAGATGTGGAATTTCGCGTATATGGGTCTGTCCGCGTGAGCGTCGTGCAGGTATTGCGACTAAACTAATTAAAGCTGTGCAACAGAATACGATACGTGGCGAGGACATATCAATAATGGAGATAGCATTCAGCGCTCCTACTGATGAGGGCAAGCTATTGGCGCAGAAACTTTGTAAATCGGAACAATTTCTGGTATATCAATAGCGATGATTTAATTATGTCATGCTATCCAATAGCACAATTATTGGTCAAACACGCTATATATATGGGACCTGCAACAGTTTGTATGCTTTAGACATATGCATCCTTAAATATTTAGAACTATATTGAGTTTATATTTATATAATGATTATTAAAAATAATAAGAATCGCATTTTGTTATAAAAAATGTTTAAGGTGTTCTATGTTATACAATTTTTAAAAATCAAAATAATAGGCAAGCAATGCCTTAGTGATATGTCTTACTTTATATGTATAGAACGAATGAATTATCAAATATGCTTAATGTTCCGTAACGTCTTTATTGTCACACCTTATCGGAGAAAGTTTATTGACTGCATCTCATGATAATCGTCCCACAACGATAATATTTTTTGGAGTCGAAAATTTTCATATAAATAGAGCTACTTTTACTGTTAGTCTTTCAGAATTGTATAAGCATCTTATTCAAAACCAAAATGGATCGTTGGCAAAATCGTGTTGCTGTGGTTACCGGCGCAAGTTCAGGCATTGGCGCTGCGATTACAAAAGATCTGCTTAAGCAGGGTTTGATTGTAGCAGCACTTGCACGTCGTAAAGAACGTATTGATGAATACCGTCAGAAGTTGCCTTCGGAGCAGCAAAAACGATTGCATGCAGTACGCGTTGATCTCGCTAGCAAGGAGTCAGTAAATGAAGCATTCGATTGTATCGTAAAGCAACTGGGTGGTATTGATATCATCGTGAATAATGCAGGAACTATGGTGACTGGTCAATTAGCAAACTTAGACATTAACGACGTTCAACAAACTGTACAAGTGAATATTGTTGGCTTAGTTCAAGCAACGCAACGTGCTGTTAAATCAATGAAGGAACGTCAGGTCGAGGGACATGTTGTGCTTATCAATAGTGTGCTTGGTCACTCTATTCCATCATCAACATCCGGACGACAAATTTTCAATATTTATCCGGCAACAAAATATGCAGTAACAGCTATTTCGGAAGTGCTGCGTCAAGAGTTTGCCGAGTCAGGTGGCAAGATTAAGATTACGGTAAGTTTAAGTACTCCGATTTTGCTTTAAATATTTTTAACATTATTTAAATGAAATTTTTGCTACAGAATGTTAGTCCAGGACTAACTGACACTGAAGTTGTATCACAGCAGATCAGAAATACGGCTAAGAGCATGCTAAAGCCGGAAGATGTTTCATCAGTGGTTTTGTTTGCGATTTCGACACCGCAAAGTGTGCAAATCTCCGAAATCACTGTGCAGCCCAATCCAGCTTAAATAAAGATGTTTTAAACTTTTTACATGTAACAATTTTGTAAAAAGACTATATTTTCAATAAAATGTATTTCACGCTCTTTAAAAATTATATAACATGAATGCTTACTGAATTTTTAAAAATGAGTAAAAAAAACAATGTAAAACGTTAACTTCGGTGGAACCAAAGCTTAAATACCCGTCACACGATGATTAGATTAAGTTTTCTAAAATGAATCTCATTAATTCACATATTGACTTTAGTATTTTTATTTTATTCCGTCATACTAAATAACATTATTTATGCGAGACTTCGAAATTTCGGTAACATCTTCTTGCAAATGCAATTAAAATGGTAATACGGTCGAGTCATTGTCACGTATCTTACCAGACAAATTGACGAGTATTTGCGATCGATTAAAATGTTTACAAGCAATTTTTCATATAAATACACCGTAATTTCTAGCTAGACTCTCAGAATACGAAAACATTCGGTATAGATAACATGGAACGCTGGCAAAATCGTGTCGCTGTAGTGACCGGCGCAAGTACTGGTATTGGTGCTGCAATCACCAAAGATCTGCTTAAACAAGGTCTGATTGTAGCTGCACTTGCACGTCGTAAAGAACTCATTGAAGATTATCGCCAGAAATTGCCTACGGAGCAGCAAAAACATTTATACGCTATTCGTACAGACATTTCGAATAAGGAATCAGTAGACGAAGCATTTGATTGGATTATTAAAGAGCTAGGAGGAGTTGATGTTCTTGTTAATAATGCTGGCATAATTGTACCAGGTCAACTGTCATCTCTGGACATAGAGTCGATTAACCAAGTAGTTCAAGTAAATGTAATAGGTTTAATTTACGCAACACAGCGTGCTGTGAAATCATTAAAAGAACGCGAAGTTGAAGGACATGTGATACATATCAATAGTAGATTGGGTCATATGATACCGAATTATCCGGTAGGAAATCGTATACTAAATGTTTATCCAGCTACAAAACATGCTGTTACTGCTATTACAGAAGTGCTGCGGCAGGAATTTGGTGAATGGGGTGGTAAAGTTAAAGTGACAGTAAGTATGACGATTTAGTATATTTCATTTTTTTTCGCAATATTAATTCAACTCGTTGTCATAGAGCGTTAGCCCTGGACTCACAGATACTGATGTGGTGCCGCAACAAATTAAAGACTCTGTTTCGAGTATGCTTAAACCGGAAGACATTTCTTCGGCTGTGGTTTATGCTTTATCAACACCGCAACATGTTCAGGTTTCGGAAATTTTACTGCAACCCAATCCTGCATACCTATGAAAGTTTTAGTAATCAGACAATCATAATCAAAATAAAATAAAATAAGAAGGCTACTAATTAACGAAACATATTACAGACAGACATATCTTATCGATAAAAACAAAATTAAATGACTTGCACAATGCGCTATTTTTGTGTTGATGGATTTTAATCTTTAATAATTTTTGTGTATTTAATTGTACAGTGTCAGCCCAGAATTAACAGACGCCGATCATGTACTAGACAGTTTTAAGAACATTGTAAAGGTTATGCTCAAGCCCGAGAATATTTCATCGATTGTGCTTTTTGCACTTTCAACTCCACACATGTACAGTTGTCTGAAGTTACTGTACAACCAAACCCATACTATTATTATTTTCCTTTTTTATTAATTATTTATTTCAGCTTACCTTAAAAGACTCTGCAGACATTAAACTTAATTTAAGAATTTCACATCGACATTAATTTAAACTAAAATTCAATTCAATTATCGCAGCTTTCCGGATCCCGGAAATCGAATGTATTGGTATAGTGAGGTCAAGTGAAGCGCTTGAACTATTTTAAAACAAACTGAGTACTAGCAGATCACAATTCTTCATGATCTTGATTTTTATTATGACTCGATGATTTGGCTTTCTCTTTAGTGTTTGTGGAACGTTGAGCCATCGTCGTTGTTGCTTGTTGGTGACCATGATCACTACTCGTGTTCTCATGATCTTCAATGTTAACCATTAAAGATTTTATCTCTGCATCATAATCTTTCCACTCAGGCACAATTCGCTGCGCAGCAGTTAATTTTGCCTCTTTGGTCATTGGATTGTTACAGAGATCGATGACCTTAGCTTTTTTGAATGCTGAATCACTACACCACGTCTGACACCACAACCATTCGTCCGGAAGCGATTTAATGGCAACTTGATGTATCATATTGTTAGGTAAATCTTGATCTAAATTTGACAAACTATTTGGATCCTGGCTAAGAGCTTGGTATTGCCCACGTAAACGATCACCGGCGGCTATCTTTACGAAAACGCTTGAGATCGACTACATATAGAGCTGAGATGTGATAGCGTCGACCCATAAGATGACTGCGCCAGTAGCCCTGCTTCCAGAAACGAAAGCCCTCCATTTCTTTTCTCGAATCACAGAAAGGTGTGTAAGCGTAAGGTGCTCCACCCAGATCTAGGTCATAGAGCTCCTTAATATCGGTACGTACAATAGCATCTGCATCAACGAATATAATTTTTCGCACGTTAAGTGGAAAAAGCACATCGAGAAAGAGTATTTTGTAGCCCCAAATGGTTCGTTGTTTCTCGGTCTGCTGGTGTAACCAACGAGGCCATTTGTATTGAACCAACTCGTAACTGGAAATTGTATCTCGCGCCATGTGCGGTAAAAAGTCAGTGAACTGTGGCGACAAATAGTTTTTGAGAAACCAGAATTTCACCGGAGATTTTGTGTGTTTGAGCACAGACAGCATCATGATGCGTAGTAATCGCTCATAAAGATGTCCTGAGGCAAGCGAAAATATGTTAATTGTTTCTACGTCTTCATCGGCAGTCACAGCTGTTGAACTGCTGCCAAAGGAGCTTGCAATCGAGTTCCAGATGCCACCCTGCGCTTGACCTTCATCATCAGAGAGCAAATCAGCATGTTGCATACCAGGTTTCTTTGAAACTCGTAATTTGATGACATGCGAACGCAGCGAGCTGATAACAACCTGTGTTGCGTCTTGCTGGTGTATTGTGTTTGGACCCTCGGCATGTGTAATGTCATAAATATCGCTTGATTTTCCTTCGCGTAAACGCAGTGACCAAGCGCCTGGATTTGCTTTTAGCTGGAAATAGCCCAAATTGGCCATAACAATAGTATCGACAAGTGTAGGTTGTGTCTTTGTTCCCAGAGTAAGTTGCAAACCACGCGGTGGGGCACCGGTACTAGCATCGTAACAATGTCCTTCAAGCAGCAAATATTCCAGCTCGTATTCACTATGTACAGGCCCACCGATTTCACTTAGTTTGATATTATCAAGATCATAAACGGAACTCACAGCTTCAACTAACCAATTCTCCGGTACTTGCAACTGTTGTGTGAGCAGTGGATTTGCTGGCAATCCGGAAAACTTAGCTGTCGGTCCCTCACTGAGGACACCACTGGGTAGGAAATGCACCTCTGACTCAACAACATAACGATAAAAGTTTTTCACTGGCATGTCGCTGTGTTGTGGAACTGGAGTTAGAAATACACGCACTTGACAATTTAAAATCTGGCGCAACAGAATAAGAATGGGCGCCAACTTCTGAGCGCTACGAGAGGCAGGATCTACAACGGCGGCAATATCAAAGTGCGGCTGATCGGGGTATTTTGGTGGTAGGGTCACAGCTGAGTGTTCAGTTTTGACATCTGTAGGAAGCTTGAAACGTGTTTTTGTTGTACGCGGTATTAAACTTGTATATAACCGCAGGAGTATATCGCTACTGAAGTCCTCCTCTACATCAGCTACTGCAGACTTAAGTACTTTGCGTATTTTATCGCCATATTGAAGTGCATTAAATCGATCTAAAAGTCCAAAATCTTCAATGCCGAAGTCCTCTTTGCTACCAAGTGGTCCAAAGAGTTTACCATTTCCTATGACCAGTCTTTGTGACTTAGCTAGTCCAAGCACACGCTGTGCATAAACACGTAACATTTTCATGTGCAATTCTGTTGACCCAATTATGTCATTCAATGTACTTGGAACCTTACGATTCTCGTTGGGCTTTTGCAGCCACTTGAGTACTTGATCTGTTGCTTCAGCTGGAGTCATAGTTTGCATGGCAGCCCATGCTAATCGATTGAGGTTTGTACGATCGTCTAGGTTCGTTCCTTCTGTATTCGGTATGAATGCAACTCGCACACTTGCTCCTGCTTTAACATACTGAAGCGCACTTTTAAGCAACTGACGTCCGTCCGGCTCATTAAGATCACAGAAAACCCAAATGGTCAAAAAGTGTAATTCTGCTGCGCCAATACGTTCTGTAGCGTGTTTGCCTCCGAAATATTTAAGATTGGCTATAAGCGTTGCGGTCATATCGCGATTAGAAAGCTTATTAAGCGCGCCAACATTACTCAATTGCTTAGAAGCAGTCCCACTTATATCCAGATACTTAGCATCGTCGCTACTAAGTATGCGCTGGTTAAGACGTGGCATAACGTGAGGCTGATTCATCAAATAATCTATGACCACATCTGCATCCGTAAGGTCGCCACGATATACTGCCTTCTGCAGCACAGTTGTCTGTTGCATAACTTCCGAGAGTATTGCCTCTTCAAAATCACTATCCGAGGTAACAATATTGGATGGCATTGGTACACCATTAAGCAGTGCCTGTGGCATTCCGTCTGCAGCAAAACCAAGTCTTTCTACAAATTCTGCAGCCAATTGACGCCCATAATCGTACTCGGAGTCCACATCGAGTATTTCATCTACCTTATCGTTTGACAAGCTGCTAAAGGTTTTTTTTTAATTGATGCCGTATATGCGTGCGACGAACTACTTCTGTTTCGCCTACAGCTGCATAAATGTCTGTTAGAAAACTTAGCGCTGAACGCGACTCCTTTTTCTGGCTGATGTAATTAAAAGCACAGCTTATAGCAACAAAATCATCTTCTGTAGTTTCTGTAGCAGCGCGGGCATCAAAAACTAAACCAAGACGGACTGGAGCATTATGAAGTACAAAAGACTCACTCAGTTTAATAATACTACGAGCTTCTGGCTTTAGGGGATCAATAACCAGTACTAAGTTAAATACATTTTTACGTATGTTACGTAGCATGCCGGGAAAAGTGGGTCGTAGTAGATCCATAACGCTGCTTGGCCAACGGCGATACTGTACATCCTGCTCAATATCGTTTATCCATTGTACTGCAGTATCACGTATATCGATGGCAAATTCCCGCTTTCCACCGCCACCCAAATCCAGTGCAAGCAATGAGGCTGCTAATAATCCACGCACATTATTACTATGTAAACTTTCCAGAACACGAACCTCGGTACGTAAAGTTTCCACAAGTGAATTTAGCTCAATGGTGTCGGCATCAAAGAAAAGTCCATTAATGAATAGGGCACCATCAGGAGGCTCTATATTAAGAGTGCGTCTAAAAGCTTCTGTGTTGTGTTTGACCTCCTCACGCAGCTCATCGCTTACCTTATGCGCAAGCAGCGTACGTGCAAGCATCGGAAAGTTGTGTGCTGTGTACTGTAGAATTTGCAATGACTCATCACCTTGTATCTCTGCAACAGCTACAGCAGCCTGCAAGCCTAAGTCCTGAAACTCCCAAGCCTTTAACTGTGCAATTTCATCGTTGCTCTGCAACAAACTTTGACGCAATTGATCCAGCGAATGTGTCAATGATGGAAAACGTGTCTTAAGTATATTAAAATCAAAGCCTTGTATTTCAGACTCTATATTGAGATCTTCCGTAGGCGATGCGCTCTCATCACTTGGTTTGGGTGCATCATCTTGGCTTTTATATTCCGTCGACTTAAGATGCAATTCGACGCCATAGCCTGAGAGACGCACTTGTTTGCTTCGCTTGTTATTAGCCAGATGATGCCGGAGTATATATCGCACTGCACCAGATTCAGCAGCCTGTAGTAATATTGTGTGATATTGGCCGAACTCCTTGCTACCGAAATCTGAATAAAGTATAGCTGTGCGTGTATTATTTTCACTGCCTGGATAGATATGATCAAAACTGTATAAATCGACGGTAGCATCTAGTGCAGTTTGTTGCTTATCTGTTAGTTTTTGTTTTAGACTGGACAGACTACAGATTACTTCGCTGCCAACTTGTGCAAATGATTTGCTGCTGGTACATTTCGATGTTGATTCGCTTTGCGTTTCAGTTGCTAACTGAAAATGCGTGTGAATGCGTGGTGTCAGACTATGCATGGCCACCACTAATTTTAGTAGTGGCAATTGTTGTCCACTTAGTCTGCTTCGTACGACCTCGAAAGCAGTATTGTACTGTTGTGATTCGGTAGCTGTAAAGTGAGAATATACATTATATATGTGTATATGTATCTAGCTTTTAGTTCGTTCACTTACCATAATCCTCGAGCGGAGTATCTAACTCACTGATACCTTTCACATAATCCCAAAATAAGCCGGCATTCTCATCAGACAGATACTCGGCTATTTCGAAGTAAAGCGGCGTTTGTGTCCATTTTGCATTTATTAACGTTGATATTGGATAACTTTTACTAACTTCTGCAGTGCAGCTATAATTTATGGCCAAAGCACATAGCAATAAAAAACATTTACGGATAAACGACATTACGGCTTCGTTTTGACTGAAATAATTTTTTTTTTTTTGTAAGTCTTCTCGCATTAAATATTTACACAAGAGCAGAGCTCATGACGAAACGCCGAAATTCGCCTGTAACAAAACAATATACGCAATATAAATAGCAGTTTCACAATTTTATAGAATTTATTGATTTAAATTACCAAGTATTACCAAGAAAAACAAGTTAATTAAATTTATGTTACCCCTATTTATTTATTCTATTCTGATACTGAATACTGATGTGGCACAAGAAGCGGTTTCAGAGTTGCCAAGTAGTAGTACAAGAGTGTTGCCAACGAATGAAACTTATAAGTACTTCACACCGTTTTTGCATTCAGCGTTTTGTAAAACACACATTTAACATGTAATTTGTTGTTGTTTTTAAAAGAGAAAGAGGCGTACCACTAAAAAATCCGACTTTATGTTGCATGGTTGCATTCGAATTTTTTGCAAACTTGGTCAGAATAAGATGCGAAACTATACCAAATTTGCAATGTGTTGGATGTGATTACAAGTGTGAAACGCACATTGAACATATGTCTGCGTGACAACTATTAAATTTGATTGGCACATGCCGAATTTGCCCTTCGTGTTAAATAAATTGAAGCCTAAAAACACAAAATACATATGTATATATAAATATAAAACTATAAACATGATCTGCACTATGGATGGTAAAAGTACACGAACGCTATCGAAAGCGGTTCAAGTACTATCTAAAATTGGAAGCGATCTTTATATTGAAGCTGAAACTTCAGGACTAATGTTTCGTGCCATCAATTCAATACACTCGGCTGTGGGCAACATACGTTTCAACCGTATATTTTTCGAGACATATAACGTGAAACCAGGTGAAGAGATTTATTGTAAAGTAAATATGAAATCCTGTCATAATGTTTTTCGTCATATGAAGCGGGTGAGTAGTGTTTTAAACAAAAAAAAAAAAAAAAGTAATGTTCCGCAAGTCTTGTTATTACAATCTTTTACTAAACAGGCGGAAAAATGTCAATTAAGCATAGAACCAAATGGCTGCAAGTTTGTTATACAAGTCCATTGTAAATTAGATATATTGAAGGTAACAGAAATTTCAGTGGTCGATGAACAGAGCATAAGCGCTGCTGTATCCATGGAGGATACTACTAACGTGTAAGTTTTAATTTCATTTAAATTAACTACATTTAAACAAATTATTTTTTAGTATTTCGGGTACATACAAACTTTTTAGCGAGATATTGAGTCACTTTAATACAAGTGAGGAGGAGCTCACGCTGGACGCGAAGCAAAGACAGCTTATTGCACAGAATTATGTTGAAGGAGCTCGTGTACATGACAAATTTATGCGTTCACAGTTAAAGCTTAGGTATCGTCTCATCAAAATTAAAAAAAAAAATTCTTCATAGTTTTCATTCTTTCAACCTTTTCCAATTACAGCCCTGTGGAATTGGAGACTTATATTATACCAGAAGATATCTCAATTACATTTACTTTGCGTGAATTTCGAGCTTTTTTACTTTATGCAGAGGCACTCGATCAAGATTTGGAACTCAAATTTGACGATTCTGGTAGCCCAATGTTTGTGCAGTTCAAAAGCTAGATTTTATCGAATGTCTACTTGTAATGTCTACATTGGACACAAAAGATGTCAGTATATCAGAAATTTACAAAGAAAGTGAATCAAGGTTACAACATGCAAATACTCCAAAACAAAGCACCATACAGAAGCGCAAACATAGCATCGAGCGAACTGAACGCGGTACAGAGCAAGTGGTCAAGCGCCATATAACAGAAGATACTACACTTAGCAATACACTTGATTCTTCTAGAATATTTCAGTTTCGTGAGTGTGGCAGCAATAGTAATATGCCGTCAACAAGTAGTCATGCACATTCTGTAGAAGTACCACGTTTGCTGCATAATACCGAGTCTGAGGCGCAAAACAATATCGACACTGAAAACACGCTCATGCCTATATTACCACAGAACACGGAAAGTGGGCCACAGGTTAGCTTCTACAATACACCGGCGTTAAGCGAACAAAATAAAGAGGATGAAGATGATGACTGCATACCACAATCACCAGAGCGTGTACAGAATATGCGTAGATTATTTGCGCGTTGCTTTCAAGACACCTATGTGCTTCGTGAACCATCACCAAACAGTCAACTTTTTGCACCGAATTCTGATACAGAAGATTAGATTTATTTTACTACAATCGATATATATGTATGCATGTACGTATGTATGTATTTATTTGTATAAGTTAAATAAACCTAAGACTTGTTGCAAACGTTAATCGGCGGTATAAAATTTGCAGTAAATATTGCTTCGCTGCGCTGTTGTAATTGCGCTGCATTTATTTGTGCCTGCTTTAACGAAGTAAGCGCAGATTGCATCGAGACTTGAGACTTAATTAGTAGTTGGTCGGTGTTGACTAACTGCTTTGATGCAGAAAGTACAAATGTTTTAGTTAGTCCATTGAGTGCCTTCCAAATGCTAAGATTGTTCTCGACTAATAATATTTTCAAATTGTCGAATTAGTACGGAAAACTGAACAAAACTACAAATGATACTTACTTAACTTTCGCTGTAGCAGATTTTGTCTAAACAATGATTCAGCAGTAGGAATTTGTTGTGCAGCCTCATTATTTGATTTTTCATATACATCTAAATATACACATAGAATTAGTCACATATACAAAGTGTGAAGTGTGGAACATAATCACCTTCATCCGATTCCGAAGCCTCGCCGGAAACCTCTGCCGCAAAAATCTGTAAACGTATCATTAAACCACGTTCAAAACGGGTTACTAAAATATGTTTACCTTGTCATTTATTTCATCGTCTGATGACTCAGGCGCTTCACCACGCACAATATCAGCCATATAAATAAATATTTGTAATATATTTCACCAGAAATTGTAATTGTTGTTTACAACTATATCGCTATATTTTCTTCTTCTTCTACTTTGCAATTCACAGTGAAATATAAACTTGAACTTTGGAAGATCTTTATTTATTACACTCTTAACACGCTATTGTTTACTACTTATAACAATTGGAAATAAATTAGCAAAAAATATATTTTGTAGTAGTAACACATACAAAGTTATATATGTACATTATTTGAAGTACTTCTGCAGTTGCCCACTTTCATACATTCGCTTGATATCGGTGCCGCCACCTACGAATTTGCCATTTATGAAGCACCGTGGCACCTGAAATTTATGTTTTCTTTGTTAATTACACAAATTTTTTTTTTGTCAAATGTTTTTTTATTTATTACCGTTCGTGCTCCAGTCATCTCTTGTAAAACGTTTTGTATTTCATCGCAATCATTTCTACCATCTAATTCCACTACAAAGGCGTCCACAGCCAATTTCCTGAATGGTTCCTTTGCCATTGTGCAATACGGACAATACGACTTGGAGAATATGACCACTTTTTTATCAGCAATTAAATCACGCACAAATATTGCTTGTTGACTCTCCATATTAACCACAAGTTGTCTTGTCTGTAGTGAACCAATGACTGAGCCCATATTTTCTTTATCACTTGCAACGAACCTGTTTGCGGTTTTTAATGTGAGCTTGCGTCAAACGTATAGTAAGAGAGCTAAAGAGTGTTCTTTTTTTATTAGTTTTAAAGTCGTTCGACAATATTAAAAAGCTTGCTTTACTTGTTGTTTAATGCACTAAGAATTTCTCTTCTGTTATCAAATCTGTCTACCTGTCAAAAATGTAAACTCTCATGAAGTGTTACAAAGAGAGGACATGACGTAGTGTTGAAAAATGATTGCTTTTGCAAACCCGGGAAAAACATTTTTGATTAAAAATGTTTGAAAAAATAAAAATTTTGAAAAAGCCTTGTGCAGTTAAATAATATTTCGCCAAGGAAGTAATTAATAAGTATTATTCTCCTCTTGTGTATGTTGAAACCAAGACGTAGTAGATGTGTTATATATTTGAAGAATCTAAAATACTTATTCAGGTTTTTAAGCTGTTTAAACATTTTTCCAATGTTTTCTAGATAGTACTGTCAAAATGTATTTAATTGTATTATCTCTGATTATTGTGTCACCGATCTGTAGGTGACCATATGAATAATATTGCGTATCTAATAGATTTCCCACAACTTGTTTAGGAAGTATTTTCTTTCTCACAGCGTGAGACGGCGACGTCGAATTTGTATCTAAGTTTAAAACGTTCTGGCCTGAACAATTATTTATGTTTGTATATTTATAAAGCTAAAAACAGTTATAAAAACAATTGCACAAAAGGCACAAATGGTACTCAAAAGCAATGCATATATGCAGTTTGCTTAGCCGTTAAGAAATTCCTCCAGTGCATCCTTAGTATTAGCGTTGTCTTCATCGAGTACTACTTCCTCGAGTAATAATTTGTCGTTCTGTGATTGTGGAATTTCTGAAAAAAACGAATATATCACATTTTTATTCATTCATAAAATTTTACAACAGAAATACTTTGCACTAATCCGTTTTGCTTAAAATCTGATAAATCGGAACGAAAGGCATCATCAAAAACTGCATGTCGCTCGCGTTGTATTTGACGTAAACGTTCCTCATGTTCACGTATCTTAGCGGAATGCTCAGCAGCTACTTTTTGCCGGCAATGCTCTAATTCAATCATTTTTCTTTGCTTATATTGAGACAGAGCACATTGTTTTTCAAGTATAAATTCCTGCAGATCACATTCCTCACATAGATCCTCTAGTTTCTCTAGCTCTTCTTCGATCTGTACTCCCAGTGCTTCAACCTGTTGCAATGTCTCAAGGCTCAAGTGCAATTTTTCCTGTAGTTTTGGTATGCAGGATAGACATTGAATAAGATCACTAATAGCAACACGTTGGGAACTTGCACATCGCTCAATCTCTACAATTTGTTGAGCCACCTTATTGGCTTTATCCGAATTGTGTTCATTAGCATTGTGTATGCGCTGCCAGTCATCTTCATATTTGGCCAATAGATTGCAGCCGGCAGCAACATTAAGTTGCGTGGGTAAGTCCAACTGTGATAGTGATAGCGAACTGCGGCTGGGTTACGAGAGAAATTTATTGTTTTTTTTTTGTTTTCAATAATTGTGAAAATTTTTAATATAAATACCTCGATGAGCGACTATCACCAAAAGTTGTGTTTGTAGTTGTTGGCGTTGTAGGTGTACTTACACGTTGACGCACATGCTCTGAGATACTCTCTGATATAACAATGCCTTCTTGTATAGCATTGCTTAACTTTTTCTTAAGGCTACCGAGCATTTTTACTAAATTAATTAACTAATATTGTTGTTGTTGTTGGCAATGTATAAACATTGTTGCAATGTTGCAGATGCTCCGAAAATATAATGACTAAAAAATACCAATCTTTCATTTAGTTAAAAACGCCAATTTGAAATCAACTTTATACTGTTATACTGTTTAAAAGGATTTAAATATACGAGTATAATATAAATATAAAAATTTATATAAATATAATCTTATTGTTATAATTAAAGCCATTAAAAAATCTATTTTCCACTTTGTTTTTTTATTCGTAAGCATTTTTTTTTTTGTATAGTCCCTTAATTTTTAATATCATAATTATTTTATTAATCTTACACATTCTCTTAATCGATCAATAAGTGTATATATAATTAAGTAATATATATATGCATTAAAAAGTATTAATACTAAATTAAGATAAAATCTTAAAAAGGAAAAGCATCATTGCAGCTTACCACAAAAGTGTACGCCCCCATTTGCTTTGTTTTTAATATGTATTTTGTTTTTGTTCGGTTTCTTGTTTTGTTTGTTTTTTTTTTTTCTTTAAAGAAAATACGCTTATTAATATAATTCTGCTCTTATTACTGTTGTACATATTTAATTAATTGTATGTTATAAAATGTTAAGATTTATATTTTGCTATAAAATTTACCTTTTCTTTTGTATATGCTTGCAAATACTGATAACTTACAATTCATAGAGAAATCGTGGTACCCAATTGTTAATAACTTAATTATAAGATTCTTTTTTATATATAAATTCAGGTTTTATGCATTAGTTATATTAATAAAACAATTAGTTTTCGGCCTACGTGAGTTTATAAAAATATAAATTACAGCACTAAAATGCATTAAGTACATTATTATGAGTTTTTTTTTTTTTTTTTTTGTTTCTTTACAATTAATATTTGTAGTTTTTTATGTTTATAAAAAATATTACTGGCAACATTTACGAGATGCTTTAAGTTTCATCATTATCAAACCAAAGGAAACTGGTTCGATTTAAAACGTGTAAAATATATGCTTTTGAAGCAATTTCCAAGACACGCTGACTCGACTAAAAATCAATAATTGTTTAAACTTTAAGCATATAAATTAAATTGCTTATTTTAATTTCAAAAATAAAATATCTAAACATAGAAAAAAAAAAAAACATGGCAAGCGCTTATTTCCTGTTCTCCAAAAAAATTAATATATCTGCTACAATATAATATTATTATCAAATAAATTAAAAGTAATTTGTCTATTGCTGTTGTTGGTTCTGTTGTTCTTGTAATTGTTGCAACAATTGTTGCTTTGTTTCAGCTTTCACAGTTTTATAACGGTCCTTCTCCTCAGTATTCTCCGGTGGTTCGCATTCAAATGAAGCCATCGCTAATGTTGTCTCGTTAAGCACAGAATTATGCTGTAGATAGGCAATAACATGAGGCAATTTTTCATATGGGCAGCTTACTTTTTTCCACTCGTCAAATTCCATAATCTGCTTGGCAAGCTGTGAGCACTTTTCAAAATTGATATGATTGTTTGGCAATCTACGGTTTTTGTATAATATAAAACATTAAAATTGTGCAAAAAAAAACAATATAATAATAATAATAACTTAGCAATATACACACCTATTCGAGCAACCTTCATTAACAAAGTACAAATCCTTAACAAATAAACTAAAAAATGGAATGATTATGCGTTCCCGTTCGTCTGTTGCGCCTTCGGAACGCCACATGGCTGCTTTAAGTGTTGAGCGATAGCTATTAAAATTCGAAGTTGGATCCATTTGATGTTCCAGGACAGAGAATTTGGCCGATTGCACTTTAGACCACTAGCAGAAGAAATAAATAGTTCAAATAAAAAAATTCTAATATGTTAAATTTCAAGTCCAACTAACCGTTTTCTTTAGTCTGGAAATTGGCGCTAAGTTTAGACCTGCTATTATGGCCATCAGACTATTAAAATTTCCGATATTAAAGCATTCACGTGCAGTCTCAATCCAATATTCGATAACACGTACGCGCTGTTTCTTTTTGGGATACTGCAAAATACAGATACAGAAAAATAGAAAACTGTGTTCTTTAAAACAAGTAAACAATCAAACTCATTTATACCTTTACTATCTCAGACGCTGTAAAATAACTCAAACGGTTGAACCACTCTACATACGATTCCAAGTTCCGTGTCTTTTTCATGTCATTCAATGAACTGCACATCACATTTGTTGCATTGCATGCCGCACCTACTGATGTGGTGACAGCTGTATGCTGATAATCTTTTGCAAAAGCCTGCACAAACTCTTCCGGTCCAATATGTGAAAGTCGCTCCAGTTCAATTGCAGTTAATTGATGCGCCATATGTGCACAACTAGCGCATATATCCATAATACCATATACATCATCTGGTTGGGGAGTAGTTGACGCGGAATTGCTGCCACTGGAATTAGAATTGCTCAAATTGCTACAGATATGTTTGCCAGCATCTGATATAGTATGATGATTATTGCTGTTGTGTCCACTGTTGTACGCCGCCGCTGCTGAGGTACCAAAGAGCGGCTGAAAACCATGATTGTGATAACCGCCGCTACCACCCATGGTTGAGTTTTTATCATTCGGATTGAGATCAGTTTGCGTAACGTGTAATGTCTGAAGAAATTCTTCGTATTGTTCCAGCGCAGTAAGACGTGCCACAAGCGTTTGTAATATGCGCGAAACTTGCTTACCCAGCGAATTATCAATGTAGACACATTTTCGCGCTAATATGCGCACCTGCTGCATAAGTCTTTCATCCCGAAAATCGTACGGAAATGTTTCTATCCACTCGGATAGTAGTCGTATGCAGTTTTGCGCTGATTTCTGAGTTGCTGTGCGCTGTTGTTGCTTGGGTTCGAGTTCCACCACATTTGCTGCGGTAGTCGACGCTGTAGAAGATTTTCGCTGCGTTAATGGCGAAGCAGAATTTGCGCTTAAGGCTGCTGCATTTATATGTGCAGCACCAACAATATTACCACCAAAGTGCACTGCCTCATCCACTACATCTTGTGATTGTTGCTGCTGCTGACGTTCCCAAGTTTGTGAAATTTGTGCAAGTACTTCATGTGGTCGTATGAATAGTCGCACGCTTAGCAGAAACGCAAACAGATAATGTCGATCCGGATAGTATTCATGCGTTGGCACCGTATGTTTGATTAATGTTTCCAGTGTGGCCGAAACAAGTTTTCCTTCGTAATAAACCAGTTGAGCCTCTTTGTCTGCACCAGTCGCCGTGGTCGCCGCTACAATTTCTAATCCTGGATTTATTACATTTGTTTGCGGTTTGCCATATTGGAATTTAAGCGCATCTTTTGGACCAAGAACGCTACCCCCTATAGTTGAGTTATCCCTTCGGTGTGTTGCATTTAGTTTGATGTTATCGTTGTTTTGTTTTGAAACTTTTTCTGGCAGTGTTTTACTATTCGAAATCGTTGAATTTATATTGGCATTCGTCAGAAGCGTTTTTGCCACTCCTGCTCCTACCGATGCTCCGCCATCTTTCTTTTGGCTAATTGACGTTGTTCCTACAGTTGTAAGTTTAGCTGGTTTAACGTTTATGTTGACGCTGCCACCACCAAGCCCTCCACCACCACCACTGCTGCTGCTTGTGCTGCCAGAGCGGCCATTTGTGGCACTACTAATGCCGCCGTTATTCGACATTGGCCTTGGCATAAGTTGCTTAAAACCTTAGCACTATGCTATTGCTATAATCTAACAGCTGAATGTGTAAATACATTGATGATATCCAGGGTTACAGAGTGTATCTGGAAAATATGTAAAATATACCTGAATTGGGATAAAATTTATTACTAAAAGCGGCGTTGAATATTTCTTGGTGTTGTTAATATTAAAATTATCAAAATATACTGAAAATTTACTTAAATGTTACACAAAAACTATATGCGGACATCCTATTAAACAGCAAACAAAATGTCCGGATTATGTCAGTCTACTACTTTGCTGCAATTTTAATAAAACCGTTGTCAAGTTCATTTTGCATTAGGTTAAATCGTCGTCATTTCATTTAACGCCATGTAATCAGTCTATGCACTACTAAGTTTTCACAAATTGACTTCAAACTAATTCCCTTCCTTGGTGCTGCCAGCCATTCTATTCCATTTCGAGTAAGCTATATAATAAAATTTATGTATGCATGCGCACGTCTTGAGTAGCTCGTTGCGTTGGCTGCTTTATTTAATGCACACATAAATTGACAACGTTTACAAGAGTTATGATGAGTGCTGACGGATGCTTAGGCAGGCACATTTAAAAATTGGGTCAACAAGCCACAAGAACGTTGGTAGCGCAAGAAAATTAAGTATTACATACCATATATATTTGTATGTATGTAAAAAAAAAAAAAAAAAAAAAAATTCAAAACGTTCTTTTCAAGGAGACAAATTCACAATTTGTGAGGGTGTATCCGACCGGTAGAATCAATTATGCTGCTACATAATTGAATTATGCGATATTTTTCAACCGTTTTCACTTTCCATATGGTTCTATGAATGGAAGCCATGTATGCCATCACACAACCACCCACAATAACAATAACTAAAGCAAAAAAATAAAAAAAATTAAGCACAAAACAATGAACCGAGGGGCTAAGTTTGGATGCATGACAATAAGAATTATCGCAAATAAAGCAACCTATTTTTAATCAAATATTTTAGACTTCGTCTTGTATCATTTTTTTTTTAAATAGAATTAACTGTTATGGTAATTAGGTCAGTTGCTTCTTTTTAAACGATTTATTAAATCGTTGGCCCATAGTACAAACATTTAACAAATGAATGAATGATCGATTTATTAACTGCTGCCAATAAGAAATCAATTTAAACAGAAACAGAAACAGCATGCAGGCAGTCAGTCAGGCAAATAAACAAATGAAGTCTATTTATATATGTGTATATCAACATAAACAGGCATATTATACCATATAAAATCGTAAAATAACAAAAAAAAAAAAAAAAGCGATATACTCGAGGTGCTGTGTATGTATATTATGTGCAGCATATTTGATTAAATTAAAACAAAACTTAAATCCTGATAAAATATTTTGTCGAGTATTAAAAATTATTTGTATATATACTAAGCAAAAGAAATAAAGAAAGGAAAGCAGCGCCAAGACGAAAAAAAAAAAACAGCTAAGAAAGAGAACGGTTGACTGTAGTAGTACAGGCTGGCGTGAAGAAGACAAAACCAAACCAAAAGAAGTCTATAAATGAGGCCGGGGCCTGTGCTGCGTATAAAAATGCGGCATGGACAAATAGACAACAACCAATTCAACAACAAAAAAAAAAAACCGTACTAACGAGTGAACAAATCAACAATCCAAACAGCCAGCCAACCAACCGCTGCCAATATGGCATGACCTGGTCTAGTCTGTTTGCCACTTGAAATGAAACGAAACGCTTTTGCTACTAGCTCTCATTTCTCTCACCCCAACCATAAACAGCAACCGCCTGCCATGCATATATAGGTACAAGACTACTTGCTAGAAAGCTGAAAGTGCAACAAATTAATGGTCAACAAATTTAAAAAAAAAAAAAAAAAAATTATAAATAAAAGTCGAAATTTATATACCCTTTGATACAAGGCATGTGTTTCTCTTTATAGACAACATATTCCTATATATCTACATATATGTATGTAGTTCAAAACGAATATGCTCTATTGACAATCAGAATTATAATTATTGAACGAGAACTTTATCATAACAAATTTAACTTTATATATATATATATATATCATCATGGAGTATTCATTTAAAAGTTAAACTCTGTAACTTAAAATCTGGCTTTGTTAACATTTATCGCTCCGGCAACTTTAATTTATTATATTCAAAATTAATTGGCAAATGATAAACTCATTGTTTAACTAATTTTGTAGGGTATACAAGTATACAATATGGTTTGGGTGTGCGTAAAATATTGGTTTATGAAGGAATAGCTTTCTTTGGAATGATTCTCTGTGCAACAAAATGGGATAGGCTGTTTTGTTTGTCTTTAATAAATTGATTATTTTATTTTTAAATAAATATTTAACTTACCAGCTTTTTCTTTGAGACGACACGTCACGCTGAGTTGTGTGTCCACCAAATTGCAAAGTTGTCTATGCTGCTACTACTGTTGCCGCTGTTGTTTTTACATGACTTGCTGCGTTGTGGTGTGTGTGGGAGTGGAGGGTTGATGATGATGATGATGGTGGTGTGTTGTGTATTGATAGAATTTTATGGATATAAAGATGTACGTCAGTCAGGGGCAATGCACACAGAATAAAATATTTATAAATAATTGGCACACCCGGTTTTTGTAGTACGTTGCACGAAGTAAAAAGTGCACTTTCGTTCGTCTTTGACGACGGAGATTTTAAATCAGGACAAATACGAATCCTTCACAAAAAAAAAAAAAAAAAGAAAAATGGTGCCACCTTTTTCCGTTTGCAATACACTACGTTGTAGTATTTTTCATATACGTGTATGTAGCAGCTGTCCACCATTTATGAATTAATAATAATATAACTAGTTTATGCATTTGCGAACAAAAAAAAAAAAAGAATGTTTATATTGTACCGATGTTACATGCGCCTCTCCCGGCGTTCACTGTTTGTTTGTTTTTTTGTTGTTTTGTTAAGCTGCAGCAGCGACTCTGACACATCCCTCACACCCCCGCGTATAAAAAAAATACACATATGTAAGCTCACACATATAATTAAAAGCTACTTGTTTTATTTTTCCTTCACTGCAATGCGCGGCGTATATTTTTTACTACGCCGCTTTTCCGCATAGTCAGCGTAACGTAAGGTTTAATGCACTTCTTTTAATCCGCGTTTTATTTTAGCAATATTAGCAGTAATTTTCCAAAGCTGCTGTAATGCATTTTGTTCACTTCTTATTTGCACTCGCACCTTTATTTCTTTTTCGTTTTTGTTTTTTTTTCTGTATTATTTTATTTTGTAGCACTGCTCGCACTTATATCTTTCAAGTGTAACCATTTTAGCTTTATACAAAAAATACCATTATAGAAATGAACTAAAAATTGCTAATATTTAAACGGTTTTGTTAAATTTAAAATTCAATATTTTAAATGTCAATTAAGCTCTCAGTTAATTTTTCGTTTATTTGATACTGAATCGTTTACAAAATAGGTTGGTATGAACCATAAATCGTATTTAACTATAAATTGTTATACTAATATTATAGATTTGATAAATTAAGCAGATACAAACATGTCAATAATATGAAATCTTATATGATGAACTAATTAATTTAATGTTTAAATAAATTTTATTTATAATTAAAAATTTAATTAGACCATGTCTTTATTTTAATGATTTAATTTATTATATTTTAATAAAATTAATTTAATTTGAGTTTAATGCAAAAATTAAAAATTACCGACCGCATTATTTTATTATTATTTATTATTGTTTTTTTTTTTTATTTCATACTTTTTTGTGTGTATTTCATACTTTTGAGAGTAAGTACGAAATAGATATAGGTGTTGCTGTGTAGAAAATTTATCGCAACGCGGTAACACTGGCGCACGTTACTCTTGCAACACGCAACACTTGCTGCTCAATAAAAAAAAAATATATATTTTATTTATTATAATTTATTTCGAATGTTGAACAATTAAAAATTTATTGTTTTTGCAGTAAGTGTTTTTAAAATACTAATAAATAAAAGTGGTGTATAGATATAGCGTAGAAACAAAAAAGGAAATAACCGTCAGTAGTTTTGGCTATTATTATGGCCAATGGAAACAATGAGCAACAACAACAAAACAACGCCAGCACTAACAGTAGCAACAATAGCGAACAAATTGGTGTCGCCGATGGCACTGCAGTGGAGAGTCTGCGTTTGGCAGGAGCTGGTGATGCGCCAACGTTGAGTAGTAGCAACACGGATGCCAACTCCGGTAATGTTGCCGGCGGCGGTTTTACGCGTGGAGCACTTAACGATCTTGTTGCAGATTTGTGTCTTAGCAGCAGCAACAGTAGCCGCTATGGCGACTATACAAATATAAGAGCTACTTCGGATAGATGTGGGAGTACAGCGAGCACATTGCCGTCTACAACGCAGCAATCGCAGCCTGCACCAAGTGCAACAGGCACCAGCAGTGTTGCCCCCAGTTCGTCCTTTTCCTTTAAGCACTTTCTTAACAGCAGTGGCACTGTAACAGCGCCATCCACAACAGTTACTTCTTTGGATGCTGTAACGTCAGCGACAGCAGCAAGTACTACAATAACGTCGTCAACATCCGCCGCCTCTAGTTCAACGTCAAATGCACTTCAAACTTCTACAGGAGCGCGTCCAAAAGTTCCGCAATCAGCATCGGCATCATTAACAGATACGCTTGGAAGCAGCAGTGCTAGTTGTAGTACGTCAAAAATGAAACGTTCACCTCGTTTTAGCTCCTTTGACTCGCAGGCGAGTCTTGCGGAATATGCGTCGGTTGGCGGTGTTGGTCGGTGTGCAACTGATGAGGTTGCCTGTGGATTGCCCATTGATAATGATACGACAACAGCCGGAGATGATGAAGTGGCAGAGGACGTGCGACGTGGTCGTGTATTTGGCGAATTTCAATTTAGAGGTTAGTAGAATAAGTACAACCTGTTTTACGTAAATAAGGAATTTGCACATTCAGAGTAATATTTATTTTTTGTTATTTGCAGATTTTTTTCCTTCAACGAACACACTATTTGCAACAAAATCCGGTGCCTCATCTTCGACAACTGCGACAGGCGCAACATCAAATTCACGTTATGTACCACGTTCCTACTCCAGTTACGATATGCCACCACCAGCTTCTGCTACTGCTTCGCCAGGACGTCGAAACAAATTTAATACCGGCAATCGCGAGGCGCGTCCCAATCGACTGCAATTCAGCACAAATCAAAATTCCGCCAAAATGAAATTGGACTTGCCACTAGACACTGCAAATTCTGCTGCCGGCGCTGCTGCTACCTCTGGCAATAATAGCAATAGCGGTAGTGTGGAATACGCTTCTGCACCTTCAGCTGCTGCAGCATTACCAGATTTTGTACAGGATCATTGGTTAGACTCTTGGAATGCGCATGATATGCACCTCAATTCACCGCCTAACTCGCCTATTTGTGAATTCGGGGTTGGAGCTGATAATTTTTTGGTTGCTGGATCTGCTATGTGCGGTCTAGCAGGAAATCTTTGTGGCTTACCAGATGCTGCTAATATTTCCGGTGGTGGCACTGTTGCTGGAGCTGCGACTGATGGCACTGCAGCGAAAATGTTACCAGATTTTTTATCCGATGGTCCTATTATACACTCCTCACAACGTCTGGCTGATGTAGCAGCTGGGTTGCCATCAAATTCAATGGGCTCTCCACAGGATGCAAGTACAAGTTTACATCTGTCTACGCTGCGTCTTGAAAACGAACGTTTGCAGCGGGAATTGAGTGAATCACGCATAGAACTTAGTGTACAAACGCGACGTTCCAATGAATTAGAGCGACAAGTGCAGCAGGAAGCGTCGCGAAGACGTGAAATGCCAGCGACTACGCAACGCTTACGACAACAAGTAGCACAGTTAAAGGTTGGAAATTGCTTTTGTATGTGGTAAAATAATTTTTATTCACAAGAATTCATTTTAGGCTGAAGTGGCTGCGCTGCATCGTGAAAACGAATCGCTTCGTGAAGCTGTTGGAGGTGCCGTTGGTGGTGTTACAGCAAACTGTGATCGTGCAGCAGCGTCTGCAGATTTGGGTGCAACTGCTTGTACAACAGGAAACCTAAATGCATCTGCTGCGCACAACAGCGGTGTTCCAACTGCAAGTAGCAGCAACAATATGTCACGTCCGTCCAGAACACAACAACTTTCACGTGATTTATTGCGTGCTGCAGCAAATGCGGAAAGCAATCTGAGGTATTGCTGTTTCCTTACACATTTATGTATTGATTTACAATATTTTCTTTTGACGCAGGCAACTACTCGCCGGTGTCGATAATCTGCGACAAATGGCTGCAGGTCTTGAAAATACTGCACTTTCTGTCGAGTTCGATGTTAGTCCGGATCTATATTCGGACTTTATTGAAGATGAGGAAGAATTTGATGAATACAACAGCAACGCTGCTGGTGGTGGTGGAGCTGGTGCTGCGTAAAATTTTGTTTTTTGCGGAAAATAACTATTTCAAGATTTTTGAGTGAAAAGTTAAATTAAAACAAAAAGAGTATAAAAAGAACAAGATATAAAAGCAAAGTTAAATTTTAAAAAATTATGATATTTTGTAATTAAAAAACAAAAAATACATATTTATTTGCTATTATTAATTCAACGTAAAAATCTTTAAAGCTTAGCTAGAATGATTTTATTTGTAATTTTTTTTTTTTTGCGAATTTGCAAAATTGGTGATTTTTTTCTGTGTAATCAGTTGTGTTGTAGAGTATATTATATTTATTGTCTATAAAAAAAAAAAAATAAATAAAAGAATATTTTATGTTTATGCAAAAAATAAAAAAATAATTATGCAAAGCAACTTTGATAAGAGAAAACTCTATTATGTAAACATTTAAAAACAAACTATGAAAAAATCGATTGCATTGATATAAAAAGAATAATTAAATAAATCGCTATCCAAAATTAAATTGAATTTAGTTTTGGAAATACGCACGCAAAATACAAATAAAAATTAATATATTAAAAAGCAAAAAAACATTTCTCATAAAATACGCAGAACTTTTATGCATAAATGCATATAAAAAACAATATGTAAAAAAATAAAAAACAAAAATTGAAATTCATACAAATAGTGTTCTTTTTTTTTTTTTTCATTTTACTGGAAAATTATTTTAAAAAATTACAAATTGACAAATTACTACATTGCGTATTAAGGGGTTAAATACAATGTAGTCAAATTTAAACTGTAACGCCAACCAGTGCTACCAAGCGAGAAATCGTTGGTACCATTTAAAAATAAACTAAAACATTTTCAAATTCATAAAACTGCACTGCCCAGCTGAAGAAAGTTGTGCTTATATCTCCAAAACACGTTACATGATATGTAAAAGCAAAGTTTACATATTTAACTGTGCCCCTGAACCTGCTCTAAACCAGATACCGAAATTAATGTCATCTGTCCAGTCTGTCCATGTACAATTTTCTTTTGATTTTGTTAAGTGGCTTTAAATTCCATTCCAACTAAAAATAGACTTAGATTGCGTAAACTGGTTTTGTTTGTTTGTTAAAATTGCATATTTGCATTTGTCGCAAGGAGTTTCGCAGATGAGCGGTAAACGAGGCAAAATACAGCGAAATGTTTTGGCCGCCAATGCGCCTAGATAAATAATGTTGCAATAATTTATTATTATAACTGGGAACTACTCGTACATACATTTACCGTACATACGCATGTATTTCTTAATTAAATAAATTTCAAAATGAACATTTAGCATAAATAAATCTCACTGTAATAATTTTACACTCACAGTAACAATTTGTTCAATTCTAATGATTTGTTTACTATTATTAAACGCATTACTATCTCTATCTCTATCTAACTACAAATGTGCCTCGGCAAACTGCCGGCGTTATTTCACTTGCTGCGATCTCTCGCAGGCGTCAAACATTCAGTTGCGCTGTTGTCTTCGCTAAGCACGGTCGCACATTAAAAAAAAAAAGTAGGAAATAGTAAAATAAAATATATATTTTATATTTTGTTTAAATATTTTTCCTTTTGTAGTTCGTAGTTTTTTTACGAAAGTGCAAACAAAAAGAAAAGTTTATAAAAAAAATAATACAAAGTGAATAAAAATCAGCGTAATTACATTAATAAAAAAAAAATATTATTTTAAAATGATGTCCAAGCAATTTTTGGGTAAATATTTTTTAAATGAATAAAAATATTTTTTAAATGAATAAAAATATATTTTCTATATAATATACATAAATGCAAAAGTTTTGTATGATTTTGAAAAGCAAGAAGACTGTATACCCAGTTTAAAAGATTTTGAAACTGTGTCGAGAAGTGTTCATTCATAAAGATTCTTATTCTATATGTACATACATAGGTATCAATTGGGGTGGGGGGTTCAAGTTTTTTTTCGCGTAGTATACAGTATATTTTAAGAAAATTTATATACATAGTATATTCTAAGAAAATTTTACCAAAGAAACATAGGTCAAAAGACAAAGACTTTCTTCGCATTTTAACTTGAAATTTTGTTTTTAATGTTTTTTTTTTATTCAAAAATATTCTGCTTGTTTTCTATGGATCTATGTGTAGAATCCAAAAATGTTTTTTCTTAATAACCGTTTTTGCAATATCCCTAAAACCACGTTTTCTTCAACATTTTATCAGGATTTTGAATAAAATTTTGTTAGAATATTCCCCTTTTGGCCGTATAAAATATTGACCACCCAAAAAATGTGCCAATATATATTTATTTTTATATAAAATTTAAAAACAACTAAAATAATAGGTCATCTAAAATAAACCAAGACCTTTACACCCAATGCTATCATCTATAGTGGCGATCCATATCATTTGATGCTAATTTAATAAAAAAAAAAATTTTTTTTGCTGTTAAATTGCTTATCGCAATAATATACGACGTAGAAAGCAACACAAAATAGTAAATTATGCTTAGAATCATTTATTTCTGTATGGTACGATGTTGATCTTTTCTGTATATGTAGTAAAAATAGCAACAAAAAAAAAAAAATGGTTATCAAAAAAAAAAAAATAAATAAATAAATAAAAAATAGGTAAAATGTTTTTTTTTTTTTTTATAGCGGAGCGTGGCAAATGAAATGTCAATAGAGCAAGCAGATCACTTTATTTTAAATGGTTCTCGACAAAAGTATATTCGATAGCCTAGATAAGTACACACTCGATAGGCAGGTGGCCAGCTTGAATTATGCAGATAAGCTAATCTATTTCAAGTGAATTGTTTAGGCAAACAACATAATTGATTTTTTAGTAGCCTAGTCAAATTTTTTTTTAGATAGTGATTTCTGAAACTATGGGGACCAACTTGAAGTTATCTCTATGTTATCTATGGTATGAGAATTTTGTGCGCGTGTTGGAATTTAAGTTTTTATCATAATTTAAAATTTAGAAAAAAGATTACATTTTAGTGGAATAATAAGAAAAAGTTAAGTTTGTTGAACTTTATTATTAAAAAAAAAAAAAATATTGTAATAAATGCTGTTCATAAATGCATTACAGATTAATAAAAAATTTTTAAGATAAAAAAAAAATTAAATTGAAAACAAACTGACAACAAAGGTGTGCATTTACTTTCAAAACAATAAATTTATTATAGTCGAAAGAAATATGATATCAACTATTTTACGCTTATACAATAAATGTGTATGTAGATTAAACCCACAGCTTTTTTTTTTATGTAAATGAACTGGTTTCTGTTTTTTTAAAATTTTTTTTTTTTATTTAAAACATATGGAAAAAATATATGAAAGTTAGAAAAACAATTGATGTGATTAATTGCGCATTAAAAACAAACATTAAATATTTCCTATATGATACTAAGTAGGCATAGTATTATTCAACAGATTTCCCTACACGTAGATAGTATACAATATTTATATAGGGGGGGGGCCCAGTTGGGGGGGTTTTTTTTCTTATTTTTATTCAGTGAATTTCAATGAAAACTTAGGAAGTTTAACATTAAACTATTAACAACGCAACTTTTCTCCAAAGAAAGTATGTTTATTTGGTTACTCAAAAATTTTGGAACAAATTTTTTCAGGATAACTTTTTAAGTAGGTTAGGATTTTCAATGTGCATTTTGCAGTTTGTTCATGACCTATGAGACGACCAAGCTGCATTTCACTTCAATTTACATACCATCCAATTAAAAATTCAGACAGTCAACGTACGTTTGACGTTAAATTGCACTCAAGTATCTGAATAGAATGTGGGGCTAATGCACGCTTTGTACATTATGAATTGATATAGTCACGTGCAATAAAGAAATAAATAGTAAATTTTTAGTTTTTGACAGTTAAAAATCTTTTTTGCATACCTAAAAATAGGGATTGTGTTTTAAGATTTGTAAATTGTGATTTGTGAATTGAGATTTAAGATTTGAATAATGAGATTTTAGATTTTTTAATAGAACAAAGATCAGCTTTGGAGTGCAATTTTAGTCAAATCTCCGTCATTATGTGTAGCATTTCATTCTATATTTTTATTTTTGATGTGTATCTTCCACAGCAACCACAGTGCGCCTGGCACGTAATGCAAAGCAGCAACAACAACGTCTAACATCGACGTTACGCTCGAAGGCTTCTCCTGCTGTAATGCCAATTGTACAAAATGAAATGCCAGAATGCGATTATGAGCCACAACCGTACACGGGTCCTAGTTATGAAAATATATTACACCTGCGTAAGGCACATCTGACACCTGATTTAATAGCACACTTTAAAAGGCCACTTGTAATACACAATGGACACATGCAATGGCTTTATGATCACGAAGGAAAACGCTATTTGGATATGTTTGGCGGTATTGTAACCGTTTCCGTGGGTCATTGTCATCCGTAAGTTGATGCCTAATAAATACTTGCTTCAAAATATTTATTCTTGTAAAAATTCCACTTTTACAGTAAAGTTAACCAAGCGTTGGAAGAACAAATCAAAAAGCTTTGGCATACAACAAACATTTATATGCATCCCAAGATACATGAATATGCACAACGTCTGGCCGAGAAAATGCCTGGTGACTTAAAAGCTGTTTGTTTTGTCAACTCAGGTTCGGAGGCTAATGATCTCGCCATGTTAATGGCACGTTTGCATACGGGTAATCAGGATATAATTACACTACGTAATGCTTATCATGGCATGTCACCGTATACTATGGGTTTGACTGCACATGGCACTTGGCGTTATCCGCTGGCTGGTGCCAATAGTGGTATTATACATGTTATGAATCCGGATCCGTATAAGGGTATCTGGGGCGGTCAAGCATGTCGTGATTCACCAGTACAGACAGAACGAAATTGTGCGTGCAATGCAGAGACCGGTTGTCAAGCTGGCGAACAATACTATAAGGAACTGGAAGAAACATTTAAATATTCACTGCCACGCGGTAAAATTGCAGCTATGTTTGCTGAATCCATACAGGGTGTTGGCGGCACAGTACAATTTCCGAAAGGCTACATTAAAAAGGCTGCGGAATTGGTGCGTGCTAATGGTGGTCTCTTTGTTGCCGATGAAGTACAAACGGGCTTTGGACGTACCGGTGAACATTTCTGGGGATTTGAGGGACATGATTATATACCAGATATTGTTACCATGGCTAAGGGTAAGCTATAAAGTTAAAAATACATAAATAAAAAAATAATTATGTTTCTTTGTTTCGTAGGCATTGGTAATGGTTTTCCATTAGCTGCCGTAGTTACCACACCCAAAATCGCTGAAACTTTAGGAATGGCGCTACATTTTAACACTTACGGTGGTAATCCAATGGCCAGCGCAGTTGGCATTGCTGTACTTGATGTCATTGAGGAGGAACAATTGCAGCGTAACTCACATGAAGTGGGTAGCTACTTCCTTAAGAGTCTGGCTGAGTTAAGAGAACGTTACGATATCGTAGGTGATGTGCGTGGTAAGGGTCTCATGATTGGCGTAGAACTAGTTGAAAACCGCGAAACAAAAACACCGCTCGCATCACCGCATGTTTTGGAAATTTGGGAAACTTGCAAAGATCTTGGTGTACTTTATGGACGTGGTGGGCTGCAGGGCAATGTAAGTAATTCCAATTGAATAAATTAATTTAATTTGAATTTTTATTTGGCTTTTACTTTTTTCATTTTTTTTACATCAATCTGTCTGTGACTGTTTCGTCCCAGCATGTGTTCCCAAAAATTATATATACCTACTAACACACAACTCTCCCCAAAACCAATTTTATCTCTTTCAGGTGCTACGTATAAAGCCACCCATGTGTATAAATAAATCGGATGTTAAATTTGCTGTGGATGTACTGTCGCGTGCTATATCGGATACATTGGCTAAAATTAATTAAAAATGATTAAAAACTAAACTAACCTCAAATGAATTGGCTGCATGGCAATATCCCAATCAGAGAAAAAAATAACTCAAAATAATACCACAAAAAAAAAAAAAATGGTCACAAAAAATATTTAGAAGACTTTTCTATGCATTTAAATCTTAGTCAAATAAGTATCGAAACTGATTTTTTAATATTTTTCCAAGTTTCTAAAGCCAAAAAAAATATTTGCATTTATTAATAGAAGTTATGTTTTTTTATAAGGCTTATATATCTTGAACACTTTTATCTCACTTGCAACATTGTACTTATGTAGCGTAGAGTTGGGTTTGAAGTAAGCCTTTTGCAAGTTTCAGTGGGTATGAATATGCTTCAAAATCTAGAAGAGATAGATTTGGAACTGCAACTTCGTTTCTTGAAACTTTTAATTGACTTACTCACATTACCCTATTTTTTTTTGTTTTATAGAATTTAATATTCCTATTAATAAGTTTTCATATGTCTCAAGACTAAACTGGAACTATAATAAAGACTTCTCTTGTATAAAAACTTTCTGCTTTAAGAAATTCATTTCATTTAAACGAATATTAGGCATTTATGAAAAACTTAAATTATACTAAATTCGATTTGTTTTTTTTTTTTTTTTTTTTTGTACTTTATATAGATAATTACCATCACTCCACCGTTGTGCATAAATTACGATGATGTGGATTTCACTTTGAACACATTTGAAAAAGTCTTCGAACAGTTTTATAATAAAAGACCACGAAGTTGGAGAACATAAGCCGTCTGTATTTATATATATATATATTTTTTTGTATATCTAATAAATAGTAATAACTTTTAACCGAAATGTACAAAATTAGTTATAAGTCTTATTTTCAATTTAAGTTCTTTAATTTGAGCTCTTGTAGAAAACATAATAATAATAATAATAAAATATATTCCATTTTTTTTTTTAATTTATTACTATACAATATTTTGTTAAAATAAAATGCACAAACAAATGCGAGCAACATTTTTTATAAATTATTATTTTTTTGTTTTTTAATTTTATTTTTAGTTTGGTTTCAATTTTAGGCACAGCATTTCATTTAAAAAGTCAGGTTTTTTTTTTATATTTTTGTTAAAATTTTTAGATTTTGGTTAAATGTTCGATGGATCGTTTTTTGGAAGAATTTCAACGATTTCAAATGTTTGGCTTTTGACGAGCATTTCACGGGGCTCAAGAGCAAAACGTTTGACATTGAAATTATTTATGATTACGATTATCAGAACATAGGAATTTTGCTTAAATTGTTAAATTTAGAGAGCACATAATTTAATATTAGGATAACTATAAACTTTTCTTCAACGAAAAATGTCAATATTTTATCAAATCTTTTCACTCGGTCGTAATAAAATATACAAATAATCTTTGTAAAAACAAAGTTTCGATAGCAAGTTCTTTAAAAGTGTTTTTTTTTAACTAAGCGTAGCGCAGTCTTCTACTTTGTCTTCTTTTAGCTAAACATATTCGTTAATTTCATTGTGGAGTGCTTCCGTTTTGTCCAATTGTACGTTTTGCTAAACTTGCATGTCAATAGGTTTACCTTCGGTGTCAATATCGGTGAGCAATGTTGCAGAAAGTTCTTTGCGTGCCTTTTGTACAACCCAGAACATAAGTCCAATGCCGCAAATAACCTAAAAAACAAGATACTTTGAGAAAATTACATCCAAAGAACCCAATTTTGTACAATTTAAAAAATTATGGATTGTTTAGCATACTTTTAGGCACATTATGAAAATTTTGATGCTTTAATACTTTTAAAACTTTAAGGGCCAATATTTCAATGTCCAGTTTAACTCGAAATATAATTTATAATTTTTTATTATACAATTAATTATATAATTAACAAAAATCAGTTGCCAATAGGGAAATTTAAATGAGATTAAAATATAAAATGTTTTTAAATGAAATGTTCAAACACTTACCTCAAATATAAAACTAATATAACCAGTTAATTTAGTGTCGTCATTATTGAGCACTTCATGCATTGAGCGTAATGTTGAGCCAAGATAGACATTGACCGTCTGCGCTGGTAGCAGACCGATAAATGTTGCTAAATGATAATCACGTAAATTAATTGAACTGATCTGAAATGAAGTAACAATTTTGTAAATTTATTAAATTATAATACCAAAACTTAATTTAAGATAAGATAATTTTACTAAGATATTTAAGATTAAAAACTTAACTAAATTAAAGTCTTATTTAATTTTCTAGAATTAACTATTTTTACTTTGTTGTATCATTTCATTTCCAATTTTTATAAAACAACTCACAACGTTATCAAAGTGAAATGTACCACACAAAAAATTATTTAATAAAGTTAAATTCAAGTTACTTTGTATCATTCTAAAACTGTAATATTTGGTAAGAGTTTTTGAAGATTCAAATGATAAACTTTTATGTGTATCAGTTAGTGTATATAAGTATTTTTTTAAGAAAAATATGTGTTTCTTTTTTTTTTTTGTTATTGGATTTCTTCTTGCAAACAGGTAAACAAATAAAAGTTTAAAAATAAATAATACTTCCAAATAAAAATAAATAAATAAAAATGAATACGCATACTGTCAGCTGCCTGGCTAAATTTTAGAGTATAGTACATAAAAATTTTGAAAAATGTTTTCAAATCAAATATTTGAAAACTTCTTTAAAAAGATACATATATTTGATTTGAGAATACATTACATTAGATTACTAACGATACAAATCTATCTATGACTGAAGCTAGCGTCTGATTTTTGTTTGGTAGCTATAAAATAAACAATTATATTGATGCTTAAAATTTGTATTTACAATATAGGTACATATGTATATGTATCTTTTATGCTCTACGTACTCCGAATATTGCATTCTGTAGACCAAATGGAATTGGCGTCAGACGCGTAAAAAGCACAACTTTAAATGCTCTCGGTCCAGATATAACGCGCAATATCGCACGGCCTGTTTCATTTTTAATCAATCTGAAAATAGACACAAAAAATAAAAAAAACAACAAAAAATAATTAAATAAAATGCGTTGGAAAACCGTATGTATTATAAAATGAAAAGAAAATTGCTTTACCGAAAACGAGGTATAAAATAATGAAATATATAAAAACAAAATTTGTGTTTATTCTAATATAACTAATAATCATATAAACTTATAGTTCAAATAAAGAGTCTCAGATTAAATAATGGAATATGCTAATAGATTAAGTAAAATTAATCTTTACAAAGAAGTACTGTTCGTGTTTAACAAGTTTGTATATAAAAATATTTATTATCAAATTACAAACGAAATATATTAATTATTAGATAATAATTTTATATTTACGCAGAATGTATGGAAATCTTCATTGATATAAATAATAAAAACAAATTGACAAGTAACAAATTGACGAAGCAAAGTTCAATAGGGCGATAATATAATAAATAATTTATGAACAAACTTTTCTAAAAAGTCATATAGAGCACTTAGTAACTTTATGGAAAGTTTTAGCACAAAGTTCAGTTATAACCAAAGGCAAATTATTTTAAAGTGAGGGACAGACTAGGCAGCTGTATTGAAGACAAATAAGGCGTATATGTGAGTATATAGTTTATATGGGTCTCCACGTTATAGTGGCCTTTTTTGATGAATTAGAAGTGTTTTTACCCAATTTAGAGTGAATACAAATTGTTATTCCAAAAAATAAAAAATAATATGTATTATATGATAAAAAATATTATATAAATAATTGTAAATAATAAGAATAATAATGAAATCAGTCCATAATATAAATAAAAATCTCAATTCAATATGTATAAATAAAATGTACAAAAAATTTGTCATAATTTTTCTAAATTGATGTTAAGCTAATAAATTTATTTACGCTTCTACAGTAAAATGCAATTAAATTGATAACTACTGATAAAAATGATAAAAAATAAAATATAACACACTGCGTACCAGGTATTATTTTATTTGAAAGCTTAATTATGAAATATTTAATGCTACTTTGATAAATAAGTTATGATAAGAACAGAAGTTCCCCAAAATACATTTTAATGCCATGAATATATGTTAAAAAAAGGAAATTTTAACCAAAGATGTTAGCCCAGCACAGTGCGAATAAATTCTTCACAGTCAATATCGCCATTTTCATCCATCTTGTCGGAGAGCAAAACATCCAATTCTTTTTCAGTCATCTTCTCTCCGTTTGTGGTTAAAATATGACGTAAATGAGCTACGGGTATCTTTCCAGTTGACTCTACGTCAAAGTTACGCAGAGCCATTATGAAATCATCCACATTCTTTGAAGAGCTATTGGTGCCAGACGTTGATTTTACCATGGACTCGTAGATATTTAGAAAATCCTCAAATGAAACCAGATTATTGTATGCGGTGTAGCGTGAAGTGTATCGATGCACTTCACGTTCCGTGGGATTTAACCCAACAACGCGCAAAAGTTCTCCTACATGCTTTAATGGAAGCTGTTCACGCGTTTGAAACATATTGAAGGCTTCACGAATCTCATAGATTTTTTTAACGCTGAGTTGCGACATGACTTTGTTGAGTTTTAATTTTTTTTTTTTGTAGTTTTAGAATTTTGAAACAATTTTTCGATTTGATTTACTATGGACAGAGTTGTCAACTTGCGTAAAATTGAAATAAGGTGTTTGTAAACGTAAAAACGTTCAAAACAAAAACAGTCCGTTCCGATAAAGTCAGTTATATATTTTTGAGTAAATAGTCGCACATTAAAAAAAAATAGTAATAATTAAAACTACCGCAAAATGTTATTAATTCGTCATTTAAGAAGGATGACGTTATGTCGTCCGGTCAGATGTTATACTATGAGTAGTACATCCGCTACTGCAGCAGAGATTGCAGAAACTACTTCAATAGTGCATCGTCCAACGATACATTATGGACAACCAACGCATGCTACACATCCACATCTAATCAAGGACGATGAAGTGGTACCTGGTCTGTCGGTGGAGGAGTTTAAACGACGCCGTTTGCGTCTTATTTCATCATTGCAGATGTTTGGCAGTTCCACAAGCTCAAATCCAATGGAACGACATAAACTTACAAGTCATTTGCTCATAGTGCCGGCAGCGAAGAAGAAATATATGAGCGGCAAGATACCCTATCCTTTTCGTCAGGATTCAAATTTTTATTATTTAACCGGTTGTTTGGAACCGGAAACCTTACTTGCTATTCAGGCTGATGAAAACACCAATGTACGTACAACACTATTTATGCGTCCAAAAAATGCGGATGCCGAGATGTGGGAAGGTGCACGCACCGGGTCGAATGAAGCAGTACGTATGTTTGCTGTCGATGAAGCATATGATATGGTGGAATTTGATAAAATTATGCCGCAACGTATAAAAGAAATGAAACCTACTGTTTGGTATGAGTCCGATAAGTTGGAACATTTTGAGTTGAATAAGCAAATGGTACATATAAGTAAGAATGCGGGTGCGCTAATCCGTAATCCAAGCACATACATACAAAATATGCGCATGCGCAAATCAGTAGCGGAACAGGATCTATTGCGCAAAAGTTGCGACATAGCTGCGCAAGCATTTAACGATACAATAATGCATACAAGTTCCAAGTTAACAGAACATCAACTAGCAGCTTACGTTGAGTACAAATGCCTTCAGCGTGATGCTAATTATCTGGCCTATCCGCCAGTGGTGGCCGGTGGCGTTAACGCTACAACCATACATTACATCTCCAATAATCAAGTATTAAAAAATGATGACTTAATACTCATGGATGCTGGTTGCGATTATGCAGGTTATTCCAGTGATATATCGCGTACCTGGCCAATTAGTGGTAAATTTAATGATGCTCAGAAGCTGCTGTACGATGTGTTGCTTACACTACAGAAGGAGCTAATTTCGCTTATTATGTCTGAAGGCGGTCAATCTCTTGCCGATTTGAATGATACCATGTTGCAACGTCTAGGCGTTTATTTACGTGAGATCGGTTTAATACCAAAAATTTTAACCGCAGACGAAGAGTTGAAAAATGCTGCACGCGAGTTTTGTCCACATGCAGTTGGACATTATTTGGGACTTGATCTGCACGATACAGAAAATATGCCCCGTTATTCATGCCTGCAGCGTGGCATGGTTTTTACCATAGAACCTGGTGTATATATACAACCGGAACGTACTGATGTTCCAAAGGAATTTCGTGGCATTGGAATACGTATCGAAGATGATATTTTAATAACAAATGACGAAAAGGTTGAGGTGCTCACAGCGAAATGCATTAAAGAACCAAATGAAATAGAGAAACTAATGGGACAGGCGCAAAAACGTGTGAGCGAAATGGCTGAGTCCACTTTATAGACACTATGTTTGTGCTTGATAAATATGATTATCAAAATTATCCGTAAGCGTTAAAAGTTGATATTAGCATTTTTAATAATAATAAACTCTTCAATAATGATTAGAATGATAATGACTGGCTGCATTAAAATTGTGTTTTTTTTTTTGTTTACTCACTTTTGTATCGGTAGTCGATGCCTTAAACTACGTATTGTCCAATGTGCAATGACTATTCCCAAGTTTGCTCCAATTATTGCCGTAAACCAGCCTTTCCAACAGCCAAAAAGATATCCTGCTGTTATCAACAGCACAAAATATCCTACAACAATTGGAAAGCTAACAACAGTAAAGAGCAACATAAATATAACAAATATAATCCACGGATTCTGAGTCTCAATCCAGAAAAGCAGTTGTTTTGCATAGTCTCGTGTCAAATAGGCAACGACCAAGAGCGCACCAAGCACAGAGATTGGCAACAAATAGCTGAGATACCAATTTCGTGTAATAAAGGAATGCAGGCAACATGAAGAACGAGATTTACTTGTATATGAACGTGTACGGCGTGCATTGGGAGCATCTCTACTACCAGAACTAGATTGCAGCAGAAAAGCATCATATTCAGTGGTGTCATCATTCATATTACCATTATCATTACTGCCGGTGGCAGGAGATAGGCCGCTAGAGTCTGCCGTTGGACTATTGCTATAAGAACTTGTGTTACTTTGGGTGTTACCAGTTGTGCCGGCAGCTGCTGCTGCTTTACGTGTGGAAAACTCGTTATTATTGTACGGCATTAATGATTTGGTATCAATAATAGTAGCAGCGTTGCCGCTATAACTATTACTTTTAATAAGCTGATAATTCATTTTTGCATTTGTTGCTGTTGTTGTTTTTGTCATTATACCCGGCAACGACGTTGTTAGCTGTGAATCATCTATACTGTATCGATGTTTTTCCAATCTTTGATAGTATTTTTGTTCATTTGCATAATTAAAATATGTGGTAAGCACATTATTGTTATTAATAGTTGTTGTGGCACTCATTATGACACTTGTTGAATTTCTTTAATTTTTTATTTTTTTTTTTTTTGTCCAATATTGCATGTGCAAACCAATTTGACCAACAATTTTGAACTTGACTAGTTTTTAAACGTTTACAATAATTAAAAATAAATATTAATAACTTCGTTTTTTTTTTTTGTAGTCAACAAAAGATGCAGCAGCGGTTAAAGCGTGAGAATTGAAATTTACCGTTCTTATTTTTGTTTTTGTATTTTAGCGTCCACAAGCACTCTCTCTTTTACACTACAATAGCAGTTGTTGTTTTTATTGCTGCTTTTGCTACTGATTTATCACTACTTTAGGCTTCACTTACGAAAGAAAGAAAAAATTAAGTAAATAAATAAAACAAATCGAATTTCACTTTCTTCAGTAAATGAACGTATTTCTGTTTTCTTTATTTATGCATAGCAAGTGGAATTTTTGTTGTTGTGCGTTGCCTCTCATTGTAGTTTTTATTTTACACACTTTAAAACTGAAGCTGCTTAGTTGCTTACATGTTAACTTTTGTTTTGCGTTTTTTTTTACATTTAATATTTTTCTTGAGTAAAGCACAATTATTAATTACTGGTTTTATGCATTTATTATTTTATTTATCTATGCGCTACCAATTTAATTTAATTATACGCACATAAACGGGCAGACCAGACTGAACTGAACTGACGCTCGCAACGTTTCAATGAGAGATTACGAAATCAGCTGTTTGCATGGAAAATAGAGAGAAAAAAAGAGCAACACAGATAAAAAGTGAAAATAAGGTTTGTTTGCGAAGTGTTAAAATTGAATATATAAATAATATTATAGATTTCAAATGTTCAAAATAATTTTATAGTATTCTAAAAAAAATATTTTTGAATATTAGTATACATGGTTTAACATTGCATTTAAAATATGTGTACAAATAAATACATAGGTGACAGCAATGCGCGTACGCTTTTATTGTGTACGCTGCATTATGCTCTCACTCACGGACGGACAGTTAAGCGTGTTTTTGTTTTGTTTTGATAAAACAGCTGGCAGCATAATAATTTCGAATTTCATATTTAAAATGTTACAATTGAATAATTGTTTAAAACATTTTATACGACAGTCATATCGCAGTCATTCAGCTACAGTTCTACATGGAAACCATGTACGCAACAAAAGTTCAATGGAAACTACAAATTCAGAAACCGAAATTATTGAGTCGACCGATTTAAGCAAAGTTGTACAACTACCAAATTTTACAGAGGGAGAAACTGAGCGCATATTATCAATAATTAACAATAAAAGTGTAGAACAGTTGCTGTGGTAAGTCGAAAATAACTATAAAAGTATCTACATATTAAAAAAATATTTATTACAGCTACGACATTTCTAAAGCTCGGATTAACCGGCTGCACAACTGGAAGTCACGTAATGGGCCTTTACGCGCTTTGGACGATATTCTCTATGTCGAGGGTTTTGGTTTGAAAATAGCAACTAAATTCTATCGCAGCCTTTTGGAACCGGAAAAGGTAGCAACTGAAGTGAAAAACAAAACAGTGCGCACCGCTCCTTTTATTACGCCTACAATTGATGAGCAACAACGTTGTAAAAGTCGTTCCTGTCTAGCAATACGCATTGGAGTCACAAGCGTTACATGGTCACGTCTTGAATTGAATGGTTCGGATGAACAAGAAGTGGGTCCTTGCTTGCTTACACATTGGCAGCATCATGAACTCACTGATAAGAAATTGCATTTAGGTGATCTGATACAACGGTGCCTCTACTTGGTGCATCAGTTGCCTACAGCCGATTGTTATGTATTCGAGAATCCACAAATGGCACAGGCGAGTAACAATCCCGGCAATGCAGAACAACAAAACATAAATATACAAAAGGCACAAGTGATTGCTGTGCTAAGCTACGCATTGGCAGCGCGTGGCCGTGGTTTCTGTGATGATGTGGACCATGAAAAAACAATGCAGTCAAAAACTAATGCGGTTTTCTATTTGCGTAGGTTTCTTACTGCGCGTCTCTTTAGCAATCTGGTTGGCACGGAGCGTGTTTCTTCGGAAGATACCGTGCTAAAATTAATGCGTACCTATTATAATATGGATGCCCAACAAGAATTCGAAGAGACAAATTCAGCAACAAACTAATTTGCAACGTGAATCTATTCGTGGACATATTCAATTTCCGGCAGATTTGCGACAAATGTTCTCAAAGGCTGAGCGCTATCATCGAGAGTTTCTCGGTCAGTCTTTACTGTTGAATTTGGCGTTTGTACGTTTAATACTTTTAATGGATGCGGAAAGTGTTGCTGCGGTTTCGAATCGAGGTGGCAGCAAAGCTTCAAAAACGGATGTTGCATTTGAAGTGGCGTAAAATATGTATATACTATATTTTAGATTAGTCAATCTAAGAATTAAATGTTCAAAAATAAATTTTATTTAATGTTACATACATATATATGTGCAAATTTCGAATTTTTGCGACGTTATGCAATTTGCAGTGTTCAGCACTAAAAATCTGCACTAGTGATGCAAAGTAATGTACGAATTTCTTCTTTCTCTTTCGTATCTATTGGCGACACATATAAGTTGTTCTCACTTCAACTCAACTTTACAGCATTGAGCTTAAAGCAGAGAGCCTGTGGCATTTACGAGCGCGGCTCATTCGTGTTCTTTTCCTTGTAGTGTGTAGATCGATAGCTAATTAAAAAGTGAATTAAATTAAAATAAGCTTAAAGTTAGATTTAATATAAAAAGATGCCGCAAGCAAAAACAAGTGGTTTTATGGTTTTTGTGAACGAATGGCGCAGTAAAAAAAGGAGGTAAAATGAGCTTGCAGTCTGCTGTAAACGAAGCCGGCAAAATTTGGGCAGTAAGGTAGAAAAAAAATGAAATGTAGGCAAAAACTACAGTTTTTTATTTATTTAAGAATATGAATACGCAGCAACGAGGTCCATTCAATGCCCGTGCAAAGAAGGAAACCTATGAGGCTAAAAAGCGGGAAGCGCTAAATTGCTACGGAATTCCGATGTCCCAGATTGAACGCGATCAAAAAGAAATCAAACAAAAAGAGTTAAATATGAAGCGTACCATAGATAAAATCATACACTCGGCGCTCAATAAAATGGGTGCGTGCATTTTTACCGTTACAAATATTTTAATATTGTATTTTTTTATAATTTTATATATACATATATATTTATTTTTTTTAGAGTTGCAATCAACACGTTTCTATTTCATCATGTTTAACTATTTTCACAAAGCTGAGAATGGTTCAATGCATATTCCGGCCGAAGTTGCGATTTGTGAATATTCGCTAGAGTGTGGTATGAGTCGCGTACATACCACTATGATAAATCCGGGTGAGTTAAAAAAAAAAAAAAAAAAATTTAAAAACCATATAAATATTGTAATAAACGAATAAAAATTAATGTTTATTTTATTTTTTTATGTACTTAATCAGAGACTGAAATATTTGGATCGCTTTACGAGGCACAAACACATGCGTTAAATACGCATCAATTGCCATTGCCACCGAAAGCCAAGGGTGAAAAAGATTTGAACCGTGTTTATAATGACTTGCTTGATTTTTTGCAACCCGATAACATTGATGGTGGTGAATTGCCACCAGTTTACACTTTTGAGGAGCATATGGGTATTGTTGATTCATGCCTACAATATCTGAACCTCTATGCTCCCGATCAGCCGGAATTAAAAGTATATTCTGTGCATTATCTATTTTATCAATTAAAGCTCGCTTGTGCTGAATTTGCTGCTACTGAGCCACCAAAGTCACACTATGTATCTGATGCATTTTTTAATAGTGATCACTTTGAGTATATAGGAGGCATTGCCTGTGATGTAAGTAGACATCAAACTTACACTTATGTATGTAGTTCTTATTGCGATTTGATCTTTACAGTTTCACGAGGAAATAGATCGTACCAAATACTGTGCCAGGTCTCGTGTAATTCGTTGGTCTTACATATTCAGTGATTATATGTGCGGCGATTTGTCAATTGAGCTTATACCCGGCAAACATGCACCATTAAATACTAAAGTCGATTTTATTGTACGCAATGCTTCGTTAAACAGTTCTGCCAATACAAGCACTGCTGGTTCTACAATTTTTGATACCGCACCTAGTGGAACAGCAACTGATGACTCTGATATAAATTCGATTATCAGCGATGTAGACTGTGCGTCTACTTCAATGTATCAGTGGCATGGACAAGCTGAAAGCAACAAGAAACCGGTTCAAACAAAAACCGTTGAGGAAAATTATGCTAAAGATTTTCCAGTTCTGTCCTCGAAAAAGAAATCAAAGAATCGTAAAAATGGTATTACTAATAACTCAATTGCTGATGATATCTATGGTAATAAGTATGCAATGCCAACTTTTTTATGAGAAGCCCAACAATGTCACTAACTATTCGATGGAATCAACAATTTTACAATCGGAGCATACATCTATTACCAGTTTAAGTGGACGTGGTCTAGGAATGGGACGCGCGGCGTATTCAATTATATCTGAGGCCAGCAGTCTCGGCCTTAACGGTAGTGGTGGTAAGCTACAAGGCTTGGGTCGTGGTGTCGCGCTTAAATGAAATTTTTCTTTATCTCAATACGAATCGCTTGTCATGCAATTTTTAAGTATTCTGACACTTTACATACTTTAATTTCATAAAACAACATTTTTTCTTAAAAAATTTTAAAAAAAATTCAACTACAGAAAAAAAAAAACAATTTTCATTTCATCGCTTTTACAAAAAGTATTTACATAATTTCATGAATTTTATTATTAAAATGTTAGTACTATAATAAAAACTTAATAATTTGTTGTTTAAAAAAAAAAACTTTATTTAAAACGTTTATATACAGAAAAAATGAGTGAGGGACTTCCTAAATTTAAATTTTTAAAGCAATGCAACCACTGATAGTAAATCAACGGTTCGAACAATATTCATTTTTTATATGCCTTAACAGCGTTCCCCGTCCGTGACCCGTTTGAGCAGTTGAATTTTGTACACTAATTCCTGGCGATAAATTATAATGAAGTCCCATATCAAAATCCAATAAATTTGGTTGCGGCGGAATTCGTGCAGATGGCGACTGCATCCTACGTGCTAAAATAACATTTCGTAGATCTCCCTGTTCCATTTGACTATTTTCACAACGCTCTTCCTTTAGGTAATTGATAATATGAATCATACAAAGGTGTATTTAGCTCGTATTTTATTGATGGGGAATGATGTATTGATGCATATGAATTCGGCGAAGAATCTCTCGGCGAACGTTTAAAATTGTGTGTTGGCGGTGAAAAATTTCGCTCTTGTCTTTCGTTAAAATTTGGTGAATGTTGTGGTCGTTGTTGCCAATTTGGTGAATCTGAACCAAAACGAGAAGGTCTTTTGTGAGAGAAACGACTACCAGATGAATCTGTCGAATTCGGTGAATAAGCACGTTTTATTCGTCTTTCAGGAGAGAAGTTACGTTCTTCAGACTCTCTTTTTGGACTTCTTGTAGTACGGCAAAGTGCGTCCGGTGATCTACCATTCTTTCTTTGCATCAGTCGTAATCTACTCTGCAGTCTTCTTTCGGAACTAGGTGTGCGTCGACGTTGTCGCCTATCGGAATTAGGCGTACGTCGACGTTTTCGCCTTTCAGAACTAGATGTACGTCGACGTTGTCGCCATTCTGAACTGGAAGAACTTCGGCTTCGGCGTCTGTCAGACTTTCGTTCCTCTTGCTCTAAACGATCTCTGTTTGTTTTACGTTTTTCTTTATCTTGTATATGTTGATAATCTTCTTCGTTTCGGTTTGTAAAACTTTTATTTCTATCTGATTTGTCTTCCCATCGATCGTTACGTGCTGTTGAATTTAATTTCTCTTTAAAACGTCCCTGTGACCAAAATTGCGATCTGGCTGAGCCTTGTGGTAAATCACGCTCAAACGAAGTCTTATCGTTTAGAACAGAAGCTGCAGTATTGCAAATACCAAAATCCAAATTACGAGGCGGTGAAGGTGGCGTAGGTGTACACGATCGAGCTGGTGAGTTTGAATAACTACGATTATGAGTATTGTTATTATCTGTCCATGCATTGGATTCAACTTTTACACTAGTTTCGATCTGTTCCAGATCCTGTTTGACATTTTTGCATTCCCAACGTTGATATCCATTATATTGGCGATTATTTTCAATAAATTCAGATTGCACTTTGGTTCTTGCTTCAATTGATTAGCTCCGTTACTTGTGCTTGGCAAGTTATCATCCGGTTCAATAATTATACATTTAAACTTCGACGTATCTGGTCTATGTCTACCCGGTTTTAATTCAATTGCCAAATCCTCACACATGTAATCGGCAAATGTGAAACCCCAACGGGTAACACTAGCCTGTGCACAATATTTGTTCCGATCAATTTTCTCATGATGTTCACAGCCTATATCCGTTTGATATTCAAAGGTATCTCGTTGAAAAAATGCATCTGTTATGCATTGAGATTTTGGTTGTTCTACATTGCAGATTTTGCATGCTTCTGATTTCATAACGTAAAAAAGATATTCAATTGGATAGATGCAACATTCAGGATCATCAAAATTTTTCATGAATTTTAGTGAATTTTTAACAATTGCAATTGAATCACTTCTAGTAAAAATAGGCGGTAACGTATCCGCATCTGAATCTTTGTATTTGGTTATAAACTTCAATATATCGGTATATATCTTGTTTAAATCCGATTCACCTAAGGCATCAGGTGGTAGCGGAAGCTGATGAGTCTCATTGGCATATTGTTGAGTTTGATATAATTGTCCAAAAGCATTGACTCCTAAAATATAAAGTGTAATTGAAAATTTTTCGAAATGTAAACAAATTAAACGCTCAAACGACGCTTTTGCTCACCTGGATTAGCGTGGGAATGATAAACGCGACAAATGCCCGTCTCTAGTGAAAATTCTGCAACCCCAACTTCAGCGGGCACATATAAATCACTATTTAAGGCCTTTGTAAAGAAATTCACCATTATAAAATAAAAACGGGTACTCTCCAATTCGTGTGCAGCAACAGCTTTGCGCACCAGCATATCAATGGCGCGTTTCGTATGCAACTCTTGCTGGTGTACTTCACGCTGACGCTTTTCAACTGTGGAAATGGACTCTCCTTTACAGTTTCGTAGTGGCCCTGGTTTCGAAGATGAGGCACCGCATCCGTTAGCAATTTTATCTTTATATGGCTGCCGTTGCACATCGTTCATGTCTTTCCATATTGCTCCGGCTTCATCAATGCATCGTTTAAGAGGCCAATTTGAAGGTGCGTGTTTATTTCGCCATTCCGTTGTGAACAACATAAATGCATTGAGTTTTGGCTTTTTATTGCTCGACATTTTGATTTTTGCATGAAACTGTATTTAAAATATTAAATTAAATCAATTAAACTAATAAGAATAATCGCGTTTTTATCTCGTTCTTTGCTTGTGGACACCACAGTTGCCACACGCGGCGCCATACTAAAAACAATCAAACAAAACCAAATACACGATTAAACTTAATATGGCAACACTCTAAAAAAATTTGTGTTTCAGTCATTGCCTGATTGTCTCGTAATCGCATATTTGTTATACACGCTTATTCGTAATCGCATATTTGCTTTACACGCTTATTCGAACAAAAGCGATATTCCACGTCAATTTTTTATATATTCAATTTAATTCATTTAAACAATTGATTAAATCGCAAAAACGAATCGTTTATCGTTTGTAATAGTAAATCCAAAGTACCAATATAAAATTTTATCGTTTACGTACAAGACAAAGAAAGCAAAACGTGCAATAAGAAAATTGAACACGACGTGCAACAATCTTCTTTTTTTATTACAAAACTAAATAATAAAAAAAGACAAAAACAAAATGTCTAGTGCAGTAGCTGCAGGCTCAGGCCCTAACAAACAGGAAATCGAAGCTGTATTTAGTCGCTTACGTGCACAGGCTGCCAATAAAGTATGAATACCGTTGACCATGAGTGAGAATTGATTGAATTCAATAGATTTTTTTTTTGACAAATTTTCTTTGTTTTTAGTCATGTTTCGATTGTGCTGCCAAAAGCGCCCACCTGGTCTTCCGTTACATATGGCATTTTCATATGCATCGACTGTTCCGCAGTGCATCGTAATCTTGGTGTCCACTTGACTTTTGTGCGTTCTACAAATCTTGATACAAACTGGACCTGGCTACAACTAAGGCAGATGCAACTTGGAGGCAATGCGAATGCAGCACAGTTTTTCCGTGCACATAATTGTAACAGCACCGATGCCCAGGTCAAGTACAATTCACGTGCGGCACAGCTATATCGTGATAAACTATCTAATTTGGCAACACAAGCTATGAAAGTGCACGGCACAAAGGTAAGCAAAGACAGCAGGCGCCAGTTACATACATTAATCTAAAACATTAACTGTTTGGGTTTGCATTTTGAGCTTTTGAGTTTTTGAGTTGAGTTGAGTTACATATATACTAACTGCAATGTTCCGGCTTTTATATTTGTTATACTTTTTTGGCTTATGTCTGTCCTGAAACACACACATACTTCTTGCCTTACAAACGCCACGTTGCTCCTTTAGCTACACTTGGATCATGCCGCCGATAAGACAGAAGGCAATGCGAAGCAACCGGAAGAGGAGGATTTCTTCGCACAGTGCGATGGTGCTGATTTAAATACGGAGAACAATAATACAAATCTTCTAAGCAAGGTAAGTATTTAAAAATTGTTTAATAACAAAAAATATACAGACACAAAGCATGTTTTCGTCTTTTGTTTCGTTTAGTTTATTATAATTGAATTTTTTAAAATTAATATTAATGAATCTCATGAAATTATTGTTTTTGATTTAAAGCTTGAAATAAATCCAAAGCCAGTAAAGCCTCCTACAGCAGCAGCCGGGGAGCAACTGAGCAATACAAGTGCAGCTGCTGAACCTAGTGTCGATTTGCTTAATTCCATTGTACCGCCTGCAACAGTACAATCATCAATTGGTGTACGCAAAATTCAACCGAAAAAAAGCGGCGTAAGTTAATTTATTTTTATTTTTGAAATGGTTTTCGTCACTATTATATTTTTGTTTTATTTTTGCAGCTAGGTGCACGCAAAGTGGGCGGCTTAGGAGCTACAAAAGTCAAAACTAATTTTGCAGATATTGAAGCACGTGCAAATGCAGCAAATCAATTTAAAGAATCGTCAACACCGGTTGTAAATGATAAGCCACCCACAGAAGAGGAGCAATTGGAAACGGTGGCTAGCATGCGTTTGGCATATCAGGATCTGTCATTACAACAAACGCGTCAAGAAGCCAAAATGAAGACTATTGATCCCGCTAAGGCTAAGCAGATGGAACGTCTGGGCATGGGTTTTAATTTGCGTGGGTAGGTTTAGATCTACTGAACAATGTGCTCATTGGAACTTTGAGTAATTTTTCCAATAATTTTTCATTTCCCAATGCAGTTCCGATGTTTCGCATTCGGCTTTGAGCGATATGAATACCATACAACAAACTGCCGCACCGAAAATTACAACACAATCCAAATTGGCAGCATTGGACAATGATCTAGGCACTGACTATACGCCCAACATGTATAGCTGCAGTGGAATTAGCAGCGGAAGCGCTGGTAATTCTGGAAGTGGCTATACAAGCAAGCTTGACAAACATGAACTTGAAATAATGGGTTTCGAAACGATCGAACCAATTGGTGCGAATATAACATCCATGTTTTCTGGTAATGATGCTGATGCTTTGAATAAATCCGATGCAAAATCTTCAAACAACATTCTGAAATCTACGAATAACTATAATGCAACGCGTAGCAATAAAAGCAACAACAAGCAAACAAGCAATCCCAATGATCCAGTTGCCGCGCAACAGAAATTTGGCAATGCAAAAGGTTTCGGATCTGATCAATATTTTGCAAGTGAACAATTAACGCAGATATTAGCACCAATTTGAACCGCTTTCAGGGTTCGCGTGCAATATCATCGTCGGATTACTTTGGCGAAACAAGTGGCCTTGAATCAACGGGTGGAAATCGTGGTACGTAATAATAATTTTAAATAAATAAATGAAAATAACAAATTTTAATGAAATCACATATATTTTTAGGTTATTCCTCTTCTTCAGTCAATTTTCAAGCACCGGATCTTGATGACGTCAAGGAAAGTGTGCGTCAGGGTGTACATAAAGTTGCTGGACGTTTAAGCAATTTGGCAAACGATGTTATGTCCTCGTTGCAGGATAAATATGGCTACTGATAGCTCGTTCTAGATTGCTGTTAAGTAAAAAGTTAAAAATTCGAGCCTTATAGGCGAGTCTTTTTTAACAAATATTCCAAAATCTGATAATGATGAAGATAATTATAATAATCGATGAGTCACGTATATATGTACAACGTATGTGGTAGACAACAGCAAACACATTCAAAGCCATTTTAAATCAGTTAAAACGATATATACCATATTTAAATAGTTATAGTTGTAGTTACGCCCACATACATGCGATTTCACGCCAACACATTATAAATATACAATATAATGCGTTATATTTACGTAAAAATAGCAATTAAAGTTTGACTTCTTCGAAATCTCAAGAAAACAGAATTTTTTGTGAAGATATTTCACAAAATAGGTATGCTATACATTTGTCGCGAAACAAAATTTTTTGCGAGGACATTTCCTTCCCACGCAAGTATTGCTTGATGCGCCTTTTTGATAATACCTCAAAAAATCAGATCAAAGAACATTTTCTTTAGAATTTCTATGAACCAAACTTTATTAGCAATTGTTTTTTTTTTTCTCTCTCTCACTCGGTAGTAGAGGGCTGTAAGGAGTCCGTGTAGTGTCTTTTTAACAAAATATAAATAGAGCAGAACACCATTCTTTAAAAACAATATTTACTATATACAGAGAATTCATAGACTTAAGTCATAAACTTTATTGTTAAGCTTATTCATTGTCGTTTAAAAAAAATCGTTTTCTTTTTGGAATATTTTGTTAAACTTATTTTTTTTTTAGTTGTTTTTCCAATTAATAAGTTTTTGTATATTTTTTTCAAAGCATTAATTCGATATTTGTAAATTGTTAAGAAAATGGTTTTTTCTTTATAACATAATTTTGTTTAATTTAAGGATATATTTTTGAGTGCTGTATATGAAGACTATGCTGAGTTATTATTGCAAGAAGACATTTTAATAAAATTCCAAAAAAATGAATAAGATTAAACACTTTTGAATTCATGGATTGACCAAAATATTGTTTAGTGCGGTAGTATACGTTTTGATAGTAGAAAATAAATAATCATGTAAACATTTAGGATAAAATGGATGTAAATTTATTTAATTGATTTTTTTTTTTGAAAGTTTACAATTGGACTAAAAATTAACATATTTTTTGTGTTTGCTCGAAATTGCTCGTTTTGAAACTTAAAAATTTGATGTTTTTTATACAAAAATGTTTTTTTGTTGTTGAAACTTTATATGAAATCAGTCATTTAATGGAATTTCTTCTGACTTGGACGCACACGTGCGCGTGCAGCTTCAGGTGAACCATAAGCAATAGCGTGACTAGTAGCGGCGCCTCCCTCACCAGTGCTGAAAGAGTTGGCAATGGCAATAGCACCACCGGCGGTACCACCAAAATCAATTGGGAAGAATGTACCCGCTGGCAGAGGTTGTGCTGGCTTGGATGGTTTATTGGCACCGGCAGCCTTTACTGGTTTCTTGGCAATTGGACGACGCGCATTTGGTACACGTGCTGGTGGTGCAACTGGTACCAATTCTTCCTCTTCCTCTTCAATATCGTCAGCAACAGCAGCTTCGGCTTCTTCATCCTCGGCAATGTTGGCCTCTTGTTCGGTTTCAGCAGATTGCTCCAGCTCAACAATAACTTTCTTATTGTGTTGCGCTGGTAGATAGCGATTAGCTGGCACGGCTACAGGTGCAATTGGTGCTGGAGCAGGTAATTCAGCTTCGACAACAACAGGTGTTTCAACTGGAGTTTCAACTGGCAATTGTTCAGCAGCTACATCAACAGCTACGACAGGTGTTTCAAAATTATAATCACGTGGCACCTTAGCAGCATCATCATTGACTGCGGCAGCTACTTCAGTTTCGGTTTGTTCAACTTCGACGTCGGTTGCAACTTCCTCGGGATAAGCTTCAGCAACAGAAGTAGCACCATGAGCACCAGCTGCGCTAAGCACATCTTCATCGTGTTGACTGTCGGCGGTAATTTCATCAGCACCTGGACCAGCAGCAGCTACATCAGATTCTACATGATCGCAATCTTTTTTGTTATAGCAATTTATAGCAGCAATTAGTTACGTTGTTCAATGCTTTCACAAAGCATGCATTCACACTTACCTTTCAGATAGGTGCCAGTTGCAACAGTTTCACCGGCAACAAGTGCCGAGGCAGCCTGTGTGGAACGAGCATGGGTACGTCCTGGTTGTACATATTGCATGTACATGATACGTTGTGGCTGAGCATAGTACTGTGCTGGTTGCTGATAGTAAACCATTCCTGGAATGAAATGGCGATCTTTAGCATCAATCGCATAATACATATAATATTTATGGTTAGCAGCGAATGTGGTTTATGAGTTAGATTTCGAGCGATGATCATATTTATATTATTATTTTTTTTGTTTGAACTTCAATACAAAAAGCACTTGGCTGTGTTTTATTTCTTTATAAAGACTCTTTTAAACACTTTACTTATTATTTAAGAAACATACTCTTCCTTGCCGGCAATGCGCTGCTACAGGCTACTAGCCCAACGAGCACAATTAACGCGATGGATGCACTGAATTTCATATTGAACACAATTTTTTTTTATTTTGTTTGTTTGAAAAAAATGTTTATATTTTTATCCTTTTTATGCAATTTAATAAATGATTGTATTATTTTTTTTTATTTAAGTACGCGCACTGATCAACAGCAGGAGCTAAACTTAACACTGAAGTTTCCACCGATGAATTGATGCCTTCCAAGCGTTTCGCGTTAGATTTATATACGAAAAAAATTGCAAAAAATAAATATAAAAAATTATAAAAAGAAAAGAAAAGCAATAAAATAAAACCGAAGCACTACGAAAATACAAAATAACCAAAATAATACAATAAAAAAATTAAATAAATCGACTTATTTGCCATCCGACTGAGTTGGTACGCAAAGCCAGTCAACGTTATCGAGTCGCGTTGCGTCGTTTATTCGTTCGTTTCGATTGAGCCTTGTTTAGTATGCAGAGAATGTTCTGCTGCTTCTGCGGTCTACGAGCTAGCTTTACATTTACTTCTGACGCGTTCCAATCCTCTATGGAAGCAGTAACTCTATTTTTTTTTGTATGGTACTATTTTATTTAAATATATTTTATTAGAGTATTGGGTTTATTTTTGGAAGCATATTCATGTATGTAACATACTTAGCAAATTCTTACTAGTGTTGCAAAAAAAAATAATTTTCGGTGATTTTTTCAAAGTGATACTGGGTTTTTTTGTTTCTCAGTGAACATGTTCAGTTATGAGTGATTTTGTGTATCGCTCTTCGCGATTGCTTTTATCACTCTTCGCGAATCGTTCATGTTCGCTTGAATTCCGAACCGTTACAATTTCGTTGATACATTTGCCAGTCACTTGATTCGTCAAAAGTGCAATTCAGTGAAAGCGCGGCTTATTGAAACGATTGAATAAAGAAAGCGCAATTGCAACCAAATTATAAAATATATAATAAAAAGTGTTATTTTTTATACAAAAAAGTAAAATAAATGATATGCAAATGAAATGCAAAATGTTTTCTGCCAAACTTTCGTTCAAAACAAGTGTAACTAAATTAAAACGGCAACTGGAAAAGAAGCAGCCAAGAACACAATTATTTTTCGCAAATATTATTATTTGTGCAGTTTCAATTTTTATTTCTCAATGAAAGCGATTTTCAAGTCACAGTCGCTAATCACACTACGACTCAAAAATCACAATTTTTGCCAATTGTATAATTTGACATAATTTCTTGACTCTATGAAGCATCTAATTTATTATTTTAGCCACAAACATCAAAGGCACAACTACGCATCAAAATACAAATCAAGACCGACGCATGTTAACAATAAAAAAAAAATAAATAAAATGGCAATATATTTTAAGGCCATTTCGCTAGCAGCGTCCGAAATTAAATTCAATCAAACATGTTGTAAAACGTACATGAGAGACTATTTTTAGCTTAAAAGATCTTACGGCGACAAAAAGAAAAAAGAGTATAGCAGCCCAGACCAGCAAACTTCGTAAAAAAAAAAAAAACTTCAAATATGCTTATGATTCATGAATTTTGTGTCTGGGTGCAAATTCTAAATATAGCCGAGTATAAGTGATACTTAATCAACTTCAATTGACGTCATAAATAGTAAAAAATTATAAAAAAAAGGAAAAAATAAAAGCCTTTTTGAAATGAAGCAGTACGGCGGTCTTTAAAAGGTAATTTTGTGCCTTTGCAATGTGACAGTATGACAAAGGAAAACGTGCGTTTAATCATTAAAAGATTAACACAGTCAGTCAGTCACTGAGCGAATATCTGTCTGCGTTGATGACGTTGCATGCAGCGACTTTTTTTGTAAATCTTATAGATACATTAATCATACGCAACGTTGTTTTTAATATGCGCTTTACGTTTTATAAAACACAACATATAGAGATAAAGGTGTATAAAATTTTTGTAATCAATCTCAGCAAGTATGCTGCGATTTCATTTAAAACTTATATAGTATGTACAATAGATACATTAATCATACAATAGATACATTTTTTGTATCTATTTGTTAACATTTTATATTAAATTTGTAAGAACGGTAGAAACATCCAAATTTATATATTAAAATGATCTATTTTGATGCACTCAAAACTCCTCAACAAAATGATTCGAAGAGTGTATTTATAAGTCAGTTTAACTGGATTTTTTTAAAAAATTTTTCTACAATTAATTAATGTACAAAACTGCAATATTTGTGAATTTTTTTTAAATTATTCCGCGCGACTTTTGATGTCAGCGCTTGAATTGTTAAAAATTGTAGACTTATTACAATAAAAATGATGACATCTGTGCAAGAGTTGATACTGTACGCTGACATTTTGCATTTTTAATTTTATTTTTTTGCGATTCTGTTTTTCAAAGAAAGATAAAAATTATTTCTTTAAATTTAAAAATTATAAAAGTAGAAAAAAATTCATTCATAAAACTCTTGGCAAGCTAATAAAAACAAAATTTTTGGTAAATCTTCAAAAAAAAAAAAAAAAAAATTGTATATTAAATATTCATTAAGTGTTTCAAACAATGAACATTATTGTTATAATTATTTCTAGCCACACGGTATGTATGTACCTAAGTGAATGCTACACGTGTAGCTATTTAAAATCATTTAATATTTTTTCTTAGGGCTTCGGAATACTAATTAGTTTTAGATACATTTCACACAGTACCTATCTTAAAAGCCTAAAAAAGTTATTTTGATTATAAAAATTGGTAGACGGCTAGAATCTAGTAGGTTTTTAAATTCTAGATACCATGCACAGAAATGATGTCATCTTTTATTGTAAAAAAATATGAAAATTTGGAATCTAACTTGAATATTGAAGCATATAAAATTCGAAATTGAGAACTTTGACTCCTATAGTCTCCGATTGCAGACGGATTATAGTATAGGATATAGCTACAAATGTTGCATCTTTGATAATAATCCATAAAATATGGAAACATGTGTATACTTTCTAGGGTCATTGAAGTTTGTTTCTAAAACCCATAAGTTAAGGCCTTGGTGGGGTGTCTAAAACATGCCAGCATTTTATTGTTATAGAACAATAAATAATTAAATTACTCAAGGTTAATATTGTGTACTCATACTGAGAATATGCAATTATTTTAACATTTCAGTTCGCTATATAACATGCGGCAACATTTCAAATTATTTTAACATTTCTCAAAGGAATACACACAATTCTTTGCAACATTCAACGCCAAAATACAATATATGTATTTTCAACAAATAAACTTTCCTCTTGCACATTCGTCGACACTCCCAAATGGCGCCAAAATGCCATTGTTATTTTAATAGTTTAAGTAACCATAATATGTTGAGTACTTTTTAATAAACTTGAAACATGAAGTGGCATCGCATCGTATCCTATCTATTCAGTAACAAGAATAGCAAATAGAAAACAAAACTTTTACGTTGACTTACAAGAAGACTTGGAACTGGCATGATGCAACTCTAAACTCACATAAAACACACATAAACTACACTACGCTACACTACACGACACTATGCTGCATAAGAATTATATGAAACCAAAATTTTGCCAAAAATTACAATTTAATGGAGTAGACAAGTGTTTTGGGGAGTCATACGACGTGTATTCCTTTCTGTTTCTCTTTCTGGTTTTTTTTTTTGTATGAGTACATAATGAGCTGCTCTTGTTGAAAGAAATAAAGAAAATATTTAAACAAAGACAAAAGTTGACTTGGCACACACACAAACACATAAGGACACGACTCAAAAGTGCTGCGCTGCAATATGCTACAAAAATACACAAGACAAGTAGTCAAACATTTACACGCACTAATTTCACAGGAAATATGAAGCCATTAAAATGGCGACGCATCCCAAGTAGTAAATGGGCAGTCATTGTTTCATTTTAGAATGGTGTAGCATTGGTAACATCTTGGCTGCGGCACAAGCTGTTCTAGTAGCAGCAAAGTTGTCCTTTGTCCTCTTTGTTTTTTTTTTTTTTTTTCCGTTACGAGTGTGAAAATAAATTTTAACTGGCAACGGCAACTGGCAACTGGTTTTGCATGCAGCACTTCCTGCCGTTAGCGAGTACTGTTGTCCCTTTGGCGCAGCGCGTAGAAACAAAAAAGATGGAAAATAGTTTTGTACAGAAATATATATGTACATAAAAAAATAAAAAAAATGTCATACATAGGTTGATTTCTACTGCAGCAACTTTGATAAAAACAGCTGTTGCTTTATTGTTTCTTGTTCCTTTCACAATTTGTAGTGAATACATTCATAAAAACAAAACGTTCTTCGTTTACAAACTTAAAAATAGGTGCTATACCTAAAAAGATGGTTTGATAAAAAAAATTTATTAATTGGTCAATTTTGAAGATACAATGATCTATTTTTTAATGAATATTTAAAAAATTAATGCATAAATTGGGCAGTATTTCTTCGGATTGGTCAGGTAAAACTTCAGGACTAAATGACACCAAAAATACTAAGAAAATTATCGAAGAAATTTTGAATATAAAAAATTTCGACGGAATATTTGAGAGTTGTATTCCATGCCCAAAATGGTCAAGAGCCGTACTAAAGCTAAGTGGAGTTATTTAGTTAATTGCTGTTTTAATGTGCCATTTATTTAAAACGAACCATTTATTTAAAACGAAAAGAACACTACAAATACAAACAATATAAAATATATTTAATTACGAACTTAAAGCATCAGCGTGTCTTGAAACGAGGCATTGGTCAAACTTCTCTGCTGCTGCTGCCAGGATCTGTGTCGCTTGGTTACTACTCTTTTCTAAAATGTTGTCACATGTTGTCCTTTGGCTTTGGTGCAACTTGCACTTAATCACTGCTTTTGCCAACTGTAGTCGCGTTGCCAACAGTTGTACACGACTCGAACTTTGTCCAGCACAACACTCTGAACACGCTGATTTTTTTCTTTCGTTTTCACAGCAGCAGCATCAGCTTTTATTGTATAATTCATTGTGGGCGTTTTATAATTTACAGCGTTTGGCATAAATTTTAGTTTTATATATTTTTTTTCTTTATATGTATTGTATATGTTTTATTTTTATTTTTTTTTTACAATTTCCATATTGAATTACAATGTTATGAATTAAATTGAGAATAGTAGGTATAGTATACAACATAAAAGTATGTAGTATACCAACAATGAAAAATTTGTATAAATTTTTAAAAGTGGTTCTGGCAGCACCGCTTGTACTCCTTTGCTATGTGTAATGTTACTCCTGTTTTAAAATGGTTGACGTTTTGTACATTGCAAGATTGATGTGTGACATTAATATATTTAAGTTTATATGTAATTTTACTTGTGCATATGTTTAAAATATGCCAACAGCGCCATATTTAATTCGTAGGAAATTGCATTTTAATTAGATTCTTTTAAGTTCACTGAGAAAAAAGAAATATATTTGCTAGAGTTTGTATAAATGTGTACAATAGGTACCGAGAGTTTCGCCATCTATTCATCTGTCCTTTCTTTCGTTTTTTATTTCGTCTTCTGTGAATTACCATTGCTATCATAAATTTTTGCTACATTTTTCTCAGTGTTCTTTACAACGATTAACGCTATTTGAGTATAAGTTGAAGTATTGTATGTATAATTACACATTGACCGCACAGAGAGCAAATGAATGAATGAATGAATAAACGATTCACGTTGCACATATTGAACGCATTTCAGCAAAATGTTTCAGTGACCAAAAAAAAAAAAAAAAAATTACAAAAAAAAAAAATAAAAAAGGAAAGGCAAAAATGTATCCCACCACAAATAGCGAAGCACAGCGCATAAAAATTAAGTTAATTTTAATTTCCGTTGATTAATTGCGTTGTCAAGCGAAAATGCTGCAGGATCTCGCTTTGTCCTTTTTGCCTCGACATGCCACAGCTAAAAACTTTATGCAACTGCAACGACAACAAAAAACTCTTTTGCCAGAACAGATGCCAAGTGTCAACTTTTTTTTTATGGTAAATTACGTAAAGTATTTTATGTACAATTCTGCATTGTGGCAAAAATCAAATTATAAATTAACATTTAATATAATTAAAAAAAAAATATAATAATAATAATAAAAAGCACACATTAAATAAAGCACTTTAGCAAATTTTTCTGCATATTCAGCTATTTTATTGTATTTATTGAAAACGTATAAATTTTTGCCATGAAAACTTATAAATTTTCACGAAACTAAATGACATTTTAATTGCGCCAAAATTTACGAGCACAATTTATATAAAAATATTTTTTTCGTTTTAAAATTTAAAAAAAAAGTTTTTTTTTTTTTTAATTTTAAATATAGACGCAAGTGTGTGCCACTGTTCGATAGCTGAATTTGAATTGCTCTAAATGGGTTTTTAAGAACCGTAAATGTTTATTAAAATTCAATATGAGTACAGCTAATAAAGTCGTACATTTATTCTGGTAGTTCTTAAGAAAGATTAAAAAAATCACAGAATTTTGTTGTTTTTTCTATTTAATATTTTTTTTATGTGATCTTGGGTGTTCTAGATTATCAGAAAAAAAAAATATAAAGTAAGAAAACAAAAAAAAAAAAAAAGAGATAACTACATAAACCGGAGCTAAACTTTTAAACAAGTGTCAACCAGGATATAAAATTCTTTGGAATTTTTATTTTATTTTTGGTAATAATCAAATTTATAAATTTGCATAAATTGTGCTTTGTATGCTAAACACATAACAAAGATAAAATATTTAGAATAAAGTAGTTGCTAACAAAGAAACTATCTACCATACATATTATGTATGGTGTTTTAGATATTCAAAATTACACAGATAAAAAAATATATGTAAGTCTTATCAAAAAATTTGTTCAATTGAGTTAACAACGCATAATTGTTGATGAACAAGTATTTTTTAATTGTTAAAAGAGTAATTAAAATTTCTGTTTTCCCAATTTATTGTAAATTGTTGTCAACAACTCGTTTTTCTTTCTATGAATTTTCCTAAATTCTTAGATACATTGCATATAAGAGATACATTTAATATGCAGATACTTTTCGGATATTCTTAAATCTTTTTTTTTTTTTAACTGAACATATTCATGTTAACTAAACAAAAACAACATAAAAAGCTACATAAAGTAAATTTTTATCTTCATAGAACACGACAAATAGTAATTTGTGAAATTACGTATACGCCATGTTATGTTAAAGCAAAATAATAATACAAAGCCTAACTGAGCGGAAGTTAATATGCTACAAAACATTTTGTATGAACATAACAATACAATTGTCCGTTGTATATTATAATCTGCTGCATACACACACACACATACACACACATACACGGATTTGTATATGTAATGGCATGATGATTGTCATGGAAGCAATTGAAACAATAATACAAATCTACAAACAAAAAGCACTTGAAAAGCCAACCACAAATCCGAATGAGGCTCATTAAGAAACTTTCTATGGGCGAAAATTTTAATGCAAAGAACAATAAAATAAATTTCAGAAAAAGCCAAACAATTCAGCTTGAAGAGAGTCAACCATAGAAAAACTGTACAAAAAACACCTGCAGCGTGAAATTGTGGACACCAAAGGATAGCACTGCAATCCAATTGGGCTGAGAATGTGACAATGTTAGGTTTTTGCATGCATGTATCGGTTGGCTGGTTATATAAACGTGCGATAAGCAATGCGATAGTGTCACAAAACAAATAAGTTTTCTAAACCACAAAAGCCAACAAGCACAGCACTGCACAGAACAGCAACAAGAACAAAGAACGACCATAAGTAACCACTAATGTTTAGCCACAGCAAAATGCCAAGCTTCAGTAAAAATAAAAGTAGAAAAAAAAAAATTAAACAAAACAAAACAAAATAAAATAAAAACAAAAACTAAACTAAAACCAAATTGTATTGTCAAAGTTCGCAGTATATGCTGCCACGTAGCGGCATAGAGAATTCGAATAAATGCAAATTTTTGCAGTGTTTACCTATTTTATTTTTTTTTTTTTTTTTGCCAATGAGTTTATACTATGACAGCTTTGGTAGTGCACCCTAAGCAGCAAACTGACAGTCTCACAGTTGCCTGTTGTCAAATGTAAAAAAAAACAACAAAAAAAATCCTTATACTCTTAGGAAAATTATAACCAATTTTTTGCTTATCACTTTAATTGGTTGCTTAAAATCTCAAATTTCTTTAATTTGAAAATAAAATATTTAAAAGCCTAAAAGATCAAGCCACAATTTTGCACTTTAATTTTATTGAATTCTTAATTTGTATGCGACGGAAGATACTTTTCAAGTGCACAGTAAATATTTTCTAATAAATTTCACTCAGTGCCAGGCACTTTGCACGTATCCTACTGCCTGCCTGTCTGCCTGCCTCAAGTCTGCTGCTTTCCTTCTGCGCTAGTAGAATATTGTTATTGTTCTACTCTCGCTCAGACGCTTGCTTATGTTTTAGCGTTGAGATTTCATTACGAAACTCAAGTGTTTGTATGCACTTCTCTGCGCTGCACTGCGCTTCGTCGATATTATACTGAGGCGGCTCGACTCTTGGCTTCTTCGACTCCATTCTGAATTCTCTGACGTATTAAAATTGCGCTGCACTTGCAATGTAATTAGCAGCAATAATACGCTTACTTTTCGGTTTGGTTTTGGCTTTGGTTTTTCATACTCAATATGTTTGTGCGTGTGGCGTTGCGTCGTCGCTTGCCACGCTTAGAGTGTCTCTTTCGAGTAGTTTATTCACACTTGACATATGCTAATGCAGTCAGGAATTGGCAAATTGTTTCCATTAGCCTCATTGTTAGCAGATCTTTATATTTCGGTTTTGTGCTGTGTAGAAAATGAAAATAGAATTATTTGAATTATGAGTTAAGCTTATATTTGCGTAAGATACATTTTTATATACTTTAAAGGAAAAGACGGACGGACAACAACGTTTATTAAAAAAAATTTTTAGTATCTGCCTAATATGTAAAACAAAATCGTTTATACACATACTTTTCGCCTTTTTTCAATTTTATAAACCTTACAATATCTATTTTCTTATAGCTAAAAACCTGCCTATTACTGCAACTAGCCTAAGCCAGGCATTTCGGTTAAATTGCATTTTAGTAGAACTCATAATAGAAAAATATAGACTGTAAAAAAAAAAGAAAAAAAATATAATAATGACAACTTTGAATTGATTTTTCGCAATGTAATGTAACAAATAAAACGGAAACGGAAGTAATGTTGTGCTATAAAGCAAGATGGAGAACTCATACTCTTTGCTTACTTATTCGTATTTATTTACAAAAAAAAATATAGAAAAAATTGTAGACAACTTTTTATATAGAACGCTGCACGTCTGCGCAATTTGAAAGCAATTTCAAAACATTTGGCTCCAAAAAAAAAAAAATGAAAAGAATGGGCACAAAGCGTTTACAACTAAACGGAAGTGTTGCCATTTTTTTTGTTCGTTTTTTTCGTTGCTTCTCAGGGCGAAAGTCTTTTAATTGAAGTGGACTCGTCGTTCTTGTACTCCATGTAATGCAGACAACATACACTTTAGACAAAAATTTCTTGTGTTCATTGCGTTCATTGAATGAAGAAGAAGATGTTGTTGTCAAAAAATGTTGTTGGCGACATTTTTAAATTCAATGATGCGTCGTTTCAGTAAGTGGACAATTTCTTGAATTTCGCTACAGAAAAACGGCAGCACAGAATAGAACATCAAAGGCTGCTTTTATTCATGACTATTGCTCAAGTGTTTTTTTTTTTTTTCTTCTTTCTTCCGCTAATTGCAGGAAATGTTAACTTTTCACACGTCTAAAGCGTAGTCGATGCTAAAAGAAAAATACTCCAACAAAGGCAAAGGCATCATATTTACTCCATGCAAGAATCTCTACGTTTTGTTGTTTGATGACCATTTGTGTCATTAAAATTACAATCTATTTTCTTACTAATTGGCACTTGAATTGCTCTATTCCTGTTGTTATTATACTTACTATATATAGTATATAAGTGTATATCTTTACAGTTCAGCTTTTACAGTTTTACACTTCCTTTGGCTTTTCGGTTTTCTCCATTCCATTTTATGCTATATAATTTTATTCCTTACTCTTAGGTCATCATCATGGCTATAATAATTACTTGCAATATATGGCTGGCAATTAGATACTTAAGTACAGAGCCGACTCGACTTGTCGCTTAGTTGAAATTCTGTACAAAGTAAAAGCTTAGAATTTAGTGACCATAAATGCTGCAAAAGCGTTTAATTATGGCAAAATGTGTTTGTTTGTGTTGCAAAAACATTATGTTGACACAAAGTACCATGAAAATAGCTACTTTTAGTTTTAAGAAATCTTTTAAAGTGGCAATTAAAACTAAAGAATTTTTAAATAGTGCATTATTTTTGTATCTTTTTTCGCTTTTAAAATTTTATATATACTATTTGATGTATCCATATTTTTTTTATATAAAGTTGTAATGTTTCTTCACTTTAAAAAGTGTATTTTTTTAAAATATATCTAACGAAACGAATGATGTGCAAATCGTTCTTAATTCTCGATTCATATGCAAATTTATTTTATCGCCATTGCAGCAATACCAACAATACCAACTACATATGTATCTCTCTATGTATCTGTATAACTCGTCAATACATAATTCCTTGCATTCGTTAGTGTGCTGCATACTTTGTCCAGTGAAATTTCATAACCCCTTTTTAGCTATTGTTCCTTTTTGTTGTTGCTTTTGTTGTTGTTGCGAAATTTGTTGGTATTCGAGTTGTAAATGCGCATTTCATTTTGAAATTTTTGGTTCAGCTTTTCTAGACAAATCACTCTACATCTCAACTTCTTTTATACTCGTATATATATTTCTGTATTTCATGTTGTGGTTTGACTTTTGTTAATCCGTGATGCTTTAGAATTTATCGCTGCATGCGAAACTTTTTTACGAATTTTTTTTTCTACACGCCATTCGGGATCTTTTTTTTTTTCTGTGGAACTTCTATTTGTACTTTTTGTATTGTATGTTTTCGTAACCCTAAAATCTACATTCGTATGCAAAAACTTTATCCTTTTGTTGTTTGAGAAAGTTTATTAGGTTCATTTTTAATGTAAATTTTTAAAATTTTGTTAGAGGTTTGGAATGTACAAATGTGTTATATGTTTTTGGTGTATTCAAAATGCTTTAATTTTAAGAATTATTTAGCAACACTAAATAGACAGACGGACATAATTGAAAAGCTTACGATGCCTCATTTCGCCTTTAATTATTGAGCAGCACGCAATTTTCTTATAATTTAAGTATTACTTTTTCAAAAATTTAACTTTTAATTAGAAAACAATTTTCAATGCCAAAAGCAAGAATAATGCACCAAATCCATTAAAAATGCAAATCAATCAATTTTGGTGCGAATGCACATTTTCATTACAAACAATTAGGCGCCAGTAAAAGCGTTATCGGTGCGAAGTAGCAACAGAAATACAAATATTTTCAAGAAGAAGAAGAAAATGCTTAACATTTACAGTGTGAAATACAAGTAGTACAATGAGTAGTAGTGTGTATTGGTGTGAACAAAAAAGGGTAAAACGCCCAGAAGCATACCAAATGTAAACCGTGTACCGTTATATGAAAGTTGAAAACAGGTTAATGGATGGGTAGATGGTGTAGTTGGCGGTGGGTGAGTTGGTGTTTATGTTGGTTGAGTTCAAAACAGGTCGAGAGGGTTATGAAAACTTTGTGTACGCTCATAAAACACTCGTTTAACTCGTTTAACTTTTTTCCAAGCGATTTTTTTTCCAAATTGTTGTTTTTTTTTTTTTTGTTAAGTTTTAGTTTTTGTTTTGTTCGTTTTCTCGAAACAGTTTTGTAACCAAAGTTTGCATAAATTTTACAGCTAAAGTTAATAGAATGCTAGAAGCGTTTTTTAACGCTAACGGAGGTTTATGAGAGAGAGAGGAGAGAGAGAGAGAGAGAGAGAGACAGAGATAGAGTTGGAGACGGGGTTAGAACATTGCAGCACGCGGGTGACAATAGAAATAATTCAATTAAAACACTTTTGCATGCCAAGTCACAATTACAAAACCAAATTAACACATAGTCACATGTGACACAGTATGTTTGTATGTATTTATTTATGCATGTATGTACGTGTGTATTTGTATGTTCTGCCCTGCAGCGATTTTTGCATAAAGTTTTTCCTGACTGGTTTAGGTCCTCGACACAACTTGTTATTCATGACGCCGGTGCAGCGTGGACTTGTATGTGGTCAAAAGTTGTATTCAGTGTAAAATTATGTCCTTCGACATTGGCATACAGAGTTTTTGTTTGTTTTTCTTAAACATTGGTTCTTCTTGCTGTTTCTGCTATTACTGTTGTTGTAATTGTTGTCATTGTCATTGTTGTTTTTGTTTTAAAGCCACAAAGTAGCTTTTGGCTAAATTTAAATGTTGGCTTAACTTAGGCGCACACTCATGAGGTTAGCCTTGTTTTCTAAAACCAAACCAAACTCCAACCAAATTAAACTAAAGAGACAACACGGAAAGCTTGTTTGATTAGTCTCGTTGAATCGGCTTAAATTTAACTCAAACTTTGCAAAATATCTATTTACATTTTGATTGGCTTCATTGTCAGCAGTGATTAACATAAAACGAATAAATAAATTGAAGTCACTGATACTGTTTACAAAGCAAAGATTTAAATATTAAACATTGATTGATTGAATGAATAATAGGTTGAATGAGCTCCGGGAAAAATTAAAATGAATTTGGAAAACCCAAAAAATCACTTTAGGGAAAATAGGCTGGATAAATAGTTTTATTTATTTCCTGAACTTTTCACAATTAAATTACTCAAAATTCGAAATTTCTCAGACACTTACAGAGCATCTGAGTCACTACAAAAGACTTCAAGCCGAAATTATAATTTGTCAATCTTTTCCTAATAAATGTTTTGTTCTTCAAGGTATCTTTTCCTACAAAGTATCTTTTACTAATTTTGTACTTAAAAATTCAATCAATATTAAAAAAAAACGAAAAATAAATACATATGTTATTATTTTCATAGCATTTAACTCATTGAACTTCTTCAACAATCAACATCAGCAATTAAACTTTAAAATAAATAAATATTTTTTTGTATTTTTTTTTTGTATTTACATTCACATATTGAACAACAGTTAACAATTTAAATAAATTTCATGGCCGAACAATTTAAGTCCATTAAAAATTGCTTTTCATATTTTTACAAGCGGCAACGTTGATAAAAAAAAAATGGAGACATTGAAAGTTGGATGGAGTTGAAAAATGAATGAATTGAACGATAAAAACTGTAAAAAATCGAACGCGAACTGTGAATTCCGAAGCACTCGTTAAAAATCAATCCCCTAAAGTCCAGACACATGGACACGAGTTCAACCAGAACAGTCAGAGAGACTATCGGAATGGTCAGATGTAGTTTAGTGACAGCAAACGAACGAACGAACGAACGAAACAACGCGTCAAGCGACTGTAAGTCTATATAGTGGCATGCAGATATGTGCTGAATATATGTATATACCATAGGAATTTGTTTTGTCATATCATTGGTATTTCTTTCTTTTTTTCTTTTTGTTTTTGGAAATTTTCAAAATTTTTTTTTACACAATCATACCACAAGCTGAAGTGCAACGAAGCATAGCATTGACATCGAAGCGCTCTGTTGTTGTTCATGCCATGCTATGCCATGCCACCATATACTCTGATACCTCTAACGTTGTATTGGATGAATGTCCAAAGTGTCCAATGTAACGCCACAACAAAGAACGTTAATTGACGCCAAAATGCTTGAAAAATCGAACGAAAATATAGGAAAAAAATTTTGGAGTTTAAAACCGAGCGTACAAAACGCATTTTAAAAAAATTTTAGGCACACGCGGAAGTAAAAAAAAAAAAGATTGCGTAAATGTCTGACTAAATTTTGTGGCAGCGATATGTCGAAATACTTAATACGCTACATGCATTTTTAAAATAAAAGCATCTAAGTTGCTATAGAAATATAATAATGGAAATTAAGTAAATGCAGTTTGTCTGATTTAGTTTAAGAATCTTGTAGATACTTTTGAAGATTTCCATGTAGGCTTGTATATACTGTAGCAATTTATGTTTAGGTTTTCTGCTTGTAAAGTTAAAGTTTATAAAAACTTTGTCTAAACCAAATTTAAAAAAATATCCTCTTGTTTTTGTGCTTCTTCTTTTGATTGACATTACATAAGCTCAAGCCTAAAGTGAGCTATGCATCTATTTAAAGTTTTTCTAGCTTTAAATTTTGCATAAGAAAACATTTTTTTTTTTCATTTCGTTCTACGACATTATTAACCCTATCTGTCTATGGGTATGCATTCGAGTGAGTGAGTATATGTAGTATGCATATGGCCTATGAGGTCAGCTAGGACAATGTTTCCTTTGGTCACGTTGTCGCACTGAAACAGCAAACGTGATTAATAGCCTTTAATTATGTCAAAGCGCGTTTGGATCTGGCGCTTTGACTACCAAACTTCAAGGTGCATGCAAATAGGGTTACTTCCGTACGTATGTACGTACACCTTATTGAACAAACTCATTGTAGCTGCTACTGCTGCCTGGTTAGGTTTGACATTAAAAAATTGACACCGTTTTCGGGGTGAAATCTACTTACTTGACATTTGGCACTGCGAAACGAGACGAGACGAGACGACAATTGTCTGACTGTGTGTAAAGTCCTTTTCTGGTTAGCGTTGACTGTAGGCGTGTTGGTGTCGCTTGTTTCATGAATGCTAAATAAATTTAAAACATTTACTTACAAGCTGTGATTGTGTGGGCGTTTGTCTCGCTTGTCGCTTTTAATGAAAGTGTCATAAATTATGTCACAGTTGACGAAAGTACGTACTATATACTATGGAATATGTGTTCAAACTTGTATCTACATATAATATATATGTACATACATATGTGATGCATTTTGTTAAGAGACAATGTTATGCTAGGAATTGTTGCTTACAGCGTTTTGGAAAAAAAAGCTTCTGCAGAATGCGGCACTAATCAAGAATAGAGAGTAAAAAATTAATAAGTACAGCAATAAAGAAACATTTAAACGGGGAACACATATGGTAGAATGAAAGAAGTATTTAATTTTTTTTTAAATTGAATAGTAATATATTTATTCCTCAATAGAGATAAAACAAGATAACATATAACATTATAATAAAGCAGCTTATATCGAAAAATGGATATTTTATTAGATTTTTATCTGTATCTGTACGACGACCATTCTCTAGTAAATCTGTTTCGATTACGATTGCGTCCTGGACGTCTTTGCCTTGACAACATAAGCTGTCTTCGGCGACGTTGCCGCATTTGATATTGACGTCTTTGGTATTCACGCTGTCGCTGACGTTGTCGCCATGCACTCTGAAACCTCATGTTTTGTGCATTTTGATAAAATGGAATTCTATAATCATCTCGAATATTTACTTGGTCCACTACATTTTCAGTTTCAGGTTCGACTATATCGCTATTTGCAGCAATATTTTCTGGTAAATTATTCAAATTTTCTTCACTATCAAGTTCATCAAGTTCATCGAATTCTTCGTTGTTGTTGTCATCGTAAAACTGTGCCCATGTTTGTGCAATTAAAGCGAAGACGCTGAGTAAAATTATAACTTTTGTATTCATTGATGAAAATACAATAATTACTTCGTAGCTACTTTATAGTTGTACTGGATATATGCTTCAGCATGCTTGCTGTATTTATATGAATCTCATAAAGGTAATAAATTTGGCTGAACAGTTGTTTTATGTTTACTTCATACTATAAAAACAAATTTACTTCCGCTATTACTATTACATATATGCATATTTGTATGCCTAAATAAATATTATTGAATTAGAACAAACAGCAACCACAAAAAAAAAATGTAAGTTGACTTTTGTTAAACCAAAAAAGTTTATTTTTTTGTGTTGATTTAAACGATATTTAGAAATAAATTTTTGAAGAAATTCTTTGTTGTTAAAGTTTATACTTCTTAAGTCTGTGTTACGCAGCACATTAAGCTTTAGTATAGTTACTGAAGGCGTATTAGATATTGAATATCTTCTATAATAATCCAAATTCTAAGAGAAAAAAATATTTAAAAATAAAAGATTTTCTTGAATTTTTTTATCTAAGCAAAAATAACCACAGCAGGCTACCAAAAAAAAAAAAAAAATTGTATAAGAAAAGATGCTGCACTGCAAGTATGCATAAAATCGATGTTGATGAAGTGCCGCAGAGAATATAGAAAATATTCTTCATTCATGCAAAAAGAGTTTTTTTTCTTTTCATAAGTGAGTGTGCGTGTGTGGGTGTATGCGCACACAGTTCAAAGATCAAAATGAATATTTTATTTGATTTGATTTTTTGGCATACAAGTACAAGAAAAGTCTTTTAAAGGCGCGCAATCGTCAGTAGAATAGTCCTTGGAGACAGCTCATTCATTCTTTCATTCAGTCATTGTATGTATGAATGCGATTGCAATTGTCTGGATTTATGTTTCCTGTGTATGCGTGTGTGTGTGGTGGGTGTGCTTATGCTGCTTATGTGCTATGATGATGTTGATAATACTTGGTAATAATAATACTTTGATAAAGTGCCAGCAAGTATATTCGCATACGCATTCAATCAACAAGAATTTTATCTATTCTTCTCTCTTTTTCTTTTTTTCTTTTCTCGTCGTTTTGTCATACGATTATTTAAAATTTGTGGCTTTATATAAAAGTATAAGTATTATGTATGTATGTGTGTATATGTATAAGCATTTCATTTAAAATAACTTAAATGCGCTATTGTCAAAGTCAATTGCGCACTGCCATGCTGCCGCAGCCGCCTAATCTAATTCAATCCCATTTTATTTATTCAATTTTGTTACAAAATACTTCAAGACGTTCAAGTGTTGTCCTTTGTTGTACAATACTATCCTTGCTGTTGTTGTTTGTTGTCGTCGTTCTTGTAAGCAAGCATCACCTTTGGGGCAAAAGTTTAACTTACTTTTTTAGTTGTTTCTCATTTTTTTTAAGTACGCTGTCGTTGTCCTTTTTGAAATGAAGTTGCTTGTACTTTGATGTGATTTTTGCTTGAGTTTTTTTTTTTTTTAATTTTTAATATAGATTGTCGTTTTGTACTGGTCTGCTTGTGTAGTTTGCTATTTTCATGTATGTAAGTTTTCGTTCAGACATATTTTTAGATACTTTTTGCAATGAGTATCTTTTATACAACAGCTTAGGCTTTTACCTACTCATACTTCAAGTCATGGTTTTCTTGTTGTCAGTAAATTGCCTTTTTCCAGCTTGATTGAACACGAAAAAGTAACTAAAATTTGTAGATGATTTTTAAAAGATGTCGCAGATGTAGACAAATGATAAAATTGAGTGCTGCAGTTGATTTTACTCGACTATGATATACTCTATATTGTAGCTTTGTCTACTAATACTGATTGAGCATATAAAAATATAATTAAAAAGGCTGAATTCGCTCAAATCTCCATTATTTTCTTTTTTTTTTCTATAAAATTAAAATCTCTTCAAATATTGGTTTTCATTTAATTGAAAAATAACTCCATTCCAATTGTAAGGAAAAGAAAACCGACAACAATTTATTTGTCAGTTTAATTTCTTCCAAAAAAGGAAAAGGCTACAAATCTTCTAACAATTATACAATCGCAAGTTGATCAATTGATTGAATCCGTGCGGTATTACAGAATTGATTTTGAATTTTTTTTTGTTGTTGTTGTTTAATTGTTGCGCAGCTGTAACAAAAAAGATACTCTAACCCTTTATGCTACAAATTTCAACTGTTACATCTTTCTTTTATTTCTATTGATTCTTTTTTTTTGTCGAAGTAAAATTGTTTTCAAATCCCGCATCTGATTTTGATATTTGCTCACACTTGACTTCATCTCGTGAAAGTTTTTATTTTTATTGAGTGTAAAAGTCTAAAGCTGCCAACTGTTGTACGCATTGCAAAAATCTTATGTGCGAAAGGACAATGACCATTTCAGCGCCATTAGAGAAACTTTTGCCAATTGAATAGAAATACTTTCTATCTTTTGCTTATACTCGTACTATAGTATGGCAGCGATTTAAGTTGTAAATCTTGAAAAATTGCTATTCAATGCAAACCATATATCAATAAAGTCGAATATTTTTTCGCATTGTTTTAAGCATGTATGTAGAGGTTCTTTAATGTTATATTTATGTAGTGTACACTGAAAAAAAATATTAAATAGAAAAGCTGTATTCGAAAAGTTGTATCTTTGCTTTGCATAATTTTTATGGATTTATGTATCTTTAAGATACATTAGCATTTCGACTATTTTTGAAATCTATTTTTAATCAAAACAATTTTGGCTTTCAGTGCATTAAAATACTGGGTACATACTTATATATATTTAAAAAAAAAAATGTGATATCAAATCTGTCCATTTTCAGAGCGAGAGCTAATAAATCCTTGAGGAGCTTATTGGCAATGTCTGCATATAAATCTGCTTGCTAGCAAAGCAGACATACACACACACACACACATGTTCTTCGACTTAAATTGTGCCCGAAATCTGTCGCATGTGCCTTTCACTTCTAAATACAACAGCTGGCAGCACTTTACATTATTTAAAGCAGATTTAAAAAAAAAAAATGAAAAAAAAATCCTACGTGTTAAATAAGCTATAACGCAAAAATTCTTGAGCTGACATGGTATTTGGTTAACATTACTGCACACAACACACTTGACCCGAGAAGTCGACATATTTCAATTGTTGTTTACTCATGTCGCTTGTTATCTTAAGGACGCGTTGAACTTTAGTTACACTAAAAGGATATGCAAATTGTTCACAAAAAAAAAAAAAAAAAGATTGAAAAAAAGATACAATTTACAAAACAATTCTCTAGAAAATACTTTACGACATTCTTGCTGGTCAGTGGTATTTATTTTGTTATTGCTTCTGCTTTACATTAAGTTGTTGTCGCTACAAGGATATATTCTGGAAAAAAATGTGAATAGTAGAAAATCCTGTCTCTTCGCACACTTAAATTCGGCATATAAATCAACAGCTCAAATTTCATTGTCTGCAATAAGCTGCTAAAATCTCATACCATTCCATCGTCGCTATCGTTTGCTCTCCAAAGTATTACAAAGCCTGTGTCGCTTTGTGTTTATTGAATTAGTTTTTAACTGGTAGCATTCATGTCGAGTTAGTCGAGTCTATTGCACACAATAAATCTAAACTTGTATTGCTATAATTTCTCTTTGAAAACTCATTTAAATTGGTACATGAAATTTTATGTTTGCCTCACATACTCTTTTTTTCCAAATAAATTACATTTCATACATGTTGCTTGCTGTTTTTGATTTTATTTTTCTCTCCAAAGTTCGTAATCCTTTTTGGAGTGTGGGTGGCATGTATTTCAATTTTTACTTTTTGTTGTTGTTGTTGCATTTACTTTCAAATATTTACCTTTGTATTTGCTCATCTCACGACAATATTTTCTTACAATTTTCGCCAAAATGTTGTGTTTATTTTCAATTAGGGATTAAAATGTTTAATGTTTCTGTCATACACGTATGTGATTTAATTTTTTTTTGTATACATTACATAAAAATGTTGTAGTACCTTCAATTCATATTGAATAAAATGATTTAAACATTTAAAAAAAAAGAAAAGATTTTTTTAAAATAATCTAGCGAAAATAAAATATTTGAGTAGCAAGTTTTTTATAAATATTTTTTTTTTCATTCAAAAATTCTTTTCAAACTAAGAAATATGCAATTTTTTTTGGCAGTATAACGACGACAGATCGCATAACATATGCAACCTTTGAAAAGTTTCAATAAAAGCACAAATATGGCAGACTTTTACAGAACGATTTCAGCCTTTTACAATACACATACATAGTATCACTATAGTATGTAATATTGCATCAATACAAATAATTACGAAAGTTAGCACAACTTAGCGCAAAGAAAAACTTTAGATGTGAAAAACCTTTTCACGACGTCGTCGTCATCGTCGTCTATGGCAATGAAAAGGTGCAGAGACTGGCAAAAGTTTTATCCGGCAAAGGCACGACAAACTAACAAATTTCATTTAGGCATTTAGCGGCAGTTAACAAAAAAAAGCACCAAAGGGATACCACATACGTAAATGTATCTAGATACAAATGTATCTTTTTTTTAATACGAATTAAAAGCTAAAAAGAGCAAAAAAATGTCAAAGTAAAATACTTAAAAATTTAAAATTTTCTGCTTAGTTCAGCCTACAGCTTTGTTGCATATATTTTTGCTTAAATTGAAAATGGCATCTCATGCATTATTTTTTCGTATCGCATAAAATTTTTCAATATAAATGATGATGACGTTGATGATGACTGCTTATATTTATAGAATCTTTTACTGATTTAAGCAAAACTTGATTTCATTTTTAGATGAAAATTTCGTGCTGTATTCAGCACATTGTAGAAAGTTTTTCGCTAACGCTGCAGGCATAACTTTCACCGCACACAGAGACGCCTTCTACCATTCCCATTCCCATTCCACATAACTAACGCCCATTTAGTTTATGCTTTGTGTACAATTGGAAGTTGCAGAACTTCAGCGAAGCGTATGAAATGCGTTTCAGCTTTTACTCTAGAACTACGACAACGACAGCGACTGCAAAACAGATTGAATCTGAATCTGGTGCAGCAGTATACGAGTACGAAGCAAAAGCCGTGTTGTATACGGATGGATAGGCTGGCGCCGTTTTGGCTTTGAACTGACGGATTTGCTTCAACTATTCGACGCCTTACGCCTGTGAGAGTTCCTAAGGATTTTTTCTATACTTTTTTGGAATAAACTTTTTTTAAACAATTTTCTAGAGTTTTCCCAGGCAGGCAAGCAGGCAGTCAGTTTTTTGAGCCGTGCTGGCATTTAACTGCAACAGGATTAAATTTTTGCATTTGCATACATATTTATGAAAGTTATAATGCGATTCTTAGGTTTATAGGTTATGTTTGTATAGCTTTCATTTAAAAAAACACACAACGAAATAATGGAGATTGAAAGGAAAGGAAACTGTGAAATATCTTTAATTATAGATAAACGTTAAGCACATTTCTAATAAAGTTTTATTTTGTGATAATAAAATTTCTTAAGCAGCTAAATTGTTTTTTAGTTGTGTTGTAAATAAACCCTTTCGTTAGTTGAATATTAGAGTGGGGCTTATGTGTTATTCTTGAAGTAATTTGATCTGCTGCTAAGGCGTATTGATTTTAAAATTTTTATTGTGCCGACTTATGTATTGTATCTGCTCATCACTGATGTTTTCAGACAAAGACCTCCGCTTAGAAGTTAAATAAACGTCGAATATGTCAAATTATTTCCTTATTGAGTTAAATGCAACATGTCAAATATTAAATATGAATTTAAAAACCAAATCTGTCTTATATAAAAAAATAATAAAGCTCATCAATTGCATGCAAATTGTTTGATTTAAAATTAAAAAAAATAAAAAATATGTTTACCGAAAAAAACAAAACCATAAATCATGCTACGCTGCTAAAATTATAACACCGCTCAGCGTTAATATTGCGAGAAGTATTTCAAATAAAATTATACAATATAAAAGCTAAAAATTAAATATTCCTCAATTGTTTTGTCGCAATTCAAATAAACATTTTTTTATAAATCTATTTTTTTTTTTTTTTTTTGAGTGAATCAAAAATTGTATTGCATAAAAATATTTCAAGTGTTATATCGAGACAATTTAGGCGTTAAATTTGATTAAATGTTTTCGAATTGTTTTTGTCAGTTTTTTTGTTATATGGAAATATGCTAATTTGAAATTGCAAATCTAATATTAAATTGAGTTTGATTGATATTTGTGTCTCAATGAAATTTTGTTTGCTGAATTTGAAGTGTGAATTTGATGAAAAAGTTGCAAATAAAATGGTTTATTGTTTCGTTTGATTTATTTTGGGAAAAAACCCAGAAGGCTGGCGTTTTTTATGAATAAGGACTGTGAGAACGATAAAAAGTTTTGCTTTTACGACATTATTAAAACTATTTTTTTGTTTTTTTTTTATAAACCTTTTTTAACTGCCGAAATTCTTGAATAAATTCGCCTAAAACTCATAGCCGATTTTTATAAATAAACAATATAATTTTTTTGTTGTTGCATTCGAAGCAACTTTATTGCATTCCAATAAAATTTATTTACATAAACCAAAATAAGATAACACAAGATACAAACACCATAAGATCTATTGAAATTCTGACATTTCCAAGAGATACAATAAATTTTCAATTCATCATTTTAACCGTTGCCAATTGTCTCTGATCGTAGTCATCCCAAAAAATAAAAAGAAACGCTTTAGCCAACTTTTGGTAACATGGCAAAAATTCCCGGCTTAACATTATTGACATCCTGTACAGTGAAATCACCAGCAATATGATCATGCAGTATAAGTGAGCGCTGCTTGCTTGCATTATCCAAATGAAATACCGAGAATTTCACATCAAAATCAACTTCCGGCAATTGTGTTACAGTTGTATCCTCGGGCCACCAGAATTTGTGTATGTGATATTGTCCCTGAAATAGACGACGTTCTGTATTCAAATGCATACGATATTTACCCTAGAATACTATACATGTGCAATAACGTGCAATTTCTACTTGATTATAGAGACTAAGAGACACCTACGTACCTTAGTCACTGGACAATTGTCGATTATTTTGCCGTATTCTTTCATGAAACCATGCACTAGATTGCCTACAGGAGATTTCGAAGTCCAACCAAGTAAACGACACAGATTTATTGTTGAATTCAATGTTGCCGTATAGAATGGATCTAATTTATTGGTTATGCTTGCCTCCAGTCTCAGATCGACATCGGCTACATCTTGGAGTACGTCCAGTGTAAAATTTAAATGTGGATCACTTGCATCGTAGGTTATTTTTGTGTGTGGCATACTTTTCATCGCTCCACATTTTGATTTCCTTAAATTTGGGACGCATCATTTTCTAAAAAAAAAGATTTTAAGAAAATGAATTAATTGTATTATTAAAAAATCGTATTAACTTACCTCCGCCAGGGCACATAGGCCTAAACAGTAGAGTATTACTTGCAAAAGCAGCAATTTATAGATTGGTGTCATTATTTCAAATGTTTATTTACTATTTAAAAATATTTTCAAACAACGCCGCTATTTATATGCAACCAATAAAAAAAAGAACAAAGTAATTTTCTATTTTGTTAAATATTTTTGCTGATTTTATCAGCATTTTTAAAATTACAAATGCAATTTTGAAACGAATTTTTTCATTTCAATTTTCCGTTTAAATGGTTTTCGCTTATCTTTGTTATCAAAACATTTTCGTTAAATATTTTATAATTTCAATGTGATACGAGTATATTTTTTTAGATTTAATGCTCCAATAGAGCTTAAAAATTGCATTGCTAAACGATTTTTAATATAGTATTATTTTTTGTCATGCTGATTTTGTACTTTTGGCAAAAATTATTTCCAACTAGTTAATTTAAGCTTTTCATGACAGTAAATTATTTAACAGTGATGAAAATGGTTGTAAAATTTATAAATTTATTTTTATTAATCCTGTTGCTCGGTTGCCCATTGGCTTGGGCTTGGGTAAGTGCAGTCGAAAAGGACTTTGAATACTTCTATAAAAAAAAAAATTGTACTGTTTAATTACAGCGTTCCTTCAAAGTAATCTTCACACAATTTGATTATCAAGCGAATTCCAATTATTTGGAAGCGAAAATTCAAATACAAAATAATACTGAAACCTCTTTGAATGTGGCTATAAATACAAATGAAGTTTTGGATGATGTCTTTATGACTGCTGTAATTGCATTGGAGACTAACGAGGGCAATTATACTTCGCTAATAAATCGTACGCTGAATTTTTGTAAGTTTCTAAAACAACGCAGCACAGAACCTGTGCTACGCATCATCTACGAAGATCTTATGCGCCACGGTAAATTCTTTAAGGAATGCCCCATTAAGAAAGGCGCCTATACTATACATGAATATCGTGTCGATGAAGAAATATTGCCAAGTTATTTACCCGAAACAAATTTTAAATTTTCGATAATTATCAAAACCGCAAATGGTGTAAAAGTCTTCAGTGGTGATCTCTATGGAAGAATTGATAAATCAAAGGGTTTCAATAATTTAAAAATGTTCAGTATGGGATAGTCAGGGCTTAATGATGTTGGTGTGATACTATATGCTACAATATGTGTGTGTATTTGTGTAAATATTTAATGTTGTACTCGTTTTTTTCCTTTTATTTGTTTTATTTTTTGCCTTCAATAAAGTTCCTTTAAATTGCAATTCATTTTTTTTTCCTATGTGAAATTTTCAACTGCTTATTAAGCGCATAGAATTTCCTACGTTTTACTTAATATGCATAGCACCTTTGCTACTACTGCATTGTCGCATCATTATCTTCATTCACATCGTTATTGTCATCAGCTCGAACTCAACTCTGCTCAGCAACGCCACGTCACGTCACGTGTCTGGGTTGCGTTCATCCGCGAAATCGTATGTTTGCAACCGGTGACAACCTGTCTGCAGTTTTGAGAATTGATGAGGTTGATGATTCACTAGAAACTGCTTCTTGCTTCATCATCACATCACATCACACAACACATCACATCACACATATCACTCAAGCTCGAAATTAAGCAATTTAGTGTTGATACTTAGTTTACGCTAAAGTTTGTCAGCAAATGAAGTGCTAAGAATTTCGATGAGAATTAAGTTTCAAATAGGATACTGAACAACATCGATTAACAGTTTAGTTTGCGATATTCAGTGTACACATTGTATAGTGTATAATTTTTGAATATTTGAAAAATGGAGTCAAAATGTCGTTTTTTTATTAAATGCTTCTGAAGATTTCTAAAATGACTCTGGAGACAACAAAGCTAAGTTTATCCTTTCACACATTATCCAGCTAACTGCTAAATATGGCAGTAATTACGACATTTTTAAGATTTTTTTTTTTGGTCTTAAGTGAAGTTTATCTTTTTTTATTACAATATTTTTGTAGTCATTAAGGATGCGCTGCACATAGAAAGCCTGACGCAACTAAAGTCGTTGACAGTCAATTGCCATATAACAAAAGCATGAATCACCTTAAGTCTAAGCGTTTGTGTATGAAAATACTTAGTGTAGGAAGGTAATAAATCTCACACACAACTCTAAAGCATAGAAAAATGCAATAATTCAACAGGCACACATCCAGTCACTTAGTTGAGCTAAGCTGAGGTAGGCGGCATTTCTCTTTGAACATTCTAAGTTTTGTTTATATTATTTGCATTAATTATTGCGAAATTCACGTCAAAGCCGCAACTGTTCTTAGTAAAATGAAGATCAATGCCTTAACAAAAGACTTGATGTATGCCTGAGCAACTTTTGAACGATTCGCAGATACATCAAATGGAGTAAAAAAGTGTCACAAAAACTATAAATTTATTTTTAGAGGTCTAAAATAGTATTTTATGTGCGCATTTAACATATTCGCATCAGCAGAACGCCTATGTCCCTCCGTTTATCTGTACATTGGCCAATCGCTTATTCATTTATACGATAAAAAAATAAATAAATAAATAAAAAAGAAGTTGTCGAATTGACAAATTTATACAATTTTCATTTCGCTTCACTTGTCCAAATTAAATTTGTTATATAAAAATGTTAATTTGTGATTTTTTCCATTCGATTTTGTGACTCTTAAGTTGATACACTACATAGTGTAAAGTTAATCGGTTTGTCTAATTTTTGCTCAGAGATTAAAGTTGTAAATACTAAAAAAATAAACAGTACACGGTCCTCTTTAGTACACCGGACCGCTTTTAAAATAACAAAAATGTTGTTTTTCACCGTTTCCACGCCTTTCGTCAGGCCTGAGGTATGTTGTATTTGTTTTGTCTTATCTCAGGGTTATAGGGTATTATATAGTCGAGCAGCACGCCTTTAACAACCTTTCTCGTTTAGTTTTTTTTTTTAGTAGTCTTGCACTGCATTTCAATTATCGACATTTCAGTGACTTTTATTGAATTTATTTAAATTTTGTGTTAAGTTTGGGCATATTTTTTTTGTTTTTTTTGATTGGTCTGTCGGTTTGTTGCTTTTGTTGTTTTCGACATGTTTTTTATTTCTTGTTTATGTTGTCAAGTTAATGCAATTGATTTGACTCGCGAAAAAATCAATTATTATTGACACATTGCTCAAGCGTTTGATGTGCGGAATAAATGCATTATTGTATACATACAGACCTATGTACATGCATATAGGTATTATATGTACATATTGACATAGATGTTCAAAGAGCATTAAATGACTTGGTCGCCTAATGAAGCATATCTGATTTAAATGACAGTTTTAATAATAATTTTGTTTAATTTCAATGAAATTACTATAATTTATTCAACTTACATATTTATATGCGTATCTTATTTTACTATTAATTATTTGCATCTTTCTTGTCTTATTCAGATTTCCGCAACATTAAAGTTGACTTAGAAACCCAATTCAATACAAAATATAAAAAAAAAAAAAAGATCCGTTTCTAAATTATTTGTTTAAAATCTAAAGTAATAAAATTTCGGGAATATCCAAAGCATAAATTGAAATCTGATAGCCATGTAGCACCCGGACAAGTTTAGCACTACAAAACGTGCTATATGCAAATTATTTGTAATTTCAGAAACAAGGTTGATACAATAGCATGGAGAAGCATAAGAAATTAGACAGATACTTTACTACGATTTTATTGATAGTTTTGAATACACGTGATATCTTCTGAAAGTGTTTCGGAACTGAAAAGATTTTAAAATTGTTATAAATATATCAAAACTTAGAAGCTAAAGAAGTCATTGAACTCTTTTGCAAAAATTAATTTTTAAATTCATAACGTAAAAAATATGATTATATCATAATTCAATTTTGTTAGTAAAAATCTATTTGGCATATTAAATTTTGATGGGAAATTTCTACAACAAAAAAAAAAAATACATATATCTTCTTTCTCAACTTTTACCAATAAAAGTCTGAAATTCAAGTGATTGTTTGCATATTAATTTCATTTTTTTTTGCGTAAAGAAGACCTTAACCTGAAATTGAATTTTTAGTAAAAAAAAAGAGTAAAAAAGTTTCGGTAGTGCTTTTTTTGTAGTTTAGCAAATTGAATTAAATTAATTTGCATGCTTCTTTTGTGTATCTGCAGTTTAAATCTGTACTTCGATATGAAGTTGGCATAATAATTTGCAAACGAAAACTGAGAAAAAACTTGCTTAGAAATGATTTCGGCACTCTATAAAGTGTTTCTTGATTAACAATTACTCATGAAAAGAAAGGTGTTGACTGTTAGATACAATATCTTATAGATACTTTTGAATTAAAAGTTCAATGACATATGATAGATCGGCTGAAAATGTTAAGCTTAAAAATTATTTAAAACAATTTTTATGATAAGAAACAAGCACTTTTAAGAAACATTAATAACAATGATTGTAACTGAACAAAAAAAAAAAAACAATTTTATACAAAAATTTATGCAAAAAACGTTTTGTCAACAATCTACATAAAAAGTTTTTCAAAAAAAAAAAAAAAAATTAAAATAAAAACAATCTCAGCCGAGTGATAAAATAAGCAAAAAATACAAAACAAAAAGAAAACTCTTGGGACAAGACAAAAGTTGAATTTTTGTGTACAACTTTTGTCATAGTCGGTTGTTTTCATAGTTGCAACAATGCTGGCATAACAGAGCAGAAGAGAACAGAACAGGAACAGGAACATTGTGCAACATGACAACGACGACAAGAAGTCAACGACAACTACACATAACAGTACACTACACTTACAGATGCAATGTACTTGTACAAAAAAAAAAAAAAAAAAAAAAAACAACAGCAACAACAACAACAATAAAACCAAGATATACAACTTGACCAAATAGCAGCAAAAGCGTTAAGCAAATAGTTAACATTACAGCATGCACAGTGCTCGAAACACTTCCGTTTGTTGTAAAGAAACATGCTGCAGGACGAAGCCTACGCCAACTACATACTGAATGGTTGCCTGCATTGTAAAAGAGCTTTTGGCTTTTGTATATGTATTGTTGGGCATTGTAAAAAGCAATTATGGTCATAAAGTTAAAAGTGTGCACAAAACTCATTTGTGTGGGTTAGCATGCTTAAGTTGTTCCAGTATTTCTAAAGTTTTTGAAGATGTCATTTATTTTGGTCAAAGAATTTAAAGATTGTGTATGATCAATTTTGATACGATTTTTGTTGATCAACAATAATGCAAAAACTTAAGAAACAAACACCAATACAAATATTGTTAAATGCACTATTATATTTATATATTTTTTTTATGTTATGCTACTAACTTATGATAATTTTATGTATATTCTCTAAATTTCCTATGGGATTTCTTTGAATGCAAATAACTTGAAAGTAAACTTTCTATTCTCTTTGAAAACAAGCTGTTTACTTTTTCTTCTTTTTTTAAAGTGAAACAATTCAAATTAATAAAGTCTAATTTATTGTCAAATCAGTGTTTAAAAAACGCATAAAAAAGACCTCAATGTCCAAAATAAACAGAAGCCAATAACATCAAGCATTCAGTCAGCCGCGAAGACAATCCAAGACAATTTAATCATGGTGCTAAACTTCAACACCACAAGACTTATGCTGCATACCTGCAGGGAAATTCTACAAGATTTTATTTACATCAACTGTGAAAATATTTACACTTCAACAGATACCGTAGACGCATTCTTAAAATGAGCAATATGTAAACCTCCAGCATGGTGTTGAGAACGCCCACCTCAATTCCATACCACACCAAAAAAGCTGACATCATAAAATAGCAACACAAACAATTGAAAGTAGATTTCCGGCTTAAAATTGTGCAAAGCAGTTGAAAAAAAAAAAAATAGAAAATGGTTGCCAATCCCAACAGAAATGGTGCACAAAAAGAAGCCTGAAACGTTACCTTAGGCTGCTTAAATAAAAAGCATTAAGCGTCAGTATAAAGATGAGTACCAACGAATTGACGTCGAATAGCAGCATACACAATTTTAGGGCGAATACGAGGAACAAATTTTGCATAATAAAAACCGACTGAGAAAAGGTAAATTTATGTAAAAAATTTGTAGCAATTGCAATAAGTAACACAAAGGTAAATGTTGCCGCTGTCGTCGTCTTCGTCTTCGTCTTAGCTACAGCTAAAGGCGAAAAAGAATTTTTCTGCAATTTTGCTACAGGAACAAATAAATTTCAACGTACTTAGTGAATTTTATGCACATTTTATTTGACTTTGTCGTAGAATGAAAAAAAGACGGGTGAATACAAAATGAAAATTTTAAGAAGTAGGGTCTAAAGAATTTGAAGACAATGAAGAAGATATTTCAAATAATAAGAGCAAACAATGAGAAAGTTAAAAAGTTTAACGAGTAAGGCAAATGAGCGAGTATAACGAATCGAAAAGAGCGAAGAGCCTACTAACGAGTAACAACTTTCTCGTTAAGGCATTGCTAATGAGAAAGATGTTATTCAGAAATTTAAATATAACGAGTAAAATAAAATGATAAACGAGTATGACGATACGAAATGAAAGAGTCGACCAATACGTAAGACAAAAAAACTTCAAATAATAAGCTTTGTAAATCTAGTTTATTTTCGATTAGTTTTTATTCCATCAAAAACTTTAATACTACATGCAGTATTGAGTGCAATTAAAATAACTACTAAATTGCCTAAATTAGTTGCTTCCTAAGCCCACTACATTCTCCCTTTACGCATAGCAATAACCATTAAAAGCTTCTAGCTTTTTAAAACTCAATATACGATTATAAATAATTTAGCAACAAATTTGTATTTAAAACAATGACAACAATTTATTTTAAGCGTTTTGATACTTACTGTTTATATCGATATGAAATGAAAAATAACAATTTTATTTTTGTTTTGTTTGTTGACAATTGTAATTGTCGCTGTTGTTTTTTGTCATTAAGCCTAGCATTCTCATTAAGTTTGATAAATATAAACGATATTACTTGAAATCGAAACAATGAACCGCAAATATGCCATAAAAAATAACACAATATACGAGATACATAGATACATTATACAAAAATCCCAACCATTAAACGCACCAACTCTCTACCAAAGTATGCAAAAATTAAAACAAAAAAAAAAAATGTCATTACGTATTTTATGGCAAAACATTTTTGTGGTAGTAGTAGCTCTCTGAATTGGTAGGCATACATACATATATCTAGTAGACAACTCAATAAGTTCAAATAAGAATGATTTTATAAATATTTCTATACGCTACAAAACTTTATACAATTTAGAGAGTAACAGGCAAGGATCAAGATATTTCAAAAGTATAATTAAAGTGGAATTTAAAAATATTCTGCTTCATTTTAAAACAAACTGTTTAACTTAGACTAAATGAAAATAAAACCTTTTGAGCTCAATGCAGTGCATGTAACAAAAACATGCTTCCAATTGAAATGCCTTACCAAAAACACAAACAATTTTTAAAAAGGTATACAAAACGGTGTCTATTTAATTACAATTGTCGCCGCAATCCGTGCCAATACATGTACATGCATCGCAATTTACACACGAACGAGTATCAAGTCCCAAAAGTGTTCATTTAAACAACAAGCCAGCCAGCCTACCCAATACCCCAGTCAGATACAACATTAATATTACACTGACCATTATGTGTACTGATCCACAAGTTGGGGTCAATCGAGTATCGAGCGAACGAGCAAGCGAGCACAAAACTGCCAACTCCGAAATTGTCAATATCAGTCCGTGCGTATTGTATCGCAACCTCAACCCCGCCCCGGCCCCCTCCTGGGTTATTTTTTCCCTCAATTATTATTAAATATTTTACAAAGTGTGTGGAAAATTCATGTGTTTTCATGTGTTGATACAGTTGCATGAAATTGTATTGCTATTAAAATGCATAATTGGCGTAGTCAGTTTTCAATGCCGCCAACCAACCAACCAGCCAGTCAGATTGCCAGCCGGCGAGTGGAGTGTATCTGTGCTGCGCGTTAATGTATCTGTATCTGCATGAAAGTATCTACGCGTTTAAAAGTATCTCTGCGTGTGTCTGTGCCCTAATGAGATTGCAATTATTTTGCAATAAATTTTTATTATTTCAGATTTAAAGTTCATGCGTTGATATGCTTATTTATATACGTATGTGTTGCATTTATTTTTTAAACGTTTTAAATATATCAACGTGTATGTTTTGTTTTTTTTTTAAATTTTTTTTTTTTTATATAGACTGCTTTTAATTTTAAATTATTTTTTATTAATTGTTGGCATTCAACCTTAATTAAATGCTTTATTTATTATTAAAATTAATCAGGTTAAGTAGAACTGATCTAATTAACATATGACATGAGCTATTTTGAAGGCTTAAATTGAATAATTAATATTTTAATTAAAAATAGTTTTTTTTTTTTTTTTTCAATTCTGGTTAGTTGGCCTCTTATTTAAAAATCTCTCAAGAAATTTCATCTCATCTAATTAAGATATATTTTTAAAAAAAATATACCACAAGTTTTAAATACTTTATTCAGAATGTGGTCAAAACACTTAAAAATACTGCTTAAGTCTTAAGTATGCAAAAAAGTTACCATTTTCAATTTTAGTTCCTCCGAAAACTCCTCGAGTATACAACATAATTTAAAACGTTCAACAATATCTTGACATAAATTACATTAAAAACTTTATAGAAAATCTTATTACAATTTAAGCATAAGTATTTGCCAAGCACTCGAGCAATGTGAGTACAGTACGAGTATAAACTCGTTTAGGCAATCCAATAATTTACGAAAATTTCGGCAAAAATAACAAAACAACAACAACAGCAACAGCAAAAGTAACTAAATATGTAACTATCTCTGTAAAAATGGAGTGAGTAGGGTATTAAAAATAAAAACAGTACAGCGCACTTAGAGTCTAGAGCAATTTGGCTTTTGGCATTTTATTTTCGAAAATTAGCTCAATTGAAGAGAAGTTAAGATTGAGATTGAGTTTGGAGATACTCGTCATACTTAGACGTCAACAACAACATCATGATTATCATTATCAACATCATTATTATCTTCATCATAGACGTGAGCCAACGCCTTGAAGTGCAAATATCAGGCAATGCTCAAGTGGCAAATGGGCGCTTGAAAGCAGCCAAAAGATACACAAACAGCAAAATGCAGTTGCTTTTTCCATTGCCTACTACCATAAAATGAATGGAAATGAATCTTTTGGTAGAGTAAAGTAAAAGCTCAAGAAAATTCTGGCAACTATGCATCAAGAAAATTTTGTATTTCTTATTATTTTTATAAGGTTTTTCATCCTTCTTCTTCTTCTTCTTTTTTATTTTTTGGTTTTATTTTATTTTCTGTTAGCATTTCGTTTGTTTGTTTGCCGATTGTCTGCAGCGTAAAATAATTCGTTCATAGATAGATCTATCTTTCTACGACTTGACTTGCCAACGAATGATTTAATAAGATTTTATTTCATTTGATTAAAAATGTTTACAAGATTTCCTTTTTTTTCTTTACTTTTGTCTTCCATATTGCTTATTATAATATTTTTAAGTGAAATTAGCATAATTTTTTAAGTAGATTTTGTGCAGTTAGATAATTTTAAGTAATTTTTCAGTTACAGAATTTAAAATACATTTTTTTTATTAAGCTGATTGGGTATGTTAATCAGGTTTGGGCTGTGCTGTAAGTTGTTTTTTTTCCAACAAATTTTTGTAGTAAACAAAAAAATTTGCGGTTAGGCGCTACACTGCATGTAAAGGGAAATTTATCGCATAGACCAGATTTAAAGTGTGTGAGTGAGTTATTCTATATTTTGGTACAAGTGCGTTCATGGGCTGGCCTATAACTAATGTATTCAGTGCTCTGCTGCTACTGTTGCTATTTGAAATGCAGCATTAAGTATTTGGCTGCAGTTACATTCGGTTAAACGCCTAATTGAACGGTGTTCGTGTTTTAATTTTTTTGTTTTGGCATTGCGCTGTTCGTATTCCAAATTACAGCTAGCCGCAAACATTTTTTATGACGCTTAAGTTCGATACAGGGTTTATGTAAAAGGAGAATCTAGGTACGTGTGTCTAGGTAAATGTTAAAATTAGCGATGTGCCTATTTGTTTGTTGCTTTATAAAATAAAACTTAGTTTATTGTATAAAAACTAAGCTTAACTTAAAAAATAGCAATTAAGCTTTGCATACTTTTAGGCGCATATTACTTAATTGCACATAAAGGCACAACACAACCTGTATTAAATTTTAGCGCCACCTGAAAACCAATTGAAAATATTATGTGGCTTTTAGAGTTGGCTTTACCTTACCATGCCCCATTGTTATTAAGTAGGCAATTCATAGGCAAATTTTTTTATTGAGTTGTTGTATTTTAGTGGTCAACCTTTTTGGCATTCGTTTCATTTGTGTGCATGAGAGATATTTTAAATAAAAATTTATGTTTATTTTTATGTAGTGGCATTAAGAGTTATTTGTTTTTGCATATTTTTGCATTTTTTTATTTTTGTATAAACATAAAAAGAAAGTTGTAAATTTTTATTAATTTTTTTTCTTTTACCAAACAAAAAAATAGTTTTTTTTTTGTACAAATAAATATAAAATTAATCCAATTTGAATTCTATTGCATAACATTTATTCATTTTGGTTTTGTTTTTATATCAGTTTTGCCATAAAGTTGTGCCGATGTTGGTATATCACCAACAAAAAAGTTAGCCGGTATAAAATGAAAGATTTTACGTAGTACATCAAGTAAAATATCTTCTATAGATTGTGTTATGACTGTGTATAAGGCTTCGGCCAACATACGCCAATTGTCATTGAAGAATTTATTTGTGCTATCCTCTGTAAAAAAAAAAGTGGTAGAAGAAGAATAGAATACTATTTTAAACTGTTTTGATTTTAAGTTTTCATATGTACATACCCAGCTGCTTATTGCCATTGAAAAGATTTGAAAAATATGATTTTAGATTATCCATTTTAAAGTTAACGCGACAATTTGTAACATTATAAAATGTAAAGCCTCCCTTTTCATACAAACGCGTTTTGGTGTGCATAATAATTGTGGCGTTTTCTATAAAAAAAAATAATCTTAAGCATTCTATACAATATAAACTTCCAAAATATACAGTATACCCGCTTCCAGAAACACTTGTCCACGTCCATTGAGCGGTATAAGCAGTATTCTGCCATTTAAACTATAATCACCCTGTAGCTTCATTACAGGCAACGTAAATGTTGTCTTCCAGCTATAATCCTTTGGATAGACACTATAGACGGCGTGAAAATGAGGAATGTATTTTACATGTTAATGCGCTCTTATTTTCGTTGCGTTGCGTTTTAGTTCAGTTCAATACACTTACATGCTTTCCAGTACTCGCGTTTTTCCAAAACCAAGGATTTTTACATTGGACAATTCTACTTTCAGATTGATGGCATTGCTATTGCCTTGCGTTATACGTATACGATTTAAATAGAATGGATCGAAACTTTTGATACTTGTCAAACCGGGTATGCCTGTCAGTTTAGACAATATAATTATAGTCGTTGTAAATGTGTGTGTGTGTGTGTGTGTACTCACCATCATTAAGTTTATCAAAAAGCTGTTGTATGCTTTTCGTTGAACAATTGACAAAATTCTTTTCAGCTATTTTACATTCCTTGATATAGTCTGCTGTGGTTGAGTGTAATTGATTTTTGCGCATAATTTTTTTTTTTTGCAAAAGAAAAAATAAGATAAATGCAAAGGAATTTTGATTTAGTTATTGTTAATGTTGTGTATTTTCAAATAAGCAAAATTAATTGTTATATTGAATAAGTATGTACGTGTGCTCCGTGAAACCGCTTGATAATGGGCCTTCAGTTTCAGTTAGGCTTTTATTTACTTTACATAAAACTATAAAATCAATCTATCAATTTTTAGAATATGAAACTATTACGAAAATATGAAGTACGTATGACGAAGTGTATTAGATGACTTTGTGATCGTGAGAATACCATTAAAGATTTCGCAAAACAAATCTGGTTACGTTTGTATGAAATATTCTTTCATAGAATTTTAATTTCATATGTTTTGCGCATATTTACTATTTACATTAAGACAATAAGAACGAATGACCATAATAGATTTTGACCAAGACCAAATACAAAAAAGTTCAGCTTTTTTATTTATTTATTTATTTTTTGTTTCAATATCAAATCCACTTACGCGGATCTGTTAAAAATCCATCGTCACTTTTTACAAATTTTAAAACACACACAAAGGCAGAGCAATACAACAAAGCTGCTTTCATTATAACAAAAAAAAATTAACAAAATTTTCGTATAATTATCGGAATCTTTGAGAACCACTTAACAACCGCAGTGCAACCCAGTCAAAATCAAACTGTATGCCAGACGGAAAAACGATAAGCCACAAAGAAAATTTTCATATTTTCGCTTTCGTTAGACGCAGTAAAGAAACTGGCTTAGCTTGAATTGGCGCAAGTAATTATGTTGCAATCTGCAAACGGCAAACGGCAATATGCTGCGCATGCGCAAGTTAACCGGTGCAACATATGAAGTAGCCGGTAACCAGAAGCCAGAACCGAATCGAACTGCATTGAAGCTTATTTATTTCAAAGTGTGCCAACAGACACAACTTGCAGTAGCAGTGGCACAGCTGTTGCTGACTGGTAGCAAGAAATGTTACAACAAATTTCATCATCAATAAAAAAAATAAAAAAAACAAGTTGCAAGTGGCTTAAATGTGCGCTGCTGCACTTGCACGTTGCAAATGCGCTATAAAGTAAATCAAATGTGTCGATTCGTGCATGCAATGCGACGGGAAGTTTAATTATGCAGAAATACAATTTTTGGTAATAAATTTTTATACTCAACACACAAAACAGTTCGTGGGTTTTATCAGTGGAAATTGTGATTTGAAGAACTTTTATTTTTTTCAAAATGGATCTGTTGCAGTAAGTAGCGTACAATATAGTCGTATACATTTAAAAATATTTTCGCTGCTTGTTTACGAATCGAATTGCGACATTTTTGACAATCATTTAAGCGTTGCGTTTGTGATTTTGTAATTGAGTTTGACTTGTGTGACAAGAATTTTGGCTAGTTTAAGATTGGCTATGATTTTATTGAGTACTTGTTTGAACTTGTTTGATTGCAAAACGTTTTTTTTTGTATTTTTGTAAACTTTGAAATCAATGAAGCATAATTCAGCATAAGCAGCTGCTCTATTTTTTATTAGCAGCGGTAGCTGACATGTTTTTTGCGTCTTTGAGGCTACACACAGAGAAAAAATACGTTGTTTTATTAACTATAATTTTTTGTTTAACAGTGTATATAAACTCACTTCTTATGAAGCTATCTAAAAGTTAGCAATTAACAAGTTAAAATTGAATATCTTAAGATGCTTACATAATAGTTTTCTCTGTCAAACTGACCAAAAAAAAAAAAAATAATAATCTGCAAACCATTTAATTTAATTTTTATGCTGCATATTATTCATTAATTAACTTTGTTCTATGAAAACTTTTGTGCAGCAGTTGTTCGTAAACCCGCAGTAATTAAGTAAAATGAAACCCAGAAAATATGTTGCTACTGTAGTTCTCTTTTTTTTTTAAATGAAGAACTTTTAATTAGGAAAATGTTGCTACTCTGTGGAAAGTAAAAAAAAAAAAAGTTTTAAATTATAAAAATGCAATTACGAAATTATTTTTTAGAAAACATTTTTTTTCAAAATGTTTCTTAGCTGTAAAACAGTTTATTGGTTTCAGTGTGCTTTGCGTGTATTAAAATTTTTTAAAGATTAACTTAAAATTAAAAAAAAAAATTATTAAAAAAAAAAGTTTTTCTTTAAGCAAACAATTCAAAATCTTGACAATTTAAAACAATGAACACTACATTAAAAATTATTATCTTAACTTAAAGTGTAAAGTTTTTCTATGAATTTCAACCTCAGCGCCCTTCACATTCAACGCCTTAAAATGGAACAATAGAAATGACATAATCAGAAAATGAAATCTTTTGTATAAAATTCACCCTGAAACCTTTTTGAATTGACTGCAATGGGGCAGTTCGTTTGCTAGTTAGTAAATATGTATTATATGAACAATACAAAATATTTATATAAATGTTAATTTGCAGAAAACTTATATGCAAAATGATGGTCAAGGCAAAAAATGTGGAAGAGCGCAACCAGTGCGTTTCCCAGCAGCTAAAAAGGATATAAAAAACAAGAGTACAAGTAGCAGTCGCAGCAAATATTAAGCCGCAAAAGGAATTGTTACAAATTGTGACATTGTAAGGCTTGCCAGAAGGTCTAAAGTTTTAGTCCTTTTGGCTGCTGATGGTGATGATGATTATCAGCGCCATTATAGTCAAGAGCAGCAACTATAAAACCATGTCCCTCCGTCCGTCTGACCGTTGTCTTCATTGTCGTTTATTTCATCAACACCAATTGGACTAACTCCCAGAGCAAATGCAAAAGTCGACTTTGTTTGCTATGAGTTGCCTTTTTTTTTGTTTTTGGTTTTTATTTGACATTGTCCTTTTTCTGTGCAAGCATCCCTTTCGCTTGGGTTGATTGTTTCAAATCGCATTCACAGTTTTCTTTTTTGTTAAAAGGAGTTGTAGCAAAGAGAAGTTTACCTTTTGGAGAATTAATTTGCCAAATAAATGCTGACAAAATACGTGCAAAAAAGGTTGGCATTGGATTTGTGCTGCTGTATATATGTGTGTGTGTGTGTGTGTGCCTGCACAGCCAGCTAGCCAGCCTGTATTGGAACTAATAGGATTTTGATGCTAGTTTTGTATTTTTGTGCTAGAGGCGCTCGTTCCATGACCACAATCAATTCTTTTTTTTTTTTTTTGTGTGTTTTCTATCTTTCAGTTTTGCGCATGAAAATGAAAACGTTACAAAAATTGGATAATTTCCCCCATTTTTTTTTTGCGACTGCTTATGAATACTAGATATATGTATAGCTACACATATGTATATGTATTCATATACAATGTACAATATATACATACATATATGGTATGTTTGGTTAGAGACATGCCTCGAGTTTTGTGAGATTGTAGCATTTGACCCATGAAATGAGTTTTTGTGTGTTTCCAAAATTAAATTACTTCTCTATGCGCTTTCATATTCTGTGCAATACGCCAGCTGACCAGCTGACTTTGCTACTCGGTTTAGTTCAGTATTCATTTTGTATGCATTGCTTTTTCTATATTTCTGCATATATTTTCTGATTTTTTTTGTTTATATTTGTGGTCGTATTATAATTAATTTGTATGGCTGGATTTGTGGCGTTGGCGGTGGCAACTTTTATTTGGTTGGTTGCACTGGCCTAAATATGAATATTAAAGTTTGTATAAGTAAAAACAAAAAAAAAAAGGGCACATAGGTTTTACGCGCTGTATATGTGCGCTTCATAAAAATATGAATATTTACCGCAAATATATGCATAAAGAGTTTTGAGTTTGATTGCTAAGCCGATTAAACAAAAGTGAATTGAAGCCAAAACTGTGACAGGCAGATAGAAATTTTTAGAATTTTTTTTTTTGGAATTTTAAGCTTAATTTCAAACGGTGCGTTGTGAGTAGATTAAATTAGATTACGCATTTATCATTTTACGTTAACGTTAATCATTTGCCGAAAATATTCTTAACGTCAACGGATAACTCATTGTGTTGAAAATTAAGAGATTGCTTAAGAATTATTAACAAAATTTCAATCACTCTTCATGAAAAAAAAAAAAACTTATCGTACCAAACGGGTATAATCTATACAGTCTCTTTTTCAATAGACTTAAAAAAACGAAAGAAAAAAGAAATATATATCTTTAATGAATACACTTTGTAAGATTATTTAATTTAATTTTGGTAATTGCCTAAAAGTATGCACTTAACTTCATTTTCGACAGCGTAATTGAAAAATCCGCTTAAAAAGCGATACAAAAAAAAAAAAAAGGAAAAGTTTTATTATAAATTACATGAGAAGCGCAAAAAAAAAAAAGAAAAATTTAAGAAATATTGTATATGGCGGCAACATAAATCTATTGAAAAGTTACAAGAGCACATAAGTACAGTGCAATAGCAACAATAGGGCGGACGATGGGTCTAACGATAACGAAACCAAAAAATTAAAAAAAAATAAAGTTATATAACAACAACAGCAATATTTGCAGTAGACCGCAGGACACAGATAGACCTGTATGGAGACAACAGCCGCCAAGCAAAAATCTAGCTAAATTGTATACAAAACGAAATGTAGCGAATTGTTGTGAAAATGTTTTGCGAGGTTTGTTAAAAATGAAATGATTTCAAGACATAACATTTTTAAGCGAATCTCAATTTTTTATACTGTACGCGCACATTGATAACTAAGAGCAAAAAATTAAGCGGATACGTCAGAAAAGTAAGAAAAATACGCCCATACACATACACACACACACACACACACACACACGCACAGACAATAAGGCGACTTATTGCCTGTCCGGTCTTTGGCCAGATTGCCCTCTTATCTTATCGTGATTTTTCAGAAGGAGAGAAGTTTACGTTTTGTGTTTTTTTTTTCTTTAGCTTTTGTAAAACTCTAATGAAACGTAGCAGCCGAAGCAAAATGAAGTACGTACATACATATGTACTTGTACTAGTCGCAAATGAAGAAAACCACCAAGTTGTCGAGAAAGACAAAAAAAAAAAAAAACAACTAAATGTTTTCTTTTAAGAAAGGCAAAGATTTTTTACGACACTGAATTTTCTGCAAGTCTATGCGCTGCGCTTGATTGGGCACTCACACTCTGTCCTCGTATGTCTGGGCAGTTTTCTTTGCACACAATGACGACACATATCCTGATATATGAGTGGACATGCATGAAAATCCGTAGCAATTGCATAAGCTCATAGTGCAAAGATATTCTTCGACTCAAAAGCGAAATGCGACTGCAAAAGTCTGCTTTTTCTTTTAAGGCGTTTGAAGTTGATTTTTTATTCTGTTTTTTTTTTTTTTTGTAGTTCTACTAAGTCGCCAGTTGAAGGACAGTAATGCCTAGAGAGTCTATGTCCTTTGCTAAGTTGCAATACAATCTTTTTTTTCGCTTGTCCATATGACCAATTGAAACGCCAGTTGTAAATGGCATTTTTATCTTTTGTTGCATACATTTTACTGATTATAAAAGTTTGCTGTTTTTCTTTTCAATTTGCTGTAAAGTTATGTGAAGATAAAACAAGAAAAAATAGCTTCGGTTGGACCGAAGCTCATATACCTGTTACACAACATTTGACGTGGATAGACCTTCGTGTGCAGCATTTGTATTAAATTTTATTTCAAAATACTAAACAAAATAAATATATTCTTAAAAATTTAGGAATTCGCCGTCCGATTTAGACCAATTTTAAACTGAAGATTTGGCTTAATATACGAAGCATTTGTACCATATTTGAAGCCATTTGCTTTATAAATAAATTTTTTTCTTATAAGAACTTGACAAAATGTTATTCTTTTCTATGGGAGCCATATCTAAAAGTGGGCGTGGCACATTGATTTTAACATAGAAACTACACAGGACCTAGAAAAGCTAAAGTTTAAAATTTCAGCCCAATATCTTTAAAACTGAGCGAATAAACCGCGCAGCAACACACAGACAGACGGACAGACGGACGGACGGACAGACGGACAGACGGACAGACAGACGGACATGGCTAAATCGATTCGTCTCGTCGAGGTGATCAAGAATATATATACTTTATAGGGTCTACGATGCCTCCTTTAATGCGTTACAAACTTTCCGACAAACTGAATATACCTGTTTACACTAGTGTAACAGGTATAATTATGAGAAAAAAGTCGAGAGAGAGAGAGAGACAGAGAGAGCAATTTTAAAATTAGTTTATAACGTTGATCCACAACTATGCTCTTAAACTTAATTTAACTATTGTTAAATATTTTGTAAAATATATGTTAATTCAAAACAAGTGTGAATAACATTCGCAGTGTTGGCAATAAAATTACTTCTGGTGATTTTTTCACAGTGATTTAAAAATTGCAATGTCGCACTGCGACTGAAAGCAGTGATTTGTAACTTTCCTGTTTCTCAGTTTAGTTATCGGCGATTTTGTGTATCGTCCTTCGCGAATAGTGATCCTGTTCAGTAATCACTGATTCTTTTTAGCGAACTGTGATATTATCACTGTTTGCAGTTACTGTGACTTTAAAATCACTCTTTTTGCCAAAGCTAGACATTCGCTCAAAACGAATACAAAAGGCGATTCAGCTTTGAATGTCTTCGACTGTGAATATCTTCGAATGTGAATAGCTTATATTCCCAATTGTGAATTATGCGAATAGTAAGTCAAGAATAGCCAAACTGCTTGGTCAACGCTCTCGCTTAGTTTTGTCATTCTTTGTAACTCTTTTGTGGATCTAACTAAATATTATAATTTTTCCATTGCAAAATATTCGTTTTATCCAAGTCTACAAAGTTTTACTAATAATTTCTCAAATTACTACCACTAACAAAAAAGATGGCAACAAACTTGATTCAACCGAATTTCAACAAATAATAAGAAGAGAAGACGAAGACTATGTTTGAAGCCAAATAAACAGGAACACATAAGATGTTTTGGATGTTGCTTGCAAGACATCACATCAGTTGGCAAACTATAAATTTCAATAGACCAACTAAAGTTTAGAATAAACAAAACAATTTAAATTTACAACACCCACATAAAAGACCAAATGGAGTAAACACAGTCACGGTAAGGCACGGCACGGCACAGCACATAAGTAGTATTTACAGTAAACAACCAAAGTCATCAAGAGCTTCAATGGCAACAAACATCAGCGCAGCATACACAACAGCAAAAGCGTAAGCAACATTATCGTTTGGAAACCTTAGCAAATAATTTGAAAAATCAACACTAGACAGCTGCTTCAGCTTCTTATATTCCAAAGACCGCACTAACAACAGTCGACAGACAGACAGACAGACAGATAGATAGATAGACTAGAAATTGACACAAGACGACAATTTACACCAAAAGATTGGCGTAAATTGCGCAAAGTTCGCGTTTCCTTTTGAAAGCATCAAACTTGACTAAATTCTTCTCAAACTACACATTTACATACATATTCGGTTGGCCTTGAAATGCAGCAGACATCAGTGTGTGAAACATATTCTTGCCATTTTCGAAAATCACTTTTTGTTGTTGTTGTTTTTGTAAATAAGCAGTTTAAAAAGGATACTCTTGTATCTGTTTATTTAATGCAGCGTATGCAGTTTTTTTTTCTACACCAACATCTCAAGTATGTTTACCAATTGAAATGTTAGACAAAGTATCTATAGACAGTTGAATAGTTTATATAGTATACATTTAGGGAGTACCATGTCTATATCTCAATATAGACACAAATAAATACTCGAAAGTATTTATTTAGATTTACTCTTGTTTCTTCTTATTTAAATTTTACTAAAACTGTTTGAACATTGGATCAATGATTTAATAAAATTTTTTTTTAATAAAATTTTATATCTCAATTAGAAATGCATATTTTATAAAAAAAAGCAATAAAAAAAAACAAAAGAAGTAGAACGTCTGGTTATCTTTATTAAAATTCATTAAGATTAAAAAAAAACTGTGAGAAAAGTGGAACCTTTTTGAATTGAATTAAAGGTTGTGTGTGCGCGTCAAAGCTTTGGCCGCACCTTTTGTATAATCCAACGAAACTAATAAAGTTGAAATCGTGAAAAACACGAAAACTTTTCAATTTAATTTTTTGGGTTACGGGTTTGGTTTGGGTCTTGGAGTTTTGGGTCAGACAATGGTGTCGATGATGATGATGATGACGTTGGCTGGCATTCCATTACATTGCATTGCATTTCATTCAATATGCCATTTTCGGTAGTTTTGGTAATAAATTCGAATTGATTGCGTTCAATTAAAATTCAGTTATGCTCCTGCGGCAGGAATATTTTAATTAATTTTCACGCGCTCAGCAAAATTTTCTGCGTTGCATGGCATTTAGTAGCATACTATAGCAGCATAAAGCCTGGAAGCATAGTACGTGAAAGGATCATGTCCGTGGTGATGATGGAGATGATGATTGTTGTTGTTGTTGTGAATATATAATATATAGTTCTACAGAATTTTGAGACAGACGTAGCATTTGTTCAACTCAAAACAAAAATTTAACAGACTTTGTCGCTTGTAAAAAAAAATGAAAAAAAATAAAAACTGTCAGAAATTGTGATATAATTTTGTCGTATTTAAATAAATTTTAATTATTTTTATGCGAAATCAGCTTTTTATTAATTCAGCATAATAATCTTTTTTTTTTACATTATAATTCCTTAAAATGCTACGCATATGCTTTGCATTGAAATTGTATTTCTTCTATGTATGTGAATGTTGGCTTGTATTGGCATTTTGAATCGTTTGCGAAAAGTCCTTAAGCCTTTTTCGAAATTTATTGGCAAAATGCTTCAAGTTGTAAATTGTTATTGAATTGCTGCTGTTGCACTGCTACTACTGCTGCTGCTGTTGTATATAAATTTTTGTAAAAGCTGAGCTGCACAGTTTTCTGTCGGTATTTAATGCCGGAATTTGCATAGTACAATGATTTTGATTTTAAAATTTATTTTATTTGAATTTCTTAGTGTGACATGAGCATTAAAAAAAATTTAAGATTTAAAATAAAAATATTTTATTTGAGAAGTCACTTTTAACTGAATTTACAGTAAAGGGTATACGCGACAAGTCATGCGAGATGGGCTCTCTGTAATAATTGTTAAGCACATTAAATCAAATATCTTTGTAATTTAAATCTATTAATGAATTTTATTTATCTTAATACTTAACAAATGTGAATTAGAATATACATTTTATCAACGTCGACTTTCGCTTTGCTTAAATCCGCAATGATGTTGGCCACTTAAGCATGCCAAAGCACGCATGGCTCGTTCCCATTTCTTTGGCTAATATTCAAGCAAAGCTGCTAACTAAATACTTCGAGCTGTAAGTAAAGTAAATTTTTTGAAAAACGGGCGGACTGGGCTGCCAGATTATTCAAATGAATATAAAATTATCATGTTCTGGCATACCTTTTTGTGTCGTTGTCGTTGTCGTTGCTCAAAACGATGAAAACGTTGTTGCATTGCTGTAGCGCAAACAACAAATTGCATTTGTCATCTGCTGCATAAATAACGAGATAATACCATAACATAATAACTGTCAATATACTCAGTAGGAGGTGTAAGGATTGCATTGGATTGTATTCGATTGGATTGGTGTGACAACCGAATTCATTTCCAATCATAACGCCCACAGCATGCTACACCGGCAACAATATTCAAACATTCGTTCGCTCGTTCGTTCGTTAGTTCGTTCATTTCACATCACACAACAACAACAAGTGCATAATTCACCAACGTAATCTACTTTTCCAACAGAATGTCTGTTTGTGTGTCCTGTTGTCCTGACTGCACGTACGCAATGAAGAATTCTGTCACTCGATGCGATGAGCGAACAAACGAACGAACGAACGAATTTCTGCTATAGCAATTGCACATGTAAGCGTGTATATGTGAGCTGGCAAATGAGAATTTGTATCGTCGATTTGCATATTTAATCAAAATTAACATGACCGATAAAATCAATTACACAACGTATCCAAAAAGCGGGAAACAACAGCAGTAGAAGTGGCAGCTAGGCACTTGGCTGTGAAAGATATATGGCATGGCATAGCATTTTAGTTGTATAGTATATGCCGTATTAACACACAAATAAACGCTTTAGATGCGAGGTTTGTTTTAAATAAAAATATGTTGTTTTTTTTATAAAACCTAAACAAATATGGTTTGTAAGTTATTCGTTCGTTCAATCTTCTGTGCTTTTACTGCAAATGCTCTAAACAATTTTTCAGCGGTATTAGAACCTAGCGACAAATCAGTCCTCAACTAGCTCTCACAAATATTCTAGAATTAACCTCTTCTAAATATATATGTAAACAGTTACAAATACTAAATATATATATTTAGTTTAGTATATATGTAAATTGATTTGCTGCTGTTACTGCTTCTAGTCAAACAACAAACGCATAGAAATGTGTCGTGTACAATTTTCGGTTCGTTTGTTTAAATCCTTTTGTATATGAGTGTGTTCAATCTATGTCTCATGTCTCACATAGATACATACCGTACGTGTATGTATATGTATTAACTGATATTGTTATGTTTGTGTAATGCAGTAACCCAATAGGATTTTGTTGCGTTCAAAATGTAGTTCCTAAAACTTCCAATTTCACATTCTTTTTACAAAGAGGCGAGACCGTTCTTTTGGAATGAATATTGCGAACATGTTTAATTTTAACTCGTAAAACTTCGGTTAGGCGAATGTTCATAAAAATACATGCAAAATATAGTGCTTTTAGCAGTAACGTTTTCATGTCTTTTGTACATTTTTACTGCAAAACAGTTTCAGTTAGTAACTAAAATTTAGCTACTTCTGAGAAATTCTACATTCTATAAAATTCCATTAGGTACTTTCGCTATGTTTGTACTTGTATGCATGTGTATAATGCAGCAAGCTTCTATTTATTGCAATATACATACTTGTATGTATGTTCCTCTCATCTAAATATAGTATAAGTAGTAGTATTTTAGAGACTATGCAGCTTATCCTGTCCAAACACGTTTAAATTGTTTCTTCCGGCACTGATTTTTCATGCATTTTATTTTATTTAGCTTAGATTTAGATGCGATGTCTAATTTATTGTACGCATTATACTATAGTGCATACTAGTACGAGTATATTGTGTATAACATAAGTAAATAATATATTCGAGACAATTTGCATTGCATCGAAGTGCTTAATAAATATGCAAAGAATATCTCTAGTATGTAAAATATTTCTAAAATGTTTCAAAGTATTACAAAGTTTATTCAAAGAGAAAGAAACAGAAAGAATAGGAAAGAAGCATAACAGTTCTATCAAGTTTATATGTTGCATAATTTTTATCAGATACAAATCGGACTTTATAAACATGGAGGAGGGTATTACACTGTCTGTAAAATTTAACTGTTGTAATAATTAAATGTGGTTTTGTTTGAAGAAATTTGTGCAATAAAATGTAAAATTTCTTGAATATATTAGAAAAGGGATTATAAGATACTACTGCTGCGAAACTACTAATATGCATAAAGCTTGATTTTTTTTTATACATATTTACATAGTATATATCTCATAATTAAAAACATTTTTATATGCAGCTTTAATCATTAAATCGACAAAAAATAAAAAAAAAAGAACGTTAACGTAACATAAACAATTCTGTCATTTGAAAATAGAAAAAAGGAAAGAAAATATAATTTGCAGTGCCATAAATACACATCAGACTTTTATACAATATATTTCTATAACAAAAAAGGATATACTTACGTTTATGCAGCTGTACGCCGGTAAATCTCTATAAGCGCGAATAATTGGTTTCCTCATTTAATACGAATGCTTGAATTCAATGCTCTGCAGGCACATTTTTCTTTATGTTAGATTTTTTGTGCTCCACTGCCACATCAGAACGATTCCTGGACGACTGTCATAGAAAAAAAAATTCGAATAATGGTAAAAAAAAAAAAAAAGAGAAACGAGCGAGCAAAGCAAAAGCAGCGGGAGTCATAATATTGCAACAGCAAATGCCGCTCCACTAAGTGTGGCTGACGTTAACTGTCGACATCGAAGTCAGCCACATCATCATCATGCTCTGTATCGACGGAAGTTGGGTGTTGCTGGTAACGGCTCAAAGAAGAAATTGCTGGAAAAATTAATTGCATTTTCATTATGTTGACTTGTAGTAGTTATAGTAGCAATGGAGACAGACAGATAGATGGCTTACTATGCTGCGTATCTGTTAGATACAAAAAAAAAATAAAAATAAAAGAAGACAGTAAAACAATCAGGCTGGCATGGCATACAGACAGACAGACAAATGGCATAGATTGTAGGCGAAAGTCATTTGGTTGAAGTGCTGCACACTTTGTCTTTGAGCGATATTTGATGTTGCACTTGGCTATATTACGCTGCTTACCCTTTTCCCCACTTTGACGTGTAAAATGTTGCCATTTCATGCTATCAAAAATGTACTTATTTATAAATTAAATTGTTAATGCTTTAAGTTTATGTTGAGGTAAATAAATAAATATGTGAACTTTTGAAAATACCATAAAAAATTACTAAACTAGAATTTGGTGCTATTTATTATTTGTATCTTTTCATGTATCTATCTTTCCTAAAAATCCAAATGTATCTACGAAAGCCATTTGCATTATTTTTATTTTTTTTAACTTAATATCAAACTTTGTGCTTTGCTAATCAATGCTATAAAACACTTGACAGCCACGTCTGTACTTTTTTTCTTCCACCAAATAAATTAAACTTTAAAACTGATCAATAAAAAAATGTTTCTTATCTAAAAAGAAAAATTAATTTTGCACTAAAAATTTCATTATTTTTCAATCGTATAATCGCTTTGACGATAAGATATATCACATGTTCAACACAAATTCATAGAAACCACATTGACATGAGATCATCAAGCTAATTTTGATTTATAGCGTTTCATATAGTATATGGGCTAAGTTCTGCCTTTGAGTTTTTCAATAAAATGTTTTTATTATAAAATTGTTTATCAAATTTATTTGCGTATATCTATTTAGAGACTTAAAACATTACTCACCTGTTATAAAGCTGTGCCATATCTCAATATAATTATATCTTATATATGAATTTTATTCCAAGCCTCTCAGAATATTTGCTTTATGTATTGTTTTTTTTTGTTTTTGCTGTATAAATTTTTACAACTCTATTTATTTTTGTAATGTTGTTCGTTGGTGCTTATCGAAAGTAGAATAGAAGAATCTCACATCAGGTCGTATAAAACATGTGATAAGCCTACTATTCTACTTGCAAACTAACACCAGATTGAAAACTATCTAATTTCACATATTTTTCCAATAAATTTTTACACAATTTAAGATTTCCTTGATATTATTATATAATCCATTTGTTGAAATTCCTCGAAAGTTTTTCTTTTTTAATTTTTTTTTTTGTGGTTTTATTAAATACAAGAACACAGTCGAAAAATGTATAAAACTTGACATCTATGCACCACGAAGTTCAATAATGAAATAATGACAGTTTTTTTACTGATATTGCTTTTATACACGGTCTCTTATCTTGAATATGAGATAACGTAGTTAGGGATACTATATAGAGTAGTACGTGTATACGGATTGTGAAAATAAACACTGGTACGTAATTCTTATCGAGAACGATGACGAAGCGTGTGGACAAATAGAAATAGAGATATGACGAAACGTTGTGAATGAATGGATCGAACGTTTGTTCGTTTAGGTAACTGAACTCGAAATGCAAAAATTCTTTGGTTTTTGAGAGAATTACTTACAAATATATTATTAGATATATTAAACAATATTAACAATATAATTGTTTTAAATCATATAAACGGATGGGAAAATTTATTAAAGAAATCTAACACATCAAATGCAATCGATAAATGTCAAAAAAATAAACCAAAAAATTCTAAAGTATAAAATATATTTATAAACATTTGTTGTTGCAACAGTTTATCTGTTACAGATACATACAGAAAGTAAAACACCTTTCTATATATATTTTGCGAGTGTAGTTTGATAAGTGTGAAAAAAAAAGTTTGCGAAGTGTAAACAAATTTTTTTGAATATTTTACAAGTGTATTTTCATTAAAAACAGTTTAACAAATTTAAACGTTTTGAGCGGTTAAAATATAAGAACAGCCTATTTCAAATATATATTTCGTATTTTTCACAACAATTTCAAAACACCCTCGTATGCATAGCATGCATACACACCTTGACAGGTAACAGAGTAACCAAAACCATACCAAAAATCAAACGCACATATTTAACAAATACCATCAGCACCGGTACTCGATATTTGCTGTCGATTATTGAGCAAACATTGTCTAAAATGTGTGATTGTGATAACGCACACGCATACGACAGCGACACCGACGACTACGACGACGACGACAATTCAGACCTAAACCCAATATTCACTGTACGACTTTTTAGATAAGATAGGAACCCGTTTTGAAGAAATGTGCTTAGCAGCAGCAACAGCAGCACCAAAAAAACATTTGGAATCGTTGCATTCTATGGGATAATTAAATATTGTAAATATCTATTTTTGTTTAAATAATATTTTTTGTTTAAATAATTATTGATAGAAGATTACGCATTGGTCAGCTTACAGCTGTCAATCAAGTTTAAGTTGTATCTTAAAAGGGTTTTATGTACTCTTCATAAAAATTCGATAAAATCTTGAGAATATTCTAAAAAAAAAAAAGAAAGCAAACAAAGATAGCGTAATTTGTATTAGAAAATGTTGCTATATGGTATAATCTATTAAATGATTTTTGTAGATCAACTAAAAAATTTATAAGTTTAGTTCGAAATAAAGCAAATAAATAATTAATCATTATGTATACAATAGTTTATACATGACAAATCTTTTAGTCGTAAATCAATCAAAACTTAACCAAGTAAATTTGAAGCTAATCGAATGTGCAGTTCAAGTGAATGCATTTAATTTTTATTAGTTTAACAAATACCAATTCTTAAGTACAGCATGAATGTATTTTTCCACGAATGCTCAATTTTAAAAGAAATTCGTAAATCATCAAAAATAGTATTGCTGATAAATACATACCTTATACAAACCTTAGAAAATCGGACTACCTGCCATATTATTTACAATAACTACTACTACCTTGTACATATGTACTATATAATTCGTATTTGCATTTGTATATGGTTTATTTTTTTTCATGTTGTCGTTATAATTTATTTTATGTTTATAAGCAGAAAAATATCATTTAAAATCGAAGTACAATATACCATATACCTTACTATATAGGTTGTGCTATCTTTATAAATGATTGGAAACTTGTTCAGTTATGTACTTAGTGACTTAGCTAACGATTTGTCGCAGCACTTATCGAGAAGTATATGAACAACATTTTTGTATATCAAAAAATATATAAAAATAATAATTCTTGACTTTTTTTTTTAGTTCTTTGGTCGGCTTAGATAAGATATTTATTTGCCGTATAAATATGTCGAAATCTTAGTTGTTATTTACTTGAAATTTTTGTTTTTATTATATTTCACCATGTGGTTTCTTTAACTTCATAGTTTTTCAATGTACAACTTATATAATTATAAAAAAAGTAACTTGCTTTGTTATTAACGGAAATTGTTGTTGATTAGAAAAGTAGGTTTATAGTTATGGGAAAACCAGTCAATAAATAGTTTACAAATTTTGTAAATAGTTAAAAAAAAATATAGATTAGGGTCGTTAAGGTAATTTTTAACAAACAAAAATGGAAAAAAGGTGTTAAAAATAACAATTTTTTTTTAATATTCGTAAATTACCAAATTTAAAGGAATGAAATATTTTATATACAAAATTCAAACACATAAATAATTGCATATTTAAATTTAATATTAATTTAAAACATTTTTCTTAGCTTACTTGCTACACCCATACACATAGTTCATTCAACTTCAGCAGTATTCCAGGTATGACTGTATTCTATAGCTGTATAGGCCATTGGCACGAATCCTAATAGTAGCACATTTACAATACAACACCCACGGATACGATACAATCCGGCATTAGAATAACAAATCTAATTGCTATTACACTGTGAAAAAAGGAAAAAGAGGAGAAGAAAAAACGTAAAAGCTCTGACAAATGATGCCAGCGACAACTGCACGGTTTCAATCCGCTACTCACCCACTTTTCAAAGTGCATTGATGATAATAATGTCACAGAAAAAAAAAAAGATATAAAAAAAAAATGAAACTTTGCAATTGTGCCCAACGGCAACGAACTGGCTGACTAAATGACGCTGGACAGATGACAGGAATGGTTTAGAATTTTAGATGAATGGAATTGCGCTATATCGAGGCGATATAAAAAGGTGAAAGGTGTGTGTGTGTGCCAGTAAAGCAAATAGCTTTGACGTTGTTAATAGTTGGGAGGCAGGTAGGCCAATGCAACTATGTAAAACGTTGTGAATAAAACGATTTTTCAATGCAAGCTGCTGCCATGCGAATTTAACAAAAGTTTTAAACGAATATTAAGATTTTTTAGCTAACCAAATTTATACAAAAACAAAATTTTTCAAACCGGAAATTGAAAGCTTAAAAAAAGAAAAAATCAGTCAAACGGAAATTATTATTTCTTATACAATAATTTATGCCGTTTACCTTTCTTTTCTGACTTACAAAAGTTACTTCACTAAAACATTCCACTGCTTGTGACATGCCTCCTTGTTGTTAGGTCTGCACTGATCAACCTTCTTAACAGCTCCCAAACTATTTGTAAAATGATTATGAATGCAGGCGTTGCAATTGTGTGTGCTGCTGTCCATTTCCCTACAGGCAACCGCATTGGCCACAACTGACAGGCTATTGCTTTTGCTAATTATACAAACGACTCACGTAATTTTTAATCAATTGTACGTGCAAATATCTAAAGCATTACGGAAAACATTTCGTATGTATGGAAAGTTTTTTGACTGATTAGCTGCATAATCGAGGTAAAGTTGAATCGTGCAGACATGTATTTAATTGAATGTCTATTGAATAAATGGTATGCTGTATACCATGTTTCAAAAGCTTTAGGCCGATTTTAAATTGGTCGCTTAAAGCTTCAAAGCTGTTTAAAGCTCTTATTGAGTGTTATAATTGGTTAAGCTAAGTTAAGCTTTATACATTTTCTATTGCTTTTAGTAACATTTTCTTCCGATTTCTCCATTTTGAAATTATATTATAGGTACACTTTAATTTATAATAACTTTACCCTCAATTATAGAGTTACTCTCTTGGAAAATACACACTACTTGCTACATAAATGCATACATACATATTGTATGTTTGTACGAGTATATCGGTAGTAGCTAGTTCGTTTTGATTGTGTTCGACATGCCTTTAGTTAGTTGTACATTTTTGTTTGCTTTCTTGTAATCGTTCAATCGAAATCACTTGTTTAAAGTGGAACTCGTTTATCTTATCGTTTGCCAACTATCAATATAAAAATATTCTATCTTAACAAGACCTAACTTTGTTTTTTGAGGTTTATTTTATGTGTATCAGAAATGAACAAAAAACAATTTATATAAACCTGTACATAAGTATTTGCTTAAGACTTTTTTTTAGTAGACACAAATTTCATATAAATTGTACAGTCTGCACAATCGTTTTTCGATTCGTCATTTGCTTAAAGAACAAGTTCATTCAAAGGCATATTTTAAACTTATTAGGCTATTTAGTAAACAGACTAGAGTTTTAGGGATTGTCCCCCGAAATTCCCAATTATTGTTTGGTTTTATGTTTAGTTTAGTACCATCTAATTATCAGCTGATTATAGTTTATTTTTAAAGAACATTGTCATTTAGAGTAAACCAATAGCTTTTTGTTAAGTGGTATTTACTCTTTAATAAAACAAAGTTTTCCCCTTTTTAATAAAGCTCAAATTCAAAGTTGAAGCAAAATCAGAAGGAAAAGCAGCGTTGTCTTGTAATACATGAAGTTTGCGTCTGTCTCGAGTTAGAAGCCTTTGAGCCAAGATGTTAAAGCATTAAGCCAAGACAACCGCATGTAACACCCAGGGAGTCATTAGAACAGCAACAAGAAGGACAAAAAAAAAAATCTGAGGTAAATAAAACTTGCTGATGGTAGTAGACGACATTTGCTGCTTCGTTCACTTTTGTCGACGTTGATGCCAACGGAAACGGAAGTGCGAGCTGACAGCAGCAAAATGGACCGCCAGCTGGTAATGGCAGCAGCCTAGTGCCTCTGTACTTTGGACAGAGTTAGTGGCAACGGCAACTGTTGCTGCAGACATGAAGTTGCAAAGGCGACTTTTATATTCAAGTGGTTTTTGATGAGAAAATGAAAGGTAATTTCAGCGATTTTCTTTAGAATTTTTTTTTTTTTTTTTTTCGTTGCTTTTAGACTATTCTTGTTGCTTAGTGGGTGCCAAAGACAAATGAGTATTTATGCTTGACAGATAATAATTTTTTTTTTGCCTGCTTTGTTATTTGGGCTGCTCGCAAAATTGCTGGCTTTTGTATTTGATAAATGCTAAAAATTGTTGCTCGTTACTGCTTTCATTTTTGTGGCGTGATTTTTTTTTGGTTTTATTAAAATTGTGCGAAATAACTGTAATGTTGAGTGTTGCCGGAAATTGTGGTCAGATTATACTGAATTGGGTGGTGTTTTTTTCTTTTGGAATAATTCGTATAAAATATTATTGCAGTTGGAAAATTATTAAATGATTTAGTTAATAGTTTTGTAATATTCTAAGAAGATGGTGCTGAGATGTTCAGACTAGTAGCTAAGCATTTTCCAAGAAATGTATACTCTACTTTACTATCTAACAAACTTATTCTATGGTGAAGCCAAAATTTATTGCTATTAATTTTCACACTTCTTCAACCAAGCAGAAAATTTGAAGAAACTTTTCGTAGAAAATGCATACAAAACCAAACGAAGCACATAAAAGAAACCCAGAAAATAGGAAGGCAACTCACTAATCACAATCAAGTTTTCGAAATTTATACTCCAAACCATAAATATGTTTCTAAACATTCATTTTGACATTTTCATCTAAACCAAACTGCACAAAAAAAAAAAAAAAAAAAAAAATAACAAAGCAGCAATGTAAAATGCCAGTCATGGGATGTGAAAAAAACCTTGCTGTTCTCCATATCAGTAAACTGCATTTTTCGTTGATACCTACTCTTTTTTTTTGTGTTCTTCTAACTTCTAAACGATGTTATTATTGTGCTAGCTTCATATATTGCAGCGTTGTTGCATACATAGGTCGAGAGTTCGAAAGAGATAAAGAGATGCACACACACACACACACACACACAGAAATACTGGCAAAAAAATGCTAAACTGCAATAAATTCATCAAGTGTGCAATGGAACATGCTGTAATGTCACGCCCACTACCCACGAGATGACTATGACTACGATCATTGAAGGACGAAGTATATGAAAAAGAGCAGCATGAGGCTGACGTTCGCATGCATCACATGGCCTATGGCATTTAGCTTCATGGCAGTCATTCAGTCGTTTTGAAAAAGGTCTGAGTAGGAACATACTAAGCTAACCTAACGTAATGGCAGCAGCAGCCCTAACTGCATACTCCATTAAATTTTGTACCGAATTGGGTGATATTTTGTAGGCAAATGTGCAATAAATTCTAAATGCGCTTGCATATGTGTATGAATATTTGTGTGTATGTGTGTGTGGGAAGCAGGTGCTGGGTGGCTTTTCGTTGCCTGGTTGCATGCAATGTTTCGGTGTTTGTCGTTGTATATTTGATGCGGAAATGTATCGCATTCTGTAAAATTTTTGGCATCGTTTTACACGCTTGTCAAGTTTTTGTTCAATTTCGCTTAATTTTTTTTTTCTTTTTTTTTTTTTGCCATTTAGAAACACAACATTGCGTTTTATTATTTTTTTTTAAATATATTTTTTTTTTTTTATAAGAAAAATGTTTGGGTAAATGGAATAATTTATTTTTTTTTAAGTTTAATTGCTTTGAATTGGATATTGATCAAATTGATTGTCTTAGATTTGTAATGGTTTTTAAATTTAAAAAGGGGAATAGAAATGCTGTAATTTATATTTGACAAAAAAAAAGATACTTATTCAAAAATTATATCTACAGCAGCATTCAATTACACAACAGTCAAGCCAATCAGCTAAGCAAATAGAACTAGTTAAAACTCTAAAGAGCTCAGAAATAGCAGATCGTTTCATTTCATACGAGATACATTTTACACAAATTAGAGTTGACAACGTACAATATATGCTGTGGCTTTTCAGGATGAGTTATCTTTGTGCATTAGATACATATGTACATGCGAGAACAAAGATAGATAACCAATGCATTGCAGCAGTTAATTGAGCTTGACGTATGGCCACGGCTATCATGTTCAACTGACCAAAGCAAGTTATAGCATTTGTAGCATAGCATTTTGCTACTACAACAGACAACCGCAAAATGTTAAACAACTTGTTAGAGCAATGACTTAAATTTATAAATATTTACTGAGAAAAACTTGCATTAAATGCATAAACATTTGAGAAATATACAAATAAACTCATCTGTGGTCTCATATAGTAAAAATATTTATGTTAAATGAAAACAGTTCAAAATTATTATTATTATTTTTGAACTAATTGCTTTGAAATATAGCAAAAAAAAAACATATTAAATAAACGTTGGCTGCATTTAATTATTATTTATTCTTTGTAATGAAATCAAAAAAATCAAAAGTACGCACTTGATTAGCGTTTATGTTTTATTATTGCAAGAAAATTTCAGTAAAAATGCGAAAAAAATGCTGCTGCATAAGCGAAATGCATTCGAATTTATGAAAGCATAGGATAGGTTGTGATGTTCAAGTGAGAATATACAATAAGCAATCAACGTAAAAACGTTTTGGGGTCAGTGGTGGGCAGTTATAACGAAAAAGTTGCTACCACAGCGAAAAGTATATGTACACGTACGTAATTTAGCTATTAAAAAGGGTTGCGCAATCGAAGTGAAGTTGAGCATGGAAACGCAGTACAAAAGTGCTGTGAAACTGCATTTTACCCATTGCTACGCTGCACTTACGCAGCTGCATTCTCGCTCATTCCATGCCAAAATGAAAACGCATTCAACCACTTGCGGTATGCAATGCGTAGCCATTGCTTGTGCTAAACGGAAACGGAAGTTCTATGCATTGCGGTCAGTTTATACACTGTAAAAATTATGCAAATACATTTGTTTTTTTTTTTTTTTGTATATTAAGAAAAGTTCATTTTGTACAGTTTTCTCTCAGTGTAAGCTATACATTGGCAATTTACATTTACATTCCTATCTACTTGCATACAGCGTTGCCTTCTTTTACAGCATCTCTGCAATAGCACATCTGACACACTGGAGCGTAAAATTAATCGTGGCATCTGCATTGTGTATTGCACGCAGAGCATAAAAACATTGAAATGTAATATTTTTTTTTTTTTTTTTTTTTGAATGGTTGCAAATGCAGTTTTGTTACATTTTTATCTTGAATTTTTTTTCCTATACAATTTTTTGGGAATATAATTTTTAAATTGACTTGTTTTTAGTATTTTTTTTCTTTTTTAAAAGTTGGCCTCTTGAGTGACATAAATTCTATAAAATGTTGTAAAATACAATAAAACATGTAAATGCCACATTTTTATTGTGCTTTGCATTTGCTTAGATTTTCTGATTTTTTTTTCAGATTGCATCATTTGATTCCAATTACAATCTTATATTCAAATTAAACAACTTTTATACCCTCTTACTGCATCACTTCATAGTCAAGTAGCGCACTAATTATAATAATTTTGACTTAATTAAATTTCAAAATTATTATTAACTGAAAATGAGAAAACTTGTGCTCACAAGTGTTGTATATTTTTTGTTTTTGTTTTATAATTTTTTTTCTTGCAGCTATTTTAAGATTACCACAACGCCAGACTGACCACAAGATACGTTAAGCTAATAATTAAAAATTACAATTTAAATTTTCAAGATTGCACTTCACCCGCAAGGAACAAAGTAAAAAAAGGAAAATTGAAAAAAAACAAGAAAAAACGTTACCTTCGGTGGAACCGAAGCTTATATACCCGTCACACGTATGTTTAAATTGTTAATGTGCTATCATCAATGGCTTAAAAATAATTTCAATATGGGATGGGACGGAGTCAATGGTCTAATGCAACTCACGTTGTGTGGGGCCTATTCCAAATAATGGGCGTGACACCTTGGATTTGATATTGGATGATATTAAAAGTGTTTTTACCCAATTTAAAAATATATATAGACGAAAATAATTAATTTTTCATACAAAAGTTCAAAAATAATCGGTGAGTTTGTATGGGGGCTGTATATAAAAATGGGCGTGGCCTCCTGGTTTTGGAATTGGATGATATAAGAAGTGTTTTTACCCAATTTGGAGTAAATAAATTCATAAATAATACCAATTTTTATTAAAAAAATGGAAAATGGGCGGTAAATTTGTATGGGGGCAATACCTAAGAATGGGCGTGGCACCTTGGTTTCGACTTTGGAGGACAATAGAAGAGTTTTTACCCAATTTGGAGTGAATACAAGCATAAATAATACATATTTTCATACAAAAATTCAGAAATTTTCGGTAAGTTTGTATGGGGGCTACACCTAAAAATGGGCGTGGCAACTTGATTTTAACATACAAAGTAGTCGTTGCCGAGAAAAGCTTAAGTTCCAAATTTCGGCGTAATATCTTTATATCTTCATCGAAAAAAATGCGTAGAAGTAAACAGACAGACAGACAGACAGACGGACAGACGGACAGACAGACGGACAGACAGACGGACATGGCTAGATCGATTCGTCTCATCGAGCTGATCAAGAATATATATACTTTATGGGGTCTACGACGTCTCCTTCAATGCGTTACAAACTTTCCGACAAACTGATAATACCCTTCACACTATGTGTGGCGGGTATAAAAATCAGCTAAATAAAATTTCAAAATTTGCAATTTTAATATGAATATTTTTCATTAAAGTTTGAAGTTGTTTCTTGTGTTTTTTTTGTTATGAAACGATTTTAATTACAGAAAAAAAAAAGAAAAGAGAAAATAATTATGCTGATGGTTTCAATTCTTATCCCAATTGACTTATACACCCACACACACCACAACTAATTAGAATTGCAAATTGTCTGCTCATACATCGAATACGTTATATTTTTTTTTTGTTGTACTTTACACTTTATGCTTTTAAAGTGATTAAAATCGAACAATAGTCAAATTATCGCAGTTACACCGCAAGATGACCAACTCGAACCCCAGAACACAATTGATGCACTAGTTAACTTCCGGCAAAAGTAGCCACAGACACAGACACAAATGCTGCATAAGAATCAGGCCAGGCGCTGCTGCTGCTGCTGCATGCGCTGCTCAACACAATTTTGCAAAATTAACCTCAATGGCAGTGGCAGTGGTATGGCAGCGGTTATGCTGATATCCTCAGGTCACGTTGCAATTTTGCCTGTCATAGTGCGGTGTCGGCATAAATTTAAGGCAACACGGGGTGTGTGTAAAATTGGGAGTATTGGGAGCATAGTAGACATACAGGCTCTGACTGGTTGGTTGGCTTTGTTGTGTTTTGAATGCAATTTGGTCTCTGAAGACAGTCGAGCTAACTAATGATGCCTTAAATTGAATCTAATCATCATTAACAATTACAACCGGCATACGTGTGTCTGTCTGTCTGTCTTTCCGTCTGTCTCTCTATTCACTGTACTCTGAACTGTCTTTTTCTCACATCAGAAACATCATTAAGAGTAACATTATATGAGCACGCATTCGGCCATTTAGTCTAATCATATGCAAATAATTAAGCGCATTGCACAAGTAGACTACTTAGTATAGCAGCAGCAGCGGTGAAAGGACACATATCGTATGTATATGCTTAACTCCCGCTCATACACCCTAAATGGCAGTGTACGTTGAAATATTTCCCAGAGGTACTCTACGACATAGAGATTTCGTTGAAAATTGTCTCTTCAGTGCTGCTGCAGCACAGCATAGTGCAATAATGAACTTTTGTAGCAGCAGTTTGCAACGTTACTTTATATGTCCGTCTGTCTGTCCATCTCTGTTCGTGTCTATCTCACTGGTTGTCGCCTGTCTGCACGTGCTCAACTCACTCTTCACACACTTCGCACATAATGCATGCATTTGGTTCATAGGTGGCTAATAAATTTGAATATTAATTGTCAGTGACTGTGGTTGCGTCTGAGATTAAAATGCGTCGCTGTTGCTGTCCTTGCAGTAAACGCAAATGACAATCGGGCAATCAAGCAATAAAGGCTCTTGATCTCTTTACTGCTACTGCTGCTGCTGCTTCTGTGGCGGCTAGTCGTTTATTATGTATGTTTGACTTGTAATTGTCGGTTGTTGGCGTTTATTAATTGCCTATGGCCATGTTTTGAGATATTTTTTGGAATATTTTTTATAGACATCGGTCAACATTGAATTTTCAAAATTGAAACTGCATGAAAAAAAACCCCATTCTAGCAGCGTTCATTTTTTAATAAAGAACTACTTAAAATTTTTATTTCTTTAGTTTCCTTCCATGCTAAAACAGTACTTTCAGTTCTACATTGTCGCCAGAGAAATGTACAAGCGTTGTGCCCACTTAGACGCTTATTTTATTTGTCCACAAAGTGTTTTTGCACTTACAGCATTTGAAAATGGCACAAACAACATTTTGCGGTTGTCTCATGTCTAATTTAGCGACATTTTATGTACTTTTCTTAGCAATTTCGGCGCAGTTGTCGTCGTTGTCTATACTATTAAAAATTTTCTTGTTTCAATTCCAATGTTGTGCACAAAAAAAGTTATTTACACGCTTGCAACATATTGTTGGCCGCAAAAATGTTTACTACACAAATTCTTCTAAAGAAAATTTTCACATTTAGTAAACCTCAACGACAATGACAATATTGCCTAAAAGCAGTCTAGAGTCTTGCTTTAGCTGTAGCACTTAAAAGTATACTACACTTATGGCATATTTTGTGTGAATTTTGGGTAGTATATTTAAGAGGTCGACGTCACCGCACATAATTCAACCGCAATGAGACTGTGGCTTGTCGTCGTCGTCGTCTTAGTCTAAGTCTGAGAATGCTGTCGTGCACGCCTGAGACTTGCAAGAAAACGCATATGTTTTATTAATTTTTATTTTTATTATTTTACAAATAATTTTAATAGACTTCGAAATTCTTTAAAGCTTTTTATTAAAATTTATTTAAATTGCTCGCTAACGTCTAAAGTTTTTCTAAAAAACGCAAATTAAAGTAACAACAAAAAAAATTGTTTTCTTTTCTAAAAAAAATGGAAAATATCCACGAAAAATAAATAAAAATGAGCATCTCTGTTGCTCTTTTAAGCAACGTTTCGCTCGTTTGTTCGTTCGTCGTCGTTCAAAAACACTTTGAACTTTTTAAATTTTTAATGAATCGAAAATGTTTTCACACCTCAATGTAGCCAGCAGCACACGTGGCGTATGATGTATGTATGAATGTGTGTGTGTGTATACTCGTACCCATTTTTCAGTTGTTGCTATTTGGTTTTGCATTCACTAGTCTAGCTGGCTTATATAGCTCAAACGCAATCTATGTATCTATATGTACAAGTACTTTCGAGCTATGTTTGCACCACATTCAACTACGATACGAGTTACGAATGATGTTCTGTAATTGAACTTAATTCGATTTGAACTGCGAGAGACAGACGCTTTTTTTTCGACAGCTGCACAAATTCTCAAAAGCAGTTTCTTTGAGGCTTTTCTTTTTTTTTTTGCATTTTTTCGAAGGTTGCTGTGAAAGCCACAATGAGAACGGAGTAAAAAAATAGAATGCCACAACTTTAAAGAACTTAAATGCAAAACCATTTAAAAATGGCATAGAATAAAGTCTAAACCAAATTCAATTAAAATCTATGTTTAAATTAAAATTATTTACATATGAAATGTTTGATTATTAAAGGTTAACTTAGTAGCACTGTTCACGATCTACAAAGCGTAACTATTATCAAAGTTTTATCGCAAATTAGGTAGGTACATATGCATCAAGCGTTCTCTATTTTCTTTAAAACTTTTTTTTTTATTCCTTCCATATGTACTTCTGCAGCATACATCAATGGTCAGCAAATTTATTTCGTAAATAAGTTTAAAAACTGCATTGAAGCACACTCAAGTTGACCTCATACATACAATGTAATGTGAATTTTTACTGCATACAATAATTGAGCGCTCCACTCGAGCGCTACTTCATACAAGTTTAGCTTGTTATACCAACTCGGAAAAAAATGAGCTTAGTTGAAAAAATAAAAAAGAATTTATTTTTGGTCAATAACCACGCTGTTTTGTCTGCAAAAGAAATGAGTTGATTTGATGTTTACAATACACAATGCAGCAATAAAGTTGAAGTGCATATTATATGAATGCACTCAATAACGAATATGATTTATTATTTACAATATTTCGATTAAAAATTTAACTTTTACAGGTTGCGCTTCAGAGAAAATATTTTTTTTTTTATTTTTAGATTTTTGAATTATTTATTTTTCTACACAATCAAATTCCCAAGCTTCGAGATGTAAAATTTCGTTCCACCAATTTAAACGGTTTTTTTTTTAATGATAACATTTTACATCATTCAGGAACTTTGTATAAAATTAATCTTCTACAAAGGTAAAATATACGTTTGAAATAAATGCTGGCTTCTTATCAAACATCCAAGTCATCAAAAGCAAATATTCTCCAGTTGGTACAGGTAAACCACGAAGTTTCTCTGGTCTGAGATAAAAATCCTTAAGTGTTTGTTTACCCTGAAAATATTATTTGTTACTTTTTAGTTGAAATACAGGATTCCTAAAAGTACGCTTACCACATATGGACAAGTGTGATTAACTGTCGAGAAATCTTTAAAAAGTTGATAAACAATTTTCACAACAGGATTATTATTTCGACGCATGAATTGACAGCCATCAACAGTTAAATTGAAAAGAAACGGTTGATATGCGACATTTTTCTTTTTAAGTTCGATTTTAACGTGTATGTTATTTTCGGGATATAAGACAGTCAAATTGAAATTGAATACAGAAACCGTACGATTTATCTCTCGCACCACACAAGGCGTTACAATGACGCGAGATTTGTTCAATGATTCACAATGTGCATTTGTCATTTTAAAGAGAACAGCAGCCAAAAAAAAAAAAATGAGAAACTTATTAAATTCAAAAAAACATACGAAAATAATAATTAATTAAATAATATCAAACATTTTGTAAGCAAATAGAAAATATGACAAAAACTAAAAGAATAGTTTGTAATCCGTTCATTTTTCGTTCAAATAACTACGATTTTTTAACTGTCACTGAATAATAATTGCAGAACACATTTAAAATTAAAAAAAAGAGAATAATTATAAAGCAATTTTAGGAACCTACAATAGGTATTCACTTTAATTATAATTATTTGATTTTGAGATAAAAACATATAAAGTGGATAATTATGAACATGTGTATGCACTGTTATTAAAATCTCAGGCTTTTGCAGAGCCGTCTAGCTCGTGGAACAGTTATAAAAAGGCGCGAGAGACGAGACAAAGAGAAAAATAGAAAGATACAGAATACGAATACATCACCTGTTATAATTGCATCAATCTGGTGTCAACAATAGGCTTGTCAACTGATTAGTTATGGCATAAAATAATAAATTCAATAAGAGGTTTTTCTCTCTGTGTATAATGAAATATCGAAATTTTTATAATAAATCGTCAATGATCACTATACGTATCAAAATTATGAAGGCTCGAAATATATTATATTTAGAAATTAACCTCTTTTATGAAGTTTTGCCATTTGTTTCGAACCGGTTGTATCTGATTAAAATTACTTGATTTCTTTTTGAAAAAAAAAAAAAAAAAATATAATAAAATGCAGGTTTGAGGTTACATTTTTTATTGTAAAAATCGGTCAAAAAAATCGGTACTTAAAAAAAAGTACCGGTCTTTTTTATTTCTGACATAGAACAATCCAAGAGGGAGAGCGCATTCAATTTTTTTGGACCACCCTATAGTACATGCATCGCTAAAAACAATTAAAAAATAATTAATTTTAAACAACGAATTTTATGGAGTTTAAAAAAATTGCTTATTATTTTGTAATTAGGTAAAATCAATATCTTTTTAATTTGACCTATTTAAAAATGCGCGTAGAATTATTAATATATTTTTTTAGTAATAAAATAAAGTCTAACATGAATAGACAAAAATTTCAATTTTTTTTATTATTTGTGTTCGGAGCGTTTATTTGGGAAAACGTATGAAAAAAAAAAATAAAAAAAAGAAAACCTTGGTTTCTTAAATTTTTTATTTTTTTTTTTTTGAATAATTCCAAATTGTTATAGCACGCTGTGACCTTTAAAATGACAAATGCGCATTGTGAATCATTGAATCCAAGCCGGGCCATTGCCACTCCGTGCACTTTAAAAGCCAAAAGCCGCAACATGACAGTTTTTAATTTTAATGTTACATTACCCCAATCGGAAAAGAATATTCATATAAAAATACAAGTGAAAAAGAAAGAAAACGGATATAAACCATTTTTGATCAATCTTACCGTAGACGTATGTGCATATATGCGCAAACCAAATAATCCTATGGCAAAGATAATTTTTTCATTAATCAGAGAATTTTCGACAGTAAATCATACATGTCCATATGTGGTAAGCAAAAATTCATAAAAGATTTATACCTATTTTTCCAAACATTTTTTTTCAGGGTAAACAAATTGTTAAGGATTTTTATCTTAAACCCGAAAAACTTTTTGGCTTACCTTTACCAACTGGAGACTACTTGCTTTTGTTGACTTGGATGTTTGATATGAAACCAGCTTTTGTGACTAATGTGTATTTTGTTTTTGTTGAAAATCTTATCTAATTGAAAACTTTGTAGTTGTTCTTCGATGTTGTTGTACTTTTATGTGATTTTAAATAAATGTTTGTGATTTAATAATGAAAAATTCTTCAGTGGTTATCATTATGTCATTATGTATTGTGATATATGCTCTATCGGAAACAACTTGTAGGGACTGGTTCCGACGTTTCAAAAGTGGTGGAAAACATTAAAGCAATTTGAAGATGCTTAACTGCCAATCTTGGTTCTAACAGATTACGCACTTCCCCGAGCAACGCTTCGTTTTTTATGAAAATATCGAAAAATAGCTCGATAACTACAAAATTAAATAAAATCAAATAGTTTTTTTTTATCATTTTTATGCTACATGCTTGGAATTTTTTTTTGTTTCCCGTGTATAATGAATTTTTAATCATAGTTTTTTTTTTTTTTAAATTGATTTTGCAAATTTTAACGATCCCTTTGCAATTAAAAAACAAATTTATGTAAAACTTTGTACAAACTATGTGGCAAAACCATAATTGAAAGTTTTTAGTGTTCAACTAAAATTTAACATGGATAGGCTGCGTTTTCAATTTATGTTTCTTGTGCTCTCAGTGTTTATTTTGAAAAATGTAAGCAATAATTTCTGTTTTTTTTTCACTAAATTATTTTTGCATTCTTTCAGTACGCTGTGATCTTCAAAATGACCAACGCGCATTGTGAATCGCTGGATACGAGTCGTGCCATTGTCACTCCATGCACACTAAAAGCGAAAAGTCGCAATATTGTCGTCATTAATTTGAATATTACACTTTTATATGAAGAAAGTGATATTATTGTAAAACTTGAATTGAAAAAGCGTTTAAACGGTTACAAGCCATACCTAATGAAATATACAATCGATTTCTGTAAATATTTGCGTAAGCCCAACAATCCTGTTTTCAAAATCCTTTATGGATTTTTTTAAAGAAGCCTCAAATATCAATCATACATGTCCATATGTGGTAAGCAGTTTTTAAGCAAATTTTAAAATTTTTAAGTACATTCATATTTTTTTAGGGAAAACAAATTATAAAGGATTTTTATCCGAAAACAGATAAACTAAATGGCTTACCCTTGCCAACTGGCGACTATTTACTCTTACTGACTTGGGAATTAAATAAGAGAGCTGCTGTTGTGACAAATATTTATTTCAGTTTTGTTGAAGATCTTATTTGATTGATTAATATTCGTGAGAATAAATATTGAATTTTCATTAATTTTCAAAAAGTGAGTGCCTAATTTAAAAGGGCATAAGCTACGTACTCCATAACACCTCTCGAAATTGTTTTTTTTTTTACTTCAACGCACTAAACCATGAAAACTTCAAAAAAAATGGAACGGCTTGTTAGGCACAAATAATAAATGCAAAATGCTTTGCATTCAAGTTAAACATTTCAAAGCATTGAAGCATACACAGAGAAAAAAAAACGATTTGTTGAATTTATTATTTTATGTTGTTGGCCAGAATTCTAAAATAATTTGTGGAATCAAAAATTTTAATTGTTATTTTAACAATTAAAAAATAATTGCTCAACAACGTCAGCATTGTTGTTGAATTTACAATTCTGCGTTGTTAGCTCAATAAAAAAATTTTTTTATCAGTGTAGCAGCAGCAAAAAAAAAAAAAAAAATAATAATAAAAACCTAAAAGAAGATGCTCTATTTATGCACATTGCTAGATTTAGAATATCACCAATTAAATTTAAACCGCTTCAAAAAGCACGAAAAGTAACAATTTCCGTTGCTCAAAATCTAAAAAGAGTGTCAGAAGTTGAAAAAAAAAAAATAGAATAAAATAAGATGAAAAAGAAGATATAAAAGCATTTGCAGAAGAAAATTAAACAGCAGCGCAGCAGTTACAGCAATTGGTGACAGCGGAAGTGTGCGGATTAGTTGGCTAGAAAGAAACTTATACATCTACAAACGACAGCGCGTGTCTGACTGCTTGGTACATGTATACACATACAAGAACACACACCATAGTTTGGCATCAAGTCAGCCTCTTCGAGTTGTAGTCGACAAGCGTGTAAATGATATAAATTCAATTTAATAAAAT